>CM037873.1:24394786-25139786 GCA_021292105.1 Anadara kagoshimensis
ACAAATAGTCAAAAGTAATTTCTAGGAAGGTAAAATAACTCACATTCTGTCCATGTTAATAAAACCGCCATTTTTGTTATTCCCGTTTTTCTTGTATCACAATATGTCCAATTTATTTTGATCTAATCATTTTCATACAATCCAGTGTCGTCTGTTTACTCTCTGAGCGTTTTGACACATTATCAGTTCATGTGACGTCACCAGTTATAGTCTGTTTCAAGAAAACCGAGGCTTTAAAGTGGCACCACGTGTTATAGCATAATTGTTATATACCGGGAGCAAGATTATACAAGACTTGATTCTATAAATGCAATTCAACACCATAAAGTGATAACCGCTACCTGCTACATGCTTCACAACACATTCTCAACAGATTTTTACAGTTAAAACTATTGATGTTGCATCAGTATATATATTTTTGTAATATATATAGACATATGTCAATATAAGGTTTCTAATTGTTATGAAATCGATGGATGACACACAAATGGGTGAATGGTTGCTTGAATATTACTTAACTTAGGATTTACATGAGGTAAGATATAATGTTCATGTTTCATGTTAACACTGGCCCCTTTTGAGCCTAAAACACTTTTACTTTCTTGTGTAATACGTCACTACATCACGTGATCGGATTCACCTTTCTGCCATTTTGTTTACATAGAAATGGGGACCGGTAGGGATTTAGATAAAACATGCTGTGTAATGCTTTGATTGAGCTTTTGTCAGTATAAAAGCATCCATATTAATTAGTATTAACTACGCTTATGTACATTTGATTCAGTATCATTTAGAAAGCTAAAAAATGATTCCAAATTCCACTAAGTGATCGAAATCCCCTAAGTCCTCCATACCAACACATCATTTTAATAAATAGGTCATCATAATGATAACACCAAAATGGCAAGAACTGTCAGCATGATCTTCATCAGTGTTTATGTTGTTTATTACCCTTTGATAAAATATAAATGAATTATTATTTAAAGTATAATTTGGTGCAGGAAATGAGGAATTGATTGAATCTTTTCTTTGACATGCATGAAAATGGTCACTTTTTTGAATTCGACACAACATATTTTTGGGCATCTAATTTACATGGATTAGTTTTTCAGAACGTGATTAATGGTGTATAAAATACAAATTGTTATATCCACACCTTGGTTTTCTGTTGGAGGATGAGGTCCGTTTGAATATGGTTTTTGAAACCCAACACCTGGATTTTGGTGAAGAAATTGGCAATCATCACCATAAACACATGATCCTGTGCTGATAAAATAACGACATAGAGCGGTCTTTTTTGTTCCGGGTGGCGCACTATTCATGATACTATCGAGATTTTATTGTGTCGATATCACTGTACATCCATCTGTTACATTTTGAGAAAAAAAATAAGCTTGTTTTCAACACTTTCTTTTTTAAACAGGTTCCCTTCTTCTATATGCGCATGCTTAAAACTCTCCATCTGCGTGATTTACACGTTTGAAATCGGAGTCAGTTAGACGTTTAACTGGCGGGAAATATGAACTATGTTACTGAAATTAGTTCACACTTTTAAGTTTAAGCCACTCATCGGAATGTAATAACTTATTTTAAACAGTACTCTTCTTATTTAGAATTAAAACAAATTAACACAAAAACTTTAAATTTTACCTTTAGCGACAGAAAGCAATATGTGAGATGTAAAATTTTTAGATTATGATGGCCTAAGAAAAATATGATTTTTGTAAATATGGTCATTTATACGATGTTTATTTACAGGTACATTTATTCCGACGGTGTCATTTGAAATTTTGCATTTTTCTTGGAATATTTAACAAATTCTCTCTGATTATTCAAGTTACAATTCCCACTACCGCCGGGAACTTTATATAACGAAGTTGTTAAGAAATTATCTGTTGACGTAGCTATATTGCAAGCATGGGCTTATTGAGACCCTCATAAAAATGTCAAGTTCATGATGAACGTCATCACAATATTCTTGATAGGTAAGATGTGTCTGTTACCCGATGATTGGATTATCCTGGCCATATTTGCGGTCCCATAGTTCCATGTTCCTTCTCCACGAGAAGTACCTAGTCTCCCAGAGTATCCAGTCTCGCTTGTGGAAGTTCACATGTTTAACTAAATTTGCCAGTTTTCAAAGTTATACATTTTTTGAGTTATCAGGGGCGTAGCTGAGCATGTTGGTAAATTACGCACTGTAACGTGAAAAATGCGCCGTTTTTCTATGCCGGGGATATGGGGACATGCTCCCCCAGGAAATTTTGAAAAAATACAACAAAAACGATGCGTTTTCCATGAATTTCGACCCTTATCTGCAAAAGTTTTTGACTAAACTTTAAAACGAAATTCAAACGACCACTGAATTGTAAATTGATTTATATGCATAAACCGTCTTGTTCATTATGATAGTTTCAGTTTCGAGGGTTAAATTTTGTATTGCTTTCAAGTTTTTAATATAGCTGTCATATAATTATTTTTTAACATTTTTAAATATGATATTTGACAAAATTAACTTACGCACGGTCGTATATGCGTATGCTCAGCTACGCCCTTGGTTATGATATGGTAGTAATTCTAAGTGAATTATCCGGCGGACTACTTAGCAGCCGGTAAAGATTTAACCGAAAACAAACATACTAATATATGTCCAAATCACAATCCAAAACTTTGAAACTCACAAATTAAGCTTAACATGCCACCAGTGAATTTCCACCAGAGAAGCGAGGCCGGGTGTACCGGAAGGGTAAGCACATCCTGTTTATCTTGCTACACCCGCCAGGCGTGTAATCAAAATTGACTCGGAATGAAATGAAATGAACACGAAACCACGGGACGTCAACTTATGTCCACTTATCAACAGGATGATGATGATGATGATGATGATGATGATGATGCAACTTTTTAAGATTCATGATAAGCTTAGGCTTGCAATATCTTTGATCAACAATTTATTTGTAAGCAGCTTGGTTCGTTGTATATAATTCTATAGTGGGAACAAACTCTACTACCATACATGATAGCATTTTAATCGTCAAACAAATACACCATAAGCAGGAGGAGCGGGTATATTTCTGCATATAAAAGGAAAGTTGACAATAGAAAAAATGAATTCATCACGTTTGCCTATAGCTTCAAATGTAGCCTTTCGTTAGCGTCATAACTGAGGTATAAGTCTAAACATGAAGCAGAACTTGAAGAATCAGTTATATCTTTTTAAGCTCGCTGAGATAGATGTCATTCACATTATCTCCATATTTAGGATTATTAGGAGATACAACGTCATCTATATATCTCTGTGTGGAGTTGAACGATTTGGCGACAATCTTCTCTTCAGATATTCTGCTTCATACGAATAAAGAAACAAATCTGTCATGTGCTACTTTTGAATTTTTATGAAATAATACATTCAAAAGTAGCACATGACAATTAATTGTCATGTGCTACTTTTGAATGTATTATTTCATAAAAATTCAAAAGTAGCACATGACAAATCAGCAAGCAATGGGGCACAGTTTGTTTTCATAGGTATACCAATTGTTTGTTGGAAAATTATATTACTAAACACAACAAATATGTTGTAGACCTATAAAGATTCAAACGGTTTTTTTAAATTTTATCTTCAGTAAACTTTTATTTTGAGTCGTATTGTGATTGACAAAATAACCAGAAATTCCTACACAGCACTAGATATTTGTACCTTGGCTTACCGTCTTTGTAAAAAAAATGAATAATTTTAAAATGAGTGATAGTGATGTCAAGTGTAGAAAAAACAAAGGTTTTTTATACTCGTACTTCTTTCACCAGATAAAGTATTAGACTCAAGATGTTTAAGTAATTCTATAGAATTTTTTGAAATCCACATTAAGTTGATACCATATAAACTTTATCTGAATAAGACTGAAGACCATCTTTGACGACTGTCGATGTTGGAATTACTGATAATGATATAGAAACCTGCTATATATCTTTACTTATACGGATTTTCTAAGTTTAGAAACCCAATACAAGTAAGGATTGTACTCCCTCCTCTTTTAGATTGATACCGAAAGACTAAAGAACTCTCTTGTGGTTGGGAAGAATCTCATCTTTGGTAAAATTAGTTCTTGTAAATGTAAGATTCTAAACCAAATTCCTTAATAAGACATTGAAGATAGAATATCTTACAAACAAGAATAATAATGTTGGAAGCCTCATCAGCTAGGATAACAATATACGTGTTATGTATGTCTGTTAGAATGACCGAAATCTCCGGGTCCCTGTGTACTGAAGAGGGTTAAGTACTCATAACCCTTTAGCCGCCTAGGGAATCCTTGTTCTAATAAAATATTCCAGTCGGGTAAATATCAAGCGCCGCATCTTTATAATTTAGCCTAACATCTAGCTACAGCATACTCCTCCACATAATCCATGATAATTCTGGAAAATTTTCCCAAAGTGGCAGGTTGAGTATCTCTTTTTAGGACCTTTTGAAAGTACACCATCTCGATTTAGTGTTCTCAACTATATTAAGATCACCACCTATTACATTAAAGAACTATACAACTCTGTTTACAAAGTCATGATATATTCATTGAAACGTCGTTCAAATTTTGCAATATTTATCTTACAGGGAGTATTGAAAACATACAAACATACAAAGCCTTACATGTTCATATAGAAACAATTACTTCTCAGTTCTAAAAGTGGAGATGGCAAACTTATGATATAGAGCTACAGCTTTGCTGAAAATATCAAAAGTGTATCTGCTAATAAAATATTGCAATATATTTAGACGAGTTGTCATTCTTTAACTGTCGAAACTTTGTATACCTCAATTATGACGCACACGGAAGGCTATATCATATTTAAAGCTGTATGACAAACGCGATGACTTCAATTTTTCACTGTCAATGTTCCTCTTGCTTATATATGTAGTTTATATGTTTCACAATTAATACGCCATAGTAGAGCTTGTTCCCACTACGGAAATCTATCCATCCAACGAACCAAGGTGCTTGGTTGCCGCAGGGATATTGCAAGCCCAAACTTATCAAGAATCTTAAAAAGGCAAAATCAAAATACAAAATATTGTTGATTTGTATAATGTCTCTGTATCCAAAATTACCTTGGATATATTTGACGTACCATAGTTCCATGTTTCTTTTATTTTCAATTTTGAATGCATACGTGGCCGATGCAGCTAGCTAAACATGAAGTGTTACCGTTCCGGAGCACACGGCCTCATTTTTCTGGTGGAAGTGCACGTGTTTAATTTAATTTGTCAGTTTTGAAAGTTTTAACTTTTGTTTTGATCATTGATCTGTATGTTGTTTTTGATGTTTTAGATATAGTGAATTATTCATTACAACAGACCACTTTGAAGTTTTGGCAGCTGATTACTTAGTCCGACTAATCAGACCACTAAACCCCCATTTCAATTTTTGACTTGTTGGAGGTTTGTGCTCCAACAAGTCAAAAATTAAATTGGGGGTTTAGTGGTCTGATTAGTCGGACTACTGATTACTATATCATTTTCTTTACAAAGTCATGGTGTGTTCAATTAAATGTTCAAATTTCACAATATTGACATTACAGAGATAATGAAAGTATGCATTTATTCAAAGCCTTGCACCCATTTGTCCATATAGAACAATGACGTCTTTCCGCGAAAAGCTGCAATAATGCTGACCCATTGGCGGCATTGAACAGTTCCATGTTACTTTCGCTCAATTTTGATTACACATGTGGCGGGTGTAGCAGCGATCGATAAAGATTTAAAGAAGCATGTTATTCTATTCATAGTACAATCAAACTTGCCTTAAAGACCACCTCTTTACAAGGACCGTGTTTCCATTAAGACCACTTTTACTGGTTTCCATATGTGGCTTTTATAGATAGGTTTGACTAATATTTTAAAGATGTTGAATATTACCAAATCCAACTGAGGCAATGCTATGAAACTGAGGATTATTTTTACCCTGGATATATTTAACGTCTTATAGTTCCATGTTCCTTTCATTCTCAACTTTGGCTACACGCGTGGCGGGTGTAGCTAGCTAAACAGGAGGGCCTTACTCTTCCGGAGCACCCGGTCTCACTTCCCTGATGGAACTACATGTGCTTGACTTAATTTGTAAGTTTTCATTAAGGCGCCCAAACGAAGTTTGGCGACTTATTGTTTTTGCACCGTTTCTTATTATTATTATTATTATTATTATTATTATTATTATTAAAGCGCCCAAACAAAGTTTGGCGACTTATTGTTTTTGCACCGTTTCTTATTATTCTTAAGGCGCCCAAACAAAGTTTGGCGACTTATTGTTTTTGCACCGTTTCTTATTATTAAGGCGCCCAAACAAAGTTTGGCGACTTATTGTTTTTGCACCGTTTCTTCTTCTTCTTCTTCTTATTATTATTATTATTATTTTTATTATTCTTCCTCTTCTTCTTCTTCCGGCCATGAACTTGTCCAACCAATTTCTCGAAGACCATTATTCCAATCTTAACCAAACTTCACATGAAGGTTGATCCCCATCTCCTTCCCCAGAGGCCGAGGTAAAATGCCCATGGGGTCATTAGGGGAGGGGCAGGAGGGCGGGGTCTTAAAAACAATAATGCTCAATTTTGCTATTTATACTATATTTTGTACTATAAAACCATATATATTCATGATCGGTGTCTCGAGATGTACAAGTCTGTAGCGCAAGATTTTCCCGGGGGTATCAGGGAGGGTGGGGATGGGTGGGGCAGTGTGCTAACTTTTAAACGGTTAAGATCTCCACCCATAAACTATATATTTTCTGGTTCTACATGAAAAGTTGAATAGAGTGATAATAAAGAAAGTCCCATGGGGTCATTCTTGATGGAGAGTGGGGATGGGTGGGGATGGGCGGGGCTTGGTACTAACTTTTAAATGGTTGATATTCCCATTCTGAAAGTATATATTTTCTGGTTCGGCTTTTAAAGTTGAATAGAATGATACTGCAGAAATACAAATGACGTTATTCCAGAGGAGGGTGGGGACAGGCGGGGCTGGGTACTAACTTTTGAACAGTTGAGATCCCCACCCTTAACATATATATTTTCTTATTCTTTATGAAAAGTTGAATAGATTGATACTAAAGTAAACCCATATGGACATTCCAATAGGAGGTTGGGGACAGGTAGGTCTAGGTACTAACTTTGAGATCCCCACCCTCAAACTACAGTTTTCTTCATGGGCTGGTTGCTACCATTTTGTTTAAGAATTAAAACAATAAGCATGAATTTTCATTGTCAAGGATACTTAAGTAATCACTGATCCATGTCTAAAAGCTTTTAAGCTAAATCTTTTTATAAGCAACACTAATGGTCATTTGTCCCTGGGGCATGATTTATTATTCAATTCGATAGAGTAGCTGCATTTAGTTATCAGTATGACATTATATGGGTAAATGCTTGGATTAATTTAAAATCAACACATCATTAGCTCATCAAAACAATGGTTTGTGATATTGGGTATAGGTGATGTCAATCAACTTTGCCTATTGTTTGAATTTCAAACAATTGGATTCATGTACTACTTCTCTATATAAAATTAAATCTTAAAATGAAAAAAATATTACAAGTTTAAAATTTCTCAACAGTTTTTCTATTGTGTGTAGAACTTATTTAAAGGTTTAAAATTTTCAGCCGTTGCCATGGAAATGGAAAAAGCAACAAAAGTACAAGTTCTAATATGTGTTTTGAATACAGGGTTTGATTTTTATTCGTTTGGGCGCCTTATTTGTAATGATGCATCCATCATTACATTAGTACTCGTTATTATTGTTATTATTCTTCCTCTTCTTCTTCTTCCGGCCATGAACTTGTCCAACCAATTTCTCGAAGACCGTTGGTCCATTCTTAACCAAACTTCACATGAAGGTTGATCCCCATCTTCTTCCCTGGAGGCCGAGGTAAAATGCCCATGGGGTCATTAGGGGAGGGGCAGGAGGGTGGGGCCTTAAAAACAATAATGATCAATTTTGCCATCTATACTTTATTTTGTACTATAAAACCATATATATTCATGATCAGTATCTCAAGATGCACAAGTCTATATCAGTAGATTTTCCCTGCGGTATCAGGGAGGGGTGGGGATGGGCGGGGCAGTGTGCTAACTTTTAAACGGTCGAGATCCCCACCCATAAACTATATATTTTCTGGTTCTACATAAAAAGTTGAAAAGAGTGATGCTAAAGAAAATCCCATGGGGTCATTCCTGATGGAGGGTGGGGACAGGTGGGGCTTCGTTCTAACTTTTAAATGGTTGATATCCCACCCTGAAACTATATATTTTTCGGTTCTGTTTTAAAAGTTGAATAGAGTGATACTGAAGAAATGCCCATGACGTTTTCCAGAAGAGGGCAGGGACAGGCGGGGCTGGGTACTAACTTTTGATCAGTTGAGATCCCCACCCTCAACATGTATATTTTCTTATTCTTTATGAAAAGTTGAATAGATTGATACTAAAGTAAACCCATATGGACATTCCAATAGGAGGTTGGGGACAGGTAGGTCTAGGTACTAACTTTGAGATCCCCACCCTCAAACTACATGCTATCATTTTGTTTAAGAATTAAAACAATAAGCATGAATTTTCATTGTCAAGGATACTTAAGTAATCACTGATCCATGTCTAAAAGCTTTTAAGCTAAATCTTTTTATAAGCAACACTAATGGTCATTTGTCCCTGGGGCATGATTTATTATTCAATTCGATAGAGTAGCTGCATTTAGTTATCAGTATGACATTATATGGGTAAATGCTTGGATTAATTTAAAATCAACACATCATTAGCTCATCAAAACAATGGTTTGTGATATTGGGTATAGGTGATGTCAATCAACTTTGCCTATTGTTTGAATTTCAAACAATTGGATTCATGTACTACTTCTCTATATAAAATTAAATCTTAAAATGAAAAAATATTACAAGTTTAAAATTTCTCAACAGTTTTTCTATTGTGTGTAGAACTTATTTAAAGGTTTAAAATTTTCAGCCGTTGCCATGGAAATGGAAAAAGCAAAAAGTACAAGTTCTAATATGTGTTTTGAATACAGGGTTTGATTTTTATTCGTTTGGGCGCCTTATTTGTAATGATGCATCCATCATTACATTAGTACTCGTTATTATTGTTATTATTCTTCCTCTTCTTCTTCTTCCGGCCATGAACTTGTCCAACCAATTTCTCGAAGACCGTTGGTCCATTCTTAACCAAACTTCACATGAAGGTTGATCCCCATCTCTTCCCTGGAGGCCGAGGTAAAATGCCCATGGGGTCATTAGGGGAGGGGCAGGAGGGTGGGGCCTTAAAAACAATAATGATCAATTTGCCATCTATACTTTATTTTGTACTATAAAACCATATATATTCATGATCAGTATCTCAAGATGCACAAGTCTATATCAGTAGATTTTCCCTGCGGTATCAGGGAGGGGTGGGGATGGGCGGGGCAGTGTGCTAACTTTTAAACGGTCGAGATCCCCACCCATAAACTATATATTTTCTGGTTCTACATAAAAGTTGAAAAGAGTGATGCTAAAGAAATCCCATGGGGTCATTCCTGATGGAGGGTGGGGACAGGTGGGGCTTCGTTCTAACTTTTAAATGGTTGATATCCCACCCTGAAACTATATATTTTTCGGTTCTGTTTTAAAAGTTGAATAGAGTGATACTGAAGAAATGCCCATGGCGTTTTCCAGAAGAGGGCAGGGACAGGCGGGGCTGGGTATTAACTTTTGATCAGTTGAGATCCCCACCCTCAACATGTATATTTTCTTATTCTTTATGAAAAGTTGAATAGATTGATACTAAAGTAAACCCATATGGACATTCCAATAGGAGGTTGGGGACAGGTAGGTCTAGGTACTAACTTTGAGATCCCCACCCTCAAACTACATGCTATCATTTTGTTTAAGAATTAAAACAATAAGCATGAATTTTCATTGTCAAGGATACTTAAGTAATCACTGATCCATGTCTAAAAGCTTTTAAGCTAAATCTTTTTATAAGCAACACTAATGGTCATTTGTCCCTGGGGCATGATTTATTATTCAATTCGATAGAGTAGCTGCATTTAGTTATCAGTATGACATTATATGGGTAAATGCTTGGATTAATTTAAAATCAACACATCATTAGCTCATCAAAACAATGGTTTGTGATATTGGGTATAGGTGATGTCAATCAACTTTGCCTATTGTTTGAATTTCAAACAATTGGATTCATGTACTACTTCTCTATATAAAATTAAATCTTAAAATGAAAAAATATTACAAGTTTAAAATTTCTCAACAGTTTTTCTATTGTGTGTAGAACTTATTTAAAGGTTTAAAATTTTCAGCCGTTGCCATGGAAATGGAAAAAAGCAACAAAAGTACAAGTTCTAATATGTGTTTTGAATACAGGGTTTGATTTTTATTCGTTTGGGCGCCTTATTTGTAATGATGCATCCATCATTACATTAGTACTCGTTATTATTAAGGCGCCCAAACAAAGTTGGGCGACTTATTGTTTTTGCACCGTTTCTTATTATTATTATTATTATTAAGGCGCCCAAACAAAGTTTGGCGACTTATTGTTTTTGCACCGTTTCTTATTTTATATTATTATTATTATTTTATTATTCTTCTCTTCTCTTCTTCTTCCGGCCATGAACTTGTCCAACCAATTTCTCGAAGACCATTTTCCAATCTTAACCAAACTTCACATGAAGGTTGATCCCCATCTCCTTCCCCAGAGGCCGAGGTAAAATGCCCATGGGGTCATTAGGGGAGGGGCAGGAGGGCGGGTCTTAAAAACAATAATGCTCAATTTTGCCTATTTATACTATATTTTGTACTATAAAACCATATATATTCATGATCGGTGTCTCGAGATGTACAAGTCTGTAGCGCAAGATTTTCCCGGGTATCAGGGAGGGTGGGGAGGGTGGGGCAGTGTGCTAACTTTTAAACGGTTAAGATCTCCACCCATAAACTATATATTTTCTGGTTCTACATAAAAGTTGAATAGAGTGATAATAAAGAAATCCCATGGGTCATTCTTGATGGAGAGTGGGGAGGGTGGGGATGGGCGGGGCTTGGTACTAACTTTTAAATGGTTGATATTCCCATTCTGAAAGTATATATTTTCTGGTTCGGCTTTTAAAGTTGAATAGAATGATACTGCAGAAATACAAATGCGTTTTCCAGAGGAGGGTGGGACAGGCGGGGCTGGGTACTAATTTTGACAGTTGAGATCCCCACCCTAACATATATATTTTCTTATTCTTTATGAAAAGTTGAATAGATTGATACTAAAGTAAACCCATATGGACATTCCAATAGGAGGTTGGGGACAGGTAGGTCTAGGTACTAACTTTGAGATCCCCACCCTCAAACTACAGTTTTCTTCATGGGCTGGTTGCTATCATTTTGTTTAAGAATTAAAACAATAAGCATGAATTTTCATTGTCAAGGATACTTAAGTAATCACTGATCCATGTCTAAAAGCTTAAGCTAAATCTTTTTATAAGCAACACTAATGGTCAGTTGTCCCTGGGGCATGATTTATTATTCAATTCGATAGAGTAGCTGCATTTAGTTATCATATGACATTATATGGGTAAATGCTTGGATTAATTTAAAATCAACACATCATTAGCTCATCAAAACAATGGTTTGTGATATTGGGTATAGGTGATGTCAATCAACTTTGCCTATTGTTTGAATTTCAACAATTGGATTCATGTACTACTTCTCTATATAAAATTAAATCTTAAAATGAAAAAATATTACAAGTTTAAAATTTCTCAACAGTTTTTCTATTGTGTGTAGAACTTATTTAAAGGTTTAAAATTTTCAGCCGTTGCCATGGAAATGGAAAAAGCAACAAAAGTACAAGTTCTAATATGTGTTTGAATACAGGGTTTGATTTTTATTCGTTTGGGCGCCTTATTTGTAATGATGCATCCATCATTACATTAGTACTCGTTATTATTGTTATTATTCTTCCTCTTCTTCTTCTTCCGGCCATGAACTTGTCCAACCAATTTCTCGAAGACCGTTGGTCCATCTTAACCAAACTTCACATGAAGGTTGATCCCCATCTCTTCCCTGGAGGCCGAGGTAAAATGCCCATGGGGTCATTAGGGGAGGGGCAGGAGGGTGGGCCTTAAAAACAATAATGATCAATTTTGCCATCTATACTTTATTTTGTACTATAAAACCATATATATTCATGATCAGTATCTCAAGATGCACAAGTCTATATCAGTAGATTTTCCCTGCGGTATCAGGGAGGGGTGGGGATGGGCGGGGCAGTGTGCTAACTTTTAAACGGTCGAGATCCCCACCCATAAACTATATTTTCTGGTTCTACATAAAAAGTTGAAAGAGTGATGCTAAAGAAAATCCCATGGGGTCATTCCTGATGGAGGGTGGGGACAGGGGGGCTTCGTTCTAACTTTTAAATGGTTGATATCCCACCCTGAAACTATATATTTTCGGTTCTGTTTTAAAAGTTGAATAGAGTGATACTGAAGAAATGCCCATGACGTTTTCCAGAAGAGGGCAGGGACAGGCGGGGCTGGGTACTAACTTTTGATCAGTTGAGATCCCCACCCTAACATGTATATTTTCTTATTCTTTATGAAAAGTTGAATAGATTGATACTAAAGTAAACCCATATGGACATTCCAATAGGAGGTTGGGGACAGGTAGGTCTAGGTACTAACTTTGAGATCCCCACCCTCAAACTACATGCTATCATTTTGTTTAAGAATTAAAACAATAAGCATGAATTTTCATTGTCAAGGATACTTAAGTAATCACTGATCCATGTCTAAAAGCTTTTAAGCTAAATCTTTTTATAAGCAACACTAATGGTCATTTGTCCCTGGGGCATGATTTATTATTCAATTCGATAGAGTAGCTGCATTTAGTTATCAGTATGACATTATATGGGTAAATGCTTGGATTAATTTAAAATCAACACATCATTAGCTCATCAAAACAATGGTTTGTGATATTGGGTATAGGTGATGTCAATCAACTTTGCCTATTGTTTGAATTTCAAACAATTGGATTCATGTACTACTTCTCTATATAAAATTAAATCTTAAAATGAAAAAAATATTACAAGTTTAAAATTTCTCAACAGTTTTTCTATTGTGTGTAGAACTTATTTAAAGGTTTAAAATTTTCAGCCGTTGCCATGGAAATGGAAAAAGCAACAAAAGTACAAGTTCTAATATGTGTTTTGAATACAGGGTTTGATTTTTATTCGTTTGGGCGCCTTATTTGTAATGATGCATCCATCATTACATTAGTACTCGTTATTATTTATTATTCTTCCTCTTCTTCTTCTTCCGGCCATGAACTTGTCCAACCAATTTCTCGAAGACCGTTGGTCCATCTTAACCAAACTTCACATGAAGGTTGATCCCCATCTTCTTCCCTGGAGGCCGAGGTAAAATGCCCATGGGGTCATTAGGGGAGGGGCAGGAGGGTGGGGCCTTAAAAACAATAATGATCAATTTTGCCATTATACTTTATTTTGTACTATAAAACCATATATATCATGATCAGTATCTCAAGATGCACAAGTATATCAGTAGATTTTCCCTGCGGTATCAGGGAGGGTGGGGATGGGCGGGGCAGTGTGCTAACTTTTAAACGGTCGAGATCCCCACCCATAAACTATATTTTCTGGTTCTACATAAAAAGTTGAAAGAGTGATGCTAAAGAAAATCCCATGGGGTCATTCCTGATGGAGGGTGGGGACAGGTGCGGGCTTCGTCTAACTTTTAAATGGTTGATATCCCACCCTGAAACTATATATTTTTCGGTTCTGTTTTAAAGTTGAATAGAGTGATACTGAAGAAATGCCCATGGCGTTTTCCAGAAGAGGGGGACAGGCGGGGCTGGGTATTAACTTTTGATCAGTTGAGATCCCCACCCTAACATGTATATTTTCTTATTCTTTATGAAAAGTTGAATAGATTGATACTAAAGTAAACCCATATGGACATTCCAATAGGAGGTTGGGGGGACAGGTAGGTCTAGGTACTAACTTTGAGATCCCCACCCTCAAACTACATGCTATCATTTTGTTTAAGAATTAAAACAATAAGCATGAATTTTCATTGTCAAGGATACTTAAGTAATCACTGATCCATGTCTAAAAGCTTTAAGCTAAATCTTTTTATAAGCAACACTAATGGTCATTTGTCCCTGGGGCATGATTTATTATTCAATTCGATAGAGTAGCTGCATTTAGTTATCAGTATGACATTATATGGGTAAATGCTTGGATTAATTTAAAATCAACACATCATTAGCTCATCAAAACAATGGTTTGTGATATTGGGTATAGGTGATGTCAATCAACTTTGCCTATTGTTTGAATTTCAAACAATTGGATTCATGTACTACTTCTCTATATAAAATTAAATCTTAAAATGAAAAAAATATTACAAGTTTAAAATTTCTCAACAGTTTTTCTATTGTGTGTAGAACTTATTTAAAGGTTTAAAATTTTCAGCCGTTGCCATGGAAATGGAAAAAAGCAACAAAAGTACAAGTTCTAATATGTGTTTTGAATACAGGGTTTGATTTTTATTCGTTTGGGCGCCTTATTTGTAATGATGCATCCATCATTACATTAGTACTCGTTATTATTAAGGCGCCCAAACAAAGTTTGGCGACTTATTGTTTTTGCACCGTTTCTTATTATTATTATTATTATTAAGGCGCCCAAACAAAGTTTGGCGACTTATTGTTTTTGCACCGTTTCTTATTATTTATTATTATTATTATTATTATTTTTATTATTCTTCCTCTTCTTCTTCTTCTTCCGGCCATGAACTTGTCCAACCAATTTCTCGAAGACCATTATTCCAATCTTAACCAAACTTCACATGAAGGTTGATCCCCATCTCCTTCCCCAGAGGCCGAGGTAAAATGCCCATGGGGTCATTAGGGGAGGGGCAGGAGGGCGGGGTCTTAAAAACAATAATGCTCAATTTTGCTATTTATACTATATTTTGTACTATAAAACCATATATATTCATGATCGGTGTCTCGAGATGTACAAGTCTGTAGCGCAAGATTTTCCCGGGGGTATCAGGGAGGGTGGGGATGGGTGGGGCAGTGTGCTAACTTTTAAACGGTTAAGATCTCCACCCATAAACTATATATTTTCTGGTTCTACATGAAAAGTTGAATAGAGTGATAATAAAGAAAGTCCCATGGGGTCATTCTTGATGGAGAGTGGGGATGGGTGGGGATGGGCGGGGCTTGGTACTAACTTTTAAATGGTTGATATTCCCATTCTGAAAGTATATATTTTCTGGTTCGGCTTTTAAAGTTGAATAGAATGATACTGCAGAAATACAAATGACGTTATTCCAGAGGAGGGTGGGGACAGGGGGGCTGGGTACTAACTTTTGAACAGTTGAGATCCCCACCCTTAACATATATTTCTTATTCTTTATGAAAAGTTGAATAGATTGATACTAAAGTAAACCCATATGGACATTCCAATAGGAGGTTGGGGACAGGTAGGTCTAGGTACTAACTTTGAGATCCCCACCCTCAAACTACAGTTTTCTTCATGGGCTGGTTGCTACCATTTTGTTTAAGAATTAAAACAATAAGCATGAATTTTCATTGTCAAGGATACTTAAGTAATCACTGATCCATGTCTAAAAGCTTTTAAGCTAAATCTTTTTATAAGCAACACTAATGGTCATTTGTCCCTGGGGCATGATTTATTATTCAATTCGATAGAGTAGCTGCATTTAGTTATCAGTATGACATTATATGGGTAAATGCTTGGATTAATTTAAAATCAACACATCATTAGCTCATCAAAACAATGGTTTGTGATATTGGGTATAGGTGATGTCAATCAACTTTGCCTATTGTTTGAATTTCAAACAATTGGATTCATGTACTACTTCTCTATATAAAATTAAATCTTAAAATGAAAAAAATATTACAAGTTTAAAATTTCTCAACAGTTTTTCTATTGTGTGTAGAACTTATTTAAAGGTTTAAAATTTTCAGCCGTTGCCATGGAAATGGAAAAAGCAACAAAAGTACAAGTTCTAATATGTGTTTGAATACAGGGTTTGATTTTTATTCGTTTGGGCGCCTTATTTGTAATGATGCATCCATCATTACATTAGTACTCGTTATTATTGTTATTATTCTTCCTCTTCTTCTTCTTCCGGCCATGAACTTGTCCAACCAATTTCTCGAAGACCGTTGGTCCATTCTTAACCAAACTTCACATGAAGGTTGATCCCCATCTTCTTCCCTGGAGGCCGAGGTAAAATGCCCATGGGGTCATTAGGGAGGGGCAGGAGGGTGGGGCCTTAAAAACAATAATGATCAATTTTGCCATCTATACTTTATTTGTACTATAAAACCATATATATTCATGATCAGTATCTCAAGATGCACAAGTCTATATCAGTAGATTTTCCCTGCGGTATCAGGGAGGGGTGGGGATGGGCGGGGCAGTGTGCTAACTTTTAAACGGTCGAGATCCCCACCCATAAACTATATATTTTCTGGTTCTACATAAAAAGTTGAAAAGAGTGATGCTAAAGAAAATCCCATGGGGTCATTCCTGATGGAGGGTGGGGACAGGTGGGGCTTGGTTCTAACTTTTAAATGGTTGATATCCCACCCTGAAACTATATATTTTTCGGTTCTGTTTTAAAAGTTGAATAGAGTGATACTGAAGAAATGCCCATGGCGTTTTCCAGAAGAGGGCAGGGACAGGCGGGGCTGGGTACTAACTTTTGATCAGTTGAGATCCCCACCCTCAACATGTATATTTTCTTATTCTTTATGAAAAGTTGAATAGATTGATACTAAAGTAAACCCATATGGACATTCCAATAGGAGGTTGGGGACAGGTAGGTCTAGGTACTAACTTTGAGATCCCCACCCTCAAACTACATGCTATCATTTTGTTTAAGAATTAAAACAATAAGCATGAATTTTCATTGTCAAGGATACTTAAGTAATCACTGATCCATGTCTAAAAGCTTTTAAGCTAAATCTTTTTATAAGCAACACTAATGGTCATTTGTCCCTGGGGCATGATTTATTATTCAATTCGATAGAGTAGCTGCATTTAGTTATCAGTATGACATTATATGGGTAAATGCTTGGATTAATTTAAAATCAACACATCATTAGCTCATCAAAACAATGGTTTGTGATATTGGGTATAGGTGATGTCAATCAACTTTGCCTATTGTTTGAATTTCAAACAATTGGATTCATGTACTACTTCTCTATATAAAATTAAATCTTAAAATGAAAAAAATATTACAAGTTTAAAATTTCTCAACAGTTTTTCTATTGTGTGTAGAACTTATTTAAAGGTTTAAAATTTTCAGCCGTTGCCATGGAAATGGAAAAAAGCAACAAAAGTACAAGTTCTAATATGTGTTTTGAATACAGGGTTTGATTTTTATTCGTTTGGGCGCCTTATTTGTAATGATGCATCCATCATTACATTAGTACTCGTTATTATTAAGGCGCCCAAACAAAGTTTGGCGACTTATTGTTTTTGCACCGTTTTTATTATTATTATTATTATTAAGGCGCCCAAACAAAGTTTGGCGACTTATTGTTTTTGCACCGTTTCTTATTATTATATTATTATTATTATTATTTTTATTATTCTTCCTCTTCTTCTTCTTCTTCCGGCCATGAACTTGTCCAACCAATTTCTCAAAGACCGTTGGTCCAATCTTAACCAAACTTCACATGATGGTTGATCCCCATCTCCTTCCCGGAGGCCGAGGTAAAATGCCCATGGGGTCATTAGGGGAGGGGCAGGAGGGCGGGGTCTTAAAAACAATAATGCTCAATTTTGCTATTTATACTATATTTTGTACTATAAAACCATATATATTCATAATCAGTGTCTCGAGATGTACAAGTCTGTATCACAAGATTTTCCCGGGGGTATCAGGGAGGGTGGGGATGGGCGGGGCAGTGTGCTAACTTTTAAACGGTTAAGATCCCCACCCATAAACTATATATTCTCTGGTTCTACATGAAAAGTTGAATAGATTGATACTAAAGAATGTTTTATGGGGTCATTCCTGATGGGGGGGGGGGGGATGGTACTAACTTTTAAATGGTTGATATCCCCATCCTGAAACTATATATTTTCCGGTTCGGCTTTTAAAGTTGAATAGAATGATACTGCAGAAATACAAATGACATTATTCCAGAGGAAGGTGGGGACAGGCGGGGCTGGGTACTAACTTTTGATCAGTTGAGATCCCACCCCTAACATATAAATATAATTATATTTTCTTATTCTTTATAAAAAGTTGAATAGATTGATACTAAAGTAAATCCATATGGTCATTCCAATAGGAGGGCGGGGACAGGTAGGTCTAGGTACTAACTCAAACTATAGTTTTCTTCATGGGATGGTTGCTATCATTTTGTTTAAGAATTAAAACAATAAGCATGAATTTTCATTGTCACGGATACTTAAGTAATCACTGACCCATGTCCAAAAGCTCTCAAGCTAAATTTTTTTTATAAGCAACACTAATGGTCAGTTATCCCTGGGGCATGATTTATTATTCAATTTGATAGAGTAGCTGCATTCAGTTATCAATATGACATTACATAGGTAAATGCTTGGATTAATTTAAAATCAACACATCATTAGCTCATCAAAACAACAGGTTGTGATATTGGATATAGGTGATGTCAATCAACTTTGCCTATTGTTTGAATTTCAACCAATTGGATTCATGTACTACTTCTATAAATAAAATTAAATCTTAAAATGAAATGAATATTACAAGTTTAAAATTTCTTATAATGCATACTGGGATTGAAATAAGTGTTACTATTTGATTAACATAAAAAAGGTTAACGAAGTACATGTTTACAGTAATGTAATACCATGAATGATACATTTTGTAAATTATGCTAAGTGATCATATTTTTGTTGTCATTTTTACAATGGCAAAAAGTAATTGGATTTCTCTGCAGTTTTTCTATTGTTTGTAGAACTTATTTAAAGGTTTAAAATTTTCAAAATGGCAGCCGTGGCCATTGATATGAAAAAAGCGACAAAAGTACAAGTCCTCCTACTATGAGTTCTGAATACAGGGTTTGATTTTTATTTGTTTGGGCGCCTTATTTGTAATGATGCATCCATCATTACATTAATACTCGTTATTCTTCCTCTTCTTCTTCTTCTTCCGGCCATGAACTTGTCCAACCAATTTCTCAAAGACCGTTGGTCCAATCTTAACCAAACTTTACATGAAGGTTGATACCCATCTCCTACCCCAGAGGCCGAGGTAAAATGCCCATGGGGTCATTAGGGGAGGGGCAGGAGGGTGGGGTCTTAAAAACAATAATGATCAATTTTGCCATTTATACTTTATTTTGTACTATAAAAAAATATATATTATGATTACTGTCTCAAGACGCACAAGTCTGTATCAGTAGATTTTCCCTGCAGTATCAGGGAGGGTGGGGATGGGCGGGGCAGTGTGCTAACTTTTAAACGGTTGAGATCCCCACCCATAAACTATATATTTTCTGGTTCTACATAAAAAGCTGAATAGAGTGATACTAAAGAAAATGCCATGGGGTCATTCCTGATGTAGGGTGGGGACGGGCGGGGCTTGGTACTAACTTTGAAATGGTTGATATACCACCCTGAAACTATATATTTTCCGGTTCTGTTTTAAAAGTTGAATAGAGTGATACTGAAGAAATGCCCATGGCGTTTTTTTTTTCAGAGGAGGGCAGGGACAGGCGGGGCTGGGTACTAACTTTTGATCAGTTGAGATCCCCACCCCTAACATATATATTTTCTTATTCTTTATGAAAAGTTGAATAGATTGATACTAAAGTAAACCCATGTGGGCATTCCAATAGGAGGTTGGAGACAGGTAGGTCTAGGTACTAACTTTGAGATCCCCACCCTCAAACTACTGTTTTCTTCATGGGCTGGTTGCTATCATCTTGTTTAAGAATTAAAACAATAAGCATGAATTTTCATTGTCAAGGATACTTAAGTAATCACTGATCAATGTCTAAAAGGTCTCACGCTACATTTTTTTATAAGCAACACTAATGGTCAGTTATCCCTGGGGCATGATTTATTATTCAATTCGATAGAGTAGCTGCATTTAGTTATCAATATGACATTATATGGGTAAATGCTTGGATTAATTTAAAATCAACACATCATTAGCTCATCAAAACAATGGTTTGTGATATTGGGTATAGGTGATGTCAATCAACTTTGCCTATTGTTTGAATTTCAAACAATTGGATTCATGTACTACTTCTCTATATAAAATTAAATCTTAAAATGAAAAGAATATTACAAGTTTAAAATTTCTCAACAGTTTTTCTATTGTATGTAGAACTTATTTAAAGGTTTAAAATTTTCAGCCGTTGCCATGGAAATGGAAAAAAGCAACAAAAGTACAAGTTCTAATATGTGTTTTGAATACAGGGTTTGATTTTTATTCGTTAGGGCGCCTTATTTGTAATGATGCATCCATCATTACATTAGTACTCGTTGTTATTATTCTTCCTCTTCTTCTTCTTCCGGCCATGAACTTGTCCAACCAATTTCTCGAAGACCGTTGGTCCATTCTTAACCAAACTTCACATGAAGGTTGATCCCCATCTTCTTCCCTGGAGGCCGAGGTAAAATGCCCATGGGGTCATTAGGGGAGGGGCAGGAGGGTGGGGCCTTAAAAACAATAATGATCAATTTTGCCATCTATACTTTATTTTGTACTATAAAACCATATATATTCATGATCAGTATCTCAAGATGCACAAGTCTATATCAGTAGATTTTCCCTGCGGTATCAGGGAGGGGTGGGGATGGGCGGGGCAGTGTGCTAACTTTTAAACGGTCGAGATCCCCACCCATAAACTATATATTTTCTGGTTCTACATAAAAAGTTGAAAAGAGTGATGCTAAAGAAAATCCCATGGGGTCATTCCTGATGGAGGGTGGGGACAGGTGGGGCTTGGTTCTAACTTTTAAATGGTTGATATCCCACCCTGAAACTATATATTTTCGGTTCTGTTTTAAAAGTTGAATAGAGTGATACTGAAGAAATGCCCATGGCGTTTTCCAGAAGAGGGCAGGGACAGGCGGGGCTGGGTACTAACTTTTGATCAGTTGAGATCCCCACCCTCAACATGTATATTTTCTTATTCTTTATGAAAAGTTGAATAGATTGATACTAAAGTAAAACCCATATGGACATTCCAATAGGAGGTTGGGGACAGGTAGGTCTAGGTACTAACTTTGAGATCCCCACCCTCAAACTACATGCTATCATTTTGTTTAAGAATTAAAACAATAAGCATGAATTTTCATTGTCAAGGATACTTAAGTAATCACTGATCCATGTCTAAAAGCTTTTAAGCTAAATCTTTTTATAAGCAACACTAATGGTCATTTGTCCCTGGGGCATGATTTATTATTCAATTCGATAGAGTAGCTGCATTTAGTTATCAGTATGACATTATATGGGTAAATGCCTGGATTAATTTAAAATCAACACATCATTAGCTCATCAAAACAATGGTTTGTGATATTGGGTATAGGTGATGTCAATCAACTTTGCCTATTGTTTGAATTTCAACCAATTGGATTCATGTATTACTTCTCTGTATCAAATTAAATCTTAAAATGAAAAAAATATTACAAGTTTAAAATTTCTCAACAGTTTTTCTATTGTGTGTAGAACTTATTTAAAGGTTTAAAATTTTCAGCCGTTGCCATGGAAATGGAAAAAAGCAACAAAAGTACAAGTTCTAATATGTGTTTTGAATACAGGGTTTGATTTTTATTCGTTTGGGCGCCTTATTTGTAATGATGCATCCATCATTACATTAGTACTCGTTATTATTATTTTTATTCTTCCTCTTCTTCTTCTTCTTCCGGCCATGAACTTGTCCAACCAATTTCTCAAAGACCGTTGGTCCAATCTCAACCAAACTTCACAGGAAGGTTGATCCCCATCTCCTTCCACAGAGGCCGAGGTAAAATGCCCATGGGGTCATTAGGGGAGGGGCAGGAGGGCAGGGTCTTAAAAACAATAATACTAAATTTTGCTATTTATACTATATTTTGTACTATAAAACCATATATATTCATGATCAGTGTCTCAAGATGTACAAGTCTGTATCACAAGATTTTCCCGGGGGTATCAGGGGTGGGGTGGGGATGGGCGGGGCAGTGTGCTAACTTTTAAACGGTCAAGATTCCCACTCATAAACTATATATTTTCTGGTTCTACATAAAAAGTTGAAAAGAGTGATGCTAAAGAAAATCCCATGGGGTCATTCCTGATGGAGGGTGGGGATGGGCGGGGCTTGGTACTAACTTTTAAATGGTTGATATCCCCATCCTGAAACTATATATTTTCCGGTTTCGGCTTTTAAAGTTGAATAGAATGATACTGCAGAAATACAAATGACGTTATTCCAGAAGAGGGTGGGGACAGGCGGAGCTGGGTACTAACTTTTGATCAGTTGAGATCCCCACCCCTAACATATATATTTTCTTATTCTTTATGAAAAGTTGAATAGATTGATACTTAAGTAAACCCATATGGTCATTCAATAGGAGGGTGGGGACAGGTAGGTCTAGGTACTAACTTTGAGATCCCCACCCCCAAACTATAGTTTTCTTCATGGGATGGTTGCTATCATTTTGTTTAAGAATTAAAACAATAAGCATGAATTTTCATTGTTTAGGATACTTAAGTAATCACTGACCCATGTCCAAAAGCTCTCAAGCTTAATCTGTTTTTATAAGCAACACTTATGGTCAGTTATCCCTGGGGCATGATTTATTATTCAATTCGATAGAGTAGCTGCATTTAGTTGTCAATATGACATTACATGGGTAAATGCTTGGATTAATTTAAAATCATAACATCATTAGCTCATCAAAACAACAGGTTGTGATATTGGGTATAGGTGATGTCAATCAACTTTGGCTATTGTTTGAATTTCAACCAATTGGATTCATGTACTACTTCTATATATAAAATTAAATCTCAATATTACAAGTTTAAAATTCTTGATTTTTATTCGTTTGGGCGCCTTATTTGTAATGATGCATCCATCATTACATTAGTACTAGTTTTTTTTACTTTTATTTTGGATTGTGATTTGGACATGGATCGGTTTGTTTGTTTTTTTAATTTAAATAAGATGCCCCTTGTACTAGAGCATATTAAAATTAATTGATTGAGTAAATTAAATAAATAAATGAACTTTAAGTAAAAGTCAAGAATATTTCACTTCTATCAAGAAGACACCAGCTATAGGCGAAATGGCAGAAACTTTAACTTTTGCAGTGCGCTCAGGGAGGGTTCTTTTAATTGGTCAATCTTTTCGCGACACGGGACATCGGTTTAAAACTGTCACCTGAAGGACGCATTGACTTTTATTATTGATAGAGTTCATCTGAACTGTAAATCTTCCATTTTATGTTAACTTATGTATTTGGGCGAAACCAAAAGTAGACTAAATAAACCTATAAATTGTCATTGATTTGAAACCAATATCACGGATAATTAACTTCTTTACCAACAATTAAATCAACTGAATTATTCCGTATTATCAATGAACATTAAAATGTTAGACGGTAAGTCATTAAGCTCATCATATCATATTATATCTGGAGAATTACTGGACAAGAAAACTAAAACCACATCTGATTCTCTACGATTAACTAATGCATACACTGAAATACTTCATTCAAACATTGAACCAATAGTTTTGTGATAATGGAAAATTTGCTAATTTAATTTATTCAAATATTTCTTAATTTAATTGTCATATTTTTATTCACGACTTCATAATGTATAGTCACAGGTAGCGAATTTTCTTAAAAACCCCTCCATGTTACATTCCATTCATTCGGACTTCTCTACTTCAGTTAATATATTTTAAAGTGCTTATTGTGTTCCCATAACCACCGGGTATTTTTGATATCGTTGTTTGATGTTTTGTAATATGTTTAGGACAGTCTGGAGGTGACCACTGGATAGTCCGGGTCGCTATTCAGATTAAAAGTGAGTAAAAATAGAGTTGATTTGTATGCAATATTTTTAAAATTTAACTAGTTATAATTGAGCTAAATTCCCCTTAAACAAGAAAGTTTTGTATCATGTGATATAAAAGTTTACTTTATATTATAATGTACTGTTGGTATATATCATAGTTTAACGTTTTATAAGTATATATATATATATTTGATACCAGACCGCTTTTGCAAATATGTAACATGCCCTCGTGTTCCACTCTCAGAGTGGCTGAGGTTATTTAGTTTAAAATAAATGAAATGAAATGAAAGTTTCATTTGCTGTAGAGATATTCGAACAATTAATTGTTTGAGCACTTCCTCGTCGCCTTAATGCACATCACTCTAAATTACATAAATACTTCATAAAACTAATATGTATGCAAATACGTTTATGTAAATGATTGCGTAAAACTATTGGGAATAAACACATAAAGACAAGCAAATAAAACATAAATACTAAATTTTTTTTGGTATTAATAGTTTTTATTCCATCTTCCATATATTAAACATAATCATTTCATATATATAAATACACACTTTAACAGAGAAAAATATACAAATTATAAATTCATCCATTTCTACTAAATTAATTTGACTCGTTTTTAGGGATGTGAGGAAGAGTGGAGTTGAGTAATAGAGTTTTATGACCACGTCAAGATTATTTCATTTATATCGAAACAGTCAGTTCAGGGTTAATTTTGAAAAGTTTTTAGGGATGTGAGGAAGAGTGGAGTTGAGTAATAGAGTTTTACGCCCACGTCAAGATTATTTCACTTATATCGAACCGGTCAGTTCAGGGTTAATTTTGACAAGTTTTTAGGGATGTGAGGAAGAGTGGAGTTGAGTAATAGAGTTTTACGCCCACGTCAAGATTATTTCACTTATATCGAAACAGTCAGTTCAGGGTTAATTTTGACAAGTTTTAGGAAGTTTTGAGGAAGAGTGGAGTTGAGTATTAGAGTTTTACGCCCACGGCAAGATTATTTCACTTATATCGAAACAGTCAGTTCAGGGATGTAGAAGGAAACTGGAATGTCGGGAGAAAAACCACCGCCGGACCTCCAGGAAACGAACGGACACATTTTCTTACACTAGGATCTGCTCCAAGAGGGATTCGAACCTAGGCGATAAGAGGCGATGTGATCAGTGACCGTGTGCTTTAGACCACTAGGCCACACTGGCGTGGTGAAGATATTTATCAAGCTCCAAAACAGCGTACACCTCCTAGCTCCGTATGTCGTTGTCATAAAAAAGATACAATGCGAATGTTGGCCGCTGTTCGGAGCTTGGCTATTTATATTAAACAGTAATATTTGGGACCCAGATACCCAGAAAAAAGTAGTGCCACACAGATGAAGGAAAATCTATTGTGGTCAACTTAGCACAAAAGATGAAGAGAGCAAGGGTCGCCTTTTTATTGCAACCATCAGAGATACCCTCTATATACAACAACAATAATAACAGCAGCAGCATCAGCAACAACAACAACAACAACAGAAACAACAGCAACAAAAACAACATCAGCAACAGCAGCAGCAACAATAAAAACAGCTACAACGACAGCAGCAGCAGCAACAACAGTAACAACAAGAGACATCCCTACTAGATTTATCATACTGTAATATACCACTTTTGAATTTAATTATAAAATACATTAAAAAAGTGATATATGACATACCATACTGAAGATTGCAATGCCAACAGCAATCCATTTTCCATGTACAATCTGCCTCTGCATAGAACAGTCTTCCAATCTGCTCAGCTACAACCGTAGCACCAGATGGTTTTAAGGCATGTGTTACCTCTTTAGCTCCTTAAATTGGCTCTATAAAGATTGTATTAAAGAGAATTATTTCGTAGCTACTCCACGTAAAATCGAGAATATGGCCGCAAGTACTGTGTTTCATCATAGTTACACTATGTTTCCCCACGATTCCATTATTTTATAATGTCAATTTTTAAAGTTTTTTTTAAATAGGCATGATTCAAATTTCTGTGATGAACAGCAAGCGCTAAAAGGATAAAAATTATTGTATGCATTTAAATTCATAATTGATGAAAACATCAAAACAATAAACCCCACGAGAAAATTACATATAGTATTACAAACATTCCAGTCCAAGTTCGAATCATAATATACCAGCTTTCATATATATACTGCCATAAAAGGACATTGACCTCGCGTAGAAAAACACTTTTTTCAAAAATTTAGCCAATTATTACACCGGAATTTTACAAACATCGGTGAAGATTTTAAGAAATTTGCACCCTATCACATGGACCTAGTTTTGGTAGTTTCAGAAAAGTCGAACAAACACACACACACACACACACACGCGCGCGCGCACTTTAATATTATGCTGTCATATGTACAACTTTTTGAATGTATTTTATAATTAAGTTGAAAAAGTGGTATATAAACTCGCATAATTGACAATTGACACATGCGTTCTGATGCAGATACTTTATTAACCATGTATTATTTATAAAAACAATCAGACATTCATATATTACTTAAGTACGAAAGCTTGTTAGTGCCATACTTAAGCCACTTTAAAATTATTTTAATTTTACAAATTCGCGGTGAATCATCTATTAAATTGCCTATATGTATTATAACATTGTCGTTGTATTTTTACCTGTGATAAGTTTTGTTCAGTTATGTATATTTCTTGTTTTAATGGTTAAATTTACCATTTTGATTGTAGAGCTCTATCTAGGTAGGAGATGATTTCCACACGTGTCCAGACTGGGTTCTAACCCATGGACTAATTGATTTAGCCCCATGTTAACATGAATAGCTCCGAAGGAAGGACTACTAGTATTAAAATATTCCCATTTCCCCCTTAATTAATCTCCTTCTCTTGCCGTTGATTTATTAAATTCAGACAAGCCTTATCTGCTTGACATGCATTTAGATTATCATAAATTTTTACCGAGTTTGTATTATAACCTCAGAGGACATTATTTTGTCATTAATTTCAGTGCCTGTACGAAGTTGGGAGTTTTATTATCAGTGAACCTGATAAAGGGGTTTCTCCTCGCATATGTGACAGATCAATCTCACGGGATAGGTGGTAGATTTTTTCCATATCGCACCCCGCGTGAACACGTGTAGGATATCTCAGTACAACGGGTACTACTTTTCGGCGGAACCTCGTTTGAGATGAAAATATCTCATCACTCGACCGGTGTAAATTCTCTTTGTCTTTTCTGCGGAGAGTGCTCGCTCAGTAAGTGGGAGATCGTGGATTTGAACTTCGTCTGGTTACCCAATACTTGACCAGCTTGACATACATTATGTTTATTGATTTTGAGTTATAACTTTTGTCATTAATTCCAGTGCCTGTACGAAGTTAGGAGTTTTATAATCAGTGACACTGATATTGGTTTGTCTTTTCTCTCTTGTTTGTAACCACCGCGGTAGCTCAGTTGGTAGTGTTCGCTCCGTGGGAGATCGTGGGTTCGAACTTTGAACTCAAGACTTGAAAGCCTTATCTACTTGGCATACAATTAAATTGTCAGAACGTTTTACTGAGTTTGAATTATAACCCCACTGGCCATTATTGTGTCATTAATTCTAGTGCCTGTACGAAGTTGGGAGTTTTATAATCAGTGATCCTGATAACTGTCGTTTCTTTTATGTTTTTTTTGGTCTGTTTCTTTCAAAAAGAAAAATATTTTTTATCCCTGTTTGTATTGAGTGTTGCTAGGCACCTAATATACAGTTACAAAACAGCTTCGTTTTGTTTTAAATTACTTGTTAAAAGTATAACACAGATCACTGAAACATTGTCAAATCTGTTGTTGATGTTTCTATTACATATTAAAGTCATAGAAATCATAAAAAATTAAAAACGTTTATTGTTTCTGATCTGTAGAGTGCATTAAGATAATACATAACATCGTAAAATCGATTTTACTAGAATTACACACCATGGACCAATAGATACAGTATCTAGACCATAACAGTACAGATTTGTCGAAAGTTTAACACTGAAAAGGAGTCGAAGCTAGGGTGTCAACTTTTCCTGCTGGAAAATTGGGCCAACTGAAAGACCTTTGGTTTCCGTAATCAACTTCTTTTAACAGAGTAGAATGATCGGTCCTACGTCAAACCCCCAACCTGGAGGGCCAGTTGGGTTCAATGCGGTTTTCCATCCTAAGTTGAGTTGCCTGCCAAGGCTAACGAAGTCCACCTGTCCGGGTTTGAAATAAGAGGTGATCTGTCATACGATTTGTGGAGTCTCACCTACCCAATTACCGACCATGCCCGTGACCCCTTGCTTGAAGAACAAGGACATGTTTTAATATAGGCCCAGTCACACGCTTCCGTGCTAGGATGTCGAGTGGCTGAGATATATAGAGAACTAATGACCTAAAGAAATCTATTGTTAGATACAATACAGACCTGTCGTAAGTTTAACACTAAGCTAACGAATCAGTGTTGAATTGGAAGCCAATCTTCGTTAGCAATACCTCAACAGCTTTTTAGCAGCGGCTATCTTTCATTCTAGAGTTTTTTGGCTTCTCCCTTTTCATATCTCTGCCACTAGGCCGCTAAGGGTCGAATTAATTTCGTTAGCTCAGTGTTAAACTTTCGACAGGTCTGTACTGTAGCAGCTGTCGAAAAGCCTTAGAGATATGGCTAATGAGGGGCCTAGATGTCGAAAACCCTTGGAGATATGGCTAATGAGGGGCCTAGATGTCGAAAAGCCTTGGAGATAGGGCTAATGAGGGGGCTAGATGTCGAAAAGCCTTGGAGATATGGCTAATGAGGGGCCTAAATGTAGAAAAGCCTTGGAGATATGGCTAATGAGGGGACCTAGATGTCGAAAAGCCTTAGAGATAGGGCTAATGAGGGGGCTAAATGTCGAAAAGCCTTGGAGATATGGCTAATGAGGGGGCCTAGATGTCGAAAAGCCTTGGAGATATGGCTAATGAGGGGGCCTAGATGTCGAAAAACCTTGGAGATATGGCTAATGAGGGACCTAGATGTCGAAAAGCCTTGGAGATATGGCTAATGAGGGGGCTAGATGTCGAAAAGCCTTAGAGATAGGGCTAATGAGGGGCCTAGATGTCGAAAAGCCTTAGAGATAGGGCTAATGAGGGGCCTAGATGTCGAAAAGCCTTGGAGATATGGCTAATGAGGGACCTAGATGTCGAAAAGCCTTGGAGATATGGCTAATGAGGGGCCTAGATGAACTGTCGTATTATTGAACTTTCGACAGGTCTGTACTGTATACAATTAACTAATTATCGTTACAAAATACCTGACGATGAAAGATTATATCCACAATGGCTTACAGATAGATACAAATAGATTATCCCATGGTTGTTCCTGGTATACTATACGTTGTAATTAGTTCTGGCTGTAAAAGACTTGATTAAAACTCTTGATAAGAAGATGTCCTTCCTGCTACATCAATTATTCAAATATCATTTATTGCAGTACGGATATACAAGTTACAGGTCAGGTATTTCCCCTAAATGTTTTCAATTATTTTTGTGAGTTAAACTTCATATCGATAAAAAATATTTATCACAATAAAAGTATCTTGAAGTAAATGGAATAATTATCACGTAATTACAATCCATTTGTTAGTATTTGTTTTCAATACAAAAGTTGAAATCTGAAACTGAAAATTGCCAACATAGCCAGACTCCATCCGTAGAATTTTAGGGAGTTGAGTAGTGGTGTTTAACGTCCCAGTCAGGAATATTTCACTTATATGGAGACGTCGCCAGCTATAGGTGAAGGTGCAGAAATTTTGCCTGTGCGTTAGAGGAGGGTTCTTTATCGTGCCACAGCTTCCGTGACAGGGAGTCTCGTTTATTTTAGTCCCCATCCGCAAGAACCGCTAATTTCACTTTGTAATGCCGAGTGCGTGGCGAAATAACAGCCAGTGTCCACTTTCAAGTCTTGGGTCAGACCCAGTCAGGGTTCGAACACACGACCTCCCACTTACGGAGCTAGAACACTACCAACTGAGCTACCGCATTGGTTGTAGAATCTTAGGGTTGTTCTTGTGGCGTTATTAGTTGATGTGCAAGGAAAAACGTACTAATTGTACAAGGAGAAGACTACTTAGATTGAAGGTTGTATAAGTTGTATGTGTTTTTTCAACCATTAGTATGGTATGTCTTATAACGTTTTTAAACCTCATCTACTTTATAAAAGGATTCAACATTAAAACGTTGAAACGTGAAACACAAACATACAGGCCTACACCCAAAACCACAACCCCAAAAGCAAAGGAAAAACTTTAGGAATTGGCAAATCAAACCTCCACCAAAAAGCGAGATCGGGTGCACCGGAGGGGAAATCGCCTCCCGCTCGGCAGCTACTCTAATATTTGTTTCTACGGACATACGTACAAACGGACAAAAAAATCTACTGGCAACGTTTAACAGGTTATTTGTGCCAGGTTGAAAAAAATCGTAGAATACTGTTAGAAAAGTGTTTTTGATCTAAAACTATCAATGCGGAAATATTAAATATAAAGTGTTACAGTTATTTCAAAAATGACTGTTAAGTTTGTGGTAGGACACGTTTTGAAATGCATTACAACCTATTTCTATTTTCTATTATTGAAACCTTTAGCTAAGTCGCTGGTAAGGATAATCAATTGCCTTTCACAGTGGGGTTGATATGCTCTTCTTTATGGAACTATGTTGTTACATAGCTTAAAATTAATTAAGATAAATTCTTTGTTAATTTCTTCCCGATCGAGAGAGAGAATGCCCAACTTGTTTAATTTTGATAACCGTATTGCCCATAGCCACCAGTGCATTGCGTTAGGTATGCGTCTATAACAAGAGTCATTTAAAAAACACCTAGATGCAAACAGATTTACTGTTAATAGCACTAAATGCAAATTATGTGTTAATGCCCCGAAATGCAAATTTCATGTTAAACATTAATTGAATGGTATAACTTGAGCAGAACGAGTGCCTGTACATGTTTTAAGTTTAACTTGCTACAAGTTACACGGCCTACTCTTTCCACACTATTGGACAGAACTGGACAACCTTAGTTTTTGTTCACTTTTTGCATGGTGCTAATTAAATATCTTATGTTTCCTTTTTACTTTGCCAGCAGTGCTATCGTCATCAACAATAAAATAGCAAAATTGTTTCTATAGTATCTTATTTATATGGTGTTCTGTTAGGACCAAAGTTGCATTATTGATCCTTCGCTCCCTCGGCCTGAAGATTTGATTTTCTCCTTACGCGGGAAAATGATACAACCCTTTGATTTTTCCCCTTACTAGAACTAAGTCGAAACAGCTTCAGGAAAACATTTTACATGTAAATCTGTATCTTAATTCTTAATTTGTAAACGTAATTGTTGGGTAATAAATTTCATGAAATAGTTAAATAATTATAATTTGCATTTATCTGCGCCTTTATAAAAGTCATATTGTTGCCTATTGATTGTTTGATCTACTTGGATGTTTCTAACAGGAAGTGAGACCAAGGTCCATAAAATTAATTTTTTCAAAGTGAAATATTATTATGTCATTTCTTACTACCTTCATATATCACTAGTTTTTTAATTTCACACATCGTCAAGTCCAAATACCATTTTTCCTATATTGTTATAATATACCCAACTTCTTAATTATTTACAACATTTATTGTACCAACAATCATTGACAAACTCATATAAAATGAAAGTGCAAATTATTTCCAAAAGATGAATTTCAAAAGAAGTTATATTAAACTACAGTTACACCCCTGTCGAAAGTTTAACACTGAGCCACATTCACAGGACGAACAATACACTAGGAGTAAATATACACATATGCAAAAGTAAATTTGCATCTGGTCTGAGTAGGTGCAAATTTACACTTTGTTTATATTTTTACTTTTGCATGTATGCAATTGAGTTCACATGCTCAAATTTACAACCGGATGCAGATTTTGTATATATGCAAAATTTGCACTCCATGAGTACACCAGCGTATGTGAACGGGGCAACTGCAGCTCATCTAGGCTCCTCTTTAGCTTTACCTTAGCAGTGTTTCGTCAGCTGTCATTTATATCTCGGCAGCTTTTCCGTTCACTAGTTATCAATATTTCGGCCACTCGGTAACCAAACTTTGAATCCTTTTCGCTAGCTCAGTGTTTAACTTTTGACAGGCCGGTATTGTAAAATGAAAAAGAAACCCCGATATGAACGAATGCATGTTATATCATTGACAAAAAAAAATCATTTTTGAAGTCTTTAGCAATTTTTCTTATTTGATTTCTCAAGGGCTTACTTGATTATTGTTGCCACCAATGGTTTCATGACTAAACCAATAAAGCGCTGCATGACTTCGACCCAGAGCATAATAATTAGGTAATTAAAAATATAGAAAGAATTTAAATTGATTTGTGAATTTGAGAATTAACATCTGATTACATTTTTCTCTTAGACAACACTATTAGCTAAATTATTTATTTTTTTCATCAAAAACAAATAATGACTTTTACTTTTCTGCCTTTCATAAAAATTGGACCGAAATCTACATAATGAACCGGTGTAGTATATTGAGTTTAGTAATAACAGCACACGTGTCGATCCATTGTACATAATTATACAACCATAAGCACTAATTCTAATTGATTAGCAGAGTTAAATGTGGATTGGTGTCGGGATGGGTGTTTGGGAAGGAGGCATACCCCTGGGGTTGGCGTTTGGGGAGGGGGTACATACTAGTAGCCCTGTGATAGCTGTTTGGGGAGAGGGCACAAATCACTAGGTGGGTGGTGTGGAAGGGGTACATAGCCCTGGGGTTGGTGTTTGGAGAGGGGTACATGCCTCTTTATTTAACAGTTTTAGATAAAATGACTTAATAACAAAGTTTTTACAGAAATTTGTTATAATATGTATGGTGTCGTTCCATCAATAATTTTCAGAACCCTTTTCAAACGTCCGCTTTTGGCATATCATTTTATCATGCTGCTCGTTCGTTAGTCTTACCGCCCACTTTTGAACATTAATGTTCCGTATTAATTTTCTCATGCCGTCCGTTTATGTCTATTAACATTTACTTGTTGACCTATCTGAACTTGTCTTACTTATTAATGGACTTAAAAGAAAATTAGAATGTGTGTTTGTTATGATCTGAAAGTATGTATATTGTAAAATCGCGACGCTGCTCAAATATTTATAATAGCGTGACATGGCCCGTTTCAGGTAGATTGATTTTCACAATATGGAATCTTTGTGACTTATACTAGCCTTGTGAGTGGTTGACATACTATGTACTGTTGGAGGGAAATTGACAAAGATATTTAATAATTATTTTACCCAAAAGTGGAGCAGATAAAAGTGGTTTATGAGAAGAATCGTGCCAATGATGATGCAAGCATCAAATTTGGCACAATTAATCACCAAGTGTTACTGATCAAATTACCCGATTTGCCAATTGAAAATCCAAGATGACGGCCATTTTTCAAGATGAGCGACAAAAAGTCACCCGTTTTGCTTAGAAATATTTGAAGTTGTCTAACTTGCATGATCTTGCATGGATAATTATGTTTTCAGATGCCTATTTATCAATCTACACAATTGGCCAATTTAAAAGCCAAGATGGTTGTCATTATTAAAGATGGCCGCCAAAATAGTCGCCGAAGTTGATTTTGCTTTTATATATTTGTAGTTGCCCATTTTGCATGATCTATTCCTGCTGAACTATAATTGTCTGCTTATAACATGATTTTAGAACTCAGATACATATTTTTCCACTTTACATGCTTATTATTTTAATTCCGTACATTTGCATGGCTTTATGGGTGTATAGTGTTAGTGGCTGTGTGTTTTAGTAGTTAGCACATCCATTGGTCGGACAACTGACACTGATCCAAAACACTAGCCATACTCTCATCTGTTGCTCCAAAAACTTTTTAGGGTGCAGCATCAGCCTCGCCTTTTGGCCTGAGGTTAAAACAGAATGAGAGTTTAACAAACAAGGTCTCTGTGAGATGGAGTACATCTACTTCCGAAAATTTCAAGTGAACTTTGATGACTGTCTTGAAGGAGCGATTTTCAGTCTCTGTCAAGGCACAATGGTGGCATTACTGCTGTAAAACTCAGCATAGGATTCAATGCCATCCACTGTTACAGGATATTTGAAGAATAGAATTAACTGTCTCCTGTCTTTTAAGTTTACAACTTGAACAGTTGACAACATAAACCATACTATAACTGCGACTACAGCTCAAACATCCAACAGCTAATCACAGGTCAACTTGGCGATGAACATAGGTCACTCAAACTACAGTACAAAATGAAGTAAGTTCGAAAACTGCCAGAAGCATAAAATGAGCTATTAGTTATCTCTTGACTTTTACGGATGATTCTATCTCTTATACCGTTATATAGAAGACATTAAGTCACCCGGGAGTTTAGTATCAAATTTATTAAACTAGTTTAATAATTGAATATACCACAAAACTTGGCGAATGGCATAGTTAATTATTGAACAATTTAATAAATTTGATATTTCTGTCGAGACGCTGTAAACCTCCTAGGTGATTTAATACATCCGCCACTGAACCATTATTATAAATAAGGGATACGTGATTCAAGCTATACAGATTTTAACAAATTAAATTTTAATCCGATGTACTCGGAATTCGCTTAATTGGCCTCATCAGCCTTTTTAGTAGTATTTGCGGTTCAGTGAAAAGGGAAACAGACTGATGGGAAAACTTAAGTTTGCATTAAAGAGGAAGCCTTTCTGTTGTGTCATAAACGAGAGAGAGAGAGAGAGAGAGAGAGAGAGAGAGAGAGAGAGAGAGAGAGAGAGAGATTGCTGTATAATACACGCGCACCAAAATGCTACATAATGTTAATGCTAATGGCATGGTTAAGTTTATTAGTAATAGATGGTACATAGGTATAACGAGATATATTTGTGCTATTGTCTTGTGTTTGAGAAACAACCTCACAGATCACATGATTTCAGTATATTGCCTCGGTGGTACCTGCATTAGGTACACAGTGCCTCTCATCACCAACAATAAAACTACGGTGGCTGAATGAGGCCATGCAGAAAAAATCCCACATGCGCACGTAGAACTATTACGTGCGCAAGTGAAAGTGTTTACGTGTGGGACTTAAACTTACGTTCGCACGTGGAGCTTTTACGTAATTTTTTCTGCATGGCCTCATTCAGCCACCGTATGAAACCTACGAAGATGAGGCGTGAGTCAGTTTGTCAATTAAATTGCAGAATGTAGATTGTTTCCTTGAGTACTCCGGTTTCCTCGGTCATTTGAGAACTTGTCGCCACAATGTGAATTAAATTATCACGATGGCAGTTATAGCAATGCTTAAAATATATGTATAGGGGTACAATAGGTATTCTTTGGTATAATAAATAGAAACCTTTTAGTATAAGGTTGAGTGTTTAGATGACAGAAAACCTAGTCTGACAATTAACAGAGCACAACTTGTATCATTTTGCATCTTCCCAATGAAAATGTTACAATAAATGGTGCATTTATCTGTAGTTGTTTAAGCCAGTGAAATACATATTATATAAGTTTTAAATACTTAATAAATAATTTTGAACTATTTGTTTCTATTAACATAACACATTTGCTTGTCTTTAGCTCTAGAATTTTATACCAATTGGTAAAATAACTTTCATATACTTTTACAAACAATGAGGCACAATTTGTTTCCACTGGTATACCAAAAAGTCATTATTGTGTCATCATTTTGGTTGAATTGTCTTTTGCCAAGCACCAGTGTTTTAGTTAAAGAATTCTTTCGTTAATCTTCAATTGTTTATCCCTATTTAAATGAAATGGCTTAACTTTGAAAACAAATGGCTTAACTTTTAAAAGCAATGGCTTAACTTTGAAAACAAATGACTTAACTCTGAAAACAAATGACTTAACTTTGAACCAATGGCTTAACTTTGAAAACAAATGACTTAACTTTGAACCAATGGCTTAACTTTGAAAACAAATGACTTAACTTTGAACCAATGGCTTAACTTTGAAAACAAATGACTTAACTTTAAACCAATGGCTTAATTTGAAAATGGATGGCTTAACTTTGAAAACAAATGCCTTAACTTTGAACCAATGGCTTAACTTTAACTCTGTATTAAATGTTACATGTTTACTTTTTGTCTGTCAACAATCTGGATCAGATATTTGGTGGTGCATGTACTAAGCCAATCGGGACGTGTTGACTGCGATTCCGTCACAGAAAGACGCGCCAATACACCTATACACCCTTAATTAGCGGTAATTCCTGCTAATATACTTTGATTAGTTTATAGCTTATAAAAATTTTAAAAATGAAAATTTTAAAAGTTATCAATATCAATAGAAAAATTAAGTACCTGTAGGGGATTGTTAAAATATGCAAAAAGGGCTACCTGAAATACAGAAAGCTATGATATCCTATTATTGATGTGGTGTATAACTTATTTATAGGTTTAATGGATCGATTCCGTTTCAATACGACTGACATCAGTCAATTAACGGTGTTATGCATAATTCAAGTACACATTAAAATATAAATGCAGTTATCCAGTTAAAATCCAGAGTTTTAAGGACATGCTGATCATGATTAGAAGCCAAACAGACAAACTTTAACATGGAGATTTTCAAGTATCCAAAATGGAGATATTTATTAGTATTTTATTGCCTGTTTTCATTATTTGGTTTAGGTCTTTCAGGTGAGAAAATATTTTATTTTATTTTATGAATAATTATATCATGATAAACAGGTTTTTTTGTTATATTATTATTATTATTATTATTATTATTATTATTATTATTATTTTAAATGTATTATTATTATTATTATAAAGGATGTCTACGGAAAATATAAGAAAATGACCCATAGGAAAATTTCATGCGAGTCAAAATTTACATTAATGAAAAATTAGTTAAAATTACTTTTTTCCTCAGTAGAATAAGGCTCGTTCTAAAATGTAATGTCAATAAAAATATCTATGGTAACGGAAAAGTGTTAATATATGTACATGAAAATGGTGATAAAAAACAGAAATGGTTATTTCCATACATTCGACCGCATATATATATATATATATATATATATATATATATATATATATATATATATATATATATAATATATATTGCAATTTCATAATGATGGCAGGACTGCCCGTGAACGAAACTGACATTATTTAAGTTTTCACTGTCCTAAAAACCGTAAACATCATTCACAACTTAATTTTAAATGATTTTTGTACTGTAATTGGAACACGGATTAAGAGAAGCAAATTTCAATTATATATGTAAAACCAGATTGATTACTTGTATACTGAAAACCGATAGTCATGAGAGGTTTGTTTAACTTTTTGTTGTTTGTATAAAATATTTCGATTAGTGTTATTAAATTAATCCAGTAAAAGTATAATGTACACTCGATATACTACGCTTAAAACTTCTTTTTATCATTTAAACATATAGATTTGTTTAAATGTATATATTCGTGTTTTATATTTATTTGTTTACTAAAAGTAATTTACACATATTTGTAAATTTTAAAATTCCCAAAACTATCCTATGCTTAATCGTTCAAAGTATTGCCTTAGGTGGATTTAGTAAAATAATACTTGGTTCTTCTGTTTTTTTAATTTCAACATATGAAAATACTTGCATTTCCACAATTCTGGTACATGCACTACTGATGAGGAATTTTGTTGTGACAGAGACATCATACTCATCAACAAGTATTAGGGTTAGGGTTTGTGTGAGGGTTAGGTTAGGGTTAGGGTTAGGAATAGGATGTTTTCCTTTATGAAATAGTATTAGGGTTAGGGGTTGCGTTAGGCTAATGTTAGGGTTATGTTAGGGTTAGGGTTAGGGATAGGGTGTTTTCCTTAATGTAAGGTATGCATTGTACTTTGAACATTATTTATTATAAATACAAAAAATTGAGCACTTCCAAGCAATTCTGGTTAAGGTTTCATTAAAATTAATTTCCCCCTCATTTCTGTAAATTATGTTCGCGATACAATATTGTTTTGGCAATTAAAATCTATATTGTACTTCAAACCAATGATAAAAATAATTTCTATGAAATATGAAAAAATCACACTTGGCAAACCATATTTAAATATAATCTTTCAACTAAGAAAAAAATTCCTTCAATTTTCGCATTTGTATCTTGCATATACTTGACGTCCTATAGTTCTATATTCATTTATTAATTTATATTTCACACGCGGCGTGTGTAGCTATCTAGACAGGAGTTGCTTCCCTTTCAGAACACCTGGCACCAATTCCCTATTTAACCTTATTTGACAGTTTTCAAAGTTTTGTACGATTGTGATTTGGACATGGACCAGTATGATTGTGTTTGATTGCAATGATATTGTGTTTATTTTAGAAATAACTTGATATTTGTTGTGATTTACGGGGTATAAACAAGATTTTGCATGTGGCTATCCCTATACAATTGTGAAGCAATTGTAAATATTATAGAATGTTTGTGAAAAGTATTTGATTTATTATTCATCTGCAAGGCAGAACGGTATTAATTTCAAACACGCGATAATGCCTACATCCGACACGGTTGAATGCTATAAGTAGCTGATGTGTTTAGGCCTACTTAAAACATTTTTCCAATACAATCGAATGTAAATAAGCGAATTACATATCAGCACATTCGTATTCTTAGTTCCTTTACGATCAAATGCTATAATTAACCAATGCATCTAGGTCCAAAAAACACTGTCAATACATGTGGCGGGTGTAGCTAGCTAAACATGAGGTGCTTACCTTTCCGGAGCACCTGGCCTCACTTCTCTGGTGGAAGTTCACGTGTTTAACCTAATTTGCCAGATTCAGGATTTTACTTTGCTTTGGGATTTTGGTTTGGAAATGGATGGGTATGTTTTTGGATAGGTTTAATTCTGACGAGATAAAATGCCATAATTGGCCAATATGTTCAGGCCCAACGGTCAACAATAAAATGCCATTATTTGCCAATACGTTTAGACCCTACGGGAATGTTACGTTTTGATACGACAAAATGTCATAATTGGGCAATAAGTTTAGATCCAACGGGCACGTTACGTTTTTGTATTTGACCGCAACTGAACATGCCTAGTAGACCTCAACGTATTTTCCAATTAATGTATTTGATCGTAACTAAATACACAGTGAGTCTTAAGGTATTGGCTATTAATGACAATTTGATATTTAATGAACCAGACTTTAGTCTATACGTTGAGCCCCACTGGGCATGTAAAGTTGCGGTCAAAGACTATAAGCATCAATACGTTTAGATTTGCCTGGCTGATTAATTCATGCCTGTCATATTTGTTTAAAACATCCAAGGTATGTTAACAATTATTTCTGTGGCCAAATTGCCTTAAGACACAAGAGCTCATTTAATATACTCATTTGCTTTTAGAATCGCACGATAAAAGTAATCTGTATTTAGTACAGATTTTAGTTAGCAACACTTCGTGTCAGAAAAAAGGGGTCAGCCTTATATAAACCATTTTATAAAGTTTCTTCAGGTACATTTAATATTATCAACTCAAAATATAAGTACAATATCTTGGCGGTCAGTTTTTTTATGGCGAAGGGAAATGAAATACCTGGAAAAATGTCCATACGTCTGCAACCGAATTGACAAACATACCAGAGTCAAATCCGCCCTGAGTCAACCTCTATATAAGGGCAACCTGCTTTTAAAGACCAATAAAACTTTATTCTAATTGATCTTTATTCAGGTAATTTAAACTTCTATATAAGGTCCACCTGTGCATAAAGGCCTCTTTTAATGGTTTTCATCAGTAGTTTTTTTAAAACAGATTTAACTGTAATGCTGGGGTCTACCACCTAAGCCTGTGTAAATGGGTCAATCGGTCATAAATATTTTTTTAAATATAAACCGTTCTGTACATTGTTTGGTTTACACATAGATATCTACATCAACTGTTCAGCAAACTTTGAAAATCAATAATGTGTATTTACTATAATAAAAAAAATTACAAAGACAATACAAATATCGATAATCTGTTGTAACTCACAAAGTTGATTTGTTTTGTCAATACTGTCTTTATCTTCTCTAGCTTATTCCTGCCATTAAGTCATAGTATTTTTTATGGAACTTCAACTGGCAGAGTGCTCGCTACAAATGTAGACAGCCGTGGATTCGAACCCCGGCCGGGGTCTGACAAAGATTTGTAAATACTTGTATGTAGTGACTGTTCTTTGGCTAAGCAAAATGTCACAATGTTCTTCAAAAGAGACCTTAAAAACGATAACCAATGTCACGACAGCCATGACTGCACTGCAAATTTCAATTTTTCTGCCAGTTCACCTATAACCGGTGACGTCTCGATAGAAGTATTTAATTTTACTTGGGACGTAAAACCCAATTCAATCAATCAATCAATCAATCAATCAATCAATCAATCAATCAATCAATCAATCAATCAATCAATCAATCTGAATATTTTAAAATTCTTTCATAGTGAAAGAAAAGACTGGTACCGTATTTATTTATGTAGATACTTTGGATAAGTAGATCATGATTTAAAAAGGTCATGATTTCGACTGTGACCATGTCCAGTATATTGCCTAATATTCTAACAATAAACTTTAATTTAGTTTTAATCAACACCACAGGTAATGGGGAGATAGCTTTCTTGCTAATTTTTAAAAATTAAAAAATTCTGAATTTAAGGTTGAACAGAAGTCGAGTCGTAATTCCATATTCTTTATGGAGTATGATTCACATACCAAATCATATCAATATCTGCAAGCATTTAGAAATACAGTCTGGAAAACTAATTCCTACATGCCCGCACACCCGTTCGCACTACCAAATTAATACGAACAAAAGAATTGATATAATTCATTTATATTTAGATAAGGCCATCAATAGTTAACGTTTAATGGTAAAATTTTAATTATAACATGACCTGAGTTTTTCTTCCTATGAAATTTGACGAAAGCCAACAGCTCAAATGATACTGGAAATATTATATTACTGAAACACATTTTAAGTCGATTTTTCTGACCCATGAAAAATTCAAAATCTTCCTAGTTATTCATTTATGAAATGTTTTTTGACATATCTGGGCTTTGTTACTTTTTATAGAATTGTTATTATGTAAATGTAATTTGATAGAAGTTTTTCAAGTTGGTTTATATTTTTTTCATGAAAACATTCATTTTTCACAATGTATTTGTCGTGTGAATTGTAATTTATTTACTTAGGTTATATAGATTATAATCAATATTTTATGAGTTTTAAACAATGGAATACCGTTATACATTACCCCTTTTCAACAAAAACAATATTGCACTTCATTTCGAATTATACTTGTTTCCACAATCAATACAAGTGAACTAAAACAATATGTATAATAAAAAATGAAGTAAAGAGGACAGATTTTCAGAATAATAAATTTTATCATATTGCATTTCGATATATTTTTTATTTTTTAATTATTATTTAAAGTACAAATAAATACAGATTTTCATACTAATAACATTTATTTTTATCATATTGCATTTTGATGTACTTTTTAATTTGTATTTTTGTTGTTTTTGATTTTTTTTTTCATTATTTAAAGTACAGATAAAAGACGATTTGCAGATTTATAACATTTTTTCATCATGTATTTGGATTAACGTTTTTATTTGAAGTACTGGTAATGAACTTAAATCCTGTTTTGAACAAATCACAATCAAACACACTAATCAATGTCCAAACCAGAATCCTAAAGGAAATTAAAAACTTTGTTATACCGTGAACTTCAACTTGGAAAGTGAGATGGTGTGCTCCAGAAAAGTAGGCATTTAGATAGCTACACCTGCAACAATCAAACTTTTAATCAAAGTTTAATCCTCAATTAACTCACAATCCTAACAGTAAACCTTGGGGTTTTTCATACTAAAATACAGATAAAGACTGACTTTCAGAATAATGATATTTTTTTTATCATATTGCATTTTGATATTCATTTTGATTTTATGTATACAATATAAGAACATATAAGTAACAAAATATATCCTGTTACAATTAGCTTGAAGTCAAACTATGGATTGATTGGACTACAAACTACATCAACGTGGAAGTTATATGAAATATGTGTTGACATAACGGAACTGTATTACTTTTGGATATATAATTGCAATTATGTAAATGTGATTTGACAGACGTTTTTAAACTAGTTCATATTTTTTATGAAAACCTTAATTTTTCATAATGTTTTTGTCGTGTATTGTAATATATTTATTAAGGTTATATAGATTATAATCAATATTTTAAGTGCTTTTTACAATGGAACACACATTTACCATTTACAACAAAAACAATATAACACTTCATTTAATTTTTACTTTTTCCCACAATCAATACAAGTAAACTAAAAACATTTATGACAAAATGAAGAAATGAAAACAGATTTTCAGAATAATAATTTTTTATTATATGGTATTTCAATATATTTTTTATTTCTGCTGTTTGGTTGTTTATTATTTAAAGTATAGACAAATACTGGTTTTCAGAATGTTATTAATAACAATTTGTCATATTGCATTTTGTTTGATTTATTTATTAATGATTAAAGTATTGGTTAAATCCTGTTTTGAATAAAGTAAAGAAATCAAAATCACACTAATCCATGACCAAACCACAATCCCAAAGCTTTGTAACTGCCAACTTAGTTATATACGTAGGGAATTGGGACAAAGTGTTCCGGAAAAGTTGACATCCTCTGTTTAGATAGCCACACCTGTTACAAAATATATAACACAAGAAAGTAATATTTGTTAGATAGGGTTAGTCTTTTATTTGAAATAATGCATTTAAAACATTTAAAAACAGTACATTTATATATCATACACATCGTGGTAATATTACTTTTTAAATACAAATGCAATTCGACAGAAGTTTTTTAAACTAGTTCATTTTTTTGAATTTGATGAAAAACCTTCATTTTTCATAATGTATTTGTCGTGTGTATTGTAATTTATTTACTTAGGGTATCTGGATTATGATCAATATTTTGTGAGCAATTAACAACGGAATACACATTTACCATTTACAGTAAATATTGCACTTCATTTCAATTTTTACTATTTTTCCACTATGAATACACGTGAACTTAAAACATTATGTATAACTGTATAACAAAAAAAAAAAAAAAAAAAAAAATGAAAAAAAATGAAGTAATAAAGACAAATTTTCAGAATGATAAATGTTTTATAATATTGCATTTTAATTAACTTTTTTAATTTCTTGCTATGTTATTTCTATAATTTAAAGTACAGATAAATACGGATTATCAGAATAACAATTTTTATCATATTGCGTCTTGATTTACTTTTTCTATTTTTATTGTTATTTAAAGTACAGATAAAAGGTGATTTGCAGAATTATAACAGTTTTTCAATCATGCATTTTGATTAACTTTTTTCATTGACGTACTGGTAATGAATTTAAAGCTTGTTTTGAACAAAGTTACCAAATCAAAATCAAACACACTAATCCATGTCCAAACCACAATCCCAAAGCAAAGTAAAAACTTTGAAAACTTTGTAATACACGTGGAGTTCAAGTAGGGAAGTGAGGTTGGTTGATCCAGAAAAGTAGGCACCTCCTGTTTAGATAGCCACACCTGCTACAAACCAATAAACACAGGGAAGTATTTTAATACAACCATTATAATGTGTTCATGGAAATTACTTTTTGGTTTTCCTGTTCAAAATACTTAGGAGCATCTTACCAAATAAAAACAAACATACTAATTCAAAGGTAAAACAAATCTTTAAAATCAAATTACGTTAAACACGTGAACTCTCCCCAGGGAAGTGAGACCGGGTGCTCAAGAAAACTACGCACCTACTGTTTAGGATTGTTATTACTTTTTAATGTTTTATTTGAAATAATGCATTCAATTACATGTTTTATAAAGTACTATTTCAAAAAATAAAAAAACCACGGTGTTGTATCATACATTTACAATTACGTCATAAGTAACGAGAACATACCCAATCATCCCGTAATTTTAAAGGTTCCAATTGCATTTTTGTTGCTATATCTACTAAATAAAAACAAAAACAAAAACACCAATCTATGTCTTATCCAAAACCCCATTTCCAGAGCTTTTTATTTCTATTTCATTTTAAACTTTTCGTTTTTATAACAAATAAATGTTTAATTTTATTATAACCCCAAGGGTTCTGCTTATTGACGCTAACATTTAGATAGATACGTTCGGAATTGAGTAGATATCATATACAAAAAGTTTTATGGCCGTCATCACAGTATTGTTGATGTCTCTGTGTCCAGGATTGTCCTTGATATATTTGACGTCCCATAATTGCAGGCTCCTTTCGCACATTTTAATTACAAACGTGTCGGATGTAGCTAGCTTAACAGGAGGCGCTTACCCTTCCGTAGCACCCGGCCTAACTACCCTGGTGGAAGTTCACGTGTCTAACCTGACTTGTCAGTTTAAAATTTTTTTACTTTGCTTTTGGATTGTGATTCGGACATGGGGATTAATATGTTTGATTTTGAAACAATGTATACAATCTGTAATAAGATCAAACACAATCCATGTATATTTACAATCGTACCGAGTTGTCTACCCTTTGGTTGGTCATATGCGACCTTTCATTCATGACGTCATTTGTCTCTTTTGAAAAATGGGTGGGCTTTCAATTGGCGTCAATAAAACCGAACGTTGAAATTTTTATAGGTCGAATAGGCCAAGAAGCGCCGAACGTAGTCCTATTTAGACCTATTTATGGCATCCCTTTGGACAACCAAAATAACAAAGAACACGGCACTCTCGGCTATTGACACCTAAACATGAACATAAGTTAATTATAGTAACAACCAAAACAACAAAGAACACGACACTTTCGGCTATTGACACCTAAACATGAACATAAGTTAATTATAGTAACAACCAAAACAACAAAGAACACGGCACTCTCGGTTATTGAATTCATATAAAATTAAAATTCCCGCTACAAACATCAATTCGTATACAAAACTGTTTCAAGAGAGTGAGTTGAAATGAATAATGGTGTTTAACGCCCCAGTCAAGAATATTTCACTTATATCGAGATTTCGCCAGCTATGGACGAAGGTGCAGAAATTTTGCCTGTGAGTTGCGCTGATGGCATTATACTGCAGTGTTCTTTATCGTGTCAAGCCTACCGTGGCACGGGACCTCGTTTATTTTAAGCCCCCATCCGAAAGAACCATGAGTTTCATTTCTTAATGCCGAATGCTTGGCGCTATCAGTAACTATCCACTTTCAAGTCTTTGGTCAGACCCGGCCAGGGTTCGAACCCACGGCCTTCCACCAGCGGAGCGAGCACTCTACCAACTGAGCTACCGCAGTGATAATATTCAAACTACCCTTACTATATTACCATTTATTGTGGCAATTTTAGCCAACCGCAAGTGATGGTTAATTACTACGAAAGCCTATTAAGCTCATGAATAAAAAAATTAAAAGGCGTAATAACGCGAAATAAAGGCGTTATAACGCGAATTGAAAGGCGTTATAACGCGAAATAAAGGCGTAATAACGCGAATTGAAAGGCGTTATAACGCCTTTAGAAAGGCGTAATAACGCGAATCGAAAGGCATTATAACGCCTTTAGAAAGGCGTAATAACGCCTTTTTGTCTCTATATAGAGCAGTCATTTGAGAATGTTATCAACCCTCACCACAAACAGATTCGTTTTAGTTTGAAAAGCTTAAGGCAACTGTAGATCTATTCATACTAAGATGTCACAGGTGTCATTTAATTATTGTTAAAAGTTAGCGATTGGCAATTGGACAGGAACTTTTGAATAAATAGCCATGTGTACATTGCCAATGTTTATATTTCAGATTACTTAAAAGATTTCCATCCCCATATATAAAATGATACTCTTTATGAAAAAACAACACTTTAACATTGAAAAGAAACCTTTCTTTCTGTTTTACTGAAATAGTATGTTCCTTTCAGCGCAGGATCGGATGATGTGCATTTTTTTTTTAATTTTCATAGAATAAATACATATAAAACAGCTTATTACATTACATATAGTTGTGCAGGAAACACACACACACACACTCACACACACACACACCACACACACACACACACACACACACACACACACACACACACCACACACACACACCCACACACACACAGTTTTAATATGTATGTAAAGTGTGGGGTGGGTGGTGGGTGGGGTAGAGATTATACCCCAGGACCTCCACATCATTATGGAAGGCATATTAACTTCGCGTTATAACGCCTTTCAATTCACGTTATTACGCCTTTCTAAAGGCGTTATAACGCCTTTCAATTCGCGTTATTACGCCTTTCTAAAGGCGTTATAACGCCTTTATTTCGCGTTTAACGCCTTTCAATTCGCGTTATTACGCCTTTATTTCGCGTTATAACGCCTTTCAATTCGCGTTATTACGCCTTTCTAAAGGCGTTATAACGCCTTTTTTCGCATTATAACGCCTTTATTTCGCGTTATTACGCCTTTTAATTTTTTTTATATATGAGCTTAATAGGCTTTCGTAAATTACCATATTTATTCAAATATAAATATTTACGCAAAATAATGGGGTTCACCGCTGTACCACGCGATACCCGCTAACGTTTATGCGGAACATTTATTTCCAAAGGTTGTGGAATCGCATGAGTTGACATTTTCACGCAAAAAGACGTCATACCGGGAGTCTGTGACGTTGACGTTTTCTAAAACGTTCCGCACAAACGTTAAGAGGTATTGGTCACGTGGTACAGCGGCGAAACCCATTATTACAATAATACAATTATGTCATCGTTTTTGCACATTTTACTCATAAAGTAAATATGATGATGTTTGTATTAAATTTGTTATTTGATAGTGATACATGTAAGAAACATGGTGGTACATTTCATGGTGGTGACTATTCCGCGAAAAAGGTTTCATTTCCGAATGAAAACCCCAATTTTCTACTCTATTGTGTTCCTTTGAATCAATATTTCATCCATAAAACACGTGGTCTGTACATCTCTAGATTAAGAAACGCCATTTATCAAAACCAAGCTCTATTATTTTATTTAACAAACAGAATTTATGTATTTATGTATTTATTTATTTATTTATTTTCATAACAGTATTTATCACCGGTTTTGCGCTGACAGTTGGATCAGAGAACTTAGTTTATTTAAAAAGCGGAGGAACAGAAACCGTGAATTTTCTGTATGACACGGGTGATAATGTAGTGTTTGCTGCCACCCTGAACACAGGATTAAATCTGGCTGGGTCCGTTACAATTAATACTGCAACCAAAATAGGGAACCTCGTTATTGCGTCCAGCACTTTGAGCGGCAACTCTTTGGGATTTGGCGCTTACCTTTTGACTATGACCCTATCTAACGTCGACAATTCTATGAACAAAAAGGTTGTTGTATTCTTTGAAGAGGAAATCCGTAATTTTCAGGTTTGTAACATTTATATATATATATATTTACAATAGCACAATTTTTTTCGTCTATGAAAGCTTAATCTCAACATTAATGTAAAATTGTTTTATAGGTCAATGAAAATATATGTTTGAATTTTTGAACTGATCCGAAAGTACCGAGTATGGATACACAGTTACGTCACATATCTTTACACGACAAGCAACTTCCCACACTTCTGATGTTCTTTCTAATTTTTTTTTTACAAATTGTGCTTAACTTAAATATGCATATGTAACTGTTTAATATTTTCATAATTTAAGCGTTTAATTATGTTAAGAAAAAAAATTGTATTTTTCATTTAACGGATTAGTTATTTTTTTCATCAATCGAACTAGGCGAGGTCACTTGTCATCCCACTCATCAATGACGTCATCCCACTCATCAATGACGTCATCCTTCATCGAGATACGGTAGACCCGGTATCATACTACCATGGAAGGACACAAAAACAATGTCATTTCTTCAATTTTTACTTCATATTCTATGTATTGGTCTTTCAGAACAATGTTGTTTTGTTAAAACAATGCTAATGTCTGTTCAGCAAAGGTAATGTTATGACGTAGTTATGACGTCATTTTGACGTTAACTACTGAAAAATCTGTAAAATCCAGTTTACACTATATGTCAAAACAGATATCGTAAATTGGAGACATGTATATGTCATGTATATATCATTTCAATGCCCAATGAGTTCTCAGATAGAATACTAGTTATAATAATAATAATAATAATAATAATCTTTATTGGTATCCTGGATTACAGTGTTCACCATACATATAATAAAACAGTTATAATTCGGTATGACATACGTAATAGAAAAAACACACATGAGTAGTCCTATATGGCAAGGTATTTTTGCCTTGACAAACATCGTAAATCCATGCAAACAGTGTTCAGTATAGAATTTTTCGTGAAGCGAATTATGTTACCTGTGCAAAATGACCAATGTTTTAAGTTTTTCTTAACAAAAAGAAAAATAGTCCTTATGTTCCTTTAAAAAATCATTTTAAATCAATTCATAGAATATTGAACAACAATTTAGCTTATTAAATGCTTTTACAAGTGTAGCAAGTTAAAAATAAACATCAATATGGCGTGGGAATACATATGCCTGCGTTGTCCTCCATGACAAAATGACGTCACCAAAAGCCAATACGCTATATCGCGATTTAACGGCGTTATCTACTGTTTCAGAACTCTCTAGTGATGAGGACGCGAAACGTATGTTGTACCGTAATTTGCGGGACATCCGTAACCAGTGTGAACATGAATGTCAGTATGGTATAACAAAACAAGGACGACCTTACATTGCGTAGCTGATTGCTGTTCGGCCGATAGTAGAAGGGAAATGTCTATATTTCTTTTTTCTCAGTTCCATACAATAACAATAACAAAGAAGGTCTGACAAACGCTTAGAACAAAGGAAAAGTTATTCAAAATATTTTGATACGTAATTATACTTTCGTAGAGCGTATGATACTCCAAATGAAGAATGATAATGATTATGCTATTTACGTACAAAGCTTGAACCCCACCCCCTCCCCGAAAAAAAAACATTAATGAGACGCAATCCATGCATTTAAAGTGCTCGACAGAAGTTGTCTCAAGTACAACGTTTTCTTCTAAAATACCTAGTTCTAGCTAGAATCGTACTTGTAAGTAGTGCACAAACAGCAATGTCCATATAAGGCTCTTTTACGTGCAACAGACGACACAGGGTATCGTTTTTAATTAACCTTAAGGTGTTCTCCAAAGGACCATGTGAGTTTCATTTCTAAATGCTGAGTGTTTGGCGAAAGAAGAGTCACTACCTAATTTCAAGCCTTGGTAAGACCCGACCGGAGTTCGAACCCAAGACCTGCACACACACGGAAGGAGCACTCTACAAACTGAGCTAACGTAGATAACCGAAAATTCTTCAAGTAAACCAACAAATTTGAATTTTGTCCCTTTAGAGCTGATCTGAGTGAGAACCTAAGCGGCAAAAGGCAATTTTAAAAAAGAGTTTTAAAATGTTTTTTTTTTCTAATTTGAATTGCAATTGCTTAACAATGCTATGGAAGAAATGAGAAATTATAAAAGTTAATAAAACGTCATCTAGATTAAAATTCACATTGAATAATATTGAGGAAGATAAACATTGGTCTTATTTTATAGATTAATTTTGCATTTTTGAAACAAATTGTATTCAATTAAAAAAATTAGGACATATCTCAGTATAATTATAATCCTCGACTGTAATTTATTTAATGTATCGATCTACTTTATTGAAATCAGTTGATTCAAACATACTTTATTTGAAAATTTAAATTTTAAAAGCGTAGAAAGTGTATGTACATTATTAATATATATGGCAATTCACATCATACACAGACAAAATGAGTCTTAACACTTATACAGTCAAACCTGCTTTTAAAGGCCACTAAAATTTTACCCCAATTGCTCTTTATTTTTGTTATTTGCATATAAGAAGCACCTGCTCATAAAGGTCACTTTTACCTTTTCCCTAAGGTGGCCTTTATAGACAGGTTTGACTGTATTGATCTGTCTGCCGAACAAGGTATATATTCTAATCTATGATGCAAAGTTCTTCAACAGATTAAAGGATCAAGAGACAAGTGTGGGTTCTTGCATATTATAAAAATTAATATTTTTTATGTGTTTTTGTTTGGGAAATTTTACTACCGAATAAAGATAGTTTTTCCTTGGGAAAATGACTAAAATTTCCCAATTTGAAATTTAAAATTCCCAAATAAACAGTGATATACTAGCACCACATTAGTTGACCTTACCAACAAAAAAAACCGCAAAATATTCTAAAAATACAATGTCTTTACCTTTGAGGAATCTAGCCAGTACAAGCATATTGTAATGCAGTAATGCAGTTTGCTATATTTCAATTTTCCCAAATCTTAAAGGCAGATAGCAGTTTTTAAAGTGTAACAAAATCACTGATTTTAAAGATCAAACGTGAACAGATTTCATTCAACTGAAACACCACCGTCCATTGTTTCACTACTGCGGTAGCTCAGTTGATAGAGTGCTCGCTCCGTAAGTGGGAGATCGTGGGTTCGATCCCCTGCCGGGTCTGACCCAAGACTTGAAAGTGGGTAGTGACTGTTCTTTCGCCAAGCACTCGGCATTACAAAATGAAAGTCAGGGTTCTTTCGGATGGGAACTTAAAATAAACGAGGTCCCGTGTCACGAATTCTCACGATGGGCTTGGCACGCTAAAGAACCCTGCTGTATAATGCCATCAGCGCAACGCACAGGCAAAATTTTTGCACCTTCGCCTATAGCTGGTGACGTCTTGATATAAGTGAAATATTCTTGACTGGGACGTTAAACACCATTACTCAACTCAACTCAACCGTCCGTTGTTTAGTAATTTAATCATGAACAGATCTAAAGAGGTTATAATCAGTGGTACTAAAATTGTTTAAATTTGCTGCAAGTTAAAATATGAAAATCCTCAAATACTCTCTCTCTCATCAAAAGTGCAATGCAACAGTCCTTGTCTGTATTTTAAATTGTTTGACATTGTTATTTTTCCAATATTTGGCATGCAAATCAATTATAGTCCGTCAGCGATATTGTGGCAGAGTGTTTATAAACACGGGCCAGTTTATTATACACAAAAGGTATTAATATAAAAAAGGTAAACAACATTGACCTGTCCGTTTGACCTTTCATTAGGAATATTGATATAGGAGGGTCCACCCAATAAATGGGAAGTGTTTAGGGACAAATTAATACATATACAGTAACAGGTATACTCTATGAAGTGAGTATATCTCATGACTGATGTATACAGAATAAACACCTGTGTTACTTATACACCAATGTACTTGGTCCCTGATAAATATTTAAATGAAAGGTCAAGCGGACAGGTCAAAGTTGTTTGCCTACACCGTGTTGTCGTATACGTATGTTCACGCCTTCATGTGTTCATTTGTCAACTCCACCTTTATATAAACCTATCTTAGGCTATTAACCACTCTGCCAGAATATCGCTGACGGACTATAATAGTATTTGTATTGTTACAGATTTCTGTCGCCAATCCATATATACCTATAAACGAAGCGTACATGTTTGCGACATCTATGACGTCAGGCTCTAACGTGGAACTGGAATGGTTTATGGATGGAAATGGTACATGTTTGGTGGAACACGTGGGTCAACATAGACAGTCATACAGAAACCACACTTTTGCAGTCACAGGGGTATATAACGTAACCGTGGTGGCCGTCAATACTGTTAGTAGAACATTTAATTATCAATACGTGACAGTACAATACAGAGTTCACGGGTTTACCGTACAACTTGACGAAGGTCCTCACAACACTTCACAAAATGTGGATATCACTGTGTTATTGAGTCAAGCAGCTAACATTGAAATGGGGAATGTTACCGCTTACGTCAATTATGGTAATGGGTTTACTACAACCTACATCTTGCCTTCATTATCAAGTGTTAAGACCAACAACCACGTCATCAGCTACCAGTACCCAATACAAGGAAACTTCACCGTGAATGTCAAAATACAGAATGAAATCGATTATCAGGCCTTCTCATTTGATGTATTTATTTGGGATCAAATAACGGCAGTGTTAGTATCTAGTATTACTAAGATTAAAGTTAATGAGCTGACTACATTTTCTTTCTCAACGCCCCCTAACGCTGGTTTCAATTACGAGATTTTCTATGGCGACGGAAACAGTGTTTCAGATAAAACTTCAACTATTTTATACGCGAATTTCAATGTTCAGCCTTGGACTCATTCCTATTCTGCACCGAAAGTATACACTGTCAGTTTAACTGCTTGGAACCAGTATTACGTCATTACTCAAGAATTTAAAGTAATAGTTCAATATCCAATACCAACCATGTCAATAACTCCTTCAGCTAATGAGATCCCGCTGCCAGATGGCGTTCAAGTATTTGACATGTCGATGGTGACCAGTAACCCTTCGCCTACGAATGTAACGTGTGATTTTGACAGCGGATATGATGTAGAAAATGATGTTGATACCGACATAGATTATGGAGTAGCCGTGACAAAAATGTACAATTACACACAAAACGGAACATATTACGTTCTCTTTTATTGCAGAAACGAAGTTTCCTTTGTGAATCTATCTTCAACAATGGTGATAAGAAACTTTACTTTACCAGATTTTATTATACATTACGACATTGTTAATGGCATGAACATGACAGACATTAATACCGACCCATATGGTGAAATGAAACCCACTGATGTCCCAGTTACCGTCCCTTTTAGGATATCCCTTTTTGGTGTCACCAGGCTGCCCCCGGATATAACCTTTGTTTGGGATTTTGGTGATGGAACAGCCTTCGAAACAGTTTTGATTTCGGATTTTTATAGATATCACGAATATAAAAACAGAGGAACGTACAATATTAGAATCAACATGACCGGTCCTAATGAAACCCACCAAGTCGATCTTCATATTCAAATGGGGGTCATCAAATTTGTATCGGATATAATGAAAGGGGAAATAAACGTAGACGAATTCACATTCACGGCATCAGGGGTTATCGGCGGTACGTATTCGTTCGATCTTCTTGAAGGTAACATAAAGACAGTGATCTCAGATCCAGCGACAGCTAAAGCAAAATATCTCACATGGGGTAGAAAACACGCAATGGTTTTTGGGCGTAATAGTACATTCGCAGAGACTATTTACGCAGATCCAGTTTCACCGGACTATATCTTGTTAAATATGTATTATCGGTATAACGAGTCCATACATTATCCACCAGGCGACATCACCGTGATTATTGGAGTCAATCACACATCACATATATTTCCGAACATCAGTTGTGATATATTCATGGATGATTTTGTAGAACCCGGAAATGAAATACGGACTCAAAATGTCTCGTACATGACAGACCTTGTTTTTAACTATAGATATAGAACAATTGGTGAACATACACGAGTAACAATTAACTGCACAAACGTCATTTCATATGATTATTTTTCTACGCTTATTCTCGTTAAAAATGCTTGTTTTAAAATTACGGGGATTTTTGACCGTCAGTACTCCTTGAAAGACAATCCCATGATTGCCTATATATCCGATGACGTGGATCTGAGGAACCGGATGCCGGTATTATGCCCAGACAAAGGACCGCGTTACGACTGGACTGTTGAAAAACTTGATGTTATAGACGACACAACATTTACTTTAGAACCTTTCAATAAATCTTTACCCGAAGTTCCAACCGGTTCATTGAGGTTCTTCGTAGGTGAAATGCCTGAAGGTTTATACAAAGTATCGCTTAATGTATCGCTTCCTGAACCGCCTTTTCCAACATGGATTTATGAGTACACTTATATACGTTTTACAAAACCAAGACCATATTCTTCAATTGTTGGAGGAAATAGGAGGACATCAAAACTAGGAACTATCACAATCAATGGATGGGAGGAATCATATGATACCGAAGTTGGATACGGTTTTAGGGACACGTTATGGTTCTCATGGTATTGTTACAGGTAAGATTTTTTACTTAGTGTTTTCTTTATTCTTCTTCTTTTTTTCTCCTCCCATTCCTTCTTCTCCTTCTCCTTCTTTTTTTATTGTTCCACTTCTCGCTCAATGCTGGAATCACTGATCATTTTAAGAATTTGAAAATATAAAAAGATGGATATCCCAGATAAAGGATTAGATTTATGATTAAGAGACATAACATCAAGAAGTATAACTAAGGGACCATTGTGTATAACCAGACAGCGTCTTCCTCAGAAATGTACTGCTAGTGTTGCCATGCAAAGTGTGACTTCCTATACATCATTTACAGCAAATAATCATGGGAAAGAATGCTTGATCTAGAAATTGTAACCGACTTCAAAGATAATGAATACAATGTTATTTAACGGAAGAAGTGGTTCCAATCAACAAATATGCCAAATTTCCCAATTATAACATGTTCTTTTAAAGATTATTGCGGTTATAGCTAGCTAGATAAGGATGGCTTGGCCTGTAGGAGCAACCTTCCGCTTTTTCCTGCTGGAAATTTACGTGTTCTCTGAATTTGCAACTTCTTAAAGTTTTTACTTTTCTTTTTGTGCTTGTGAATTGAAACATGGATTAATGTGTGTGTGTGTGTGTGTGTGTGTGTGTGTGTGTGTGTGTGTGTGATTTAATATGAACTGTTAATTGGATTGTGTGTGTTTGATTTAATATGAACTGTTGATTGAATTCGATTTTACTGTAAAGAGTCTGAGCAGAGCATTTTCGTCATTAATCAGAACGTTTCTATTTTAAAAGGTTTGAATCAACTAACATGGTAGATCTTGACACCAAGTATGACACAGAAATACGAGCCAACAGTAATGGTGACATTGAGGCTTACCTTAGAACTAGACCAGCAAGTTTGACGTCATGTGACAATCTTATTACTGACGTATCTACTGGGATTGTTACCCTAGCAGCCAACTCGTCCGCTGGTAATGTTAACCCAACAGCTAATTCATCAGCTTCCGAAGGCTTCATTGTAATGCTTGACGTATGTGTGACGTCATTGAATGTTTCTTCCTGTAAAGGATTTATTCAGCAGATACAGACATTAGATGGAAATCCACCAGCTGCTTCCATAGCGTAAGTATTTTGTTTTTAATTTGATTGAAATTTGATTTTTTGAATGTATTCTTAAGAAATGGAATGATATATAAGAGTGCCAATGTGGCCTTTACTTGTGTTTCACTTTTAATACGCCGTTTTATCACCATGTTACTTTATTTAGGCACTTTTTACCGCTCCGATTGTAAATAATGATGCTGATATACATTGAGAATCACTATGCCATCGATTTCTAGTGATAAATTGAAAATGATTATTTCTCGTCTAAAATTGTCATTTGGTCAGTGTTGTAAAAATAATATTAAACTACATTCAAATTTTTATTCACTTTCAGATGTTTATTTGTATATTTTGTTTAATAAAAAAATAATTTAAATCAAGTGTAAAATCGGACAGTCTAAAATTAAATATAGCAGTACACCCCCATCTAACGTTTCCTTGTCTGGCAACATGGTTTCCTATTGCCTCTAACTAAAACGTCTGATAAATCTTTTTGAACTGTACTTAGATGCCATTAAATCCCTTTTATTGAACCTTTTTTGATTATTTGATGCAGTTACAAGTTCGAAAATTTGTGTAATAAGTGTTTAAATACAGTCCAATGCTACCACCCTTCAGTACATTAATGTTGACATTTATGTTATGTCCTAAATTACAGGCCTTTCACGTGATTTTGGTTGATACTTAACTCCACAGGAATGAATGCATCCAAGAATTTAAGAATCCACTATGAGTATCTATGTAGGATAAGGAAATCTCGCCCGAGGGGTTGAACATTTCAGTCAGAGACGAGGCTTGCCGAGTCTATGACCAGAAATGTTCAACCCCAAAGGTGAGATTTCCCTATCTTACATGAATAAACTCATAATGGATTATTTTTCTTCCTTTTTTGTGCCAATATTTGGTTTCAAGTACGATAAACATAGACATTGACGCCATGTTGGTAAAATCTAACTTTGTAATTCGACATTCTACTTTAAAATAAATATGACCATTGGATAGATCGTACCGGAGTTTGGTTTATACACATTGTATAAACTACAAAACAGAGTGGTTAATTAAAAAAATCCAATATTTATCATTTGAAACGCACTCAAAATTTCTAAATAATTTATGAATAATTGGATGTCATTTTCCCGCAAAATGACGTCATGTTCTCCATATGATAATGTCATGTAATTGTCTTTTGATTGTGACGTCACTAAAGGTCACATGGTCATGTGAGATACGCGTATCTCACAAAGGAAAAACCCTATCTTACATGAGCAGATATGGAAGAAATGATGTATCAATAGTTTTCAATGATATAGATATCAAATAACACATTTTACACTTTTTTCTGTACAATGATGGTATTGCAGAAATATACAAGGTGAGTTGAGTTGAGTAATGGTGTGTAATATCCCAGTCAAGAATATTTCACTTATATCGAGACGTCGTCAGGTATAGGCGAAAGTACAGAAATGTTGCGTTGCGCTGATGGCATTATACAGCAGGGTTCTTAAGCGTGCCAAGCCCACCGTGACACGGGACCTCAAGTTCCCATCCAAGAACCGTGACTTTCATTTCGTAATGCCGAGTGTTTGGCGAAAGAATAGTCACTACTCACTTTCAAGTCTTGGGTCAGACCAGTCCGGGGTTCGAACCCACGACCACCCACTTACGGAGAGAGCACTCTACCAATTGAGCTACCGCAGTGGTGCAGAAACATACGAGGTGAAGCATTTAATATCTACTGGGTATAATTGAGTATAGTCCGAATCAATGGGTAATATATGTTTCACTGTTGAGCCCCAGTAATGTACGCAATGGTACCTTTTTATTTTAAAGCATTGTTTTTGTTTTGCATCATTAATGAGTTTTTTCCCTAAAAAAGCCAGTATACTGCACGTGCCGACAAATTGATTAAATATTTATACTAATTATGTAAAATGATGAGTTTTTAATCCGGAATCACACTTGGAAATTAATGTGTTTAACTTATTTTGCAAGGTTGAAAGTTTTAACTTTGTTTTAGGATTGTGTTTTAGACATAGATTGGCATGTTTCTTTTTTAATTGACCACAACCCTGCGTACCAATTTTGATTTTTTTCACTATTTCATTGCTTTTCAAAATCCACGAGTTTTATACTTGTAATCAGTAATTGTCACGTGTTTATTTTTCTTTAATTTTTCTGCATCGTTTGTTTGTTTTGCCAGGAGGTGATTACCCATCCGGAGCACCCGACCTCACTTCCCTGGTGAAAGTTCGCGTATTTAACTTCATTTGTAAGTTTAAAACTTTGTATTTTTATTTAAATGGAGAATAAAACTTTGTACCCAAACATTTTCGTATGATATATTTTGAAAGGTGTGCCATTAATTGCAAGGAAAAGTACGCTGTGACGTCTCTATATTCAGCGCGTGCTGTTTGTGAAGATTGCTCAGAAGAGGAAGTTAGGCAATTGATTTACAGATGGCAAATATTTGAATATGATGCTGCGAATAACATACGAACCGACATATCTTCTATTGACCTTACTGATACAGGTAAGGTCACTGTATAAAAAATTTACCAGCATACATAAAACAAACGAAAGAATGAATAGACATTTGTTTTAAATTACATATTATACCAGTTTTAATTTTACAGCACTAGACGGCCGTTTCGGAATGCAATTCCTCATCATTAGTGCTTGGACCAAAATTATGAAATCAAAATTGTATTACAATGTTGAAAAGATACTATTTAAATCAATTCAATAACTTAAATTCGCATCAGCAAAACTAAAAAATAACAATATTTGGCTATATTTAGTTAACAACAACTGTATATTTTGTTGACATTTTTCTTGTTTTCTGTCGCTGTCAAAATGTGTATATAATTATGCTATAAGTATAAGTATTGCCTTAGACGAATTTGGAAATAAACATTTTGTGTCTTCTATTTTTTCTGATTTCAACTTCTTAAAAAATATTTGGATTTCCACAATTTTATTCCGAGCATTACTGATGACGTTCCGAAACGGCTGTCTAGTGTTGCAAAATTGTAATAAATGCCATGTTTTATGCAATAAAAGTGTGTTATTGAAACATATTTGGACCAGATTCTTCATTAGAGCTCTGAAGTTTACATAAAACCATATATGTTTGTTTTTTTACATTCACTTATATATTTTTGTTGTTTTTTTATCCTGTGGTATTTATTAATGTACGTGTAAAATAAAATAAATGTCTTACTCACAGTGCAGAAATCCACCCTTATATGTATAAATGCTGATTATATTATTGATTTAATCATAAAGTCACCCGTTCGTGATAGAAAAATAAAACAAAAAAGAATTATTAATGATTGGCAATCAAGCGCCTTACTTGCCTTTCAGAGAAAGTTGTGTTTTCATTTAAAACCATCATTAGTATACAACTTTAATTTTACATGCGCAGTAGTATAACACTTAATCAGTTTTTGATATTTTGTGCTTTACGCATTCTACCATAGTAATGTCTTACCGTTTTTCACTGTTTGCTTACCTTTGAATTTTTTGGAGACATTTAATTTAATGTCTCGAATTTGCGTCTATAGCTGTATAGTGTTTTAAAAAACCACTAGCGCGTTAAGATTAGATTGTTTTGCACGGCAACGGCATTTGTAGCATGATAAACGTCATTTTAGACAGTTCAATAGTTATATATTCATTAAGCATTTTGCTTTTGTAAATTAAAAAAAAAAGACTGTTGTTTATGCCATGCATGTCTAGTCACTGCAATAGCAAAACAAAAAGACGTCACACACTTAAATTCATAAGCAAAAAATGAGTTGCCCCACTTTATAAACGGCTAATTTTGCGTTTTAATAACACGTTTGTCTCAAAATTGGTACATTTTTTGTTACACATATATAAATACAAATTTGACAATTGACAAACTAATTTAACATCTGTGATTAAACTTAATATTGTGTTTCATAATTATCTGTAGTTAAGGCCCCCCAAACAAGTTAAAAAAAATTTTCTTAATACTTTATAATTGGTTGTATTGAAGCTTTTATAGCGACCGGATAACTTAATATTTCCAGTTCATTTGTCAGAACCTTAGAAATGCATAATTAGTTGTTCTAGTCTTTCTTGATTTCAGAACTTTTAAATTTAAGTTTTTCTATTTCACTTTTTAGGTTTAGATAAATCATCCATTGTAATAAGGAAAAACATTTTTACTGAAGGAAAGCTTTATGAACTGAAACTGACCATAAACTCACCACTACGAGTATACGAGGGTGTATCGACAGTTACCCTTACGGTCAATCATCCACCATATGACGGGAGTTGCACAATTGCCCCTAGCACAGGTATGTCATACATAGACAGGAGGTGCTTCCTAAAATGGCCTCACTTTCCTAGTGGAAATTAATGTGTTAAATTTTAGTTGCAAGTGTTTGCGTTTTGGATTGCGATTTATTCATTGGCTGGAATGTTGTTTTTTGATGAACATACTTTTAGCATTTGTTAAATTATCTTATGTAGCAAACGTTTAATTGTTTGCAAATAATTTGTTGACCCATTGCAAACCTGGTCTTATCAAGGCCCTTAAAATATTTTATGGCTGTCATCACAGTATTGATGTCTCTGTTTCCAGGATTTCCCTGGAAAATTTGACGTCCCATAGTTCTATGTTCTTTTCACATAATTTTGATTACACACGTGGCGGGTGTAGCTAAATAAACGGGAGGCGCTTACCCTTCCGGAGCACCCGGCCTCACTTCCATGGTGGAAAGTCACGTGGGTAACTTAACTATAAACTTTTCAGTTCCAAAGTTTTTATTTTGCTTCTGTGTTGTGTTTCGGACATGGATTAGTATTTTTGTTTATGATTTTGAAATATATTTTGATACAACAAACTATATTCAGAAATTTTTGTTAGGGTTGTAAAATAAATACAGTTACAATGCATTAATTGAGAATAAAATATACGCTTACCAATGGTAAAGAGACGTCAACTGTTACAAAAATCCGATAGTCTGACACCAACTTGGTTTATCGTGCATTATGACTGTTAAGGTCTTAGTGGTGCTATTGGTAACCGAGTGGTATAAATCGCTTGCGAACATACTACAGTGCCTCTCACCATCTTGTTTCGAATCTCTCTCGGGCGGGTACACATGTACTAGTTTAAGAAAGTTTTAAGTCGCTTACCGAACGTCTTTGTGACTCTCTCCCGGTACACAGAACTAACCACCCCAAAATAAGAGTAAAATACTGATTGGGCGTGAAACAAAATTACTTCAGTTCAATAAGTCATGCTTGTGGAAAAGCTAAGGACTATAATGTCGCAAAATAAATGCTAAAACTGGATATATCACGTGGTTTATCAAAATAGTGCAAAGCATATTTTTATCAAACTGCACTAAAATAAACCGGTTCTACCAAAAAATCTCGAAATATTTACTTTTTGCTAGTTAAACGGAACCAAATACACACTGCAAACAAATAATCCTCGGAAAGATTGGTAAAATTCGAGTCATAAAATTTGTAGTATCGATTTTGTGAAAAATTGATTTCGGACATGCTAGTTTATGTTTTGTATAAAGAAACATTGTTTTGCTGACAAAAACATATTGTATAATGCTCATTTCTAATTGACTATATTAATGTTTCAATCCAATGATTTTTATGGCCGTCATCAAGGTATTGTTGATAAGTTTGATGTCTCTGTGGCCAGGATTGCCCTGGATATATTTACGTCTCATAGTCCCATGTTCCTTTCACACAATTTTGATTACACACGTGGCGGGTGTAGCTAGCTAAACAGGAGGTGCTTACCCTTCCGGAGCACCCGGCCTCACTTCCCTGGTGGAAGTTCACGTGTCTAACCTAAATTGTCAGTTCCAAAGTCTTTACTTTTTTCTGCATTGTGATTCGGACATGGATTCGTATGTTTTTTTTGATTAAACTGTTTAAATCCAACAGTTTTATATGAATGTGTTCATTTTGTTTTTTCGTTGCACTGGTTATTGTACTTTCTGAAGCACCTTACTTCCCTAGTAATTGATTTGGACATGGAAACGTGTGTGTGTGTGTGTGTGTGTGTGTGGTGTGTGTGTGTGATTTGCAAGTACAAATGAATTTCTTCTTTTTATTTCTTCTATTTTGGAGGTCATCCTATATCTACTGCATATGAAATAACTTGTTCAAGTTGGAAGGACGAAGGGATGAGATTGATACGCGATTTTACTAAAGACGGAAAAGAACCACTGACATATGAATATGTATCTTATATGAAACAAGTGAGAAATGGTGTTGCTTTAGAATTAAGAATCCCCTTGTTCAAAGGAAGTAAGTAACTAGAATCTCTATAATTTATATATGATTAAAGTTTACAAATTGACAAAAATATATTATTTTTGAAACAATATGTAAATGCCATACAGGTTTATATTGGGTGCTTTTATTCAGTTCTTGATTATCTAGCCATGCATTTGTACGGCCAGGTTGTCATCAATTAAAATAATGCACTTATGATTTACAATACACACTTCTACACATTACATTAAGCATGCAGATGAAAAAAGTACAGGTGTCGATATAATTTGCGAATTCAACAAAGCAATTTTCAAAACCGCATCCATTTTTTAACAAACTCAGCAGAATTTGCTTTATACCATAATTTTTGTTTTGTGTAAACACATTTTAGATAGAAAATATCTAAATCACATTTTAAAATATTTTTTTTATTTGTTAAAGGCGAAAGCACAGCGAAAGAGATCCTACTTCCATTGGGCGATCCAGCTTATAACTTTCATGTTGATATTGTGGTCACCGTCTATGATTATTTTAATGATTTAGCGACATATAACATGAGTACAAAGGTAATGTATTGAAAGACTGCATGTTTAATTATACATACATACATACATATATATATATATATATATCAAAAAACTTAAAATTAAGTTAAAATGTTTTAAAAACATAACTGAATTTATTATTTGTAAAACATGTTTCATCGTTATGTACGGTTCTTCTTGTTACATATTCATTTATATGCATATTCATTTATATGTAACAAGAAGAACCGTGCACAACGGTGAAACCTGTTTTACAAATAATAAAGTCAGTAATGTTATAGAAAACATTTTACCTTTTAACTTATTTTTAAGTTTTTTTATATATAAATTTACCTCACACAAAGAATAAACTGTATCGACATTTTGGAATTATATATATTAAAAACTTAAAAATAGTTAAAATGTTTTCTAAAACATAACTGTATTAGTCTTGTACAAATAAAAAATTCAGTTATGTTTTAGAAAACATTTTAACTTTTTCTTAAGTTTTTTGATATATAAATTTACCTAACACAAAGGATAAACTTTATCGACATATTTGGCATTATATATGTATATATATTTTTAACGATCTTTAACAACAAACAAGTGGATAATAAGGTTGGGGTCCTATTTATACTTCATCTTTATATACATTTATACATTTTTGTACAAAACCAGCCCTCATTTTCCTTAGTTTTTTACTTACTTTGTCAGCTTTCAAAGCTTTAACTTTGCCTTTGGAATTATGGACATGCATCGGTATATTAGTGTTTGGTTTAGATTCAGTACCATCACAAAGTATATCAGTCACTTTAATAATGAGTAGTATCAGCGAGTGCTTATCTTTTTGTGTCATCAGTTTTTGCTTTCGTGTTTTTGGTTCTAAGTTCAGCTAAGTATTTTTGTCAGCCAAATATACATTTTCAGCAAAAAATACATATTTTATTTTTATGTTTAACAAAGTAAGTAGTGAGTGTCTGTTTTGTAATTTTTTGATCAATACAGATATATATACGTCATAATTATTGGTTATTCTAATTAATTTACACACGGGAAAAAAATCAAAGATCCCTTTTTACTGATAATTATTGTAACAAAATACTGTCATTATTAATATTTCAACGTAACAAATAAATTAAAACAGTATTATGCCTTTTAATTTACCAGAGTATTGATATTCTGTGTAAAAAAGTAATACTTTTTATTGAAATTACAAGAGTAAACAGCATACATTATTGACTCTACAATTGAACCAGTGTAGGTGCATTAATAATGGAGTTATGCTGTTGTGTTAAGTGGCTTTTTCAGGCGTTTCCAGGTCACACAAATATTACTGCATAAGTAATAAACTATTTGATTGTAATAAGATCAAATAACAAAACCATGTAGAGTCATCTTCTTTTGTTTATTATCTGGACCAAACTGAAATACATGAACTTGACATTAATACGTATTATTAAAAACAAACATACTGATCCATGTTCGAATCACAAACCAGTAGCAATATAAAAGCTTTAAAACTGACAAGTTAAGTTAAACGCATACTTTAACCGTGAAAGTTAGACTGGGTGCTCAGAAAGGGTAAGAACTTCCTGATTAGCTACACCCGCTTAAAACATGAAACAAAAAATACGATTTACATATATAAGAACCACTGATTATAGATATCTCAACTGTTTGCGGTGGCATCAGTGGATCATATCGCTTTTTTCGGTTTTCATTCTTGGCAAAACTTGATCTAAAACATTTGTCAATTCGATGATTGAAGATCATAGTGTTTTTCATCATCCTTAAAGTAACCGCCTCGATATAAGTGAAGAATCTTGACGGGGTGTATTATTTTATCACTCGACTGTAGACCGACATTAAATATAATGAATTCATACCTCAGTCATTAGTGTGACATTTCTCTGTGTTCAGGATTTCCCTGATATTTTGGACGTCCCATAGTTCCATGTTCCTGCCACACAAATATTACACACATGGCGGATGTAGCTTTCTAAACAGGAGATGCTTACCCTTCCGAAGCATCCGATTTCACTCCCCTTGAAGTACACATGTTTAACCTAATATGTCATTTTCAAAGTTTTTCTTTTGCTTCTGGATTTTGATTTGGACATGAAACAGAATGTTTGTTTCGATTTGATAAGTCCAAAAATATTGCTGTTGCGACCAATAGATATAAAACACATATTTCGTTGGTTGGTTGAATGTTGCTTAACGTCGCACTAGCAATTTTTAGCTTTTCGCGACGAGAACTTTTTTTATTAATATCTATGGATTATTTTATGAACAATTTTTTTGTATGCATGTGAAGTACGAGTGTGTTTTATGGTCTGTGTTGTACTAGCGCGCACTAAGGGCGACTTTAACGTGCTAGCTTACAGAGTCAGTACACCGCACGCAGAGGAGTGTACCACTCCAGCAGTCCATTATACTGAAACCAGGTGAACCAGTAAAGGCCAAAGGCAAGGAAAATTCACTTTCCCACGTGTGGTCTTAGCGGGATTCGTACTCACAGCGGTGAGAGACCCTGGATTTGAAGACTAACGTCTTATCCATTATGCCACCGCGGCCTCACATATTTTGTTATATCGATATTTTTGTTTAATTTTGTGTGTTGAGAAAATGTGTTAAGGTGACGTAGTAAGAATTCTGAAAGTAAAAGAATAAGTTTCTCAACTGACACGGGGAAGTTACTTTGAAAATTGCTAGGTAATAACTAAAGCAACCAATAGCCCACAATAACAAATAAAACTGAAAATAATTTCTTGTCTGTGTATGGCTGAATAATCATGACCAGAAATTAGTATAAATTCAATGTTTTTTTCTATTACTGAAAATGAACTTGGAAATCATTAGAGTGATACTCCACTAAATAATTCATGTCACTGATATGGGACATGATTCATAAATTGTATAGGTGAAAAAGTGACAACGCTTGGGTTCATTGTACTAAGTGATACCATATATTACATACCATTATTATTCCCTGATGTGATAATTCACTCATCTTCTTACTTCTTTAAATGTATAAGAACGACTGACTAAATGTATAAAAAGATGGAAAAGTTATGCATATTATTATATTTTCATTGTTCTTTCGCTTCAGATGCCCTGGACCTTTTAGGTCTTACGCTTGTCAGTTTGTAGAGTTAGAGGAAAAAATGTAAAGACAAATTTGAAATCATTCAAAATGATTTCAGACCAACAAAGGAAAAAATAATAAGAAGAAAAATCATCACTTTCAGTTGTATTTTTCATTTTTTTAACATGTACGTATTTTGTTTAATCTTTAAAATCCACGAATGTAAAGCTGTGGGTTTTTGTATCCTCTTTAGGCACAGAATAAAAAACTATAAGGCGTGCTTCGAGAGTTGTGCAGACCAACAAACATCTGTTCAATGTAGAATGACGGGATGCAAACGTTACTATATCCTTTCATCAAGAAAAAGTACTGCATTACGTTACTTTTATTGAACAATTTATTATCATGGGTATCGGGTTTAGATATCGAACCATTCCTGGAACCCAACTTTATACAGGTCCGTCCAGAAAGTTTTGCACCACCCTTATATAACAGTTTTGACGGTTTTAGAACTTGATGTTTTGTTAACTTATATTTGTCGAAGGACTATTTTTATATACTACATAGGATGTTTTTCAAATAGCATAACTGATAAAAGAATGAATCGTAATTTTAGTGAACTGTGAGTGATTAAACCAATGAAAAATTATTGGGAAAAAAACAAATTTCTTGAACTATGGAGTAAATTGATAGAAAATACTGAAAATTGCTATAATACTTTATTTCATGCGATTACCAAACACTTTCAAGGGTAAACATGGATCAATCAATCAATTAACTCCACAGTTGAAGAAATTGGATTTTTTCTCATATCTTTACATTTTTTTCCCTCGCAGTTCACTTAAACTAAAAGTGATTCTTTTATCGGTTATGGCATGTAAAAACATTCTAGGTAGTATATAAAAATAGTCCTTTGGGAAATATAAATTAAAAAACATCAAGTACTAAAACCGTCAAAAATGCTGTTTGACAAAGGTTATATAAGGGAGGTGCAAAACTTTCTGGACGGAACTGTATAGTATGTCAGTCACTTAGATAGAATTTAGTCGAATGCAAAACAATTGCGTACAGAAATGTAATGTATTCCGGTCATTCGTGCGTGAATCTCGCGTCCTGGTGCCACGCTTTTTGTCCGCTAAATAGATATTGATAAAACGTTATAGGAAGATTAACAGGAGATGTAGTGGAGCATATTGTTTTTTCGATTCCTGTTAAATGATTTATAACTAATTGGTTTTTCTATTGATTATCTAGTAATTTATAACAATGTTCAGACTGTTTTTTATCATGTAATATCTTAATTGTCTTACTGTATTGTCTCTTTATTTTGTTTATGAAAAGCCCCATAACATGACACAGTTACATATATATTTCACAATAATATTCAAACGCAAACACAAAAGAATAGTATACAAAAAGAACATAAAACATTGTTAAACCAGTTTCCCGACACTAATGAGGAAGAAAGCTGCGTGTTTCGAACAATAGAAAGGATTAAAACATATTTTATTATCTTTAATATTTTATTAAACCACTAAACAACATGTAGATACTTCACTTTTTCAATATTCATTTGCATCTCTGTGACCTTGATCTTTTAACCCACGACTTTCACCTAATATGTTTAAATTTTTCAAATTGAAATTAAAATTCTTGAATTACATATTCGTATTTTTCTATATTCATGTACAGAATTTGATAAACTTGATAGGAATGATTAACCTTTCAGTTTAATGCTTTTTTGTAGGAGCTTTTATCGTTAATTATTTTCGCAGACTATATCTCTGTTATGCCTTTGCAAATTTTTGCAGACTTGGTAAGAATCATTAGCTAGTTTCTATATGCTTTTAACAATTGTTAATAATTTGTCCATTTAAAGGCTAAAATTGGTTAATTTACTGTAACTAACTCTTTTAGAATTTTTTTTAAATAAAATGATACATAAAGGAAAAGAATAGCAATATATTTAAGAAATAATCAACATTTACCTGTGGTATATCGTCGAATAGTACACGGACCGGAGTTCACATGCGGAAGAATATATCACGAGGTGGTTGCTTTTTCGTAAGTTTTTTATTCTTAGAGTCCAGGTCATTATTATATACGTTTTTCTTATTGAGATTTAATTTCATTCCTTGTTTCCAAGTACAACGTTTTCAGTTATCAATTGATTAAAAACATAAAAGATTTTATTCTTTAGATAAGTATAAAAACTCATATAGAAGTTTAAATTGCTGTTTCTCTAGAGTATATCACTGACGTCATTGTAATGCATGGCTTACGTATCATTAAAACAGTTTTTGTAAAAAGTTACGTATGTATGTAAGAATTATAAATATCTTTAACAGTAGACCACACATTTACGTGTTAAACATGAAAAATTAAGCACCTTTCTCATTCAGATTAGTTATACGCTTCCCTAATGTGTCAAGAGAAAACACTCTAATGATAAAATAATTGCGTTTTTAATTTATAATTCAAATAGAGTAAAAGAAAGATAATTTGAACTTAATTTTAGATGACAATCATAGGTAATTATGTTAATCAAAACGTTACCGTATTTATTAAAGTGATTACCTTATAAGATAAAGCATAGAAAAAGCGATGACCACGAAGAAAAAAAAAAACTCTTGATACATTAAAATAGGTCACAGATGATTTTTATAATAAAGAGAAATACATGGGAAAGTGTTTTTTATGTTTTTAATATTTTGAAAAAAAAATTAGCTTAGCAGAGCTCCCAAAGTATGATGGACATTGACAAGAAAGTCAATTGCTTTCTTCTGCAGCAATTACACGACAGATGGGGATTATAATCAAATAAAAATAGAATAAGCGGTAGGAAGTTTTCGCGGGTTTGATCTTTCTTCTAAACTATTTAGCGGTTTCGACAATTCTGACTTTAAAATGTACCTAAAGACAAAATAACGTCGAAAATCTCCATTTTTTCCCACGAATGTTTCTTCATATACAGCTGATGATTAGAATTGTTTTTATAGCGAGAATCAATGACGGACCATTTATTTAATCAATACCAAAAATATATGTTTGATGTCTCTGTGCCTAGGATTGCCCTGGGTATATTTGACGTTCCATAGTTTCATGTTCTTTTCACTTTTGATTACATACGGGGGATGAAACTAGCTATACAGGATGTGTTTACCCTTGCGGAGCACCCAGTCTCACTTCCTCGATGAAAGTTCAGGTGTTTACCAAACTTGTCAGTTTCAAAGTTTTTACTTTGCTTCTGGATTGTGTTAGTATGTTTGTTTTATATTCTATTTACAGTAAATATTGTTCTTTCAATAACGTTTTTACAGTTTAACTGTCCACATCCAATATTAGATGAGATCAACGTTAATCGCTGACGGAAAATAAAACTTTTAAGACATTAATTATTCTCAATGTTCAAATAAAATAACGTTTTTTTTGGTTGGAGAGTAGTTTCATACTAAAAGATTTAAAATATTCAGAATAATCAAGTATTTGCAGTTTAATCAAATATTTATCTTTATAACATTAAAATCTAAAATGTTTTGTTTACATATTCCTTGTAACCAAGATTGTATCGGTTACGCAAAATAGTTGAACGATGAACGATGTAAAACTAGTGTTCAGAATATTAAATCTTCTCAACTCTATTTTTGGATACATTGATAGTTTTTTATGCAATTGGAGAATTGGATGATTCTTGTTTACATAAGCAGAGGTTCAGGTAAATCGCACATTGATCAGAACATTTGCTATATTGCAAGATATATATGGTAATAGTTTACACTTCTTGCGAAGCAAAAGACCTCACATCACCACTGAAAGTTCTCGGGTTTAACTTAATTGGTCAGTTTTTACTTCATATTTTGAATGGTAATTTCAACATGGACCGTAATGTTTGTGTTTGATACACCCGTTTTAACATGGAATGAATGTTTGTGATTGACTAATTGAATTCAACTACACGTTTAAAGTCTTTGACGTCAAAAGATATTTTTGACTTTATATTTTGACCAAAAAATTGACCAAATAGAAATGGGTTAAATGTACCAGAAAAAAAACTTGTATTATAGACCATATTGATATGCCTCTTTTTTTCCAAGCATAGTATTGTCAGACATAGCAATAATTTATTTTCAGACTGCACCTAATTTTTATCTCTCTTTTATGTATCGATATATAAAAAAGCACTTTTATCAAATTTAGTGTATACACAAACAGAAATGTAAATTACAATTAAAAATACATAATATGTTAATGTTTTTATACTGAATTTCAATAATATAATTTTTTAACGTGTTGATAACTAATGAAACCGCCACTCAAAATGCCATTAACGACATTATATATTTATAATTGCTAAAAGCTTATAGTGTTTCATGTGGTTGGAGGTTTTTGGTTTTAAATCGACAATCTACTTCCCTTTGAAAGGTAAAAAAGGGAATCTGTTCGGTGTTAGTTGGGATTTAAGCATATTTGTAGACATAAAACTATTTTGTTTTGTTTTTATAAACAATTGTATCTTGACAACAAAACTGAAAAATCTAAAATAATATATACATTATCTTTTAATTCATTCAGTGCGTTTTTATCCTGGCTGTTAACTATAATAGTTCCTGAATGTTAAAAATGGCCTAATATTTCCCATAGAGTGATACTAAGTACGTTACAACAATCCATTTTATTCTTTGTACACGTTAAAATGACAATTGTTTATGACTATTTGTCATAAAGAGTAAAATTAATGCACTTAAATTCAAAATGTCTGCATTGTAATTACTTTGTTCATAGAAGAACATTCCTGTTTATTAGTTCCACTATATCTTTGTCTTCCTTGTTTGTCTTAGCAAAAAAAAAAAAAGAATTAACGGGTATTGTGGTGTGTTATTTTTTACATTAGCTGTTCCAAAGTGCATATTTTCAGTTTCAATTTTTATTCGTTTTGTTCTTTTGGGTATATTTACAACACCTTTAAATTTTTTTTGCTTTCACAAGCACTACTGATGATAAATCATATTCCGACACGACCGTCTATTACTGTGAAACTGGTATAATATGTTATTTAAACAACTGAGTCGGTTTCTCTGCTTGCTGGTGGATGTTTCGCGAGGGTATCACAAACTCATTTGCAAGTTATCTAAATTTGATGCTATTTAAAAAAAATTAATTCCTCAAAAACTAAGGATTACTCCCTCATGTGAAGTGTTTTCTTAGCTTAATTAGAACCTTTGGGTATATTTTCCACATCTTAAAAATTTTGCTTTCACAAGCCCTACTGATGAGAAATTGTATTTCTAAACGGCCGTCTAGTGCTGTAATATTAAAAGTAGTATAACAAGTAACTAACATATATAATTGGTCATACAATAACGGTTATACTGTAAATGTATAATTAATCATATTTTACAACTATTTCAAAATGCCTAAGTGTATTGTATAACCGATACTTTACTTCAAATATATCCAGTATAAAACTTGAACTGTCTCTTGATAGCCAGATATCCCCGCCCCCAACATGTACACGGATTTAATGTTTTCCTATAACCTTAACCTTTCAAATATGGCTTCTGACCATGGAGATTATTCATGTGAGTTTGTATGACAGTCGTCCAAAGCAATTATGTGGTATGGACCAGGCACGATTTTACACGGACAGAAAGACAGACGGAAATGGCGGTTACAATATACCCCCCCCCTAGTTTGTGTGTTTATAATGACAGCGTTATTAATTGTAGCTTTGTTGCATCACGATTTTCCTAATGTATTATTTTCTATATTGACATAAGAATATTAGTCATTAAAAATTAAACAACATTTCACTTTGCAGCACAAATAAGTATTTTGATTTCGTTCGAGATGTTTCGACTGATTTTTGCAGTTATTATTGATATCAATAAACTTTTTGTTTTGTTTTTGGTTGCAACATCTAAGAGCTCTTTGTTTATTCAGGTCACTCCAGATATGTCGTCAATTCCAAACAACACAGACGACACACAGGCTATAACACACTTTCAGTTCATTTAATGAAACGTTTCAGAATATAAATGCTTCTGGAAACATTCTAGCTGCTGTACAAGCTATTGGGTCTGTGGCAACAATCTTTGGTTCAAGCTTAATAGTAAGTATATCATATGTAGAATAACAGGTAACCACTGGGGGTGCTTACTGATTGCTAATTACATATTATACCAGTTTTAATTTTACAGCACTAGACGGCTGTTTCGGAATGCAATTCCTCATCAGTAGTCCTTGGACCAAAATTATTTTGAAGGTGTTAAAAAACTACCCAAAGGACCTTAATATATTTTATTAAAATGAGCTAAGGCAATACTTTGCGAGAGGGAGTATACCTTAGTTTTTGAGAAATTTCAAATTTAATTAGTTTTCTCTTTGACTGACGATATCATTGGTCCAGAGATAAACTGCAAGCACTGTACCTGATATATAAACAGCATTGAATGCAAGAGCTTAAGCTTTCTACTCTAGGTTCGAATCCCATTCGGAAAATCTCGGTTCTAGCTAGAGAACACATTAACGTTAAATGGCATTCATTAGCATGTGGTTCGTTTGATACACATATCCGAACGCTCCTTTTCAACAATAACTTATATTTTGCCTTGTTTTCTCTTAGTAGTCTTCTATGCTCCTTGAGAACCCGTCGTTTTAATACACATCAAAACAAAATCAGGGCGTAAAACACCATGTCTTCACATCACTCTTATGAACTCTGAATAACTCTCATCAGTTAACAATTAATTCCTCTACAAAACGGAGCATAATTTTATTTATCTTTTTATAAAAAACAAATAAATCTCTATTAAAAAGTTAAACTTTATTTACCAGTTTCAAAGTTTTTACTTTGCTTTTTTGATTTTCATTTTGAAATGATATGCATGAGAGCACTTGGTATTTTTTATACTTTCTGATGACGACATTTAAAGAATTTTCTTTCAGCCTGTAGATACTACAAACTATTCAACTTCAGCTGACATGTTTAAATCTCTCGATGGATCAAGTGATCCCGACACCATGATCTTTACTGTCCAGGAAACTCCTGTTAAAACAGAGCTAACAAGGGTAAACTTTATGTTATATTTTTCCATATTCATGTGTCTAACCTGACTTGTCAGTTTCAAAGTTTTACTTTGCTTCTGGATTGTGATTTGGACATGGATTAGTATGTTTGTTTTTTGATGATATTCATTATAGTATATCTACAAAGAAAAATTGCTATGGGATTAATACTATGTTTGCCCATGTACCATATGTCTTGAATATACATGTATTGTTCAAAACGATAATTCGGATTATTTGAATTACAGTGTATTTAATTTGAAATTCGTCCCTTAACATTTGTATAAACTGAAAAGATAATATTTTCTCACAGTTTTATTTCATATTGTACGAGAATGAAAATTTCATTTTTTCACGTATGGTCCTTACAGATTTGAAAGAAACCTACATGATGCTCATCTTAAATCTAACAAAAAATCCCACCGAAAGGGTCCATTCTTAAACTTCGCATCAATTACTCTTGGGATTAACTTCAAAATATACGAACCTATTTAAATGTAGGTTTGAAATGTACACGTTGTCTAATATTAAATTCCTCTCTTACAGATAAACTTAACATATTACTTCTGTATCTGATACTTCTCCAAAGTTATCGATAGTAATGGCTTTGGTCTATATAGACCTGTTCAGGGGAAGGTGTAGATGATTTCAAAATACAATAAAGAATCTTTTAAAATTAGTACATGTTTGCTATCTTTTTAAGGTAACAACGACATTAACGGGTATGATGTTAACACTGATACCTGATGGCAACGACAATCAAACATCACTGACACCATTTGATGTTAGTCACGTTGTTGAAAATTTGGACCAATGCATAACAAATCCAAGTTATGTTGATGGTCAGACTATTGTAAGTATCCATTTATTGAACTTAATTTTGACCTTTGAATTCAAAGCAATATAGACGCTTAGAACGTTTTATATAACATTAAAATATACAATAGAAAACACCCTAAGAATATCACACGTCAAATGGAGATAAGTGACTATATTTCCTTGTTAAATACGTAACGCTTTTTGAGAAACACGCACGTTTCCCTGGTAGAAGATCATGTCTTTAACTTGAATTGCCAGTTTTTACTTTATTTTTGGATTGTGATTTAGACATGGATTGGTTTGTTTGTTTTTGATTAATTTTTATGCTTTCAACAGGATAATGTTGCTGACGCATGTGGCCGCCTAACAAATAACCTTCTATCCAGCGTACAAACTAGAAAACCATTTTCAGTCAAGAAGTTGAATAGTATCACTGATGCCGTAGAAGGTAAAAAAACCCAATCATTTTCTAATAAAATTGAATGATAATACAATAGTGTTTGTTCAGTGTAGATGAATTGCAAGTTGATTTGCATGTGTTTTATGCTGTTTTGAAATTTATATTACAAACTTTATATAAAATAAAAACATAAACAAACACAAAGATTAATTTTGCTGATTTCAATGCAATTAAAGGTATTTTGGAATCGCGTGCTTAAAGAAAAAGCATTTTATAAAAGATATTTTTATAATAAATATTATTCCACGGATTATTAATAATAACAGTGTGTAAAAATATCTAACAATAGATATAACACCTTGCATTGTAGGCATTGTAATTCAAGAATGCCAGCTATGAAATGTTTAAAGAACAAATTTTTATACTCAGGTGATGTTACAATCAATGTATGTGATTTCGTGTCATTGCATTACTATTTGAATATACTTTCAGGCATTTTGGGCGTTCTTCGTAAATCTATAGATGCCTTTGTACCAGAAACGTTCGATGAACCTTCAGACGAACTAAGTGAAGAAACTATTGAAACAGAATATGACAATTATATACTATATAACAATATTGATCAATCTGCAATGACAGCAGTACAGAAAACAGAACACAAAGAAAAATATGTCAAGTATCTTCTAGCTCAGAAGACCAAGGAAAAAGAACAGAATGCCATTAAACTAAGCACGGTAAATTGATAAAAGTATCAGACAAGTTAAAAGTCTAGTCTTTTTTTAATCTTAATTTTGTCCAATTTAGAAAATTTAGGTGAAACAATTTGATTGACCGTTGATATATTCTTGTAACGACACAACATTTATTTCTTGTTTATTACAGAATTTTACATAGAAACTATATATTAAGATTATTCAGAAATGAGCATTTAAGTAAAACGAAATGAAAAGAAAAAATAAGAATGTTGTAGAATGATTATATAACAGATTTGATATTTAAATTGAAAATGGAAACACTTTTCATAATTTCTTTTTTTGAAAAATACATTACATTTTCAAACAAAGCAATACATGCATCAACATAAAGTATAATTTAATCATTGACAGGAGTACATTGAACAAAGTGTATGACTAGTTTTGATCTCGAAAGTAAACGAATTGTAATAAGGTTATATATGTATTATACAAAACTATGTTTCAGGCAAAACGCAATGTTCACAAGTGGGTATCAGCCATAGAACAATTACATCTTACCATATCAGCTATCGCTGAAATGGGACAGACGGAAACAGTGATCCAAAGGGGCGATGTCGAAATAAGTGTAGAAAAGGCAAAGTGTGAAAAATATGCAACCAATGGCACTGACAGAAGAACATTTAATCTGATGTTTTTCAATGACAGTACTTGCACAGACACTATGGAATTATGGGTAATTGTTAAAATTGTTATTGATAATAAAAACAAAATTTAATTTATAAATTTATATTTATAAATATTTAAAAATTCAAAAATTTAAATGTTTAAACATTATTGACATAAATAACATTGGTATTATTATAAAATTGCGCCAAGTGAAGTTGATATACTTTACTCTTCCGGAACATCTGTTCTCATTATCCCCGGTGAAAGTTCAAATGTTTTAATTACATGTGTCAGTTGTTAAAGTTTTACTTTTTGCATTGGTATTTTTTATTTTATTAAGCGTATTTGCAGTCAATTAGAAAACAAAGAACGTTTTCTTACAGGGGATGTGGGATCTCTTGCTTATTTCTTCCCAGTCGTCAAAATGTACTTATCATATTTATTTTAGATAGACTGTTATATGATAAATAACATCTTGGGGAGGGGGATAAAATAAAATAATAAATAAAAACGCAAATGGGCTAAATTATTACAGTTTTTTTTGATGCGATATATTTTGCAATATATTTTGTAAGTTAACTCGCCGGGTACAGACTATTTAAACTTACCATGAAAAATTTTCTTAATTAATGTTTGTATTTAAGTGACAATTGGGACATGAATGGTTAGTTGGTTGGTTAGTTGAATGTTGCTTAACGTCACATCAGCAATTTCAGCTATTCGCGACGAGAACTATTTTATAAATCTCTATGGATAAATCTATGAATAATTTTGTGTATGCATGTGAAGTGCGAATGTGTTGTATGGTCTGCCTTGTACTAACGCGCACCTAGGGCGACTTTAACGTGCTAACTCACAGTACGCCGCAGATAAACGTACCACTCCCTAGTCCATTATACTGATACCAGGTCAATTAGTAAAGGCCAACGGCAACGAAAATTAACTTTCCCACATGTGGTCTAAGTGGAACTCGAACTCACAGAGGTGAGAAACCCTGGGTTTGACGACTAACGTCTTATCCATTAGGCCACCGCGGCCTGCATTTGGACATGGAAGTATATTACCACGCACTATGTAATTTTAGTAAACATATTTCAAAAAAATCGGAAAACATGCCTAACCCCTTAATAGTGGCATATGTTCACTTACTTAATAATTATTTTTTGTAAAATAATCTTGATTAGGATCGAGGTTTATTAGTGTTAAAAAATGAAAAAGTATCAAAATTAAAAACAATGCTTTTTTCTGATACCTCAAACCATCTCAGTTAAAATCTTGCTTCTAATACTTTATCTCATGTAAAAAGTATAAAAACATTTGATTTTTCTACACTATACACCACAATCCCTCATTCTAAATTGAAAAAAAGTCTTAAAGAAATTATTCACTTGTCTTTCTTCTACAAAAACGGTAAGCCAAGATACAAATATCTGGTGCTGAACAGGGATTCTGGTTATTTTGTCAAGCATCATACGGATTCCAAACAAAAATATACTGAAGATACCATCAACAAAATGTTGGAGTTTTTGATAGATTTGTTGTGTTTGGTAATATAGTTTTTCAGCAAACAATCGGTATACCAATGGGTACAAACTGTGCACCATTGCTTGCTGATTTGTTTCTTTATTCTTACGAAGCAGAATTTATGCAGAACCTTGTTAAATCTGGAGAGAAAACTGTCGCCAAATCATTCAACTCAGCATACAGATACATAGATGTCGTTCTGTCTCTTAACAATCCTTAATTTGGAGACTATGTAAATGTCATCTATCCTAGTGAGCTTGAAATAAAAGACACGACTGATTCCTCAAGTTCTGCTTCATATTTAGACTTATACCTGAATTATGACGCACAAGAAAGGCTACATTTGAAACTTTATGACAAACGTGATGACTTCAATTTTTCTATTGTCAACTTTCCTTTTTTATGCAGCAATATACCTGCTTTTTCTGCCTATGGTGTATTTGTTTCCCAATTAAAACGCTATGGTAGAGCTTGTTCCCACTACGGGGACTTTGTACAACGAAGTAGGCTGCTTGCAAATAAATTGTTGACTCAGGGATATTGCAAGCCTAGGCTTATCAAGGCCCTCAAAAAGTTTTATAGCCGTCATCACAGTATTGTTGATAAGTTTGATGTCTCTGTGTCCAGGATTGCCTTGGATATATTTGACGTATCATAGTTCCATGTTCCTTTCACAAAATTTTGATTACACACGTGACGGTTGTAGCTAGCTAAACAGGAGGTGCTTACCCTTCCGGAGCACACGGCCTCACTTCCCTGGTGGAAGTTCACGTGTCTAACCTAACTTGTCAGTTCCAAAGTTTTTACTTTGCTTCTGGATTGTGATTCGGAAATGGATAAGTATGTTTGTTTTTGATATATTATATTGTTGTTTCATTTTGGTCGGAATAAATTTCTGGCCCGACGTTTTTATATTTCAGTTGACATACCTTCATAAACCCATCCGAGTTTATGGAAAAGACGCATCTCGTTTAACTTCACCTTCTTTAACTGTGACAACACGAACCATGGAAGGGGAAACAACAAAGCGGCCATTAGAAATGCGGATTGGCAATGAAGGAGTTTCTTACTTCCGAAAATACCAGCCATTTTATATTGAAGGAGATGACGACAATATGATATACTTTATTTACGATATTAAACGGAAGGAAGAAGCCACACTATTTTACATAAAACCAGACGCTTTAGATTTTCAGGATTCACAAAAGCTACAAGAAGCATTTGCAGATAAAAGTAGTTTTGACCTATACACAACGTTTGTACGTGATGAGACAATACCAAGAGTAACTACGCATGCTTTTAAACATATGATGACAGTTAGTGATTGGACGGGAGAATACGGTTTTAAAGTATTTATACCAGCTCTTTTTGAACCAGGGAAAACCTATATAGCTCTTAAACCAACTAAAGGTAGTGTTTTTTTTTTCGTAATTTCAATGCTTATCATTATAATTGCATTAACCATTTTAGCCTATCGGTTAAGGTAAATTTAAAAAAAACTAGATATTTATTGCGCCATGTAATTAGGAAACTTTCCGGATTACTAGGTCTCGTGTCACTGGTGGAAGTACACGTAATTAACTTAATTTTGCGGTAGTCAAGATCCTTTTACTTGTATCGAGACGATCAGTTCTGGGATGGTCGTACAACCCGAAATATTTACAATTGGAATTGACCTTCTTTAGATGAACATTTGTTTTTACTGGCATTCATATTCCTCTTGAATACAGTGTGGGGTCATGACCTCTGATTACGTAACGTTTAACTATTCGATTACGTAACAGAATGACATCTATTACGTCATGCATTTTTGATTGGTCAGCATCCAAGTCTACCCCCGACGTAACTTTCCTTATTTGGAGCAAGGCTTATCCATCAATCCCGTATGTTTGTCGGATGTTTGAATGAAATAAATTATTGTAGCGATAATTTTATATTGCCGACATGCTATCAATATTTTTTATGATTGTAAATATAAGAAATAACATTCTATTTGAGTGTATTCATTTGGTATTATGAATGAGAGTCAGGAATAGCATATTTAAAACCATCTTCATTTTGCAAGAAAACTGACAAAATTTCTTTCGCTAGGATCTGCCCGAGTTGGATTCGAACCTAGGCGGTGAGAGCCACTGATCCAAAAGCATTTGTTTTTAATCACTCTGTTAAGGTGTAACCTTATTTCTCACAGGGTGAGATTTCGATATAACGAAAATACAACAAAATATAGGTACGTTTTCGTATGTTTATTGCCATAATTTTCAATAGTATCAAATTAATAGTTATATTCCCAGCATATGCTGTTAAATGTGTGTTGATTTAAAATCATGGAATGGTTGTGAATTTTGCTTGTGAATCAAAATGACTGATAAAATAAACAGATACACTTTAAAACTTTGATATTTATAGATAATATTACTGTTAAGTCGAATTTTAGTCCTGTGTTTCTATTTTCTTAATATTTTACAGTAAAAGAAGATCCAGCACAGCCAGCGTCCAAGAGAAGGCGTCGATCTGTAGTCGAGACATACTTCGACGACGATATTTACTTTGATGTTGAACATCGAAGGTATCGCAGAAGTACGAACAGTTCTTCGAACAATGTGACTGCTACCACTCCTTCACTTGTTAATGTGGACAGTTTTAGACCAATGGATGCAAATTTTAGTGTTATTATAGCAACCACTTCCTGTCGCTCGTGGGACAATGAACAAGAAGCATGGGTAACAAATGGATGTGAAGTGAGTGAATTAAAATATACCATGTGTGCCTTAGGCTCTTTAGGTATTTTGGTATCACCTTTAACTTTGATACTTTGCGTTTCATACTTATAGAGGATCCATGAGTTGCATAATCCAAAACGGCCATAACTATGCCCTAAGCCTAATTTCCTCCAATTGATGATTCTTTTACAACATCGTTCGACATCGTTGACTTGGTATTGCTCTTATGAACATTATCGAAACAGAAGTTCTTGTAATGAAATAAAATGTGTGAATTGAAGATATTTTCCAATTAAACCGGGTTGTGTTAGTTACATGGCTAGCATTATGAGCTACAGCCTTTGTTCATAAAAGTGTTCTTAATTATACTAATATATGCTCCGTGGATCGCACACGTTGTCCTCAATTACAATATACATATGCATTGATGCTTTCTGATAATCAAAATAACAATAAGAAATAGCTGTGCATACAAAGTAATTATCATCTCCCACACTGGCCTTACTTCCCTTGTGGGAGTCTGCTTGCTTAAATTTGCCAGTTTCAAAGTTTTACTTTGATATGAGATGTGATTTGTACAGAGATAAGTACATTAGATTTTAATTTACCATGGTCACACATGTTGTTCTCCGATTGTAAAATAAAGGTTTACTTTGTACATAGATAAGTACGTTTGATTTTGATTCATTACAGGTCCTTGAAATGACAACCTTAAACGAAACCGTATGCCGCTGTAAAGAACAAAAAGGGAATGTTTTTGCGACTACTTTTTATGTTCCACCGAATACAATCGACTTTTCTACAGTGTTTTCCAAGTTTGATCTGTCCAATGCTGCTGTTTACGGAACACTTCTGTGTTTGTTTTTACTGTACTTTATCCTTCTTGTGTGGGCTAGAAGACAAGACAAGAGAGATCTTGAAAGGGTAATGTTTACAATGAAGTTAACATACAATATAGAATACCTTTTCACGCAATTTATAATAACAAGAAATAGTAACTGCAAGCCCAATTCACACCTTATATATGACGTCTCTAGTTCCATGTTCCTTTCACACAATTTTGATTACATACGTGGCGGGTGTAGCTAGCTTAACAGGAGGTGCTTGCCCTTCCGAAGCACCCGGCCTCACTTCCCTAGTGGAAGTTCACGTGTCTAACGGAACTTGTCAGTTTCAAAGTTTTTACTTTGCTTCTGGATTGTGATTCGGACATGGATTTGAACAATGTTCTTAAAAATGCTTTATTTCAATGGAAAAACTCCCAACCAAATTTGTTCAAAGTAAAAACAAATCGTATAAAAATCATACTTGCATTGGTTTAAGATGGAGATCAAATATCATGGATGCTTGTAAAAATTAAAGAATAACAAATATTTTTTTCCTACGTAAGACTTATTAACTGCTACGTAGAGTGAATATCTCCTACGTAAATAAAATAAAAATTTTCAAGGGTGATACTAATACGCTTCCATAGTTAGTTTTAATATAAATGTAAAATGACAGTTGGTGCTGCTTTGACGAAATATTGATGAGGAACAAAGAACATATGCTAAATACTATTATACATAATATTATCATTCAATTTGCGAAAGCTTTTATTTCTATTTTTTATTTTTATTTTACAGTGGGCAACATATTTTCTTGCGGATAGTGACGAATCTGATAATTATTTCTATTTGATTACCGTACATACCGGTTTACGTAGAGGTGCTGGAACAAAGTCTAAAGTTTATTTTGTACTATCTGGGGAGAAAGCTGATACTGGTGTCCGAACACTGACTGATGGAATAAATGAGGTAAGTAAATATATATTGAACAAAGATTTGGATACGTGTTTAATGCCATTGAATATTTGTCTAAATATAAGAACTTCCACTTTAAATCGATACAAAAACACCATCTTTTATTTTGTGGCTATAAAAGCAATTACATTGCTTTTTAACAAATATGCTTTTCATGATAGTCACACGATGGTTTATTTATTCTATCTTGTTTTCTGCTTTAAAATTTCCTATGTACGAAATATTCACACATTAACAATTTAATTGTATGACAAACCTACCTCTCCAATATATTTCAAACTAATCTGAAGTTACAACCGGGTATTTTATATTCACTAGGTACATACAAAAAAGTGGACTCATTTGCATTGCATATTTTGCTTGTATGATCTGGGGCCTGTCACACAAACCCCATTTAAAGTTAATTATTAATTAAATCATAATAAGAAAATCATTTAGTGTTGTAATAATTAACGTATTGCTGGTCATGCCGACACTGACTGCCATTACGATACCAAAGCAGCGTCACGGCAACTTACGGCGTACTTATGTCAGTGACGTCATTAAATGGAACAATTAAGGCCGAATTTTAATTCTATTTGCGCTTAATTCAAGCATACAGGGCCTTTGTTGGAACATCGTGGAAGTGACCAGCGATTTGTCAATTATGGTTTAATGGATAATTAACTCTAATTAAGTTATGTGCAACTGGGTCCTGCATCGTAAAATATGCATTTATGTCGGTTAATATTTTAGATTTAATAAATTTAAGTATCAATATACTTTATAACATTTTATGCATCTCATGGCACTACTGATAATAGTACTAAATTCTTTTTTCATAGGGTTTCGAGACTGGCAGCACTAGAAAGTTCTTCATGGGGACAACCGGGCCACTGAACGATATAACCTTTCTCCGTATCTGGCATGATAATACCGCCAGTGGCAATGATAATTCCTGGTATCTATACAAATTTATAGTGGATGATCTACAGACTAATAAAAGGTACTGATAATATAATTTTGGGTTTCTGTTTCATACTTAAAATGTATACAAATCATCTTTATACATTGTTTTACTAGTACGTTTTGTATATGTAGTTGAATGTTATGCAAATAATGATATATGCAACTTGAGATCTAAATATTTATTTTCATTGTCACGTTATTGTCACAAAGCATTGTAAACTACCCAGTTTGTTTAAAGAACACTTATATACATGCTATTCAATAAATAAATAAGCACGTCACCTGAAAAAAACTCAGCAATGAATAAACCATTAATTAAATATTTTCAATTGTCATTGTGTATCCTTATATTAAATATTTTGAGCTATTGTATGTCATAGTGTTATAAATAATAATTGACGACATCGTGTAAATACGTCATTTACTTGCTACGTCAATTCATGACGTTTGAATACACTACAAAGTGCCTTCTGACGTTCCGTTCTGTTTTTATCTTTTTACGATTAAATACAAAAGAGGAACATTATTATGTGCAACAGTTTATCGATGTACTTTTGATTTAACATGAAAATGTGATTTTATCAAAAAAGTATGAATAAAACTAATGGTGAGTGGAAGAACTATTTTTTGTTATCGTTTATCAATCTGGACGGTGCTTCGTCGTCATACAATTTGAACTAGCCAATGTTATTCATACTTGCATCGATAATAAATCTTAAATGAAGAGAAGCTTATCCTTTGTCAGACATAGTTCAATGGTTCACACCAATTAATCAGCTACAAATGAACCGGGCCACATAAAATCCACCATAACTGACTCTACATTGTTGTAAATGTTTCCTTTGATTACAGACCTCGCTCTGCATGGCATATTATACTACCATATAGATATCCGTTTTCCTGTTTTGATACCATATTCATTGTTTGTTATGCATTGGTTATCCTGAGTAAATATTTTTTTTCCAAACTCTTTGGTAAAATTGATATGTTAAAGTGTTTGTAAAATCCTCGTGTCATTTAAAAGTGTAAATTTGTAACTTGATGCTTTTGATGGATTATGTAATAAAAAACAAACATATTAATCCATGTCCATATCCATGGAACGGAGCAAAAACAAGTCAAAATTTAAATAATACAAGGAATACTTTATCATAATGCAATCTGTCTATTAGATTATTCATGATAAAATTTTAATATCTATCTCTGTCATGTCATCTATTATAATCTCTAAATTTTTGCCTTTTACCCTCTATTGACCCGATGTATTTCAGCTTCTCAAATTGCCCATTAATGTATTTAACCATAAGACCAAACATACTTATTCTTGTCCGAATCATAACCCAGATGCAAAGCAAGAACATCGAAACTGACAAATTAAGTTAAACAGTTAAACTTCCACCAGGGAAGCGAGTCCGATTTTGTAATTGAACATTTATGTTGATTTTCATGCACATACATTGAACACGGCTTAAATTAGCCTGTATTACAATCTTAACATTCAAAAATTCTTATTAAACGTTTTCTTGTTTCAGATACATATTTGCATGTGATAATTGGTTAGCTGTAGAATACGGTGATGGCCTGATTGATAGAATAGTACCTGTAAGCGACACAGAGCAGATGTTAGTTTTTGAGAAACTATTTTCTGGACATGCTAGATACAACATCACAGAAAGTCACTTATGGCTCTCACTTCTGATGCGTCCTGAAAAAAGTTACTTCACGAGAGCACAAAGACTGTCATGCATACTGGCCCTCCTTCTTCTGACCATGATAGCGAGTGCCATGTTTTTCAGAGATTCAAGTAACGACGAGACACCGGGTCAAATTAAAATTGGCTTCATAAGATTTTCCCTTACAACATTGTACGTGTCGTTAATAAGCGTATTGATAACCACGCCCCCGATATTACTTATAACAATGATTTTCAAACATGCACGCCCAGCTCAAAGAAAAGACGAGAAGATGAAAACAAAAATGATGATTGTAGTAAAAGAAGCCCAAGAAACAAAAGCAATCAACAGGCAAATGAGGTTAGATAGGCATTTATGGGATGAACTTTTTGTGGACGAACATCGTCCTCTTCCTCATTGGACCGTTTATATAGCGTGGGTGATTACAGTGTTGTCAATGATTGTTCCAGCATTTTTCTTGCTCCTGTACAGCATGGAATGGGGAAAACCAAAATCTGAAGAATGGCTTTGTACATTCTTTTTGTCATTCTTTGAATCGCTCTGTTTTGTGGATCCAGTAAAAGTAAGTCGATTTAGAATAATATACACGAATATTTCTAGTTATTTTTATGCAAAGCATGTTCTCTTAGTATGTTTCGTGCATTGACAATATGTCCAATAAATGCCCTTCATGGTTGAAATATAATTACAACACTTAAAAGTCAATAAAAACATTAGAACTATATATGAACGAAGAGAATAATTAATCAAATCAATAATCGAAATAATGGTTCTAGTGATAATTATACTCCAGACGGACAGAAAACAAAAAATATACATTTACAAAGCTTATGGCACTTCGTTCATTTTTTGATTTGCCTGATATTCTATTTTCCATATAAATGGATGAATAGATATCAAATGTAAACATTAAATATTACATTTGCTGTATGTTCTTGTTAAGATCAAAATATATTAGAGGACTTTGGTCGCGCACCTCTTCTGTGTAACAAGTCAAACAACCCATGCAGAAAACCGTATGTGCAACTGTTTTACATAATCTAAGTTACATTTTTTAAATTATGGACATATACTTCTTTCCGTAATACCATTGTTTAGAATACTTCCTAATACAGTGATTACGGCAGTAACGGATCATTAGTGCAATATTCACTGCTCTCCGAAAAAAACATCACCGCCGATTGTAATTTTTTGGTACTATCAATTGACATTCCCCCACTCTTTCAATTTATCACTAGATAATAAAAATCGTCCGACTATAAGTATGGACAATCCACGCGTTTTGTATCCCATGTATTTAGGTCAGTAACGAATCAATTTGTGAGTAGCGGATCACGCCACCTAGTGTCAAGAGAACGATAGGGGATCAACTCAAAACATGATTAATTTGAGTTTCTATCATGCAATTGCAACAATTCCAAATCATGAAACAATATAAAAGAATTTTAGTGGTAATATCAACAAATAAATAACAAAAAACAAATAATCACAAGGTTTCTGATATGAATGTAAAAATGAATTAAGTCAATAAACATCGTCTTGAATACTGAAATATAAAAGCAAAGAATATTGAAGAAAATAAAGTAAAATTGTACTTTATAAGTCATAAATATTATGACATACTGTTGTCCATGAAAATTTTATTCTGACAAGAACAGTATGTACATACAATGATACATATTGGAAGTATACAGCAGCTGATCCGTTATTGCCGCACTTGCACCCTTCGGAACACTGGTTTATTTTTTATTGTCAAGAACTGTAACGCTCAATAAAAGTTTATGTCGTGAAAAAAGACATATTAAGGTTTGTAAATGGCTATTGCAATCATTTCAAGTTACCTTTGAAAGTATTGAACACGTTGTCCAATCGAAAGTAAGTGTTTGGAAAACACATCCGTGTCGTTGAGACGCTTATGGCATTCTCATTAAAAAGTCGAGAATATGACGAATTGGGACGTTTATTAAAATAAATTATACGTAGAATGAAGTAAAATTATCCGCTTTACAGAAATATATCAGAGTTTTATTGGTTTCTCGTAATGATAGGGTAAAAATTAACTTTATTTCAAAAAATGATCCGTTACTGACTAAGATCCGCTACTGTCGTAATCACTGTAGTAATAATTTATGCATCAATCCTTGCACTTTCCCTTAAAACTTTCCAATTATCGTTTATTTTATTTTCAGGTTGTGGTTATGGCCTTACTGCTTGCGCTGCTATTCAGAAAGCCGACAGATGTTCCAAACGAGAAGGTTAATCTCGATCGATTAAAATCTGCGGCGGTTACGTATAATGCCGGAATGATCCGTGATAGCAAAGGTATGATTATCATATTTCAAACAAGATAACACTTGACTACGATTCGATCATTTAGTAATTTAATAATTCGTAGCTTAATATTTTATTTTTTTCCAGATACAAATAACTTTCAATTTGTATGCTAATGTTTTGCCATTTCGACATTTTAAGACAATATTTCTGCATGTAAAAAATACTGTACAGTTGCTTTTATTCGCTGGTATATTCGTGGTTTGACTCAATAGCGCAAAATTAAATACCAAGTGAATATTTTCATGTAGCAATCATTAAACTTAGATACTCTATACAGAAAATTGTTAACACTGGTTACTGCAACGTGAAATTTTATAAGTTCCAGTTTCTAAACCGCGAAATTTTATCCCCGCAGAATTAAACAACTATACAGTACGTTTTTAAAAGGCATTTTCATAAACCAAAAACGATTCAAGATTTAAATGTTTTGTGTATTTTGGCATTCTTGTTATGTTGTACTCTGGACGGTAAATTTCTTTAAAACGCTCCAAACCAGAAAAATGCTTTTTACATTATAATTGTATCCATAAAGTTAAATGTTTGAAGGTAGAAAAATGCGCGCGTTTCCTTTAAAAAGTAATTTTGTTTTTGTTTGAAATTTTAATTGCATAATACGCATTTGCAGTACAAATAAAAACATATAATTAACCAAATTGCAATATGAAAGGAATGAATCATTTGTAGTATTATGTAGTGTTCTTGCTTATGTTGGTTGTTGCCAAGTACATGGTTTTCAGCTGCAAATTTCCTTCATCGCTGTTTTTAACTATTTTGTTTTATTAACATATTATAATTAAAGTCCCTTGCTCATTATATAGAAAATTTTATGTTTACACTGATTTCAGAAATGTCAAAATTTGGAAAAAGAAAACCACCATCATCAAAATCGATGCAGAGAATGCGGCGTAGAAGACTTAGGGAGTTACACGCCTACAGGATATTCTTTGAGTTACTTCTTTACATTATATACGCCTTCTTCCTGTATAGCATCACTTATATAGTTAGAGACGATAGAACATATACACTAAAGAAACACATCGAAAACCATCTTGTCGACGGAACAAAAACCCTCTTTGGATTTTCTAATGTAAGTTTTTAAACTAGCCAGTAAATAATTCTTTTGCGAAGTTTCAATCGGTCAATTTAGAAGCAATCGTTTTGCATTAGAAATGGGAAGATGGTATCAAGATAAAAAGCCGAATATCGCACGCACCATAACAACAACACTTTCACTAATAGCTAAATATATAAAGGGAAAAGTTTAGTAATGATTTAAAAGTATTGGCATCGATATGGAAAAAGAACGTTCCTTAAAAATTTCGATGGATACATTCTAATATTGATACATAAGGCTTATGAGATTTCTCTGCCCATAATTTGACAAAATTATTAAAAAATAGATCTTAATTCCTTTAAAGATTTTATGGGTCAAGAACCCTACAATCTGTATTTCAGAATTTCAGAACTATTATGTTGATCTAGCTATCCTGTAGACACTCTGGCCAAAAACACTATCAACTATTTAAACATCTTAATGTCTTTTGTTTTGGTTAAGGTATCAAAGTTATTCATAAAAAGATTTAAGTTTTCAATAAAACCTGATAGACAGATCATCACCGGCCATCTAAATGTGATTTCGGACTTCATAATCGAAAATTATAGCCTCAGGATATGATATACAATGAAACAGAGTTTTGTAACCATATAGAATTTATTTTTTCTCGTCTGGATTTTTTTTGGCTATTACAAACATATTTATGTTGTCACTAGGCAACATGCAAATACATAAAAAATAAATGTTTATAGTTTCTAAATTTTGAGACATGCCCACTGTAAACATAATCACGCGGCCATTTTGTTTTATCATATTGCTGTCATTCTTCAACAGATTTCATCACATGAACATTTCTTCCACTGGATGAATGCAACATTATTTCCACAATTCTTCCCTGAAAATAATTATAATGGAGATGCTTTGACTACAAGACAAAAGAAATTTTTCATCGATTTGGACAATACAAGACTAGGACCCGCACGTCTTCGGCAAGTGCGCATGAAACCAGGTATTTACATTTTACTTTCAAAGAACAAATTTAGTTTTAGAAAAAGTATTTAAACGATGAGATATTATGCATAGTATATGACGGACTCGTACATGTTAACCGAGTCGCTAACGTGTTTGATGCATTGCTGTCATTCAACGCAATCATCAAATTCCAAAGACAATGAAAAATGTCATTTCACTGTTGAACTTGTAAGAATTATCTTTTCTTTTTTCGTCACGTCTTTTTGTAATTTTACCATTGCCTCCACTGGAATTTACCTCAAAAACGTTAGTTTCATAGGGTCATAATATTGAATGAAACATGCAAGTTGAATAAAGATTTATTGACAACCACCCAGGCAACGCAAGGGAGAGAGTCATATACAAAATCAAACATATTGGCTAAATCTTGGCCCCCATGCAGCTAATAAATATTATAATTACCTCCTTCATAAATATTATTGATATAAAGATTACATACTAATGAAACTATTAAAATGTACTGTTCATGATCAGGAAAACAACTTCCAAAGCTTATAAATCTGCATTTATGTGATTCTGTTTCCAGGGCAGTGTAGAGAGACAGACATTGTTGGTCCAGACCGTGAATGTATACCGAATTACAAGGAATTTGAAGAGGACAGGGCATCGTATTGCTTAAACTGGGAACCTTATAACGGCTCTGCATGCGCGTTTACATTGGATCCAGGGAAATATTATACCGCTGAAGCATGGAATTATACTTCATCTGACGAGATATGGGGGATATCTATAAAAGGAGAATTTAACACGTATGGGGGAGGTGGTTATATACTGTCTTTTGAGGACAGCTTAACTAATTCCATTTTATTAGTCAATGAGTTGATGAAATATACTTGGATTGACAGAGGAACAAGAGCTGTGTTTATGGAGTTTACGTTCTATAATTCTAACGTTAATCTTTTCACATATGTCATTTTTCTTTTCGAATTCACAGAACTAGGCGGTGTGATTACATGGACCGACATCAGAGCTTTTCGTCCTTATGAACCGGTCGGTGCTTTAGGAACTTATGCAATCATGTGTTACTGTATTTTTGCAGTTGTGTTGCTTGTCACAACAGTTAAAACAATAATAAAACTTGTTAAGCAAAAGTTGAACTTTTTCAAGGAATTTTGGAACGTTTTAGATAGTATTTGTATCATTTTAAGTTTCACTGCTGCAGGTTTCTGGGGCATGAGGTTCGTATATGCTAAAGAGGCAATGAATAAGTATTATAACGATAAAAAATCGTTTATCAACTTCCAACATGTAGTCATCTGGGACTTTTTGTTGAACGTTCTTCTTGGATTTCTGGTGTTTGTGGCTACCATAAGAATTCTTAGGTTGCTAGGATACAACAAAAAGATGCGACAGTTAGTAGACGTGGTATCCAAAGCTTTTAAGGATCTGACAGGGTTTTGTTTAATGTTTAGCTTTATTTTCTTGGCATATGGTTTACTTGGATACTTGTTGTTTGGCGCCACGCTATCAGAATATAAAACCATAGCAACGACGTTCGGATCATTAGCAAACACGCTTATTGGGAAGAACAGTCTAGACAAAATGATCGGTGCAGCACCGGCATACGCTCAATTATATTTCTTTACATATGCATTCTTCGTTATATTTGTGTTACTAACAATGTTTGTAGCTATACTGAACTTCAGTATTTCTGACGTGAAATCAGACCCAGCTTATAACAAGAGCGTTTATGGAATTCTCGATATATTCTTTAAATCTGTGAAAGATGTGCTTTCGTTAATATTTAAAATCAAGAAAAAAGACAAAGACGACAATAAAAACAAGAGTAAGAAAAAGAAGAGAAAAAGTGGCGAATTTGACACACTCGGTAAGATTGCTTCTCGATGTATTACCCGTTTTGTTAGCATTTTTTCAACTTCATGCGATGAAAAACTATTTCTATTTAGCTGGTGCGACTGTTTCTTATCAGGTTTGCAAGTCTGTGCCTCCCAAACCTTTAAAGTGCTAACACACATTCACGATATATAACTGTCTTACTTAATGTTTTTGTTAAATGATCACGGTGTATAACCATTGTTGCTGTCTATTGATAACAATGTAAAGTATATATCTACAATTGTACAATTTATAGTTCTGTACCTTTCTTTACCAATAAAGATTATAAAAATGTGCTACTATATTTATCTTGAATGTTGAGGGGTAACATCGGTGACATCTTACTGGATAATTGCATATTTTTGTTATTCAAACAATTTTTGTACTTTTAACTCCCTTTTTAAGGATTTTCACTCATGCAATAAAGTTTAATTAATTATATGATCAGATAACTTTTTATTATACAAAAGGAACATATTTGCAGTAAAAGTTTTGTGTAATATTTATGTATGAATAACTGAAAACAAATTGATTATTTTAGGATCACCGAACTCAAAACCAGGAGAGAAAGGTATTAATAAAGATGGTACTACTAAATCCATTACACCTGGTATTGGAAAATCACAGGTACAATAAAACTTTTCATTTAATACATGATGGATAAGACGTCAGTCTTCAAATCCAGGGTCTCTCACCGCTGTGAGTTCGAGTCCCGCTCGGGCCACATGTGGGAAAGTGAATTTTCCTTGCCGTTGGCCTTTACTGATTCACCTGGTATCAGTTTAATGGACTGGGGGAGTGGTACGCTAGTCTGCGGCGTACTGACTCTGTGAGCTAGCACGGTAAAGTCGCCCTGAGTGCGCGCTAGTACAAGGCAGACCATAAAACACACTCGCACTTCACATGCATCCACAAAATTGTTCATAGATTAACCATTAGAGATTAATTAAATAGTTCTCGTCGCGAATAGCTGAGAAATTGCTGATGCGACGTTAAGCCACATTTAACCAACCTAACCAACCAATCTCTAACATTTACAACAACTGTCTTTACTGAATACTACACTGTTGTCTATGATGTAACCCCTGTTTTGACCACAAAGATACCCATGTTAACAGCAACTTCTGAATACTTAAGAAATAAATTGACCACGTTATCTTCTAGCGGGAAATGAAACTGGGTGTCCCAAAAGGATAGCTTGTTACACCTGTCACGTGTTAAATCAAATGGAGGAACAGGATAGGAACAGGAACAGGATAATTTTAGATCAGAGAGACCATACAATCATGTTGTTTCGTTCCTTCAATTCTGCTTACCATTCCGGAGGATCCGGCCTCACTTCCCTGGTGGAAATCCACGTGTTTAACATAATTTGTCAGTTTCAAAGTGTTTACTTCGATTCTGGATTGTGATTCGGACATGGATTAGTATGTTTATTATTGATTCAGACTTTTCTTTGTCATCAATTATTTTGAATGACAAGATTGATTACTGCATTTAAATAATTTACAAATATTATTTACAGAGCAGTCTATCAGCCGACTGTAATATTTCTCTAGCTAATGAGAGTATATGTACGACGTCCGAGTTTTCCTCGGCGGAAAAAGAGAAAAAACAACAACTGAAAACTGGCAGAAAGTGTGTGTATACACCAAGTGATGTCGAATGTATCTTACACGATTTTGATGACAAAATAAAGAAAGTTTTCTAAAATAAATGATATATGGGTGGTAAATAATGTAAGTATAAAAAATCTGGATATCAATGTTTTACAATAAACTTTTATTCACAAAATATGTAAAATAAAAACCATATCAGCAATGAATTGACCATTATACTTTAAGAGGTAAAAGAAAACTTAAAAAGTAAACTCACGAAACAAACTTATTTCTTTTACTTAAATTTAAGTTTAAATTCAACTTTTCTAAGACAAGTACCTTGCCCTAGATCACGAACAATACTTTAACTTGACTTAAACTTTTAGTTAAGTATTGTTCATGATCCAGTGACCAATACTCTTTAAGTTTAGGAAAGCCTATGACAGTTCAGCGAGACAATTTTAAAAGTTTTCCCGTTGCATTTTCGTGATCTAAATGATAAGATAATCCCGTCAACTTTATTATACATCATAGATCCAATAATAAAACCAGTATGATTCTGTATTAAAACATACTCGGGTGCGCTTCTCAGCGACAATTAGTTACATATAATACAAGTTTTAACTTTACAGCACTAGACGGCCGCATCGGAACACAGTTCCTCATCAGTAGTGCTTGGACCAAAATTGTGAAGCCAAATTTTTTCCAAGATGTTGAAAATATGTCCAAAAGATCAAACTATATGTTATTACGAATCGTTTCCATATGATTTGTGGCTAATTTTCAAGTTTATAAAATGACCACACTGATAATAATTCTTTGTTGCTAAATTAAATATAATATTTAAATTGTATTTGGAAACTGTATAGAAAACTACATGTGTATGGAATAAACATTTTTATTATTAATAAAATGCTTTTATATTCTGTTTCAGTGTTTTCCTTGTGTGATATTGGTGGAGAGGATAATAAAAATAAAATATCTGAAGAGACAAACAAAAATTAACATTTTCGAAACGCTATACATGGTCTATTGTAGTTTCAAAAACACACCGCTAAGTAGACGATTTCTTAGCATATTATGCACGGATAGAGTAAATTGTTACTGTGTGTTTTACTACTGCAGTAACAATTTTTTTTTTTTTTTTTTTTTTTATGTTTAATCTTGGTTTAATTTAAGAAAATACTTCTGATATGATATTTTATTTCCGTAAACTGATAGATTACCTAAGTGCAATGTTGATATAAACTATAAATAATATTTAGACTTTATTCATTAAAATTTAAGGTTTTATTTATTAAACTTTAAACCATTTAACGTTTTCTTGACGGCGTAATATAAGGTATTGGAACATGTTTAAAAGCAGTCTATGGCAACACATTCATGACAGCAAAAACATTGATATGTATTTAATTGAAAGATTTTGACTACATTTTCTCATTTTCCTTGAATAACTCACTCGGGAAGAAGAAATAATTAATGGACACACTGTCCGCTCCCAGCGAAGTGGAAGAGTATCCATCGTTGTTTTCTTCTAGCATGTTGTCATTACCCAGTTGTTGTTTTCATTTAAGCTTATATTCAATATCAGAAGTCTATAAAATCATTAATTTGTATGTTTTTTTATTTATCAGCAAGATACTACATAAATTAATAAATTGATTACTTAAAGATCTAAGTTTAAATTGAACAAGGGTATTGTTTGGTAAAATAATTTAAAATTGTTCTTAAATTATGTATTTATCAGTATTCAATTACATATTATAACAGTTTTAATTTTACAGCACTAGATGGCCGAACAAAATTATGAAACCAAAATTGTTTTCAAGTTGTTGATTCAAGATATGCGTTTTTGATTATGAAACTCGCCATTTCCAATACATTCATTATGTAAAAGTTGCAGCTTTTATATTCCATAGCTACATTTTGCTTTGATTTATTTTTTTTTTTTTACATTTTTTTATTTTTAATCTAATTATTTAGCTGTTTTGCAGTATATGTAATCTATTTTTGCATAGTATCCAATACTGTTGTTAAATTGTCAGATTCATATTGATAACTATTTGCATAGCTATATTTCTGTTAATACATGTAGTTGTAATAAGTACCGTACATGCATTGTTACACTTTTAATTCATTAGCTACATTGTATATCACCTGTGCCTTATACTTCTAGTATAGTGTGGTCGCCCTTGCGAAGAAATTCACCGAAATATTATTTTCTTTTCTTTTTGCGATACTGAGAAATATGTGGCATATGACCTTGAGTCTTTTTTAAAATATACATTTAAATGTATGAGTTATTTTTTTTAAAATGACGTGAAACTTTTTCCCGACGATGTAACTGCAATATTTTACAGATTTATACTCCTTTTCAGAAGTTTCACTTTTTAAGCTCGCACACACCAGTCTTAAGAATGCAGTAAAGCTTTGGTCATGTATTTGTGTCAAACTTGAAACTTTTAGATTACTGTCATATTATAAATTTTCGATTTATGCGAATGGAATATTAAAAAAATTAAAATATGATATTACTTTTGAATCGGAACACTGTTTCGTTAAATATGTACCGATATCACTTTGTTTTTCGCTACATAAATATGTGAGGCTTAATTCCTTCATCGAGATGATATCGATGGATAAGACATTATCATGAAATGTCGACCTAATATAATTAAATACGGAGAAAGTGAAACAAAAAGCCAGAATAAATTAATTAATTACTCGATATATTGAGATTTGATAGTACGTCAACATAAGATAAATTTTCATGTTATTTGTCTCAATTTATTTTCTATTTTTAATTTAATTTGCTTTACATTTACATCGATTACCATGGTATTAAATTATATTACGTTACAATAGTTTTCTCGGACTTGTATACAATATAACCTTACATGATTTTCTGATGGCTTGTTACAAACATATTTACATTTACTTTTACAATATATTTTTGGTAATACTGGCTGTTTGAATACACAAATTATGTTAAATATATATAAGTAAACAATATTGACCTATCCGCTTGACCTTTGATTTAAATACTCATTATGGACGAGTAAATTTAAGTAATAGGGACCACGCGCCTATATTGGTTGGTTGGTTGAATGTTGCTTAACACCGTGTCGTGTAGACTGACGTCTCATTCATTAGGTCACCGCGGGCTCTATTGCGCCTATATGATATGAACACTAATCATGGGCAATGTGGATATGTATTAACTGCGAATTCAAATGCTATCCATGTGTTAGGTGGACCCTCCTATACGAATATTCCTAATGAAACGTCAAACGGCCAGGTCTATATTGTTTGACTATGGTTTACATCCCATAAATACTAGGAAGATATTGGTAAACAAAATTGGCCTGTCCGCTTGACCTTTTATCAAGACTTTACTTTAAATGTATATCATAATATTATAAGTTCATTTATTTGTAGAGAACGCAGGCGTTCGTTTTGTCTACTACATCATAAATGATACTTACTTTAAAGAGTAGGCACGTGCACTGTGTATGTATTAATTTGAATCATAACTATGCCCATTAATTGGGTGGATCATCCTATATGAATATTCCTAATAAAAGGTCAAGCGAACAGGTCAATGTTGTCTATCTTTGCATGTAAGAAGTGTTAAATTTTATATTTTATATGTTCCTTTGCCTTTCAATGATCTGTGATAGTTTTGTTAACAATAAACTATGTTACTGTTTATTGCTGTTTTTTGCTTAAATAAAAACTTCAACATTTATCTTTAGTTTGTTTCTAATTGTGCGATTGCCTATAGTGTTTATTAACATGGAAAACGTCTATATAATGTGAATAGGGATATATAAAGGTGGTTTGACAAATGAACGTACGGAGGCGTGAATATATGCATAACTCGGTATAAATACCTATTTGTGTACAGTCTGCCAATATATTGCTGACGATAGAAGTGTCATATACCATTTTTTGAATGTATTTTATGATTAAATTAAAAAAAATGATATATGACAGAACTATCAGGTTATTGCAAAAATGTTTTATTAATGTGATTGTTGTTTTTATTTTCTCACAAGTTATATGGAACGTTTATTTGTTAGTTTGTCTTGTAACATATTTGGCGCATTTTTGAAGGTCTGTCAAGAATTGTAATTTACAGTATATTGGCTTTTAGGAAATTTACTTTTGTAAAATGTAAAATGGTTTAGTATAGTTAAAAGACAAACAAACTAATCCATGTCCAAATTACAATCCAAACGCAAAGTAAAAATGAGCAAAATAGGTTAAACGCCACGTGAAATCACCAGGGAATTTAAGCCACCAAGTGCCCAGGAAGGGTAAGCACCTCCTGTTATGCTATCTACACACCCGTCACAGTGTAACCAAAATTGAGAAGGAAAGGAACATGGGGCTATAACATGTAATCAAAAACAAACATACTAATCCATTTCCGAATCACAATCCAGAAGCAAAGTAAAAACTTTGGAACTGACAAGTTAGGTTAGACACGTGAACTTCCACCAAGAAAGTAAGGCCGGGTGCTCCGGAAGGGTACCTTCTGTTTAGCTAGCTACACCCGCCACGTTTGAATCAAAATTGTGTGAAAGGAACATGGAACTATGAGACGTCAAAATATCCAGGGCAATCCTGGACTCGGAGACATCAAACTTATCAACAATACTGCGATGACGACCATAAAACTATTTGAGGACCTTGATAAAACTAGTCTTCTAATATCCCTTAGTAAACATTTTATTTGCAAGTTGTTTGTATTAAGTTCCCGAAGTGGGAACAAGCTATAGCATAGCTTATTTATTGTGAAACAAATGCACCGTATGCAGGAGAAGCGGGTATAATTCTGCATTGCAAACTAAAGTTTACAATAGAAAAAAAAAGTTTTGTTTGTCATATAGCTTCAAATGTAGCATTTCTTGGGCGTCATAATTGAGATATATGTCCATATATGAATAAGAAAAGGTAATATCTTTTATTTCAAACTCAATGTGATAGATTACATTCACATAATCTCCAAATTTAGGATTTTAAGAGATAGAACGTCATCTACATTCCTGTGTGGAATTGAATTATTTGGCGACAGTCTTTTCTCCAGATTTAACAAAGTTCTGCATAAATTCTGCTTCATACGAATAAAGAAACAAGTCGGCAAGCAGTGGTGCACAGTTTGTGTCCATTAGTATTATGTTATTAATTATACATTTTTATTACCAAACACAACAAAGATGTTGTCTGTCAAAAACTCTAAAATTTTGCTGATGGTATCTTCGTATTATTGTTGTTTGGGGTCCGTATGGTGTCTGACAAAATAACAAGAATCCCTGTTCAACGCTATATATTTGTATCTTGGCTTACCGTTTTTGTAAAAAAAAAATTACACATGAATAATTTGTTTTAGATGTTCTTTTAATTTTGAATGAGAGAAAGTGGTGTGACGTGTAGAAAAAACAAAGGTTTTTATACTTTTTACACGGGATATGGTATTACACGGAATATTTTCAAAATTAAAAGATGTTTAAAATTATTTTATCATGATGACATAAACACGGTATGGACATGAAACAGTGGGCACAATTCTCTAACATATGTTAACGTGTTTTACTAAACTTAAAGTTTTCAAAGTTTGCTCTTGAGATTGATATTTGTTCATGTGGACCGTTGTGTTTGTTTTTGTTAATGAGAGTATATGTACGACGTCCGAGTTTTCCTCGGCGGAAAAAGAGAAAAAACAACAACTGAAAACTGGCAGAAAGTGTGTATATACACCAAGTGATGTCGAATGTATCTTACACGATTTTGATGACAAAATAAAGAAAGTTTTCTAAAATAAATGATATATGGGTGGTAAATAATGTAAGTATAAAAAATCTGGATATCAATGTTTTACAATAAACTTTTATTCACAAAATATGTAAAATAAAAACCATATCAGTTATGTATTAACCATTATACTTTAAGAGGTAAGAAAAAACTTAAAAAGTAAACTCACGAAACAAACTTATTTCTTTTACTTAAATTTAAGTTTAAATTCAACTTTTCTAAGACAAGTACCTTGCCCTAGATCACGAACAATACTTTAACTTGTCTTAAACTTTTAGTTAAGTATTGTTCATGATCCAGTGACCAAGACTCTTTAAGTTAAGGAGAGCCTATGACAGTTCAGCGAGACAATTTTAAAAGTTTTCCCGTTGCATTTTCGTGATCTAAATCATAAGATAACCCCGTCAACTTTATTATACACCAAAGATCCAGTAACAAAAACAGTATGTAATTTGTTATTGTGTGTTTTACTACTGCAGTAACAATGTTTTGGTTTTTTTGTTTAATCTTGGTTTAATTTAAGAAAATACTTCTGATATGATATTTTATTTCCGTAAACTGATAGATTACCTAAGTGCAATGTTGATAAAAACTATAATGAATATTTAGACTTTATTTATTAAAATTTAAGGTTTTATTTATTAAACTTTAAAACATTTTACGGCGTCGAAAAAGGTATTGAAACATGCTTAAAAGTAGTTATGACAACAAATTCTTGACCGCAAAAAGTTGTTATATTAATTAATTGATTTTTTGGTCTGCATTTTCTGTTGAACATCTGAAAATCTCACGAACCTGGGAAGAAGAAATGATGCCCGATCCCAGCGAAGTGAAAATGTGGTCAACATGTTGTTTACTTCTAGCATATTGTTATGATCCAGTTGTTGATTTCATTTGAGCTTATAATCAATATCAGAAGTCTATAAAATCATAATTTGTATGCTTGTTTTTATTCATCAGATAGCTACTATATAAATAAATTAATTACTTGTTTTAAGAGATATGTTTAAATGAACCAAGGCATTGTTTTGTGAAATAATCTAAATTTGTTCTTAAATTATGTATTTTTCAGTTATAACAGTTTTAATTTTACAGCACTGAATTGTTTTCAAGTTGTTGATTCAAGATATGCGCTTTTGATTATGAAACTCGCCATTTCCAATACATTCATTATGTAAAAGTTGCAGCTTTTATATTCCATAGCTACATTTTGCTTTGATTTAATTTTTTTTTTACATTTTTGTATTTTTAATCTAATTATTTAGCTGTTTTGTAGTATATGTAATCTATTTTTGCATAGTATCCAATACTATTGTTAAATTATCAGATTCATATTGATAACTATTTGCATAGCTATATTTCTGTTAATATATGTAGTTGTAATAAGTATCGTACATGCATTATTACACTTTTAATTCATTAGCTACATTGCATATCACCTGTGCCTTATTCTTCTAGTATAGTGTGGTCGCCCTTGCGAAGAAATTCCCCGAAATATTATTTTATTTTCTTTTTGTGATACTGAGAAATATATGGCATATGAACTTGAGTCTTTTTTAAAATACATTTAAATGTATGAGTTATTATTTTTTAAATGACGTGAAACTTTTTCCTGACGATGTAACTGCAATATTTTACAGATTTATACTCCTTTTCAGAAGTTTCACTTTTTAAGCTCGCCTACACCAGTCTTAAGGAATACAGTAAAGCTTTGGTCATGCATTTGTGTCAAACTTGAAACTTTTAGATTACTGTGATATTATAAATTTTCGATTTATGCGAATGAAATATTAAAAAAATTAAAATATGATATTACTTTTGAATCGGAACACTGTTTCGTTAAATATGTACCGATATCACTTTGTTTTTCGCTACATAAATATGTGAGGCTTAATTCCTTCATCGAGATGATATCGATGGATAAGACATCATCATGAAATGTCGACCTAATATAATTAAATACGGAGAAAGTGAAACAAAAAGCCAGAATAAATTAATTAATTACTCCATATATTGAGATTTGATAGCACGTCAACATAACATATATTTTCATGTTATTTGTCTCAATTTATTTTCTACTTTTAATTTAATTTAATTTGCTTTACATTTACAGCGATTACCATGGTATTAAATTGTATTACGTTACAATAGTTTTCTCAGACTAATATACAAAATAACCTTACATGATTTTGTGATGGTTTATTACAAAAATTTTTTCAAATTTTAAAAGATATTATAGTTAACAACTGAGTGTTCGTATACACAAATTATGTTAAATATATATAAGTAAACAATATTGACCTGTCCGCTTGACCTTTGATTTAAATACTCATTATGGACGAGTAAATTTAGAAATAGGGATTATTGAATGTTGCGACTATGTTTAGGGAACGCAGGCGTTCATTTTGTCTACTACATCAGAAGTGATACTTTATACATTAGGCACGTGTACTGTGTATGTATTAACTTCATAATCATAACACTGTCCATTTATTGGATGGATCATCCTATTTTAATATTCCTAATAAAAGGTCAAGCGAACATGTCAATGCTGTCTATCTTTGCATGTTAGAAGTGTTAAATTTTATATGTTCCTTTGCCTTTCAATGATCTGTGATAATTTTGTTAACAATAAACTATGTTACTGTTTATTGCTGTTTTTTGCTTAAATAAAAACTTCAACATTTATCTTTAGTTTGTTTTAGTTTTGCAATTCCCTATAGTCCGTCAGCGATGTTTTGGCAGAAAAGAAGTCTATATAATGTCAATAGGGATATATATATATATATATTAAGGTGGTTTTGACAAATGAACTTCACGAAGGCGTGAATATATGCATAACTCGGTATAAATTATAAATATATGTTTGTGTAGAATAGACCTGGTCGTGTTTTTAAACACTCTACCAAAATATCGATGACGATAAAACTATCAGGTTATTGAAAAAAATGTTTTATCAATGTGATTGTTGTTTTTATTTTCTCACAAGTTATATGGAACGTTTATTTGTTAGTTTGTCTTGTAACATATTTGGCGCATTTTTGAAGGTCTGTCAAGAATTGTAATTTACAGTATATTGGCTTTTATGAAATTTACTTTTGTAAAAATGTAAAATGGTTTAGTATAGTTAAAAGACAAACAAACTAACTCATGTCCAAATTACAATCCAAAAGCAAAGTAAAAACTAGCAAATTAGGTTAAACGCCACGTGAAATCACCAGGGAATTTAAGCCACCAAGTGCCCAGGAAGGGTAAGCACCTCCTGTTATGCTATCTACACCCGCCACAGTGTAATCAAAATTGAGAAGGAAAGGAACATGGGGCTATAACATGTAATCAAAAACAAACATACTAATCCATTTCCGAATCACAATCCAGAAGCAAAGTAAAAACTTTGGAACTGACAAGTTAGGTTAGACACGTGAACTTCCACCAAGGAAGTGAGGCCGGGTGCTCCGGAAGGGTACCTTCTGTTAAGCTAGCTACACCCGCCACGTGTGTAATCAAAATTAAGTGAAAGGAACATGGAACTATGAGACGTCAAAATATCCAGGGCAATCCTGGACACAGAGAACAATACTGCGATGACGACCATAAAACGTTTTGAGGGCCTTGATAAGCCTAGTCTTCTAATATCCCTGGGTAAACATTTTATTTGTAAGTTGTTTGTATTAAGTTCCCGAAGTGGGAACAAGCTATAGCATAGCCGTATTAATTGTGAAACAAATGCACCGTAAGCAGGAGAAGCGGGTATAATTCTGCATTGCAAATCAAAGTTTAAAATAGAAAAAATGAATTAATTTTGTTTGCCATATAGCTTCAAATGTAGCATTTCTTGGGCGTCATAATTGAGATATATGTCCATATATGAATAAGAAAAGGTCATATCTTTTATTTCAAACTCAATGTGATAGATTGCATTCACATGATCTCCAAATTTAGGATTTTAAGAGATAGAACGTCATCTACATTTCTGTATGTGGAGTTGAATTATTTGGCGACAGTCTTTTCTGCATAAATTCTGCTTCATACGAAAAAAGAAACAAGTCGGCAAGCAGTGGTGCACAGTTTGTGTCCATTAGTATTATGTTATTAATTATACATTTTATTACCAAACAAACAAAGATGTTGTCTGTCAACAACTCTAAAATTTTGTTGATGGTATCTTCAGTATATTGTTGTTTGGGGACCGTATGGTGTCTGACAAGAATCCCTGTTCAACGCTATATATTTGTATCTTGGCTTACCGTTTTTGTAAAAGAATTACACATAAATATTAATTTTTTAGGTGTTCTTTTAATTTTGAATGAGAGATAGTAGTGCGACGTTTAAAAAAAAAGAAAGGTTTTTATACTTTTTATACGGGATATGGTATTACACGGAATATTTTCAAAATTAAAATATGTTTAAAAGTATTTTATCATGATGTCATAAACACGGCATGGACATGAACAGTAGGCACAATTCTCTAGCAGAAGTTAACGTGTTTTACTAAACTTTCAGTTTTCAAAGTTTGCTCTTGAGATCGCTATTTGTTCATGTGGACCGTTGTGTTTGTGTTTGTTTTGGTAAGTTGTCATATCGAAATTTATGTTGTTAGAAAAAATGAAATTAAAGCAACCAATAAACTTATTCAAAACAATTTTGCTTCTGACATACAAATGAAAGTATGTGTAATGCTGTGCCGGCAGTTCACTACTTTATACATTATTTTAAATTAAAAATTTATTTTATTTTATCCTCTGTAATACTGCTTAAATTGCAATGCAAAAGGGCGTCTAGTCCCTTGGAGACTGGCTAGATGAAGATCTCGAATCAAACCGAAAATACAAAAAGTGTTTAATTAATTTTTATGGTAAACTGTCAAAAAAATAAACCACGTTTTTTAACAATGTCTTAAGTAACTTTGTGAAGTTTTTCGGGAATTGTATAGAAAGTTATATGACAAATATGTGATTACCCGGTCTGGATGGGGGCTAGCTATGGTGACGACCACGGTCAAGATTTTGCACGCCACATTTCGCCAACATATCTTCTGCCTTTATTTATTTATTCATTTCTTTTCACATAGGCGTGCTTGTACAGCTATAAGGAACACTTGTCAAATATTGTTCAATCGCGCCACAGAGGGCAACTTATTGCCTCCTTTAATCCCGGTAAGTCTATTCGCACTGACTAATGGCGATAACTCCAGTGAGTATGTTTCAATAAATCATCATATAGTTAGTTAGATTTTGATTGTTATCTTTGTCTGATAGTCTGGAATGTTGGCTGTAGTATGTCGGGGATGCTGTTCCACCACAGCGGCGCAAACGGTGCCAAGTTGGCCCGAAATTATTTAACTGGAAGAAGAGTTGAAAACATAAAATATGTATCCGCCACTGAATCATATAAATCAATTAAATTAGGTTCCAGTAAACAATAACTTTCTAAAAACTGATAAGTCCGTTGGCTTGGAAAAAGTCAGTGGTCCCGTCTGACATCATCATTACTAATTGACTAATTTTATTCTTTCCTGTGATAATGAAAACACAGAAATTAGTTTATTAGTACAGTTTTTCTGTTGGAATCTTTACATTGTTGTATGTTTATTTAATTGAATAACATTCCAGTGATATGAATCCTTTTTCGGAAAAAACAACGACAAGAGAGAATTCTCGGTTACACATTTGTCCAGGTATGGGACAACATAATGGGTATAGTTTGACTATGGTACGTGCATCCGCAATTAAAAAACTTACTTCCGGGTGAAACTGAAAATTGGAAGTTTTATTGTTTACTAGCTACAGAGCCTTGGTTGCTACTTCCAGATCTTATAATCAATTTGGTTGTGATAAGGTAAGTCATTTATAAGCTATAAGACTTGATTATTAGGATTTGTCACATGCAAATGCCGAATTGATGGCAGACTCCTCCTCACTTTCTCTCTGTCTGGGCCTGGGGCGTGCTGCTGAGGTCAAAACTTGTCCACCCTGGGAAAGGCGGGTTTTGGAAAAAAAGCGGTGAACGATTGTTTGATGATAGGAAATCAATCTTCGAGTAAGCTCATAGAGTGTTGTTGAATAATAATAAACCGATTGGAGTCAAATAAAGAGTAGCCCGAGATTCCTCTGGCCCGAATTTTTTTTTTTTTTTTTTTTATCAATTTCGGGCCAGAGATCGGGCTTCATTATTTTACATAACGTGATGCCGTTGAAATCCTACGGCAGGGTAAGATTTAATTTGGCGGATATGTTCACTTTATTTTCACGGGCATTGGGTAATGAACCAGTCAGATCGCTTACCTGAACCTTTATTTACAAGAATCCATCGAAAAAACTACGTGGCAACTCCGTTTTATATCCATTCCAGCCATATAAATCCAACACATCCTTCATCATCTCGCCATTTTTTATGTTATGATATTCAAATAACGCGAGATCTCGCGGGTTAAAGTCTCCCTTTTCTGATACACAAGTGTTGGATTTATATGGCTGGAATGGATATAAAACGGAGTTGCCACGTAGTTTTTTCGATGGATTCTTGTAAATAAAGGTTCAGGTAAGCGATCTGACTGGTTCATTACCCAATGCCCGTGAAAATAAAGTGAACATATCCGCCAAATTAAATCTTACCCTGCCGTAGGATTTCAACGGCATCACGTTATGTAAAATAATGAAGCCCGATCTCTGGCCCGAAATTGATAAAAAAAAAAAAAAAAAAATTTCGGGCCAGAGGAATCTCGGGCTAAATAAAGAGTAGAAAAAATAAATTATTTGATATTTGAGAAAATTAATATCAATTTTGATATGGGAAATTATTTGTTTCTACTTTTAAATATCCAAACCATTATCTTGAGAAACTTCGTCACAACTATAACATAATTATGGTATCTGGTAAATTTGTCTGTAGTGTTGCAACATCAGATCAAAATCATAATCCACAGGTCTTGGTGTCATCCTTACACCCCATATTATAAGATGTTTGCCATATCTTAATTCTTATATGCATCTCCATATTTTACATATGGCAGTGGCCAAATGCAGTGATGCATCAATATTCAATAACTTTTTGATGGATTATCAAAGCGTCACTGCATATAATGATTGCATTATGTAATCATATGGTGATACACTTACAATATGGCAGACATGGCAGAGTGTTATTGTCACTGGCTTTCTAAGTCAGGGATTGTTCAAACCTCACTCCGGACTTGCTGCGATGATATTCATCTACTGCCCATATTAGAGCCATAGAAAGCTTGTTGCTCAGTAGTCTATTTTGGATGAATCTCAAAACCGAGGTCCTGTGTCTCAGTGCATGCTAGTGACACCTCTGTAAAGTTTGAAAAAGAGTAGGCCACCTGTGTCCATTACAGAGGACGCTTACAGCTACAAGCAATTGAAACAGACTGAGCAAAGTAAAGTATAGTAGTATGTGGCAAATGCCATATAAAATAGACTCTAAATTGGATAAACTTAATCTGGTGTTGAAAAAATTGGTTTAGGTTAAGTAGTCCCTAGATTTTTGCAATTGTATGAACATTGTTTATAGCAAGATGAACTAATTATGTAATTTGCATACTTGTTCGTTAATGAGTAAATGCTGTTTTTGTCAAACATTTCTGTAAAAGGGTTTTACCCGCCGTTATAAAGAGTAATTACGCATCAGACTGGGTTTTATTATCTGGTTCTTTATTATATTATTCCATCAAAAACATCCTGCATATAAAACAAATAAACAATATGAGTGACAATACAAAAATACATTTACCCGTTCTACCTATACAATAACATAATAGAATCGTCATACATTTCACATACCAGACTAATCACGTGATAATCATGTGACTTGAAACAATTAACAATAAGGTAATATGCTTACGTTTCGTAGTACATTAAACAAAGATATAATTTATCAAAAGGATAAATTATATTTCTACGGAACATGATAAACATTTATTTACAAAAAGCTGATAAAAACATAAGCTATGAGCTAAGGGCAACGTTTAATAAGGCACTATAAAATGAGACCTACATGAACTTCACGTGCCTCGATCGGAATAATGTACTATATAACAACAGTACAGATTTAATGAACAATTAATATTATAAGTATATTATGTAAATAGATAGATAAACTACCGTACCCGTGATATGGTCACAGAACTCTCCGGACCCTCACCAAACACATAGTCGTCTCGGGTACCACTCCTAGGAAACAAAATACAAACACTGAGTACAAAGATTTTACTTAGTACGTGCCACGGCACATACAATAAATACATATTTTATTATTCATAAAATATGAAGAATGAACACTTCCGGCACAGAATAAATACAATAAATACACACGATGTACAGCCCTCGCGAATAGTAAATATAAAGAGTAAAATACGCGATATATGTAATGAACTGAATGAAAACCGCGAGCACTCGCACCTATCTCACATTCATGTTAAAATAATTAGTAGTGCAATAAAAAGTATGAAAGACAAAGGACAAGACAAGACTGAAGTTATTAAGAGCTGGAATATAGAGAAATTGGACATAAATGGACTATAAGGTTATAAGAACATGTATATGGAATATTTACCTGCTTGTGTGAAATATCATTAACCTTGACTGGTAAATATGCAACTATCTTAATGTCTTCCACAAATTCAAAGTTAGCTCTATACAAGATGTCTTCCAGGTATATAATAGAATAAACAAGTAAGTATAAACTGACCAATCAGAAGCGAGTGGTCAACAGAACAAAGAAAATGACCATGTTAGGTAACTCTACATAACTTTATTATAACCTCAATCCAATATTACAATTATCAATATTACAATGACACAATTACATTAAACAATTACAATGACCAATAGACAACAAAATAAAAGACAATAGAAATACAATGACTTACAATACAACACAAGACTAAAACATTATTTAATACCTAAAAGAAAAACAATAGAATATAATAAAAGTTACACCTGCCACATTTCTATGTACCCTGCTTACAGAAAGGCAACTTATTTTGGGTGCAGTTCAATGTGATTGTTTTTCTGCTAAACATTTGGCATTGGGCTAAATGAAATTTACATACTGCGGTTTCAAGAATCTTAATTAAAATCTTACATATATCTCAGCCTCTCACCACCTTTGTTTAAATCAGGACTGCTTAGACAGATCTTAGTTTGAGAAAGTATTTCAGTAGGCTTGATGAAGGTTGGTAGCTTTCTCCAGGTACTCAGGGTTTCTCCCACCATCCCAGAACTAACACATAATTGTGTCTCTACACTACTGGTATATAAAATGTGACACATGGTTTTCTTTTGAGACTTGTGATCCATGTGTCTCTAGTTTTTACATCTAACTCCAGAAGGCAGATACCAGTATATAATCATGTCAAAAGTATTAAAATAATGAGCTGCTTAAGATTTCTTTTTATCATGTTCATGTGACAAATTGCTGATACAGAACTGAAGAAAAATAAATAATCTATCATAACACTGATTTAATTCAAAGACATTAAACATCTCATTAATGACAACTCATTGATTGATACGGCCTGCACATGTGCTTATGAAATATTTTATCATAGAATTTTACCATCAATTTACCATGATTAAGTAATCATTATGATTAAATTATGGAAATCTTATTATCTATAGGTTGAATTTTGTTCATCTAGGAATACTTTATTATCTTCCATGTATCAAATTCAAATACGCAACAGTTGAGTAAAATGACGCTATTGCGGGATTTGTGACTAACGTTTTCCAAAACATTCCACATAAATGTTTTTAGATATTGATCACATGATACAATGGTGACCCCCATTTGTGGAATAACCTGGAGTAGCCCATAGAAAAAACACCAAACTCTATCAAGTGGGATTTCAACATATGGGAGGTAAGAAGTGCTATGATTGAAGATAATCATAGAAGTAAAGACCTTATGTCACATACCTGGCATAAGTGAAAACACCTGCATTAACCACTTTGGCTAAATGATGTGATTCACAAGTGTTAACTGTTTAGAGATTATTTTGCAATTGACCTAATAAATACATGTTGCTTACCGGTATATTTATTTATTTCAGCCGCTGAGATGGATGAAATTGTTGGATAATGATATCTGTGTTTTGTGGTTGCTGGCTGGAAGAGGATGATACATAGATACTTTATTGGGATGAAATTTATTTTAGTGTAAAGTGTAAGAAAATTGAAAGAAAATGAGATTCAACCACAAGGAACTGTGTCAGCTGGCACAACAGTCCAGCGAGAACTTTGTAAAAGAAGGATGTCTTATGATGAGGGACAAGCAGGATGGACTCTTTAAAAAAGGAGAAAGTAAGTATACATAATATTACATTGTATTTTAGAATTTTTACTTGTCCTCTATTGAAGGCATTTGTTACATTTACTGCACTGAATGTAATCATAAAAAATTCTGGAATACTTTTGTGTACTCTGTTCTGTATGTAAAACAAAAACATCACATTTTGAAACATAAAATGAAAATGTTGAAAATGTGTATATTGTTATGATGTCATCATGGCTGTGAATTCTCAATCAGAAAACACACCACTGTGGTAGCTCAGTTGGTAGAGTGCTTGCTCCGTAAGTGGGAGGTCGTGGGTTCGATCCCCGGTCGGGTCTGACCCAAGACTTAAAAGTGGGTAGTGACTGTTCTTTCGCCAAGCACTTGGCATTACGAAATGAAAGTCGCAGTTCTTTCGGATTGGAACTTAAAATAAACAAGGTCCTGTGTTACGGTAGGCTTGGCACACTACAGAACTGTGCTGTATAATGCCATCAGCGCAATGCACAGGCAAAATTTCTGCACCTTAGCCTATAGCTGGCGATGTCTCGATATAAGTGAAATATTCTTGACTGGGACGTTAAACACCATTACTCAACTCAACTCAACCAGAAAACAGCATAATGCATGTACATGTATAACCAGTTGATGTGTTGGCTAAATTTAATTAAATGCAGTCTGTTCTGATTATTAGTAGACCTTTTTATTTACTGTTTATTTAGCCTATTTCGGAGAAAGCAAGATCGCAAAATACTCTATGAATTTCAATACGACGGGTACAAATCAATGATTCTTTTACTTACATGAGCCGAGTCGTAACTGAAAATTTCTGTTTCGGTTCCATCCTTGCTTAATATATCATTTTAGGCGACAAAATATAACCTGGGTGGGTGTTTACAATGGTAATCTTTTTTACGAAATGGCGGGGTTCTTTATGTTACGTAGTCATGATGAAAGAGTCGACTATTTACGTAGGTGAGTGCAGCTCAAGAACTAATTGATTTTTGCGTAACCGGGATGACCAAAATCGATTTAATAAAGTAATAAAGTGAACTACCTTTCTGCATTTTCAAACTTTTGAAAAAATTGACGTAAATTCAAACTTTTAAACTCAACCCGACCTTTGAACTATCCTTCATTGTACCCCTCGCGAACCTACGTAAATAATAAATTCTTCCGTCATCATTACGTCACACAAAAGACTGCCATTTTGTCAAAATTTTTACCATTGTAAACACCCATCCAAAACACGTTTTGGTGCATTAAAGGGGTTATAATGCACGGATTAGATCGAAATAAAGATTATTAGCAACGACTCGGCTCATGTAAGTAAGTGATTATTTGATTTTTAACCGTGCTATTCAAATCTTTGAGATATTAGCGTTATTCCTTTCTCTCCAGCCGAGTAAACAGACAGTAGAATGGAAATTGAAACCGTACCTATAACAATGTTTTATTTCAATTTCTAAAAAAGCTCACCAAAAACTGTGATGAACATTTGATAATATGTCATAATGACTGTAAGTTATCTTAAAAAAGAAAGTGTAAGTTACCATGGTTACAATATCTGTATTTTAATTGTATGTGCAGAAATGATACATGATTTTAAGATTTAATCCTTAATCTGAATTTGTTATCTTTTTCAGTTTTTGTAGAGAGGTATTTTAGATTACGGGGGAACCTGCTGTTTTACTTTAAATCTAAAGAAATGGTGAGTAAATGAAAACTTTTACAGCAACAGAGTAATTCAGGTGATGATCAAATATGTTGATTAAAATTAAATATCCACACAAACATTTTCTCTAGACACAATTCATCTACAAATCTTGAGCTCAACTGCATGATTTCAAAGATATTCTTGTAATTAATGTTCAACAGATCAGAATAATGTGAGAATATTTCACTTATATTGAGGTGGTTGGTTCAGAGAATGTGGAGGACTCAGGAGTGACCAAAGAATAACAGGGGTTTACTAATGTTCCACATGATGCATCATAATCATCATTTTGATCTTCTACTCTGAAACCACAGGGTCAATTTGTATCAGAAGACACCATCTGATCATGATGGTCACCATTACTACAAATAATAAAGACATAAAAATAGCTACGAGTATTGTAGACTTGTGTTTAAATTTTAAATGTAGCATGTAAATCTATGACTCATAACTAAAAAAAAAATGAAAATCGGGGATAGTAGACAAAATAATCTAGGATTGTAAGTGAAAATCTGGGTCAGCTGGAACCATATTTTGTGTGAGAGGTTCTTCAGTAGACTAGATTAAAGTTTATACCAGAAAATCTTGTCTGCCACTCAAGATGGCCACCATTACGATAAGTAGCATAAACACACAAATAACTATTGTGGATGTATTTCTCAAATTTTAAACATAACAAAAACACAAATATAGTCATTGTACTTTTAGTTTTAACACTATTGGCTCTTACAAACTACTTCATTGATAATTTGATTTTTTATTCTGGTTATTCATTAAAAATATTTACCACTGGGGTAGCTCAGTTGGTAGAGTGCTCACTCAGTAAGTGGGAGGTCATGGGTTTGAACCCGACCAGGTCTGACCCTAGACTTGAAAGTGGGTATTGGTTGTTCTTTTGCCAAGCACTGAGAATTACGAAATGAAAGTCAAGTTCTTTTGGACGATAACTTAAAATAATCGAGATCCCATGTCATGGTAGGTTTGACAGGATAAGGAACCTTGCTGAATAACGACATCAGTGCAACATACAGGCAAAATTTCTGCACCTTCGCTTATAGCTGGCAACATCTCAATATAAGTGAAGTATTCTTGACTGGGACGTTAAATATCATTACTCAAGTCAACTCATTAAAAATAATGGACTGCAAGTTGAGGGATACAGACCCTTTTGGACCTCTTATATTATAAGTGTAATGTGTATACCATAAAAGTTTTAAAAAATCAAATAATCCTAAGTATGATTGTTTATTTCCTTGTCAGATTGAAACACTTAAGATAATTTATGAACTTATTTATTATATAATCATCCCCAAAATCTATTTAATAAAGTTGTGCAATAAAAATTAAATTACACTAATGTTTCCTTGGTTAATGACGTCATACAATTGTTGTAACAATTATGATATCATATTTTAGCCATTTTGACTTGCGGTTTTAGAGCTATTTTGGCTGTTCTGTTACAGCTAAAAAAACACATTACAGATACAAAATAATAAAATTTTCTCAAATTATACAATAAAGGGAATCTTATATTCCTGTTTTTGTAATATTTCATTTATTAAACTTATTGAATGAAACATTTATGCAATTCCCATAATGCACATCACATAAAAATTTATTCAGCTTGCTTCATAAATCCAATATTACATAATCACTCATGTACTAACCTCTCTGTATATATATTTAACTCTTTGTTATCCTTGTTGTCAGAAATCAGATCCTCTTGGTGTACTTGTGTTAGAAAGGTGTACTATTGAACTAATGGTAGATGATGACAAAGGAAATTCCTTTATGATTGGTAAGTACATGTATAGTAAAACAGCGTTTAAAGTTGTATATATTTTAAGCACTCTGTCAGTCTGGTCTTCTGCCTGTCTGTCTGTCCATCCATTCCAATATTGTGTCTGCTTCATATCTTCCAAGCCTATTATACCACTGTGGTAGCTCAGTTGGTAGAGTGCTTGCTCAGTAAGTGAGAGGTCGTGGGTTCGAATGCCCGCCGGGTCTGACCCAAGACTTAAAAGTGGGTAATGACTGTTCTTTCGCAAAGCACTCTGGTTCTTTCAGATGGGAACTTAAAATAAACGAGGCCTTGGTAGGCTTAATGCAATAAAGAACCCTGCTGTATAATGCCAACAGTGCAATGCACAGGCAAAATTTCTACACCTTTGCCTATAGCTGACGACTTCTCACCATTCCTTTTTATTATAACACAATTTGACTGTACAAATGGCAGTGGTGAATTAAGATTTTGCTTTATATACATATACCTGTACCTGTATATACCAATCACAATGTAAAATAGAAATGTGCCCTTTGCACAGTGGCATCCTCACCTCACCTCACCTTACCTATCCATTTTGTACCAGGTGGCACATAAGGCCCCAATACATGATGCTCTGTCTTTGGCAGCTGCCATTGCTGATTTCAAGCTCTTCCATCCCAGCTGTGTTCTTTCTTTCTCTGTTGTTCTTCACCATGTTGTTTTTAGACAGCCTATTTTCCTCTTTCATTCTGAGTGCCATGTTATTGCAGTGGTACAAATCCTGCTGTTCCATTTTAAGAACATGGCCAATCCACCTCCACTTCCTTATTCTTATTATGTCACTTGCTTTTTCTGTTTTTGTTTTGTCAACAAAACAAGGGTGGCATACTTACCTAAAATTTTTCAGAAGCCTATAGGCTCATCATGCGATTTTTCCTTTGTTCCTGTAATGTGAAGCAACAACTTCACAAAGTTGAATAAGTAGAATAATTCATGACAGAAAACATGTTTCTTTTTGAAAGAGCTATCACAAATTTTGACTTAATCACTTTGGCCTTTGACCTACTTTACCTTAATAGCTGCCGGGACATATTTTATTACTAAATTTAAAGTTAAATAGTTTAAGCCATATTTTAATTTGTTTTGTTTGTTCTTTATATTTCAGTATATGAAGGCGATGATTATGCTTATAAGTTTGCTGCCAAAGATGAAGATGAAAGAGACTGTTGGATTCAGGCATTACATATAGCTAGTTATGAATGCTTAAAAATGCAGTTACAAAGTCTACGAGAGCAGATACAAGCCAGAACTGGGCGCGATCCCATATCTCAGACAATGCCTACTGAAACGGAAATGGAATTTGAAACTGGGGCTGGTATGAACATGTCATATTAAATTTACTTTTTGTATACACTGCAACTTCCTAAAACTGGCTTCATGCAGGACCGAGGAATTTGGCCGGTTTTTACAGGCTACTAATTTCTGAGAGATTCTATCAAATTGAAAGTAACATATGTAAGAAAATTTGTAAAATAAATACTTTAAAAATACAATATTTTCGAAATTTTTAGAAATTTAATTACTGATAGTTTAAAATTGCGGAAACTTACCGGTAGATGATTTTTTTATGGTTGATATTTTTCCAGGTAATACAGAAGAAGATCCAGCTATTGAAATTAGTCTGAGTAAGTTATCTGATTTCAATTTTTTTTCTTTTCTCTTTTTTTCAAGTTATCTGATTATAATAACAATCTATAGGAGCAATCATGTCTGTTTAGGTTAGTTTGCTTGTCAACATTAATGGTTTTCTCTGAACTCTCAGGCTTTCTCCTCAGTTCCAGTGAAATTCGAGAAATGAATACCCCAATATAAGTTTAAAAATCCTAAATAAGCATTATTCTACTCAACTTCAACTCTTATCATTTACACTTGTCTTTTAAGCTACCAAATTTAAATAATTTAAATCATTTATTTTTAGGATTTTTAATTCATATTAAAGTTTTAGTAGAAGGAACAAGTGAAAGTCTTTCTGTAAAATCATTTGCCACTACGTGGCACTGATCTATTAATTGCTAAGCATGGTTTATCAGTTATATAAATTCCCATCATAATCTCTATACTATCTTCAATTTTATAAAAGAAATAATAAAATTTAAGAGTTGATGAGTTAAAATAAGAGTGGCAGTCCCAAATATTTATCCCCCACCCCTGCAAACTAGTTGAGAGGGGTATATAGGAATCTCCATGTCTGGCCGTCCCTCTGTCTTGTAAAATCTTGTCTGGGCCATATCTCATAATTGCTTTGGACGACTGTCATAAAACTTCACATCCATAATCTTCATGGTCCAAAGGTGTGTCATGATCTTGAACCAAGGTCATATCAGAAAGATCAAGGTCGCAGAAAAACATTAAACCCTTGTATATGTTTGAGGTGAGGGTATTTGGCTCTCAAAAGACAGTTCTAGTTATATTTAGCCTGTTGAAGGTAATGAATTTATCTACTCACAAATAAACCTTCAATGGCCATGACATAACATTTTCTTCTTGCAAAAATAAATTGAACTACATGAAGTGAAACAATCATGGTTTGGAAGTTTTACTAAAAAATTTAAACCCCATGAATCATGAATAAGTTAAATTTGGGAAAAAAAATTGTCTTCATATTCTTGCATTTAAATGTGTACCGGTATGTACATAAGTACATATATGTAAGTTTGTAATTTTAGGTTGTGAAAATTTACCGAATGACTCCACTGGTAATCAACCAAACCCATTTGTAGCTCTGTATACCATTATACCTCCAGCACAGACAACGTGGATACAACATAACCACACAGAAGTATCAGAGGTATGGTAATAATAGAATCTAATCGTTTTACACTCAAAACATAGAAATCTGAACCTGAGAGATGAGACTTTATTTTCCAGAAAAAACTCTTGCCCTGATGGTTGGAATATCCATGTCTCCATTACAAAATATTTCTCACATTTCCAATATATTCCTATTTTGTAAAACTTTTATTGTAAAAATACACAAAAAAATGAGCAAATAATTACACTGTTTGCATTTTCATCTAATGACATCACAAACTAAATTGTCACAATCAAGGTAATAGTGTGACGTCATTGTGCATGTAGCTTGCCTTTACCCTAGGGTAAGACAAAAAAAATCTTACCCAGATAATATTCAGGATACGGGAGAAGATTAGTTCTTACATTGGAATAAGTTCACAATAATACAACATTAAACCTACTAATATTTTGTGTGGAGTTTCCACTGGTTCTGAAAAATGATCCAACCACAATTTTCTGTAATAATATAAATTTTCTTGGAAAATATGAATATGCTTCCATATGCAAATTATTCAAAAACATTGAAATATTGATTCATTGTCACCATTTGTTTATTCAAACTTTGGCAGTATAAAGGGGTTTGGTGATTAATTAAGGGAGGCCTATGAAGAAAACCAGAGGAGAAACAAGTAATATGACTTCAAAATATTGTAGTGATAAGTGGCCAGGGGCATTATAATGAGGTGTTACTTTAATAGATATGTTCTGTGAAGGAATATTATTAGTTATTCGAGATTTTCCCGGGGTATACGGGATGGTATGACCGTCTTGGGTTTCGTATTTCCTGAGGCGCAGCCGAAGGAAATACTAAACCCAAGACGGTCATACCATCCCGTATACCCCGGGAAAATCTCGAATAACGAATTTATTACCACTTTGGTCTGATCTCGATCAACATTTGAATATTTAAGCTTATGCTGCAGTTACTGGAATATTGTAATGTGGTTTAAAATATTAGTATAAAATAATTAAATTGGAACAACTCAACATGTTAATCTTTTCTATCAAATTTTAATTAATTGAAAAATACGGAAAATTAAATTTATTAAACATTTCTGAGATAAGTAAGTTTAAAAAATGTCATTTATCCTATTAAAAATTATAACTCTTCAAACTGCAGCTACCCCTCATTGTACCCCTTGCGCACCTACGTAAAGAATAAATTCTTCCGTCATCATTACGTCACAAGAAAGACACCGCCATTTTGTCAAAAGTTTTACCATTGTAAACACCCATCCAAAATACGTTTTGGTGTATTAAAGGAGTTATAATGTATGGACTAGATCGAAATTAGGATTGTAAGTAACGAAACGTCTCATGTAAGTAAATGATTAATATTGATTTTTAACCGTGTCATTCAAATCTTTGAAAAATTAGCGTTGTTCCTTTCTCTCCAGCAGAGTAAACGGACATGTACTTTTGGTAGGAAGCTACAGGACACATTGGCGTGTTGTCAGCAGGCATTATTCCTGTGTATCTCTCCATTTCATTTTCGCGACGATTTTTTGTTAACTCAACTACAGTTTTCTTCACAAATTTGGCCCCTGTATAGGGATCTGTAGCCACAGAAAAAGTAGATTTCGACATTTCAGGAATGTTTTCACCACCCCCACGACAGAAATATAAACGTTCTTCAAAATGTACTTTATTAAACAGTCCCGTGGGCGTATTTGGATTCATGTGAATGCTAGAATATGATTTCCCTAAATCGTCATCACTGATCTATCGATGTTTCTATGCGAGTTATTCCCCTTTAGCCGCAGACACGAACTTTCAACTCTCGAATTTTGAATCTTATGTTTTAAACGTTAGACATAAAATTTTTATTTTAAAATATTCTGTAATTTATAAAATTAAAAATTATTTGTTACTTTTAATACTTTTTTGAAAACCAACAGGTTAAAAATATATGCAATATTTGAAGCGGACCATGGGGCGGCCATAAGCCGACAGGTTTGAAGCTCCGTATTACCCGATCATGTGGTATCAGTATTACCCGTTCAGGCGACCGTATTGCCTTGGAAAATTAAATATATGGGATAGTATAAATAAGATTTTAACCAATCAGATTGTAAGTATTTTACCAAAGTGGTAATAACACCTAGTATACTTGGGAACTTATAAAACCCTACCCGATATCTAACCCACCCCCACCCTAACCCCACAAATACAGGTACCAACACTTATATAGAAAATTATATTTGTTTTCAGAAAAATAACAGTCCTGTTTTTTTAAAAACAATTGGATTTGGTGATATGACAAATGGGGTTGATACATGTACCAGAGTAAAACTAACAGTATATAATGTTAAAGAGCGTATGACAGGAACAGTGAGTATTGTACTTCAGTCTAGAATGTTTATTATGGGATGTGCAAGTGTGTTTGTCTCTGTTCCTACTTATGTAAACTTCAATTGTCATGGAAACTACTGAGATAAATACAAACAGTTTTCATTCTAGAAGGGAACATGGGTCATTGAACATCTTGCCATTTGGTCCCATTGTTAAGGCTGTAATATGCCATATTTAACATTACATGAATGTAATAATACATTGTATTTATGTTATTGTGTTTTTAGAGGATTTATTTATTTATTTTGAAAATGGTCCATTCTGAATAATCCTAGAATGAACACTGTATAGGTTGAAGTTGAAGAAGATACTTGGTTGATCAGATTGATTTATAGAGCAATTACTAATATTTCAGATATATTTGAAGAAATTTCAGTATTGTGAATTTGATTTTATGCAACCTAAAACATACAAAAGTTAAATTCATTGTGTCAGCACTGGCACCATTCTACGTTATGAAAGACAGAATAAGAATTACCTCCCATTGATCACAATTTATAGTGTCAAATCAGCAACACATGTTTTAAAATGGAATTATATCATTTGAACCAGCCATTATTTCCCAGATAAGCATTTCAAGCCATTGGATCCCATGTGGTGGCAAGGTCAGAGTTCAGGATCATGACATCATTTGCCAAAATAAGCATCACATTGCTATACCTTGACTGTTTGAAAGGATAATGAAATAGGTTTTCAGTTTTGATGTAACTTTTCTTGAGATGCCCTTTAAATGGGGAGAAGTTTATGACCTAATGTTTTATTAAGGGAAAGATAAGAGTAGGCTCCCTTTTCCAATGTTTTTATTTCAAAGGACATTAATTTTGTACATTATGTAAAAGGTTTGCATTTTATCAAGATTTTGAAGCCCTCCCCCCCCCCCCAAAAAAAAAAAATTATTAAAACTTGGTCTTGATGGCAGAGTGGTCTAAAGAGCAAGCATACAGATCATAGTAGTGCCACTTACTGCCTAGGTTTGAATCTCACTCAAGCCAGTTCCAAGTGTAAGAAAGTTTATCTGGTCCCTTGCAGAAGGTTGTGTTTTTTTTCTTGGAACTCCAGTTTCCTCCACCATCCATAAACTGACCATCTGGATTTAAGAGAGAAAGAATCTTGACTAGGACATAAAACTCTATTACTCCACTCCACTCCACTCTCCTCTCTTGATTAAAACTCTACCAATATGCAAAGACCGTATTGCAATATATTGCATATTGCAGAGGTTATATTGCAATACATATTGTATTGTATTGCATTATTTGAAAGAAAGGAAAGTTTCCTATCCGCCCTACACATTTTACATATTGCTGCATTTGGAATGATCTCGGACAACCCCTGTTTCCATTTCAGTCCAAAATTCACCCAGGCTTTGATTTTGACTGAAGCGTTCTAAATACACTCAACATATTGTTGCAGCTATAATGTACATAATTTGGAATTTTAAGGAGATATTTGAGAAAATGATACCTGGTAATGCAATTAATGGAAGTTTCATTTCAATGCTGTTTGATTCTGAGTTCAATATACAAAAATGATCAATTTATCGAGTGCCTTCTTTTCTTTCAGATGTCTCAGATTGGCCAAGGAATAATGACACTACAAGATGTCCTGACAACAAAAGATATGACACTGAAAATAAAGTTACAGTAAGTGAAAACATGGAGAGAGAGAGAGAGAGAGAGGAGAGAGAGAGAGAGAGAGAGGGGCAGGTATAATTGAAATACACAAATGTACAAGATGTCATACTTGAACAGGAACACACAAATGCCAAATATGGCCGGGGCATATGGCATTACCAATGTACGTCCCAGAATATGCTCTACAACTTTTGTATAAAAAGAGGTATCAAAGTGATATTAACAAGAGATATACAGTATGGAAAGAGGGTGTGTCATGTACCAACTTGAGGTCAAAGTCACGTGACTATGAAAACTTTGAAAAATTGTACTTTTTCAGCGTTTCTGCTCTATAACTTTTGTATAAAAAGAGGTATCAAAGTGATATTAACAAGAGATATGCAGTATAGAAAGAGAATGTGTCGCATACCATATTGAGGTTATCAAGTCAAGGTCACAGGACCATAAGAACTTGGGAGAGTTCAATTAATCTATCATAAATGAAGCGGGGCATATGTGTCATATTGCTCTTGTTTCGGATCGTATTCATGAAATATTAAATACCATATATCGGGAATTTTTCGCGTAGGCTTTTTTTTGGCGATTTATAAGACAAAATGGCAGGTAAAATTTTCGCTGTGTGTAATTTTCACGATATGGGTATATCAGCGTGAAAAATTCCCTATATACCGGTTTGCAATACGGTAACTAAATTATGACAACAAACATTAAACAAAGTATTAAACTTAAATAGACTGAAGATTTTTGTGATAGCTCAAACACACCGCTCGTTCAACTCAAAAGTGTAAATGAAAAATCAACAATTTTCGCTCGAATACAATATTTGTCAGAATAACATGCCGTCAGTAATTGTGAACAAAACACAAGCTGAAGTCATGTTACAGATTTTGTCGGAATTAATGGAGCGAAACAAAACAATTCGTATGGAATGTTGATCGCTACTCGTGATTAGTAATTAATTATAACTTTATGAGACAGTCTGTTGAAAACCTGCTTCATTAATCTCTTAATCCGATTACAACAGACAGGGGCGTATTAACAGTAAACACCTGTGTCGTCCACGCTTGATGATTGACTTTTCACTTGATCAGGTCACGCCGATCTGCAAGTTGTATGGCATTGTTAGTATCGCCCGTATTTCCGGTGATATATTTATGACCGGTAATAAAGATTTTTGTTTCATTTTTTTCATGATTTTCCGATTATATTAATTGATTAAGTGTTCAAACATCAGGCAGATTAAGTGGTTTTCACTTACAAGCGATTTTACAGTCACTAGCGAATACAAATTCAACACAGGTGTATAGAGTTGTAAGACGTATGGAAGGATAAAATGGACAAAATATCACAACTACTCAAGTGAAATTTTCGCTAGGGGAAATTTTAGCAATTTTTTTTCACCGTGAATATAGCGAAAATTAGACACGCGCGAAAAAATCCCGATATACGGTATAACATTCATCAAACAAATGATAATGCAACTTGCACAAGGCTTAATAGATAAAAATTCATCTAACTTATTAGATTAAATATTATTAGCTCACCTGAGCCGAAGGCTCAGATGAGCTATTGCAATCTATCACCGTCCGTCGTCCGTCGTGCGTCGTCCGTCGTCCGTCGTGTGTAAACTTTACATTTTAATCTTCTCCTCCAAAACTACTGGGCCATATTTGATGAAACTCGGTGATTATCATGCCTGGGTAACAGCCTTTCAAAATTGTGTTCGGGTTTGGCCACGCCCAACAAGATGGCCGCTGTTACTAAAAATAGCAAAAAGACAAAAAAATCTTCTTCTCTGAAACCAAAAGGTGCAGGCAAATTTTGATTAGATATTTGGATTCAGCATACCTAGGAACATTAAAATTGTGTTTTTCATGAAAATTAGACGAAAAAATAGGTTACGCGTTTTTTGTGTAAAATTACGTAATTTTTAAAATGAGACATTTATTGTTATAACTTCATAACGGCTGAAGATAATTGTATGGAGTTTTCACTGTTGATCTTGTCTTGCAATTTTCTTCCAATTGATGTCAAGGTCGAAGGTCAAGGTCATGTCCCAGTTTTTGACCTTTGATAAAAAAAGCTATTTTTTTTAACATTTCTTGTGATAATGGCGTAGGATTTTCAGTTATTTGTAGGTATTGACATGACGATCATTTTAATTTAATACATAGATCAGGGTCATGGGTTCAAAGGTCAAGGTCACAGATGTCCAAGAATACCAAAATAGTTAATTATATGCAAAACTATGAATTTTTTGTATAGGCATGTATATCAGAATATTGTAGGTAATGGCACAATGGTCATTTTGATATATGAATAAAGGTCATGGGTTCAAAGGTCAAGGTCACAGATGTAAACAAGTACTGAAATGGTTAATTATCTCAAAAACTATAAACTTTTTGTATAGGCATGTATATTAGAATATTGTAGGTATTGGCCTAACGATCATTTTGATATATGAACGAAGGTCATAGGTTCAAAGGTCAAGGTCATAGACACAAACCAATACTTAAATGGTTAATTATCTCAAAAACTATAAACTTTTTGTATAGGCATGTATATAGGAATATTGTAGGCATTTGCACAGCGATCATTTTGATATATGAATGAAGTTCATAGGTTCAAAGGTCAAGGTCATAGATGCAAACTAATACTTAAATGGTTAATTATCTCAGAAACTATAAACTTTTTGTATAGGCATGTATATTAGAATATTGTAGGTATTGGCCTATCGATCATTTTGATATATGAATGAAGGTCATAGGTTCAAAGGTCAAGGTCATAGCTGCAAACGAATATTTAAATGGTTAATTATCTCAAAAACTATAAACTTTTTGTATAGGCATGTATATTAGAATATTGTAGGCATTTGCACAGCGATCATTTTGATATATGAATGAAGTTCATAGGTTCAAAGGTCAAGGTCATAGATGCAAACTAATACTTAAATGGTTAATTATCTCAGAAACTATAAACTTTTTGTATAGGCATGTATATTAGAATATTGTAGGTATTGGCCTATCGATCATTTTGATATATGAATGAAGGTCATAGGTTCAAAGGTCAAGGTCATAGACGCAAACAAATACTTAAATTGTTAATTATCTCAAAAACTATAAACTTTTTGTATAGGCATGTATATTGGAATATTGTAGGCATTTGCACAACAATCATTTTGATATATGAATGAAGTTCATAGGTTCAAAGGTCAAGGTCATAGATGCAAACGAATACTTAAATGGTTAATTATCTTAAAAACTATAAACTCTTTGTATAAGCATGTATATTGGAATATTGTAGGTATTGGCCTAATGCACATTTTAATATACAGATATTTTAGCTGTTTATAAATAATATATTGTAGCTAGACTTTAAATATGTTATATATAGCATACTTATATAATAATTATTATAATTAATTTGCAAAAATACTTGCATATTATTGGCCCTTACTGCTGAAAATTTTGATATTCTCTTTTATTAATGTCATTGACCATTGAACCTCTGCATAAGATATGTACTCTTCCTCAGGTGAGCGTTAAGGCCCATGGGCCTCTTGTATGAATATGTAAGAGTATCTAATATCTTTCTATCTATTAGCAATCATTCCTAAGAATTTGAATTTTTACTCAAAAGGCCTAATGTAATGTAATAAAACTATCGTACATGTTTCAAAATGATTTCATAAGTTTTACATGAAATTCAATAGTGCAGTATGCAAAAGGAACTTTTACTTGATGTTTCTTATTTGAGTTTAGATGGATTTACTTTGACAACATTGACAAATAATTTATCTAGTGTTCAGACACTTTTTCACTTTAATCATGCTGCATTGTTACACATCTGTTAGAAGATATTCGAATTGATGAATCGTCGGCCAGGCCAACAAAGTTCCGTCAAAGGGCTGACATGCTTGATTTACATGCAAAATGAATGAAAAGTCAGACTGAATTGTGCCGTTTAATGATGTCACTGACACTAGTGTGTCATTAGTTGCTGTAATGCTGTTTTGGTACCATGATTGGGGCCAGTGTTGGAACATAATAGGCAAGGCCGGCAATACGCCAATTGAATACTGTAAACATATTTAATTTTGTGTGTATTTATTTTCCCGGTATAGGATCTTTAGACATATCAGTGTAGTTAAATTTTTGCATTTTTGAAATATGGTCTATAACATAAAAATTATAACATAATTTTCGCTTTGTATTAATTTTCGCGCAAAACAAACAACCGCGAAATAAGCAGAAATTAGAACACTGTGAAAATGAATACGTTTACAGTATATGAACCTTGATGATCTTTAACTTCGACCAAACCTGGTTGCATTAAGTAAGTCTGTTTCAGACAGTTCTTGTTATATCCAGCAATAACCAGTTCTAGTCATACTTGGTGATACCTACCGGTAGTAATGTCCAGTAATAACCAGTTTTAGTCAAACCTAGTTATACCAGCAGTAGTTATATCTGGTATTTACCAGTTCCGAAGAATATCAACCTTAATATTAAGACTTCAAAATATTGTAGCTTTTGACCCAAATAACAATTTTAGAAAAAAAGCAATAAAATGAAAAAAGAAGGTTAACTTTATAAGATAATAATTAATTGATAATCAATATCATGATAGCTCGTTGTTTTAGATTTATTCTCATTGTTTTATTTCTTATACAGTGAAACCTCCCTAAACCGGACACTCTCTAAACCGGACAACTCTCTATTCCGGACAAAATATTTGGTCCCGAATTTATCCTTCTTTATTTTAACTAACAAAAACCTCTCTAAACCGGACACTCTCTATTCCGGACACCGGACAAACTTTTCAGTCCCAAGCTGCTTGTTTCCTTAAAATTGAACCTCTCCAAACCGGACAACATTTTGATTTTTTAAAATAACTTGTTTTTCTTTTTTAATTAGATTACTGTCAAACAGATTTAAATAAATATATAATTGAAAATTATGAGTTTTTTAATAGTTTTTTTTTTATTCTTATTTAAAATAATTGGTATTTAATATAATTACTTGTGCATTTATTTTTTAAACATTTTTCAGCTATATATTTCTTATGTTCTTTCTTTTTGTGATTTTCCTTTATCACTTACTTATTTATAATTTGTCACAATAACTTAAGATAATTACCATCAAGCACTTTTATGGAGTTGCTTTGTTAATTATTATTCAGTAACACCTTCTGAAACAAAGGGACCGATAAGGTGTCAATACTATTGTTGTCCTGTCAGGGATTAATGATGGTAGTGTTGTTTGCTTTAAGTACTCTAGATAGAATCTTATTAAGAAAGTGAATTAAAACTGAGCAGTGTTAGAATATCTTATATAACGAGATGTTTACGTAACATTAAGATGCACAGTGTTTTTGATTATGGCTTCTCTGACAAGTCCATTTCAAGGTTCATTTTTATAAGAGAAATAGACAGGTCATCATTAGAACTGTCAAAGCCTCCACTTCTCCAGTGAAATGAAGTTTCACTTGGACAATAAGTTTTTTAGGATGTATTAAATTAGTTTCATATAGACATTCTGGTTTCATATTTTTAACTTTTAAGTAAATCAAATTAATTAATTAATTAATTAATTAATTAATTAATTAATAAGCACTTAAATTGTATTGTTTTATACTTAAGATAATGTTTAAGTGCTTTTTCATATGGAGGGAAAAGACATATCCGCTTCTTAGTTAAGGGCAGATAATCCAGATTAAAAATGTCAAAACCTCCCTAAACCGGACACCTCCCTAAACCGGACAAAATCTTTGGTCCCGAGCTTGTCCGGTTTAGAGAGGTTTTACTGTATATAAATTATTTTTAGTAATTTAATGTTAGTCAAATGTAGATATATATACCTGATAATGTAACCCAAGACAATTGTAATGTGTGCTTAGTAGACCATAGTATTATTGGCTTGGCCTTAATATGGGACATGATCATGACTGTCATTGTGTTATAAAGATCAACTTAGAGTACACTGTAATTTATATTTTACTACCATCAATTTAATATTTAATACTTTGGCCTTACTATCAGACATAACTAGAATTGCAGAAACTTGATAAAGACTTGGACATGCCACATGACTGAAATAATAAAAATTTAATAAAGACTTAGATACATGTATAATCCACTTTAAGGAGTAGACTTGACTGGATTAATGGTGTTTTACGTCAAGATTTTTAAACTTATATCAAGGTCTAAAGCACTTAGGCAGTGGAGGAAACTGGAGTGTACAAAGAAAACCACCAACCTTTGGCAAAAAAACTTTCAAAGGAAACTAAAATACTGAAAAAACTAGCGAGTGAATTGACAAACTCTCTAACAGTAGGTTTGGTTCAGAGAGGGTAGTTACAATGGAGTTTTGACAGCATACAGTGATTTTGTTTGCTTAAAATAACTGCGAAATAACGTTAGATCCCTCCCCCTCCTCCAGGGAAGAATGACTTAAGTTTCCCAATTTGTCCACTTAAATTCTCCAAAACAACAGTGATGCACTGAAAAAATAAATCTTAAGACTAGTTGTTCTTACCCACAAAATACCAGATAGTACCACAATATAATGTCTTTGCAATAAAAATACTAGATGTTGCCAGGATATCATAATGCAGTTTGCTGGATCTCAGAACTTCTTTTCAATCCTAATTGATTTGTCACATTGTCTCCATTGTTAACAGTTCATACATTGAAACATCAATTTTTATATTCCCAATGATGTGGAATTGCATAAATACACATTTTCGGATAAGAATAGTGTTTTTCCTTGAACTTGCAATAAAAGTAATCCAATAACAAAAAACACACTGGCCCATATTCCCCACAATTCCAAAAGCAAACTAAAAACTTTGAAAACTGGCAAATTATGTAAAACATGTGAACATGTGAAATTCCATTAGAAAAGTGAGGCCAGGTACTTCTGAAAAGTATCTGTCTCCCTAGCTACTCCTGCCACGTGTTAAATCAAAATTGAGACTGATCAAATAATTCATGATCACAAATGTGTAGGGGGTATTGATGAAATGGCAAGCTGGTGAAGCCTGTTCTATTGTGAACAGGTGATAAAAGACCTTCTTAATATCACAGTCATGACCAGGGTTTAAACTTGAAACCTGTGACTTTGAAAGCCAGTAGTATACTTCTATGGGCCTTGTTGGTTGAATTGTCTAAAAGTAAACATTTACGGACCAGAGTGCCTCTCACGGTGTAGATTCGAACCACAGTCAGGACGGATCCTGATGTTAGAAAGTGTCAGTTCACTTGCCACAAGTCAGTGGTTTTTTCTGGACACTCTAGATTCCTCCACCATTCCAGAACTGATTGCTTTAAAATAAGTAAAAAAAATCTTGACTGCTCCACCATTTCAGAACTGACTACCTTGATATAAGTGAAAGTAATCTTGACTGAGGCATAAAATACCATTGCCCCATTTTACCCCACTCTGCTCCCTTGTAAGTTGAGTATACAAGTCATTTTGTGTATCTTTCTGATAGGTTTAACTGTATTTAATCTAATGTAAATAAATTAAATTTAATGAATTCAAAGACCACAATACAATGTAAAATCTGCTTTATCTCTCCTGTGACCAACCAAGCGGAACACAACATTTTGTATACTATATACTTAATGACGTCATCTGGTTCATTAAACCATTAAATTCCAATTAAAATCTCATTAATATATGATTTTAATTGTTTAAGACAAACTAAGTATGTAGTACATGTACCATGTATATACAGGACAAAGCTATTTTATTCTTTGTTTTAAGTCATTATTTTGACAATCAGTCTTTAAAATTAGGGAAATTTAATACTATAACTGTATTAGGTGTGAAATGGAATAATTGTGTTTCATGCACCGGTCACGATTCTTTCATTTTCAGTCCAACCTGCCTTAAAGGCCACCTGTTTATGAAGGCCAGTAGAATTGTATCCAAATTGTTCTTTATTCATATTATTTAAACTTGTAAACAAAAGCCACCTGTCTATAACATGTATAAAGGCCACTTTTACTGGTTCCCTTGGGTGGTCTTTATAGACAGGTTTGACTGTATATTGAGGTGGCCAGTTCTTGGATTGTTTGAGGAAACAGAGGTGTTCAGCATTAGTGAACTGACAAATTAAACTCTAGCACTAGGATCCAGTGAAATTCAAAAATTTGTGGTGAGAGGTGCTTCGCTCTGTAAACCAGTGCTTTAGCCCACTTGGCCACCAAGCCCTCTGTAGCTCAAAGGTCAAAGTCAAGGTCACATTAAGCACTGTAACCAAATGTTGCAAAAATTTAAACCAAAGTCTCAAACCAACAATGAGGATACTGTGACCTACCGGTAATTCAAATTTAAATACACGTGTAATCATTATGTTATACTAGATGGATACAATATGTTTAGAATCTTATGATTGACTGAAAATAAATTTCATCAAGTCCATCTGATAAATGTATACTCAGTGACATTTTTCATAAGCAGTTCATTCAGTTTTTATGATCAGTCAGCTGCTATGACCCATCACATGTTGAAAACAAATGAATTTTAATTTCATTTATTACATTTAAAACCATGACATTGGTTGGTCTTCACATTACTGAAAAGTGTCTGTCTAAAGTCACATGAATAATTGATTTCTGAAATGGTATCAACAAGAATATCAATAGAGGACATTGATTCCTGTGAAAAATGTTTTATTGGTTTAGACAATTTTGCTTTGTATTTATAATCCTTGTTTAATTGGATCACTGTTGTGTAATACCGGTACTAGTTACAGTTGGAAAACTGAAACAATATCCATGTTAAAGCACAACAACAACAAAACCATGCTTATATAGTGTGTCAAGTTTGACCTGCATGGCTGTTTGACCTTTAATTTGAATATTCAAACAGATATATTCATTGTGTTATGTAGGGGCTATATGAAATAGATATATCAGGATTGATGATAGCAATAATTGGTACTGAGTATTTATGGTAATCAAACATGCTGTCTTTTCCTAAATCACACAGTTGATTAGCCCAATTAAGGGTGAAAAGGCCATGTCAAACTTGACACACTATACTACCCTGTCACCTGGTGTTTGTATTGTGTGTGATGTCCTTCCATTCATCATACTTTGGCTTCTGAGCAATAACACATGTTAATTTCAGTCAATTACCATATTTTGATAATGTTTGAAATACTTACCTGATATTGATAACATATAGGTCAAGTTTGAATTTGAGAATTTTCGCTTCTGAAGCTATAAATGTATTTACAATGTACATTGTCAATTTTCAAAAACATGTCACTGGGTATTTTGCTTTCCCAGATATATTTTACTAGCCAGCTTGATATGATTAACCACTGCAGTAGCTCAGTTGGTAAAGTGCTCGCTCTGTAAGTGGGAGGTCGTGGGTTTGAACTCTGACAGGGACTGACCCAAGACTTGAAAATGGGTAGTGACTGTTATTTCACCAAACACTTGGCATTATGAAATGAAACACATGGTTCTTTCGGGTGGGAACTAAAAATAAACAAGGTCCTGTGGCACGATAAAGAACCCTGCTGTATAATGCCATCAGTACAATGCACAGGCAAAATTTTTGCACCTTCACCTATAGCTGGTGACATCTTGATATAAGTGAAATATTCTTGACTGGGGCGTTAAACACCATTACTCTATTCAACTCAACTTGATATGATTAATAAAGGAAACTCCATCAGTTCATTTCCACCCTCTCTTGCCCCCCCTCCCTCTTAATTATAATACAGTCACACTTCATTCTGGAGGTGTACCAATATTTTAATTATGAGAACACAAATATCTCCAAATTAGTCAATTAACATTAACATGTTAAACATGGAATTAAATCAATTTGGTGTGAATTCCACATAAAATTAATGTACTAGTTATCCAAATCATTGAACTTTAAAACATTTGAAATGTATTAAATGTTTATATTTGTTGAAAACCAGACAATTCACGGCTGTTCATTTAAATCAAATTAGCCATTACCTGGCTCGTTAAGACAAAGGTAAACTTATCACTACGACTACAATAGGAAGTATACTCCTCGATGACCTAACTCTGATATTATCTCAATTTAACCGGGAGAACCTTCATATCAGCTGTTAAATTAAAATTTGAAATTAAATATGAAATACAAGCATGTATAATAAATAATATCTTTGATCTAGGCAATATCATTGCTATTTAAAGATATTGGTGTAGTACTTTACTGTTCAGTTCTGTAGGATTGAACTTGTGAATCATGTCCATTATTAATAACAATTTCTCGTTAATTTATTATTTAAAATATTTGAACTTATTTGTAAAATAATGGGGACTGTGGCTTCTTGTGGGTAAGTTTCATTTTATTAAGTTTTTTTTTAAATTTTTTTTATTTGACATTATATGAAAATTTGATATTATGCTTTATTTTAGCATTTTATATTTAAAAAAAAACGTTAAAATGATAGTTAATGTTCGGGATGCTAAAACAGTAATACTGATAAAATTGTTAGTGATGCATGTGCATGCACTTTCCGTAGAATCTAATACAGGTACCTTGAATCTCACTTGATTACACATATCTTTTTTATGATGCAAGGGTTAATGTTCTCTTTCATTGTAAATTGAAATAATACTGACTTTAATTCCAATAATCGGATGACAATTAGCATTTTTCTACTGTCAATGATTTTGTGACAATGAATACAGTCAAACCTGTCTATACAGGCCAGCTAAAGGAACCAGTAAAATGTGGCCTTAATAGGCAAGTGGCCCTTATATAGAGTTTTAGATAACATTAATCAAGAACAATTGGGATAAAAATTTTACTGGATTTTAAACGCAGGTGACCCTTATATAGTGGTGGTCCTTAAGGCAGGTTTGAATATAATGCAAAATTTTCATAGAAAATCCAATAAACTTAAGTAATGTTTGATGTTGTTCTCTTGAGTCTATGCATAATTTAAAATTGCTATGCACATGCATTCTCTAGTTATTACCATAATATAATCCAAATATAATACAAATTATGTCTTTATTACACACACTTGTACAATAAAGCAAAACTTGAAACAAGACTACATCTTATGATTGTTGTAAAACATGAAAGCATTTTGAGAAAGTAAATTTGGAGTTTAAAGTTTTAATTTATTATATATATATATATCTAGACGTATGCCTGACGATTGATGTAAAACCTGAAAGCACCTAGTCAAAGTAAATCTGGAGTATATTTTCAAGCCATGTTTAAAGTTTTCATTTATTATATCTATAATTATTATATTGGGTAAAAATATAGCAGTAAGTCACTAGGTAGCATCATAGAAAACTTTGTGAATACTTTAAAACACTAATTTTCTTTAAAATTGTCTAGAATAATCAATGATCTAGACTAAAGCTAGGTGTAATTCATGGGTTATGTTGGATCAAAAAGTAGGTCACTTGGTATAAGGTAGGTCACAGCTAGCCTACATATGGGTCATGTTGGATCCTTTAGTAAGGCACTAGGTCAAAACATAGAAAAATCTTATGGGCACTCTAGAGGTCACAAATCTAACTTAATCAATCACAGAATTGTTCTGCTGGCATAACTAGGTCAATTCCATATATAGGCCATGTTGGTTGAAAAAGTAGGTGACTTAAGTCAAATCATAGAAAAAACCTTGTTAACACATCATAACTTCAATACATGTATTTTTATAATAATCTTGCCCAAAATGATCCTTTTATTTAAAGCTAAGTGAGAATGATATTTGGTCATGTTTAGTCTAAAAGTGAATTATGAGGTCAAATTAAAAAAAAAAAAAAATCTTTTTAGCAAGCTGGAGGCCATAAGCTAGGTCAATTTCATACAATGGTCATGTTGGGCAAAAAGTAGGTTACAAGGTTTGATCGCTGTTAAAACTCGCGAGACCACATTTGCCCAGAAAAGTCTTTTTTGCAAAAGGCTAGGTTAATATTCTACATAGGTCATGTTGGGTCAAAATGTAGATCACTAAGTCAAATTGTAGAAACTCTTGATAACACACATGCCCATAATGATCTTTTTTAGCAAAAAGGTCGGTTGATATCGTACATGGGTCATGTAAGGTCAAAAAATAGGTCAAACATTGTGTTCACACAGTATTTGCCACCTTTTTGGACAATCTTCATCAAACTGACTCTGAATAATCTTTTTAACATAACCTAGGTGAAGCATGTCATGTTGGATAAAAGAAGTAGGTCACTGGGTAAAATTACAAATATCATAACCCCTTCAGTCTTCATCTGACATTTTCCAAGGGTCATGAAAGTAGAAAATAAATGATGTATCTCATATATGATAATTATTGTATTCAATCATAATTTGTGAGAGGTCATCTAAATAGGGTTGTAAAATTTGAATGAAGATCAATATCCAAAACAGATTATCTGATAAGTTACGTTTTGTAATTGATAAACAATAAATGTTGATTAGTGTGTTTTATATCTGTATAATGTTATATATAGTCAAACCTGTCTTTAAAGGCCACCAAAGGGAACCAGTAAAAATGGCCTTTATAGACAGGTAACCCTTATATACAGGTTCAAAATTATGAATAAAGAGCAATTGGGATAAAATTTTACTGACCTTTATAAGCAGTTGGTCCTTTTATAGAGATGGCCTTTAACACAGGTTTGACTGTACATCTATATATATATGTAGTACAGACCTGTCAAAACTAATGAATTAATGCTGGATTGGCAGCCCCTCTGGGCTACTCATTACCTGCATCTTGATAACATTTAGGTAATTGACGGATTGCCGGCCACGTCCATTATGTTCCGACAAAGGATCGACAAGCTTGAATTGCATGCAAAAAGAATGAAAACTCTGCCTGAACTGTGCGATTTAATGACATCACTGACACTAAAACATCATTAGTTGCCGTGTCGCTGCTTTGGTACCATAATGGTGGCCAGTGTCGGAACATTGTGGGCATGGCCGGCACTACGTCAATTGCCGTATATCTATCTGCAGATTTTGCCGACTAGCTATCTTTATCAGCAGTCGAGCTTTGAGTCTGTTTCTTTGGCCAAATGTTTAATGTTTGACAGGTCTATACTGTAAATTGTTCACAATCTGATGGACATTTAAACAGCAAGTCTATTTGAATGTTAGCTTTGTTTTTACAAATAAGGCATGGCTTATACACATACATCAGCACTTTGTTATTACATATTTTTGTGGTTAAGATTCACCTTTATTTATAAACAATCATGAATAACCTATACCCTTTAACATTTGTACAGAACAACTATTTCCAAAGTTTAACTACATGAACTCTGTAATTCAAGATTTTCTCCAAAAATTAACATTATTCTGATACTGTGAAATCATTCATTTTCATGGTGTCTCTATTTACATCATTTTTGTGTTCACACTTGCCCATGGATTTACATGTCGAAAAAATGGTGTACATTGCAAATGAACCTTAAATGGTCTACCAAAAGCCATGAGTTTACCACCCAATGCTATGGTATCTTTTCTTAGATCCACAAATATTTGATACCACAAAAACAAAAGATTTCAAAGTACTATTTAAATGATTATATTTTCCATAACCATTTTTACAAATTAAAAATATTTGTACAAACATACATGGATATGCCGGTAATGTGGTACATGTGGTTGCCACAATTTTTGTTTAATTTATAACAACCTCGGAATGGGAACTTCTGTGTCAACATTACACTGTAATTCTTAGCTTTCTTGTCATAATTTTTTGAGAGTGCTGTTTATGTTATTCTTATCTTTCCCTGTAATTCTTAGTGTTATTTATTGTATTTTCAGAGGGCCGGATCCTTTGGACTGTGGTCACATAACAGTTAAAGCTTGGCTTAATGATGCTAATTTAGCTATTTGTGAATTAAAAAATGGAAAGGTTTGTTTGTATATCAATACTAAGTAACATAAAGCCAGATTACCAACATGGTCAGCAGTATCTCTAAATAATGATCTAACAGACCTTAGAATTTTTATTTGTACACCACAAGTATATATAAAGTTTATATCAAATGCCAGGATGTCTCATTAATTATGCACGGTATTTATTCTGTCATTTATGATATTGTTTGGTTTGTAAAGCTTTTGCTGGCTTTTTGGTCTTTGCGTCCAAGTGGTCTAAAGCAATCAGCTTAAAGTTCGCAGCACTGCTTTCTGCCACTAAGACAGATCCCAGTGTGAAAAAGTTTGTCAGTTCAGTTACAGAAAGTCTGTCATTTTCTTCAGTTCCTAAGGTTTTCTTCACTACCCCATAATCAACCACATTGATATGAATAAAAGAATCTAGAATAGGGCATAAAATACTATTCACTCTTGTTAGCTATTTACAAGTACAGTATAACCTTAATTCATCACCACCATTTGTGCAGTAAGATATTGGACTTGCTGATAATTAAAGGGTTATTTATAAAGGAAAACATACAGATATTAGACTTTACAACTTCCTTCAAAGTCTTTTGATATGAACAAGATGACTAAGTTATTGAGGGACATTATAGTCACTTTAGGACTTCCAAAGTCTTTGGAAATGAACAAGATGTCAAAAGTATTGAGGGACATTATAGTGAGGTTTTACTGTATTGTTTATTTAGTTATAGCTAAATTTTACTAAATATAATTTTGTTATTTCAGGTTGTTACTGGAGATGAGAGTTTGAGTCCGAAAGCCATGAGGAGGCGGTCAAAACGAGTGGATACTCTACGACCAATGTATAATAATATAGTGACAAGGACATTTAGATTTGATACTACTAATGATGGTGTTAAACTGTTAGTACATGAATACATGGGTGAAAGCAAATTCACTTTTGACATTCCGTCACAACTTTTGTAAGTATTCCACATGGATATTTTTATACCCCACACAAATGAAGTTTAGGGCTATATAGGAATCACCCTGTTCATCCATCTAGCTGTTCATTGTTATATCATCCACTTCATATCTTCCATGTTTATGGATGGATTTTGATCGTACTTGGCACTAATGCTATGTTTCCATTCTTGGTAGCCAAAATCGCCATTGGCAACTAATTTCTCAGGAATTCTTTCAAAAAGTAACCAATTTTAGCAAATTTGTGGAAAAATACTTAAAAAAAGGACTATATTTTCACAAATTTTGGAAATTTGGCTACTAATTGTTTTAAATTTATGGAAACCTAGCTAATGTATACCAGCATCAGATGCTTATCAACTTTAAATTCATAGGTCAAATGTCACAAGGTCATATCTTAAAAATAACATCTTGGCAGTGTTGTTGCAGTGGGTATTTGTCTTTTAAGAGACTGTTCAGTTTTATTGGGCCTCCTGTGTCCAGTCTCCTTACTAAAGTTATTTTTGTTAAACCCTGTTTCCATGCCTATTTTCTACATTTCCAGATATCGGATAATGATTTTATTGTACAACACAAACATATCTGAAGCTAATGAGTTTATTTTATTGTTGTTGTTTTTCAATGGCCTGGTACATCTTTTTTAATTGTTTCAGCAAGGAGTATATTGGAAGGTTTGGGTACTTACAAAGACTTGAAAATAGGTAGTGACTTGTTTTGCTTGGCACTTGGCATTTAGAAATGAGAGTCTAGGGATTCTTAAAAAAATACCTTAAAAACTGATGCCCTTGTCACAGTAGACATTGGCAGTCATTTGATTTTATTTTTGAGTGAGTTTTAATTTTAACTCACCTGAACCAAAAGCTCGAAAACAACGAATAAACCTGAGCTACTGAGCTGACATGATTATACGCATACAGCAATATGCTACTAATAGCTAATGCACTAGTATATATGTTATTTAAACTCGCCCTTGTTGATAAACACTCTACCATAAGATTGTGAATGACTATACTCACATGTACATTTCAGTTTAAATAAGTCTGATTTGTTAATTTCATATTGTGTTAATACTTTAGCATTTAATTTTCTGTAGAAAGTTATGGATTGATGAAGAAAGAAATAATATATCACAGTTACAGGAACTTGGTCAGGTAAGGCTTGGATTTAGTTTGTGTACCTTTTTCTGGATATTTGTAGCTGCCAGAACATAAAGCCTTGATTTAAAAAAAGCTTTGCATTTTTGTACCATTTTAATTTCAGTACATGAATTATGTAAAGCCAAAAAATTTCTATTTAATTGCATCATGTACCACAGGCTTAATGTATATTTGTCTGAGCCTGGGAAGTGACCAACCAACAGGTTGGCCCAGGATGGACCATAGTGGCTTCTTTTCAATTTATAAAATGAATCGATAATACAGAAGATAGGAATGTGGCGGAGCAGGCTAGATAGGTAGCTTGGTAGCTCAGTTATTAGAGTGTCCTGCTAGTATTAGGATGGTCTTGGATTAAAAGTCCTAATTGACTTCTGCAATTTTTCCCTTTATTGCTACTGTTTTTGAAAAAATAATCATGTATATTTAGCTTTCATTTCTTTGAATTTCAATTAATAATATACATGTAGTGTTCCTTTATTGGCTAAAGGACAACATACATTCTATATATTATTTTAATGTAAATCATCAGTGCAAGGTTAATTTATTTTCAAATTTTCAAAATAATAAAAAATATTCCTATAATAATCTATTAAGAAATTTATCATCATTATTATAATTTATTAACTATTAGCATTTATTGATGTATTTATTTTGTTACACAGTTACCCCCTGCCCAGGAAGCAGAACAGGTGTCCTGTATAACGTTAAGTGCAGGGACAGTATCACAGTACACTGATACACTCAACAATTTAGCAAATTATACAGGTCTTATATTATCTTTCAGCACTTAAATAGTAACCTAGGTTGCTGGGATTTTTTGCTAAACCAATTGGAATTATGACATTTATACTCCAGAATTTCATTATGTGTCAGAGATGTTATAGGGACTCTACTGTAACTTTAGATGATGGAGATTCTTAGATTTTATATATTTTGATAATTGAAAAATCTGAAAACTTGATTTTGGTGTTAAGTTAAAATTTATTCAGTTTTCAATTTTCAGTTCCATTAAAAGTTTAACTTATCTAAACTGAACACCCTTTGGACGGAAGATTATGTTTGGATTTCACAGGGGTTTGGTTTACCAAATAATATCAAAGGTGTATCCTAACATAAGCTTTAGTTCAGACAGGTTATAAGTTTTAGGGGTCCACTTTCACAGACTGCATTTTATTGGATCTAAATCTTGATATAAATCTTTGATGTTATACTCTGTTTTGAAAATATTCCCCACATTTTGGCATCAGAATAGAAACATTTTCAATGATTATATAAAAAGTAAAATTTTAACTTTTCTCCATTCAATACAGTTTCTTATCACATCAATTGTTGTACCTCACAAATTCATGCTGCTCACACGACAGGGCTTACAAACTCATTATTCTGGAGTATAGATAAAATTTATTGGATTTTTTTGTAACAAATTAATCACATAATTATGAACATACCTGCCAATGTTAATCTCTAAAAGATAATAATATGAAGAATTTTATGCTCTATAAGTTTTATCAGATCTCACTTTCTTAATTGAGATTTTCCTTATGTTTTTTTGTAATTTTGAATGTAAATCACCAATAACAAATAAAAGGTGTGAAAGAAATTTAAAATTTAAAATTCACCTGCACAAAATCTGGATTGGTTTATGTTAAATTGTAACTTACATGCTTTGAGCACCAGTTTCCAAATCAAAAAGTGTATAAGTTAGTGGTTTATCTGGTAGGTAAGCTACAATGTCTTGTGACAGGTATTTTACTGTAAACTGTTTTACATTGATACATTTTTGAACTTATTTTTTGCAATTTTACAAAAGGAATAAGCACAGTTTTAATTTAGTGCCCTAACTTTTTATGTGCATACAGTCACTTATACAACATTGTAGCAGTTTTATTTTAGTGGAGAGGTCAGACAAAAAATGCTTTCAAATAAAACTGCAGCTAAAATTTCCCGATTTAAAGAGTATCAGAACATTGGCAGCTATGAATTGATTAATCCATAAGATCATAATAATCTGACTTCGTAACCATGGTGACATACATACCCGTACACAAAATGTTCATGTTTATTTCATTTATATGATCTGTTATTTGTCATTGAAATTCAGTCAAGAGAAGCATTAGAGATACTTCTAAATAAATGTAACTTGTCAGGCAAAAAAAAAAAAAAAAACAAAAAACAAAAACAAAACAAAACTTATAGGCTATTTAATCAATACTGAACTCAAGATAATTAAAACAACAGGTGCTTTTATTCATGGAGAAAACTTCCACAATTTTCTGCTGGTCATTTTTCCAGAGCTTCACAAAACTAAATACGTATGATTTTTGCTTGATGCGTCACAAATACTACACTTAGATTTGGGGTTTGCAGTATTATCTATTAGCTCAAAAGTAGTTTTATGTAAAATGAAGTTTGTAAAAAAGCATCACAAGATTGCAGATTCAAATAACAAAATATATGAATGAAATAAACATGGTAAACCATAACACTGTCAAAATACATTCAAGTAATTCATCAATCTATTCTGATGTTACTTAGCCATTTGACATTTTTTCAGACAATGTTGCTATTTTAAAGAGTATGCATTACTTGTTTAAGCAATGTTTCTTTTTAAGATTGGGAATAACTTGAATGTTTTATCCATGATTTTAGAAATCTAACTTATTTATTAATTGCATGGCTTGTTGCATCCCATAATAACATTGGCAATCATTTTATTTTATTATTATTATTTTTTTTTTGAAAACATTCATCAGTAATTAAAGGATGTTTTTTATTTAAATTGGCTTATTTATTGGCTAATTTTATTAGCTTAACAATACAGGAAAAAAAATTAAGTTTTGCTTTTGCTAACACCATGTTCAAAATAACCAGTAACAGTGTATACATTATCTCAATAAGCCAAGGTTTTCATTGGTGTGCAACAAGGCCATCAGTTATAACATGTTCTCTTCTTTAATATTTTAATCAGAAAATAGATGCTTTGATTTGATCTTGATCCATTCCCACCTCTCTCTCTCTTTACCACACAACTTTGCTTTATTAGATGGGAAGCAGGCTTTTTAATATCAAAATTAATTAATCAAAATAAAAACTCTCTAAATATATATACCTGTTTATATTTAAAAATTTCATTCTCAGATCATGTAAGAGATTAGAAATTGAAATAAAAAATGCTTATTTCAAAAAGTTATAGAAAAATTATATAAATATAATGTTCAGGTTGTAATTAAGAAATAATCAATTTACCCATAATATACCCTTGAATAATACATGGACTAGAGTTCACATTTTGGAGAATATATTCAAAGCCACCTTGTGAAAAATTCGTCACATGTGAACGTTTGGATTGAATTGAGGTTTTACTCTATTTTTCTGGGTATCTACATGGCTAAGTGGTATAAGTGCATGCTTACTGATCACAGTACCTCTCACCACCTAGGTTTGAATCCTACTTGGGATAGATCCTAGTTTTTAACAGTTCACTTACAGAATGTCAGTGGGTAACTCTAGGCACGCCAGTTTCCTCCTTCATACATGCACTGACCACCTCGATAAAAGTTCAACAATCTTGACTGGGGCCTAAAATCTCCATTACTCAACTCAACTCTATTTACCTTTATCAAATTTTCTAACAGGTGATTTTTATTTATTTAATTAGTTCCAATATCCTTATAGCATGGGTTATGTTTTACAAGAATTGTTCCTTCATTAACAGATTTCGTCTGAGGTTCAGGGTGCTTGTCAAGAGGCACAGGACTATTGTATGACCCGTGAAACCCTCTACTTACAGAAAATCGAACCTATAACATCATATAAAGGTGATTGGGAACACATATTTCTAAAAATTTGGAGTTGTAATTTTTGTTGTTATTGGTGGATGTAATTTATAGTTGAATGGTTTCATTATGTATTGTAGATTACTTTTATATCGCAAGAAATTTGTTAACGTGTAATTTCGTGAGGACTCTCAGTCGCAAATCCATATATCATGCAGATATTCCCAGAATCGCGAAAATCAAAAACCCAAATTGCATAACATGCTGGCAATGCTTTATGGCCCTGGAAGTTATATGTATATATGATAAAATGTCTTAAGAAAGAGAGATAATTGCCTATCCATTGCGAAATTTAATATTTACATGGATTGTGGTCAAGAATTTACATATTCACGAAATGACACTTGGGGGTCGGCACAGGAAATGTGATACTCGCGAATTCAGAGTAATCTACAGTATATATTAATGCTAGGTAGATGGGTTTTGTGAGTTTCGGTGTACATATATATTTTAAGTCTTTTCTAGTCTTCTATTAATATATGTTTAATGTATCTCTCCGATCCTTGGTAGAACATTCTCCTTAAATAATTTATAAAAATGAAATAAAAGTAATAAATAAAAATTAAAAACAGTTTGGTTGAATATTATTTTAAAGATTTAAGAAATAACTTTTTTGTTGGAAAAAAAATTGTCAGATATTGACTTTTTTGTCTATTTAATTGCAAATTATTTTTAGTGCTAAGGTTTGTGGTAGTCCCATATTAGATTTAATAGTGTGTATTCTAGACTTCATTCCTAATTCCACACACAGGACACCACACCATTCATATATTTCTGTCTGTGGTCAATTGCACCTTTTTGCTTCATAAAGAGCTTTAGAATTTAGACAACACTTGCTAGATTTGTGCCTTTGCTATTTGTGTCTTTCGTAGATTGCTAGTTGATAATTTTAGAATGTGATCATTTAAAAATGTTTAACTTCTAAAGTTCGCTTTAGAAAACATTATATTTTAAGCATATTGGTGTGAATTTAAGTTAGTATTTAGATATAATATGCATTTTTGCTTTTTTTATTTTTTAAAAAAAATCATCATGACTAGGACACCTGAATATAAAAAGTGTGTAAAAAGTATGTACCGGTAGCTCTGTATTTAAATATCATAAGTAGCAGGATTTCAATTTCTTAACATTGTGTTTGGGTTCTATAAGGACATATAATTAAAGGGAGACAACTCTTTGACATTGTTAAAGGTAGTCAAAGATTTTGAAACTCATCTTTAATATGAGCACATAATTTGGGATAGTCTTTGTATATCTATTTTCCTAAATCTGTATCCGTATCGATACATTGCAATGACCAATGATGGCACATGTGGAACGGAAAGAGGGGTGGGGAAACTAGTCCAAAAGTTTAATTATGTATCACTTGTTGACATTTGAATAAACATTAACCGTATTACAGTCAAACCTGTCTATAAAGGCCACCCAAGGGAACCAGCAAAAGTGGCCTTTGTGGGCAGGTGGCCTTTATATACAGGTTCAAATATATGGATAAAGGACAATTGGGATACAATTATACTGGCCTTTATAAGCAGGTGGCCCTTATATAGAGGTGGCCTTTAAGACAGGTTGGACTGTAGTTCACTTATTTAAAATGGTTATAATGAACACCAACTAAACATATTCTTCAGTTTGACTTTGAATTTTTTTATTTTTAATAATATTAAAGTTTGTTTTTAACAAAATGAATGTAATTGACAATTTTTTTAAAATTTAAACCATAAAATATTACTAATTTCTTTTAAACTTATAACTTGTATAATTGTTGTATTTAATTTATTATTTTCTATTATGCATAGTTAATATCTACTTTCATTAAACAATATAATTTTTTCAAATATATTATGAATGTATTTGAAAAACTGGAATTATAATTTGTTGTCAAATGTGATTAATTATAAGCTGATAACTATTAGATACATGTGGAAAAGCGCATCTTACAAAATTTCAGTTTTTCTAAAAAAAAAAAATTAAACTTAAAATTTTAAATAAGTTAAAAGAGAATTTTGAAAATATGCAGACATAACATTTTAAATTATAACAGAGAAGGGATTATAAATGTTGACCTAGTCTGTTTGATTTTTAGGTCCTAATTTTAAAGCGAGTGTAAAGAAGGGTGATAAGGAGTTAGAGTTTATAGCAATCAATCTACATCTACAGAGAATGACTGTTATAAATGAAACTAAACGCACAAGTAAGTAGAAATACGTTACTGAAACAAACATGTACAGTAGAACTCATCTATAAAGGCCACCCAAAGGAACCAGTAAAAGTGACCTTTATGAACAGGTGGCCATTATATACAGGTTCAAATTACATGAATAAAAAGCACTTGGGTTACTATTTAACTGGCCTTAAAAAGCAGGTGTCCCTTATATAGAGGTGGCATTTAAGGCAGGTTCGACTGTACAGTAGAATTTCAGTTATTTGAACTTCAATTTTTCCAATACATTAGGTTATTTGATGTTCTCTTCAGGTCCTGACTGCCCTGCATCTTAATTCTTATCAAGAAACATCTTTCTTTGAACATTGTTATTCAAATACTGGTGATTATTCAACCTTAATTTTGAGTCCTGTGTTATTTTTCAGTAAATATATACCCCTAGAAATGATATTATTCATTAAACATGGACATCCTTATAATGCCAATACAGTTCTATTGTATCCTAGAATAACAAAGTTCCAAAGTTAACTTATTCTATTCAAACCCACCAACCCCCCAACACCCCCTATCATCCACCCCAACCTTGGACAAGTACTAAATTTAATGTAGTGACATGATTTTGACTAAAACACCATTACTTTACATCAAGTCACAATTGAAGACCAATGCAGAGATTAATTTGTCACCATATTGATTATTTTTCAGCTGGTTGGTATGACAACATTACTGTAGGAGCCTTCACTGCCTATGCTCAAAAATATAAAAATGGTGGCCTGCACAGAATGTTAAAGCAACTGAAAAATACATATAATCAAGATAACACACTAGGGGGAGCCACAAAAGTTCAAAGGGCATGTAATCTAGTCAATGATGTGTGTAGAATGAAAGGGGAGATAATCCACTGTTGTGATTCACTTTGTCATATGGCCATGTCAGGGACACCTGAAGATTTTCAAAAAGCCATGGATATCCTGGCTGAAAAGGTAGGGCATACTATGTCAGTTATCAGCATGTCATACACTCATTGAATTTTAAACTGCACATTTATAATACATGTTCTCAGGTTATTGGCAAATTGAAATTGTTACTTTGTATATGACCAGGCACAAAGTATAAATGAAATGATGAAAATGGTTTTGCAAAATAAGCTTGGTCGTATGTGGTGATTTTTTTATTCTCCTATCTTTCATTACATATTTGCTGACCTGGTAATATTTCTAATGCTAAAAGTTCTTACAAATTCATTTTGCTAAATCAACCTAATTGATCCTTGATTGTTTTTCTTTTTAATATAGGTCAAAGAACTAGTCAGTGTTTGTGATACAAAAATTCTGCAAGATGCAGCAGAAAAGTACAGTCAGTCTAAGTCTGAAGTACTTCCTGTTACTATGACAACATCTGGTATGCGTAAATCAGATACACCTATTCCCAGTCCCCCTCTAGAGGATGTGTCACCTGAAAAGTCATGGAGGTGGAGTGGCACAGATTTTGTCAAAAGTCCTACTGTGGAACCCTGGGTAATTTATCACATTTATTGTAAAGAACTGTACTTACACTAACGTGCACACACACACACACACACACACACACACACACACACACACACACACAGATTATGGCATATATATGTACTAAAAACATAATATATTTTGTATATTATTTTCTTTTCTGGCCTACAGTATTTCTTATGCGGTGATTGTTCACATCCATATGACATCTGTGATAGACCTTTGTTATATAATACTAATTGCTTTAAGTTCTTGTGTTTTTGTAGACGACTCAGTCTTTTCTGGTAAGTTTTAGTTCTTCCTTTAATTATCCTAACCTCATGGAAAGTTTTGGTAAAAAAGTGTGTGATGCTAATTTCTAAGTTCCGACTGATGTAGATCTGAATCTCTAGTAATAACAAGATGATAAGATGCCAAGTTTTACAGGTTTTGTATTGATTAAACACTCAATACATCAACTATGTAAGTTACTAACAAAGATATTAATCAGAAATTAAAATAAATTACCCACTCACTGACCAATGAAAACCCCATCCCACCAGCAACATACCCCAGCTGTCAATCATCCATACATCTATCCATCAATTCAACCACCCAACCCACCAGCTGCCAGCTTGTCAGCCAACTTTCAGCTATCAAAACAAAACAACCATCCAACCACCCACCCACCCAAACCCAAATTATTGACTCAACCAATCAACCAGGTAACAATACAGCAAATGAAAAAAACAAAAACCTGCCAATCACACATTTAATCAGTAAACTAACCAGACAATGTGTATTAAGCAGTATAAAGGAGAAAATAATTGCGATGAAAACTCCAAGAAACAAAGTACAAAAAGATCATATACAAAACTGCTCATAACACAGCAGGACACTTCATCCAGTCTGCAGCAAAACATAGGAAACTAGTCGAAAATTCTGGTGACTTAAGAAAATCACTGTAGAAAGGTTGTATCTATAACAGGTTTGACTAATTTTGAATGATATTTTTGTGCTTTTTTATGTACTTTAGTGTATTAATGTTAATAGGTGTACTAATTTTAGTCATTTTATCATGTTACTATAGCCCCAAATCAAATACACTGCCAAAATTTAGAAAAAAAGTATCTGTATGTACTGCGAATTGGGAACTTTGTCGCATCCATTTTATTTTCAGCTGAATTCTTGAGAACCAGACTCAGATTAACAAGATGCAAAAACAAATTTTAATGATATATTTTATTTTGGAATACTGTAAAGGGGAAATTTACGCGTGGGTAACTTTTTCGCTTCATTTGTGGTAAAAATTTTACCCACACGAAATGTCTACCATACAGGTTAATATGTCATAATAAATACAATATACACCCACATTACACGAAATGGCAGATTTCAGAAACAGCAAATTTACATACCGCAAAATTAGTTCCCTTTACAGTAATTCTCTTTTTTGGTACTGACAATCATCTCATTCTGGCATCATGTGAAAATAAAAGCACACAAACATCTTGAAATAATGATTCTCAATGTAAATTTTGTATATATAACTAGTTCATTAGATGTTCATGTGACAGTGTTATTTAAAATGCATGCTTATGCACATACAATCAAACCTGCTTTAAAAACCACCTCTATATAAGGTCCACTTGCTTTTAAAGGCCAGTAAAATTAAATCCCAATTGCTCTTTATTCTTGTTATTTGAACCTCTGTATATAAGGGCCACTTTACTGGTTCCCTTGGGTGGCCTTTTTAGACAGTTTTGACTGTATGTCTTTTGTAAAAAAAATTTTTACTTGTGAAGTAAAGCACATATACAATATTGCAAGGAAGGTAAATAAAATAAAAAACTTTTTACATTGTTCATTATAGGAGATGACCAGGTTAAACACAGAGGCAGCAGTGGTGTGCTTAGTGTCCATGGTTGAAGATCTCATAACAAACCGGACAGGTCCAATGGACAGGCCTAAATGGCTAAATGAAATCAGTCCAGCTGTGATAAAATTAAAAAGTTTTATAGAGCTAGTCAATCAAAGAGTTTTATTGTTTATGACCTATCTTAACTTAATGGTAAGTATTTATTAGAAATACTTCTATTTGTACTCTAAGCTAAAGTTTTAATTTTGACTGAAAATCCTCAACATAATGAAACCAAGGCATTTGGAACATTTCTGTGAATTTTTTTTTCCAAAATTGCACATGCTATTTAATAGTTAAAAGATACAAAAGGACCTCTTGTGGTCTTTTGGTTTTGGATCATGCCATTACTAGTTTATGCCAATGATCCATTGTGTTAGTTGCTGAATGGGACAAATTCTCTTTTTGTACAGCGTGAACAAAGTGAACGTGTACATTGCTATCACTTTCTTCCAAGTTATCGAGCTTCTTTGCTATGAAATTATAAGGTATGAGTACACCTGGAAATAGTGCGCCTGGTAAATGAGCGTGAAAGAAGTATATCTTTTTATCGTGAGATATGTATTCTGAGACGGGTAATGCATTTGGTTACATATGCACATTTGGAATAAATTTTCGGAATACATTTCGGAATCTAGTAAAATATTGCGACGGGATGCATCTAATAATTTCTGCAATTTGGCGAACTGATCTCATGTTTACAATAAAAAGTAGTTCGAGAAGTTTGCGTCCTACGATGTAAAATCATAACTTTTTATGAAATGAACAGCAACGGCAGGTTGTTTAATTAATTCTTCGTGAAATCTACGGAAATTTAAATTTATTTTTAAGGTTATGATAACGTATTTTGATGTTGAGGCAATTGTGTCATATTTTAAAATGTTTATCGATTAGATTTTACTTTCGTGAAAGGGAGATAATTCGTACAGTGTTGTGTGTAAATTTTAAATACAGTCGTTTTACCAGTTCCGAACAGGGTTTCATATAAGCGCTGCTGCAGACGTCATCCACAAGCAGAGGAAATAAAATGTATGTGGTGTAATAATACAAATGTTTACTGATTCCAAAATATCGACACCTGTCCTCAAAAACACGTGGTAGTATGTTTTCTTGAAAAAAGCATTTCCGTGATCACGATTTGTTTACATCGTTAAACTAGGTCACCAACAATCTGTCGACCTGTCCTGCACATACATTTAGGAAGCGGTTGAAGTTTATATTATTTAAACAATTAATGCCCATACATTCAAGTAGAAGCAAATTGAGAAAGTTATTTTGCGATTCCTTTAATTGAACGGGATTGAAATTTTAGATTATTCGGTAGTAAAAATTCGGAACTGGTAAAACAACTGTACTTCACCATTAACATGAAACGGGAATATTGTGAGTGATAATCAGCAGTTAATTAAAACCCAGATTAACAGCAAATGATCCAGTTACATACAACTGCTAGAATGTACCCCCTCATAGCGACGGTAGGATCTGCAAAACTCTACTTTCTCTCTATCCGAAATGACAAAACGATCGGGTACAACTTTTTTAAATTTTAATTACCGATTGTCTTTTTCATATATTTATGAAATTATTATTTTCTACCATTTAATTCAGCAATACATGGTTTGGTACATTGTTTCTTTTTCAAAAAAAAAAAAAAAAAAAAAAAAACATCCGTCGGACTATGCATAGATCGACCCCCCCCCCCACCCCCCACCCCGAAATTTCGGTTATATTCTGTCTTGCCACAACACAATTTTCCCAACTACGCTGTACAACAGCACGACAGTGCTATGTTTTGTAAGCAGCAGAAAAAAATACTTTTGGCACATTCTGTCTGGTGGGACAGGCAATTGCTTGTCTGATGAGCTTATTTTCGTTAGAAGTGCTACTTAAAACTAAAAAGCAAGACTTTAAGGCTCAAAACCCAATTTCTGTACACTTTAAAAAATTTATGCCTGCTACAGATTGCTGCTGCACAAATAAGCTGTTAAGGTCTGTCTTACTGAATTTGTGACAAAAATCTGGCGAAGTAAAGTTCCTTTTGACATATGACATAACACCAAATGACATCACTAAAGTTTCGGTGTAGAAGTATCATTTTGTATTCTATATGTATCACAACACCTTACCACTTTGATATAAGTGAAAGAATCCTGACTGGAACACCTTTACTCCACTCAACTGTATGTTTTGAGAGACAATATAGGTGTAGCTTTATTTTTACTTTCATACATTTTCCATACATGTATATTTGTAGGAACATAAAGGAAATATAAGAGTTATACATGTGATAAAGTACAGAAGGGATATATGTTTCTCACATGCTGTAAGTAGTTTGTATTACTGCTGTATATTTATGCTAATTTCAGCAATAGAATTTGGTTAATGAAATACACAGCATGGCTCATACATTGTCAGAGTTGCTGGATTAATAGAATCTTACACCAGTAACAGTGCAAGACACAGATATCTCAAACTCAAATGAATATTTTCAGTGTCCAGAAAGAGCTTTAGTGAGCTTTATATCTGTCTTACACTGTTACCAGTACATGTCTTGCACATTAAAAGTCATTTGAAACATAATGTGATTTGTAAACAAATATGTGCATCAAATGTTCAGTTTTCATGCCACCATTCGTGCCTTCTGAAAATAACGTCATCAAATTTTGTTGACATTCCTGTGTAAAAGGATTATGACTTCATCAATTTAGTGTCCGTAAGTGATCGTTTCTCATCTGGAATGCCCTCTATTTTTTCATAGAATCGAATTAAAAAGTCGGAGAGATCCAATTAATGCTGGAGATGGTTCATGTGATCTGTCTCAACCAGGACAAGACGGGGAAATCTAGCACTGGTGAAAAAGCTAGATTCCCTTGTCACATGTGTGAGAAATACATGCATGTTTTTCAATGCTGTGTATTTCGTATTACTGCTTTATATTGTGTAACTTTCACAGTAGAATTTTGGTAATGAAATGCACTGAATATCTCAAAGTTGTCTGCTGGTCCCCAACTTGAATACCTGTATCCCTACTCTCTCAAACAGCAATCTTTGTCCATAAGTGGAAAAACTAGGGTAAAACAGTCTTGTTTTAACTTAAATACAAGTCAAGCCAGTGACCCACTCGGTAAATCATGATCAATTTGCTAGCCAAAGATAAATTAAAGACCTTGGCTTTTGAAATGGTATCTCATTTCATTTATGACATTATTATTATGATTATTATTATTATGGTATTATTATTATTATTATTATTATTTTTATTTCAGCTAACTGCCTTAGTGACTGGATTTGTAACCAGAATATCTACTTGTATGAAAGATGAAGACTTTTTTAATCAGTTGTTAAATGTTGGTGTTCTAGCCCAGTTTGAGGGTTTACTCAGTTGTCAAGGTGACGAAATGGGTATGATTGAAGACTTTGTAGTAGCAGCTAGTGATCTCAATCATGTTACTTTTCAATTTTGTCGTATATCAGAGGAAATTAGTTCACCTACAGTCTCGTTAGACAGGTAAGGGTTCCAAAACCAATGTGTTAATTTATGATATCCCATTCTTTTAATCAAGCTTTATGTAGTATGTTAATTATTATCTCACTCAGTGATGGTTGCCATTGAGCAAAACTTTACTGTTATTGGTTTGGCTTGATGGCACTTTTACCGTATGTCTTTTATGTAAAAAATTGTCAAAAAATGAGAAAGTTGTATCTGGAGGTCAATTTTAAACTTCTACTAAGCTTTATAGTGACTATATAGAAGTTAGGCAACTGATTCCACAGAAGTATTAGCTCTACATGTATATTGCTCTTACAGGGATTGCTTATAATAAAATTATAGTATGTAGTCAAAAGGAACCTGAAAATGGAGTTTAAGAGCAGGCCCCAGCTTCACAATCATTTCTTAACTAAGATTTATTTTCATTAACTTAAATATGACAAATTTGAAATCTTAATATATTATTTTGCAAATTGCTAAGGTATTTAAGAATTTAAGGGGTAATTTTGATGACTACTTCAAGCTTATAACATCTGCATTTAGGTTTGTCAAAAATGCACATTCATAGTTCCAACAGAGATTATCAAAATTTGCGAAATTTAAGTTAAGAAAAATCTTAGTTAAGAATGGTTGTGAAACTGAAGCCAAGTATTTTTTTTTAAAGAGGTGATTCTAAAGGGCGGTATACAGCAATAATGTATTTAGGATATAATTCCTTTGTTTCCATTTATTATTATATTTTATGGCTTTATATTCACCTGTTTTCTGTTCTTACAGTTTAGTGAAAGATGGTGAATATCCAGACTTCTTTAGGTATGTATATAATAAATTGTTGTATTGTAAACAACAAAGGTTTTAAGATTTAAAAAGTCTCTATCACCAACAACGAAAAACTAAAGGAAATTCACAAGCTTTTTAGTAGAAATTTCAACTTGCAAAGTTTCTTTTTCACACTAGGATCTGCCTGAATGGGATTGGAACCAAGGCAGTAGTGAGAGGTGCTGTGGTCCATAAGTACTTGCTTTATACCCTCAGTTACTGAAACCCTAACCATATTCTTTAAGTTCCATGTATTGGAGTTTCTCTTAACTATACCCCCCACAAACAAGTGGGGGTATATAGGAATCACCACATCTGTCTGTGTAAAATCATGTCCGGGCCATATCTTGTTGTTGCTTTGGAAGACTGTCATAAAAGTTCACATGAATAATCTTCATGGTCCAAAGCTGTGTCATGATCTTGAACCAAAGTCATACCCTAAAGTTCAAGGTCATGGGAAAACATTAAATGTTGGTATTTGGCTCTCAAGAGACAGTTCTAGTTATTATTTAAAAACTTAATTTCGATGACTAATTTGTTATATTTTGTTGCTTTTCAGACACCATATGTGTGTTAGTATACCATTAGAAGAAGAAATTTATAATAAATTACCTGATGCTTTGCAGAAAGGTCATAAAGTCAAGGTCACCTCTGTGTTCTTTAATATTGGAATCAATGAACAAGCTTCATTAGCAGAAAGGTAAGAATCATAAAGTGTGTTTGTATAGGCAAGGTCACCTGATCAAGGTCATTGCTGTGTTCTTTAATATTGGAATCAATGAGCAAGCTTCATTAGCAGAAAGATATGAATCATAAAGTGTGTTTGTATAGGCAAGGTCACCTGATCAAGGTCATTGCTGTGTTCTTTAATATTGGAATCAATGAACAAGCTTTATTAGCAGAAAGGTAAGAATATTAAAGTATGTTTGTATAGACAAGGTCACCTGATCAAGGTCATTGCTGTGTTCTTTAATATTGGAATCAATGAGCAAGCTTCATTAGCAGAAAGATATGAATCATAAAGTATGTTTGTATAGACAAGGTCACCTGATGAAGGTCATTGCTGTGTTCTTTAATATTGGAATCAATGAGCAAGCTTCATTAGCAGAAAGATATGAATCATAAAGTATGTTTGTATAGACAAGGTCACCTGATCAAGGTCATTGCTGTGTTCTTTAATATTGGAATCAATGAGCAAGCTTCATTAGCAGAAAGGTAAGAATCATAAAGTATGTTTGTATAGGCAAGGTCACCTGATCAAGGTCATTGCTGTGTTCTTTAATATTGGAATCAATGAGCAAGCTTCATTAGCAGAAAGATATGAATCATAAAGTGTGTTTGTATAGGCAAGGTCACCTGATCAAGGTCATTGCTGTGTTCTTTAATATTGGAATCAATGAACAAGCTTCATTAGCAGAAAGGTAAGAATATTAAAGTATGTTTGTATAGACAAGGTCACCTGATCAAGGTCATTGCTGTGTTCTTTAATATTGGAATCAATGAGCAAGCTTCATTAGCAGAAAGGTAAGAATCATAAAGTATGTTTGTATAGACAAGGTCACCTGATGAAGGTCATTGCTGTGTTCTTTAATATTGGAATCAATGAGCAAGCTTCATTAGCAGAAAGATATGAATCATAAAGTATGTTTGTATAGACAAGGTCACCTGATCAAGGTCATTGCTGTGTTCTTTAATATTGGAATCAATGAGCAAGCTTCATTAGCAGAAAGGTATGAATCATAAAGTGTGTTTGTATAGACAAGGTCACCTGATCAAGGTCATTGCTGTGTTCTTTAATATTGGAATCAATGAACAAGCTTCATTAGCAGAAAGGTATGAATCATAAAGTATGTTTGTATAGGCAAGGTCACCTGATCAAGGTCATTGCTGTGTTCTTTAATATTGGAATCAATGAACAAGCTTCATTAGCAGAAAGGTATGAATCGTAAAGTGTGTTTGTATAGCAAGATCACCTGATCAAGGTCACGACTGTGCTCTTTAATATTGGAATCAATGAACAAGCTTCATTAGCAAAAAGGTAACAATTATAAAGGTTATATGTAAAGTCAAGGTCACCATCAAGTTCACTGCTGTGTTCTTTAATATACTATTGTAAAAATTTATAATCAAGCTTTATTAGCAAAAAGATGAAGGTTTGTGAAAAAAGATCCTTGCTTTGCCTTCAACATTATTTGAGATAACAGCCTGATGATCTAGCAACTTTTAGACAGAACCGGTCACTTGTTGTACATCTAACACTATACAAAATACATGTAAACATTAGAAATTATTGTCAAGCAAGTTTCTAACACTGTTTTCAAAATATATTACAAACTTTGCACAAATGGACACACTAATATGAGATGATGTGTCACAAACAACGTTAAGGTGTGTAGGTCAAAGGTTAAGGTTACAATTTCAAATCTTAGTTGGTTTTAGTATTTGACTCTAAATTCCTTAATTCCACATTCTTTTAAATAACAAAACCTCAAAGTTTTAACCTCATGAATATTAATAATTGTACAATATTTCTAAACTTACTTTTATTTCTTTACAAATAGGTTTGGTGATACTTCCCTTCAGGAGAGAATTAATGCAGAGAGTGTAGCTAAAGTATTCACTTATGTAGAGAAATATGAGGAAACAATAGGAGATCCAGGTGTGTATTATTGTAATATTACCTGTGTTACCAATATTGTCATTTTTGTCTTTGTTAAATTCCTCCTTTGACTGAAGAACCTTTAGAAATTATAACATTGTATGTAATAGATTTGCTGTTAATGAGCTGTTTACAGCAGTCATGTCCGTATGTCTTCCTTTGACTAGAATATGCTTATAATATTACCCGTGTTACCTATATTGTATTGTATTGTCTTTGTTAAATCCCTCCTTTGACTGGAGAATTGCAGAAAATTGTATTATTGCCATCACCATCACCATCTGTGGTAAACTTGCTGCCAATGTGTTACAGTTGTCAAGTCTGTATGTCTTTGTTTAGCTAGAACACGCTTTTGTCTTTTTAATATTCCTCTTTTGACTGGAGAACCTCAGTCAGTGATAACATTGCTATCATAACGTTAAAAACCAACACTGTTGTCTGATGCTTCTTTTGTCTATTGCTATGGTTTTCGTTGTTCTTTCTACTTGTATTAAACATGGTAATGTTTTTGGCTTTCATCTTTTCTATCACGGCATTGGCTGGTTAGTTGAATGTTGATTTCCATCACATTAGCTACATGTTCATGTATTCATATTTTCCTAATTAATTTTAAAGATTAATCTAAACACAAGCTCATGTGGAGCATGAGTTTTGTGCAAGTGATTCTGGCATCTACTTAAATAGTGCTTAAACACTTCTCAACAACCTCACATATAACTTCATGGCTTATAAAGAAGCATGTAATTAATCTGACCCTACAGCGCATACCCAGTAACCATGATATGCATGTTGTTATTAATATTAGTTGTTAAATCAAGGTATGAAATTTGAATACTGCATAACAAGAAAGCCTTGTCTTATCGGAACAAAGAGTCATAGTCTGAAATATGTTTGGTTTAGAACATGGACTGGTATGTTTCTTTTAGATTAAGACAGGCTCCATTTTATTTCAGTGTGCTAGCCCAGTAAAACTGACAGTAAAATACTGATTCATGCAGATTAATTATTGACCATACTCTTGTGCTGTATGATGAGTGGCACTCAATAGGATGGCCTTCTGGTAGCTCAGTTGTTAAAGTGTTTTGCTATTATTTGGAAAGTTCCAATTGAGCACTGTATTTTTCCTGTCCCACGTGTCGGAGTTTGTTGGATAATATAAAACAGTTGATTTTGTATACAACCAAAAAGATTTGGCAGGAAGTTTTACAAGCTTTAATGTGACATGCTGTACAGTCAAACCTGTCTATAAAAGCCACATAACCAATAAAAGTGGCCTTTATATACAGGTTCAAATAATATGAATAAAAAACAATTTGGATGCAATTCTATCGGCCTTTATAAGCTGGTGGCTTTAATATAGAGATGGTCTTTAAGGCAGGTTAGACTGTATATGCACACAACATGTAATTTCAGTTAAGTGTCTTAAAACGAGAACTGTTTATACTGGTAATTTAATTCTGGTCTTGTTGTTGACATAACTTTTGTCTTTAAAGTGGAACTTGATTTTTTTTTAAATAAAAATGTTGAAAAAGAAGTAATTTAAATCCTCCTTAATGACTTTTAGTGATATTGATTTACACTCTTTAAGTATTTAATTTCACTAAAGAAATTTTTTTTTTCTCAGATTCTTTAGAATCAGTTTTATCATTGTAATTGAACTGAAACAGTATCTAAATGGGTCACCTCTAAATGATAACAACATACGATTTTGTTGAAATGAAATGATGTGGGTAAAAATAAGATGTAAAAGTCTTAATAATGATTGAAGCAAAAATGAAATAGAGAAAATAAATCAATGATAGATAAGGCCAATAAAAAAATAATGTTTGTTTCTGCTTTCCCGCCTGCCTATCAGGTACAATTAATTTTATTATTTAGTCATAAGTTTTGCTGTATAAAGCTAATGTGAAAAAAATAATAAAATTTTAAAAATCCATACCTACCTTCCTTATTTTGTTTAGAGGTGAAAGCGGGAACATAGAATTTATTTCTTGCCTAAAAATATTACAGGTAAATGGTATGCACATTGAACATAAAAGGAAAATATTGTGGATATAACCAATAAATTTTCTTTGACAGACAAGTAAGATCTCTAAGAGTTTCCTTTTTCAAAGAAAAAAATAGTACTTGAAATATTAGGTATTTAGTAGCTTTTTGTAATAGGAAATAATAATTTTTATGACCTGCAATAAAAATTGATAAAATCTTATTTTCCAAAAGAAAAAATATAAGTTATCAAAATAGGTTTTTGTTATGTAGGTGCAATAGAAATTTATAAAATCCTATTTTCCAAATGAAAATTATAAGGTATCAAAAAGGTTTTTGTGATGTGCAATAAAAATTTAAACAATCTTATTTTCCAAATGACAAAAATTTTAATGTATTTTAAGGTATCAAATATGTTTTTGTGACAGGCCATTACAATATATAAAACCCTATTTTCAGAGAAAAATGAAATCCATGTTTGAAATATGGGTATCAAATAGGTTTTTGTGACAGCCATTTACCGGTAAAATTGATAAAAAAAATGTTATTTTCAGGGGGTAAAAAATTAAGGTCTGAAATATTAGGTAGCCAATAGGTTTTTGTGACTGGCCATTAAAAATGGAGAAAAATGCTATTTTCAGAAATAAAAAATATTAGTATATGTATTTGAAATATTAGGTATCAATTATGTTTTTGTGACAGGCATTTAAAATAGATAAAAATGTTTTTATCAGAAAGAATAAAATATTGAAAGTGTGAAATATTAGTTAAACAATAGGCCTTTAAAATTGATAAAAATGCTATTTCCAGGAAGACTAAAATTATGTTGAAAATATTATGTAGCCAATAACTTTTTGTGACAGCTAATTAATATCGATAAAAACATTTTTTCAGAAAAAATTAAAATGTTGAACTTCTGAAATATTAGGTAGCTAGGCAATTAAAATTGATAAAAATGTTGTTTTCAGAAAGACAAAAATTTGTTTGAAATTTTAGTTAGCCACAGTGATTATGATACATTTTTAGAAAACTACCTTCTGCCTTTAAGATTGAGAAAATTCAAGTTCTAAGATCTAGCAAACTAGATAATTTTTCGGTGCATCACTGTTGTTTTGGGGAATTTTAGTGGGCAAATTGGGAAATTTTAGTTATTTTTCCTTATTGGATTACTACCTTTATTCGGTAATAATTTTAAGCAAACAAAATCATGTCATTAACTTTTTTGACTGATAACTAAAATTGATAATCATGCCATTAACTTTTATGACTGATAACTAAAATTGATAAAAATTGCTGTTTTCAGAAAAGAGAAAAATATCTAACACCTGAAATATTAGGTATCAATTAACATTTATAAAAATGCTGTTTACTCAGAAAAAATAAGCAATGTTATAAAAAAATAGGTTGCCAATAGCTTATTGTGTCAAGCAATTAAAAATTACAAGAAATGCTAGTTTACTAGCTTTCTATATCAGGGTCACTTGACAGCGGGATTTTGAGTTCTTTTCTAAGTGTTAAACTTTCGACAGGTCTACACTGTACCTCATGCCATCATGGCTTCATCTTAAAGTCTTGTGTGATTACTCGACCGTTAACTTATCTTAATTGACAAGACAAAATTTAGTAGGCTAATTGGGGAAAAAAACCGAATGACAGATTTTCAATTCGGCGTTTTATTTGCCCATTCAGTGATTTGTAGGGCCTTGCATGATACAGTATCGGGGTATCACAAAACAGAAAATACAAAATTAAGTTATTCAGTACCTCACATTTTTACTATTTTGTATGTTTTAGATAATGGGAAATCAGGAGCTGGTTCTATAAAGGAATTGTGCAATAAAATACATTACAATACAATGACAAAGAAAAGTAAAAATACAGAAATACTAAAACTAGCTGCTGAGGTAAGTGAAATGGTAAAATTACGGAAATACTAGCTGCTGAGGTAAGTGAAATAGTAAAAATACAGAAATACTAGCTGCTGAGGTAAGTGAAATGGTAGAAATACGGAAATACTAGCTGCTGAGGTAAGTGAAATGGTAGAAATACGGAAATACTAAAACTAGCTGCTGAGGTAAGTGAAATAGTAAAAATACGGAAATACTAGCTGCTGAGGTAAGTGAAATGGTAGAAATACGGAAATACTAGCTGCTGAGGTAAGTGAAATGGTAGAAATACGGAAATACTAAAACTAGCTGCTGAGGTAAGTGAAATAGTAAAAATACGGAAATACTAGCTGCTGAGGTAAGTGAAATGGTAGAAATACGGAAATACTAAAACTAGCTGCTGAGGTAAGTGAAATGGTACCTTTCCTATATGACCTTTGTTCAAGGTCATGTCACACCTTTGGACCATGAAGATTATTCTTATCAAGTTTTATGACTGTCGTCCAAAGCAAATATGAGATATGGCCTCAAGCTAGCTTGTGGGGGTATGACAATATTTTTGGGGGCTGTTAGAATGAGAAGCATTTGGCGCAGAGCGATAACAGGATGGGATAATTAAATTACCAAGGTAATCAACTACATTTTAGCAGCAAAATCTGTTTCTACAGAAAATTTGAGATAATGACTTCATAATTTCTATGGATTCAGCAGTTTTTGGGAAAACATAAGCTGATTTTTGTGGCAACTTAAGATTGAGGTCCTGAGATTGATTTGCGGCTAAAGTTTCTCATTCAGATCATCAAGAGTTAAAATATGTCAGTACCCCAAGAACATTTATGAGTGACCCAACATTAAATAAATATAACATGACTAAGAACTTCAAGATACATTGGCATTCTTATCTTATCTTATCTTGCTCAGTCTGTTTCAACCGCTTCTAGTTGTAATCGTCTTCTGTAGCGGCCGCAGGTGACCTACTCTTTTTCAACCTTTACAGAAGTGTCTTTGGCGTGCACTGAGACATGGGACCTCAGTTTTGAGTTTCATCCAAAAGACTACTCTAGTACTGATTTTTTTTGCAGCTTCAATATTGACATGAGATAAAAATCCTCTCAGAAAATTCCCAAGTCCCGGATGAGGTTTGACCGCTCAACACTTGACTTTAAATTTTTGAAAGTCAGTGACAGTACCACTCGGCCATGCCTGCCGAATTGTTCACCTTTTCAGTGTTACCCTTTGCCATATAATAAATACATTTTGTACTTTACTACACTGGTGTTGTACCAGGCACTCCAGTTTCCTCCACCATCCGTGAACTGACTGACTTGAATAAGTGAAAGATTCTTAACTGGAAGATATTAAAACTCTGTTACTCCTCTTTGTAACCCAGTAAGCTGATAAAGTAAAACTTGCAAGCAGCAATCAACTAGACCATACATGAAAGTGGAAAAATTTGCATTTATCATATTCATTGTCATTGTCAGCATCTCTGTTAAAAAATTAAATTGATGTAATAATTGGATGCTAAACTTTACTGTTCTTTTGACACTAGTTGTATTTTTTGTCTTGTTGATATTCTTCAAATTTGATTCATTTGAAAAAAGCAAACCTGTGCCCCATTTCTCCGCTGTAGTCAACACTGTCAATGTAAAGAAATGTTTGAAATTTAATTCATTTATAGAAGCAAACCCTTCCTGTAAATGTAGCTTATGTAACCAAGTAATTTTATGTATAAACCTGTGTGATCACAATATTTGATTAATGCAGATTGATGTGTGTTTGGGTTACTTAATTATGATAAATTCGAACATTTGTCATAAAAATAAACACCTGTGTATGTTACTTTGAGTGCTTAATAAGTTATTTTGATGGGGACATTAATCTTCACAATTGGCTGTCATCCAATCATATCATAGTAAATTACATAAGTAAAATATTACCCCTGCAAAGAGTATCATGCTGTTTATCTGACCTATCCAATGCCTTGGTATTTACTCTTGTCTGTGATTTTGAGGAGCCTCAGTGACTAAGGTGTGAGCTTATAGATCACGGCATCTTTCGCCACCTAGGTTTGAATCGCACTCAGGGAATGATCCTAGTGTGAGAAAGTTTATCAGTTGACTTTCCAAAGGTTGGTGGTTTTCTCGAGTAACTACAGTTTCCTCCATCCTAAAGCTAAGTGCCTTGAATGTTGACTGTGGCATAAAAAAACAAACAAAACTCCACTCCACTTCTTGCCTGTTATTTGATCCAAGAACTTGTATGATATATCCTTTCAGACCAAGCAAACGCTATTGACCTCGATTTTTACTTTGGTAAAGTAAAAAGAACTCAAAATGTATCCATTTATCCGTGTTGCATAAGTTCTATCTAGGCAACTCAATACCTTATATAAGATTACAAATAAGTCTTAGAAATGGCTACAGTTCTATCTGGGTCCATCTATACCTTAAATAAGTCTTAGAAATGGCTACAGTTCTATCTGGGTCCATCTATACTTTAAATAAGTCTTAGAAATGACTACAGTTCTATCTGGGTCCATCTATACCTTAAATAAGTCTTGGAAATGACTACAGTTCTATCTGGGTCCATTTATACCTTAAATAAGTCTTAGAAATGGCTACAGTTCTATCTGGGTCCATCTATACCTTAAATAAGTCTTAGAAATGGCTACAGTTCTATCTGGGTCCATCTATACCTTAAATAAGTCTTAGAAATGGCTACAGTTCTATCTGGGTCCATCTTTAACTTAAATAAGTCTTAGAAATGGCTACAGTTCTATCTGGGTCCATCTATACCTTAAATAAGTCTTAGAAATGACTACAGTTCTATCTGGGTCCATCTATACCTTAAATAAGTCTTAGAAATGGCTACAGTTCTATCTAGGTCCATCTGTACCTTAAATTGATCTTAGAAATAGCTACAGTTCTATTTAGGTCCATCTGTACCTTAAATTGATCTTAGAAATGGCTACAGTTCTATCTAGGTCCATCTGTACCTTAAATTGATCTTACAAATGGCTACAGATCTATCTGGGCCCATCTGTACCTTAAATTGATCTTAGAAATGGCAACAGTTCTATCTGGGTCCATCTGTACCTTAAATTGATCTTAGAAATGACTACAGTTCTATCTAGGTCCATCTGTACCTTAAATTGATCTTAGAAATGGCTACAGTTCTATCTGGGTCCATCTATACCTTAAATAAGTCTTAGAAATGGCTACAGTTCTATCTGGGTCCATCTATACCTTAAATTGATCTTAGAAATGGCAACAGTTCTATCTAGGTCCATCTGTACCTTAAATTGATCTTAGAAATGGCTACAGTTCTATCTAGGTCCATCTGTACCTTAAATTGATCTTAGAAATGGCTACAGTTCTATCTAGGTCCATCTGTACCTTAAATTGATCTTAGAAATGACTACAGTTCTATCTAGGTCCATCTGTACCTTAAATTGATCTTAGAAATGGCTACAGTTCTATCTGGGCCCATCTATACCTTAAATAAGTCTTAGAAATGGATACAGCTGTATTCATATTATTACAAGTAACGGAAGATAAATAGTCCTTTGACCTTGTACGTGTTCAGCCAGTTTTGATTAACACCTAGGTGTAAACTATCAGAAAATTTTAAGGGAAACTCAGCATCTTTTGTAATCTTGTAATCAATTTACAAATGTATCAGTATGTATGTTTTCTATATTTAAGATATTGTGTTTTCTCACCTCTGTCTTTGCATGAGTTCTACAAGTAATGATAACCTGCATGCATGTGCTAAGAGTTCTCTGTAAATCTAAATTTAACATCTGTTAGAAATGTAATTTGGCAGTTCATTTGATAGAGTGCTGACTTTGTAATTTTCTCATTTATTTGCCAATAATGTCGGCACAGAATGTGCAGCATTGTGACTAACAACAAGTAGCGAATAAGTATGTCAGAAAAAATAGATATGGATTTTGACCTACATGTATTTGTACAAAACTGTTTGTGTCCTCCACTCATGATTCTGTTTACGGTATATCATGAGAACATGTTGTTGACTGTAAATTAAACAGAGTAACTACAGAACTTTAAATTTTAGAAATATTTTGTTGGAACAAATGCAAGCCAAGAAACGCAAAATGTATAGCGATCGAAAATTATTTAAATATGTTATTATGAAACACCTACAATGTCCATTGCAACGTGAAAGTACCGGGTTTGATGAATTACTTTATCTGCTGTTTGTTCTGTAGCTTTGCAGATTATGTAATTTCCCTGTACTTTACTGTTGTTTATCACCTCATAAACGACACAAAACATTATTTCAATTATCTTGATTAATCTCCCCATTATCAACATTTTGCCCATATTGGTTAAGGTCTTGCTAATTATTTTTTCATATTTTGACTTAGAAATTTCAGTTCATCATGATATGAGTACTTAACTTTTGATGTTTACTTGAAATTTAGCAAGTTTCAGGCCCAAGTTTTTCAATCATTCTTTTACTCAGATTTTCCTTGATTTAAATTAAATAAATTTTGGCAAGCTCTTTTTGGAAGTATGTATAAAAATTTGTGTCAAAACTTGATACAGAAGGCATAAGATTTATGAAATCTTATAAATGACAGGTTGAAAACCTGAACATCTTAAAAATTAAAAAGATTATTAAGATTTCAAATTTCCCAAATTTAAATTCATTTTAATTTAAGTTGAGGAATTATTTTGAAACTGACTCCAGTTTTACAATCATTCCTTATCTAAGATGTGCCTTAACTTAAATCTGACAAACTTAAAATTTTTTTTATAGTACTATAAATTTTAAAAACTCAACAAAATACGAATATAGTGGTCTTCAAAATGGCATTTTAAATTGATGAATATCTTGAAAATTAACAAAATTATTAAGGTTTCAGATTTGCCAAATTTAAAATATGGAAAATCTTAGTTAAAGAATTATTATGAAACTGGAACCAGATCAGATAATTCATTTAAAACTGTTTACTTATCTTGTAGATTTGTCGTAAGATGAAAGGTATAAGATTTACCAGTTGTAAGAGTGCTAAAGACAGAACTGCCATGGCTGTAACTCTAGAACAGGTCCATATACTACAGCAGGAACATGATCTAGCATCACATGTATTTACACAAGCACTGGACTGTTTTAGAAGGTATGTTATTTTTATCCCCTGCCTTTTGAAGAAAGAAGGGGATCCTAATTCATTGAGTTTACATTGTACTTGTTATTTTTACTTCAAACTGTCTTCACTTGCTGAAGGCTGTTGGTTTTCTCTGAGTACACCTGTTTCCTCCATCCTAGATCATCCACCATCCCAGAATTGATTGCCTCAATATAAGTGGAAAGATTCTTGACTGGCACGTAAAACATCATCACTACACTTTTACACTCTTTACATTTGTTTGTCAGTTCCTATGCCAAAGGTCGATGGTTTTCTTTAGGTACACCAGTTTCCTCCACCATCCTAGAACTGACCGTCTTAATATAAAAGTGATTTGAGTAATGGTGTTTAACGTCCCAGTCAAGAATATTTCACTTATATCAAGACATTGCCAGTTGTAGGCGAAAGTGCAGAAATTTTGCCTGTGCGTTGCACTGATGGCATTATACAGCAGGGTTCTTTAGCGTGCCAAGCCCACCGTGACAGGGGACATCGTTTATTTTAGGTTCCCATCCGAAAGAACCGTGACTTTCATTTTGTAATGCCAAGTGCTTGGCGAAAGAACAGTCACTACCCACTTTTAAGTCTTGGGTCAGACCCGACGGGGGTTCGAACCCATGACCTTTCACTTACAGAGTGAGCACTCTACCAGATATAAAAGTGAAAGAATCCAGACAAATGCATTTAACACCATTACTCACCTCCATTTGTTACTAAAAAAATGATGATGCAACGTTAATGTCAATTTTTCTCTTCTTGCACTCTATACATTTGATTTTAAGAAGAATTGTTAGGTGGAATAAACTTTTATACTGCAAGCTGCCTTTAACAAACTTGTCAATCTGTATAAACCATACAACAAGTAAATGAATAGCTGTTGTCACACATAAGATTGTGACGAACCTTTATATCCGGGTTGAAATCGAAAAGATTTAAAATGAGACTTGTGTGAGGCATTTAAAAAAGATTAATAATGACACTTACAGTCCATTGAATGTGAAACATTGCAAAAGAAGAAGGTTTGTCTTTTGAAAGTATTGTGTCATAGTGTTGTAATACAGATAAGTTTTTGTTTCTAAATGATTATTTGTCTCATTTTCAGTGAAGGGGTTAGGAGAGAGAATACACTGAAAAATGTCGGAGCCAAGAAATATGCTTTTAATAGCTTACAGCTTTTATATATACCAAAACTTTATAGACCTCCAAATGGAACATATGGAAATGTACAGGGTTGAAAAAATGTGAAATATTTAACTTTTAAAACAAATTTTCAAGCCTCAGATTTTATTTTTTTTAAACTGCTTGACATTGTTCCAAGTAATAAGAACTGTGTAATCTGCACCAAGTACCTAGATGTTATTTGGAATTGGCTAAAAATGTAAATTTATTAATTTCATAATATTAGCATTACATTTCAAGAATAAAATTAGAGTTAAGGATGACATCTGACAAATAATCTACACATATTTGGCACTGGTGTTGTTGCAGCCCCTTAATCCCCAGGGAATCAAGAGGCATAACTCAAATTAGTAAAATTCCACTCATCACGCTCGTTTTAACTTGGTCAGAATAAATGACCAGGTGTATTATCTGAGGCCTGAATCTAAAAAAATGTGTATACAATTCTGGCCCATGTCTTGTCTAATAAAATGGCTGTGAGGGAGGAACAAATATAGTCAGAGGTGATATAGCTAGAACAAGGAAAAACTGTGATTTTGTTGTTTTTTAATCATTCCATATTTATATTATCTTGATGCATGTGTAAAGTGCTATATGGCAGTATTTTGCTTATAAAATTGGATCTAAAGAATTACAAATATTTGCTGATAGTTAAAATTTTTGTAAAAAATATGGGAATCATTTGTACTTGTGTGCTCACTATGCTAGAAACTAGTTTGCTAATGCCTGCTTTCCGGTAGAACATTTTCATACAAGGATCAGAGTCTGTATTGCATACCATTGATTGAAATCCCCAAAAAATAATGAAAAAAGTACAATGTACATTACTACTGCAAGAAACTTGTAGGTTTTAGAAATTATAAAGTTTCTCTTTGATTTTCGAGAAAATGCTTCTACAAATTTATCATTTGAGAGAAAATGACTTTACATGTTTATCATTAAAGAGAAATTCTTTTACAAATTTCTAATTTGATATTTATATTTTAACTGGATACAGGGCAATTTAAACTTTATAAAATAAAAAATATTCAAGACTTTAAAAGATTCAAACAATGATTTTAAACAAATGGAGGAAATGTATTTCAATTGTACTAAAGGGGCATTGTTTTTAGTGAAATAAAAATGTAAATTTTTAATCTACCAGTAATTTTACAAGGAAATTTTATTTTTCCCAAGATTACTATGATCAATCTTGTATGTTGTTGTTTTATTTCATACTTTTATTATATTTGTGTATATTGGTTACGTTTTATGTATTTCAATATTGTGATATAAATAAACAAGTGCAATACACATTTATGTCGTGTAAATACATGTAACCCTCCCCCGCACAAGTTGTCCTTATGTGCCTCTTCTCATGTATATAAAGTATAATGGTCTTTCTTTTACCATGTAAATTTTATCTTTCATCATCATCATCATCATCATCATCATTGTAAATTGTTTTTCCTGTCGTCATTATTATCATCATTGTCGTTATCATCTTCATCATCCATTGTTCATTGTCGTCGCTGTCATTATCATCATCATTGTCCTCGCTGTCATCATCATCATCATCATCATCATTGTCAATTTTTTTTCTTGTAGTTATTATCATCATTTGTCATTATCTTCTTAATCATCCATTGTTCGTTGTCATTGCTATCATTATTATCATCATTATTGTTGTCGCTATCATCATCATCATCATCATTGTTTATTGTTTTCCTGTCGTTATTATCATCATTGCCATTATCATCTTCATCATCCATTGTTCATTGTCGTTGCTATCATTATTATCATCATCCTTGTCATTGCTGTCGTTATTATCATCATCAACATCATCATCCATTGTTCAATGGAAAAATGTAGTTGACATGGTTGATGGGGTCAGCCTGTCCTAAGACTTGAAAAAACAGGACAGTGTATTAAATATTGGGTCAACAGTAACATATCTCAATGTGTTTTATTTGTAAAGATCAGTGTTAAGTCAAAGAAAAATATAAATTAGAAAGCGACAGAACTGGATTTATTTAAAACTCAACAACTAAGGCTAAAAAGCAGGACCAGGGTTGGCCCACAGACAGTATTTTTAAGGGACAGAATTATTATTACGGGTCCAGTGGCACAAATCTCCCTTTAGATTGAACACTGTATTTTCCTCATCCTCCTCATCACCATTTGCCATCATTCAAAATCATTATCATCATCATCATGGTGCTAATAATTTTTATGAACACAATCCAAGGGAACTTATAAAATTGGTCATTATGAGCCGATGCCCTTTATATATGGGTACTTAACCTAAGTTGCATGGGTAAAAAATAAATAAGATGATATGTTTCATTCCAGTCCTTATATAAGCAGGTTTGACCGGTCCATAAAGTCTTGCCCGAAAAAATACCCCAAAACCATATGCTGTATACTGGGGTAATTTTCACAATAATCATTATTGCAAGATTTCTGTATAGTCGGATGGCCAGGGCAAATGCATATGAATTACATGTAATAGTGTATCAAAATAAAATATTTGTGAACGGTTTATTTTCACATTTTGTTACTCTTGCGAATTTACTGTAACTTATTCTGTCTCCTTGACCTTGATTTAGTTTGTTCAAGGTCACTGCTCAAGTAGGAGGAGCTTGCATACAATCTCACAACACTGTTACTCAAACAAGGGTCAATGGATAAAAAACAAAAGTGATTACTTCATTGCTAATTTCACATAATAATGTCTAAAATTTTACATCACAGTCTAACCTGTCTTTAAGACCACCTCTATATAAGGACCACTTGCTTTTATAGAAGTTTTATCCTACAGTCTAACCTGTCTTAAAGACCACCTCTATATAAGGACCACTCACTTTTATAAACAGTTTTATCCTTCAGTCTTATCTGCCTTAAAGACCACCTCTATATAAGGACCACTCACTTTTATAGACAGTTTTATCCTAGTCTAACCTGCCTTAAAGACCACCTCTATATAAGGACCACCCACTTTTATAGAGTTTTATCCTAGTCTAACCTGCCTTAAAGACCACCTCTATATAAGGACCACCCACTTTTGTAGACAGTTTTATCCTAATTGGTTTTTATTTATGTTATTTCAACCTCTACATAAAGGCAACATTTACTGTTTCTCTTTTTTAGTCTTTATATTTTTAGCTCACCTGGCCTAAAAGGCCATGTGAGCTTTTGCCATCACTTGGCGTCCGTCATCGTCCTCGTCCGTCGTCCGTCCGTCGTTTAAGATCAACTCCTCAGAAACTGCAAGGCCATTTGCAACTAAACTTTGTCACAACAGTCCTTGGGTGGTCCACTTTAAAAATTGTGTCCGACATGTCCGCACCTAATCCAAGATGGCCGCCAGCGGGGACCATAGATTAACATTGGACCCTATGGGAAAATATGTTCAAAGATATTTTTCTCTGAAACTACTGAGCCAATTGGAACCAAACTTGGTCACAGTAGTCCTTAGATGGTACCATCTGAAACCGGTGTTTTTTTAAGTCTCCACTAATCCAAGATGGTGGCCAGCGGGGAACATAGGTTAACATTGGACCCTATGGGAACAATATCAAAGATCTTTTTCTCTAAAACCCTTTAGCCAATGGGAACCAAACTTGGCCACAATAGTCTTTGAATGGCCCTCTTCAACATTGGGGTTTTTGAGGGCCGTACCAAATCCAAAATGGCCGCCAGCGGAGAACATATTTTAACATTGGACCTTATGGGAAAATATGTTCAAAGATATTTTTCTCTGAAACTACTGAGCCAATTGGAACCAAACTTGGTCACAGTAGTCCTTAGATGGTTCCGTCTGAAACCGGTGTTTTTTTAAGTCTCCACTAATCCAAGATGGAGGCCAGTGGGGAACATAGGTTAACATTGGACCCTATGGGAACAATATCAAAGATCTTTTTCTCTAAAACCCTTTAGCCAATGGGAACCAAACTTGGCCACAATAGTCTTTGAATGGCCCTCTTCAACATTGGGGTTTTTGAGGGCCGTACCAAATCCAAAATGGCCGCCAGCGGAGAACATATTTTAACATTGGACCTTATGGGAAAATATGTTCAAAGATATTTTTCTCTGAAACTACTGAGCCAATTGGAACCAAACTTGGTCACAGTAGTCCTTAGATGGTTCCGTCTGAAACCGGTGTTTTTTTAAGTCTCCACTAATCCAAGATGGAGGCCAGTGGGGAACATAGGTTGACATTGGACCCTATGGAAACAATATCAACATTGGACCCTAAGGAAACAATATCAAAGATCTTTTTCTCTAAAACCCTTTAGCCAATAGGAACCAAACTTGGCCACAATAGTTTTTGGATGGCCCCCTACAACATTGTGGTTTTTGAGGGCCACACCAAATCCAAGATGGCCGCCAACGGAGAACATATTTCAACATTGGACCTTATGGGAAAATACGTTCAAAGATATTTTTCTCTGAAACTACTGAGCCAATTGGAACCAAACTTGGTCACAGTAGTCCTTAGATGGTACCTTCTGAAACCGGTGTTTTTTAAGTCTGCACCTAATCCAAGATGGCAGCCAGCGGGGAACATAGGTTAACATTGGACCCTATGGGAACAATATTAAAGATCTTTTTCTCTAAAACCCTTTAGCCAATGGGAACCAAACTTGGCCACAATAGTCTTTGAATGGCCCTCTTCAACATTGGGGTTTTTGAGGGCCGCACTAAATCCAAAATGGCCGCCAGCGGAGAACATACCTTATGGGAAAATACGTTCAAAGATATTTTTCTCTGAAACTACTGAGCCAATTGGAACCAAACTTGGTCACAGTAGTCCTTAGATGGTACCATCTAAAACTGGTGTTGTTTTAAGTCTCCACTAATCCAAGATGGCGGCCAGCTGGGAACATAGGTTAACATTGGACCCTATGGGAACAATATCAAAGATCTTTTTCTCTAAAACCCTTAAGCCAATGGGAACCAAACTTGGCCACAATAGTCTTTGAATGGCCCTCTTCAACATTGGGGTTTTTGAGGGCCGTACCAAATCCAAAATGGCCGCCAGCGGAGAACATATTTTAACATTGGACCTTATGGGAAAATATGTTCAAAGATATTTTTCTCTGAAACTACTGAGCCAATTGGAACCAAACTTGGTCACAGTAGTCCTTAGATGGTTCCGTCTGAAACCGGTGTTTTTTTAAGTCTCCACTAATCCAAGATGGAGGCCAGCGGGGAACATAGGTTAACATTGGACCCTATGGAAACAATATCAACATTGGACCCTAAGGAAACAATATCAAAGATCTTTTTCTCTAAAACCCTTTAGCCAATAGGAACCAAACTTGGCCACAATAGTTTTTGGATGGCCCCCTACAACATTGTGGTTTTTGAGGGCCACACCAAATCCAAGATGGCCACCAACGGAGAACATATTTCAACATTGGACCTTATGGGAAAATACGTTCAAAGATATTTTTCTCTGAAACTACTGAGCCAATTGGAACCAAACTTGGTCACAGTAGTCCTTAGATGGTACCTTCTGAAACCGGTGTTTTTTTAAGTCTGCACCTAATCCAAGATGGCAGCCAGCGGGGAACATAGGTTAACATTGGACCCTATGGGAACAATATTAAAGATCTTTTTCTCTAAAACCCTTTAGCCAATGGGAACCAAACTTGGCCACAATAGTCTTTGAATGGCCCTCTTCAACATTGGGGTTTTTGAGGGCCGCACTAAATCCAAAATGGCCGCCAGCGGAGAACATACCTTATGGGAAAATACGTTCAAAGATATTTTTCTCTGAAACTACTGAGCCAATTGGAACCAAACTTTGTCACAGTAGTCCTTAGATGGTACCATCTAAAACTGGTGTTGTTTTAAGTCTCCACTAATCCAAGATGGCGGCCAGCTGGGAACATAGGTTAACATTGGACCCTATGGGAACAATATCAAAGATCTTTTTCTCTAAAACCCTTTAGCCAATGGGAACCAAACTTGGCCACAATAGTCTTTGAATGGCCCTCTTCAACATTGGGGTTTTTGAGGGCCACACCAAATCCAAGATGGCCACCAGCGGAGAACATATTTTTACATTGGACCTTATGGGAAAATATGTTCAAAGATATTTTTCTCTGAAACTACTGAGCCAATTGGAACCAAACTTGGTCACAGTAGTCCTTAGATGGTTCCGTCTGAAACCGGTGTTTTTTTAAGTCTCCACTAATCCAAGATGGAGGCCAGTGGGGAACATAGGTTGACATTGGACCCTATGGAAACAATATCAACATTGGACCCTAAGGAAACAATATCAAAGATCTTTTTCTCTAAAACCCTTTAGCCAATAGGAACCAAACTTGGCCACAATAGTTTTTGGATGGCCCCCTACAACATTGTGGTTTTTGAGGGCCACACCAAATCCAAGATGGCCGCCAACGGAGAACATATTTCAACATTGGACCTTATGGGAAAATACGTTCAAAGATATTTTTCTCTAACTACTGAGCCAATTGGAACCAAACTTGGTCACAGTAGTCCTTAGATGGTACCTTCTGAACCGGTTTTTTAAGTCTGCACCTAATCCAAGATGGCAGCCAGCGGGGAACATAGGTTAACATTGGACCCTATGGGAACAATATTAAAGATCTTTTTCTCTAAAACCCTTTAGCCAATGGGAACCAAACTTGGCCACAATAGTCTTTGAATGGCCCTCTTCAACATTGGGTTTTTGAGGGCCGCACTAAATCCAAAATGGCCGCCAGCGGAGAACATACCTTATGGGAAAATACGTTCAAAGATATTTTTCTCTGAAACTACTGAGCCAATTGGAACCAAAACTTGGTCACAGATCTCCTAGTCCTTAGATGGTACCATCTAAAACTGGTGTTGTTTTAAGTCTCCACTAATCCAAGATGGCGGCCAGCTGGGAACATAGGTTAACATTGGACCCTATGGGAACAATATCAAAGATCTTTTTCTCTAAAACCCTTAAGCCAATGGGAACCAAACTTGGCCACAATAGTCTTTGAATGGCCCTCTTCAACATTGGGGTTTTTGAGGGCCGTACCAAATCCAAAATGGCCGCCAGCGGAGAACATATTTTAACATTGGACCTTATGGGAAAATATGTTCAAAGATATTTTTCTCTGAAACTACTGAGCCAATTGGAACCAAACTTGGTCACAGTAGTCCTTAGATGGTTCCGTCTGAAACCGGTTTTTTTTAAGTCTCCACTAATCCAAGATGGAGGCCAGCGGGGAACATAGGTTAACATTGGACCCTATGGAACAATATCAACATTGGACCCTAAGGAAACAATATCAAAGATCTTTTTCTCTAAAACCCTTTAGCCAATAGGAACCAAACTTGGCCACAATAGTTTTTGGATGGCCCCCTACAACATTGTGGTTTTTGAGGGCCACACCAAATCCAAGATGGCCACCAACGGAGAACATATTTCAACATTGGACCTTATGGGAAAATACGTTCAAAGATATTTTTCTCTGAAACTACTGAGCCAATTGGAACCAAACTTGGTCACAGTAGTCCTTAGATGGTACCTTCTGAAACCGGTGTTTTTTAAGTCTGCACCTAATCCAAGATGGCAGCCAGGGGAACATAGGTTAACATTGGACCCTATGGGAACAATATTAAAGATCTTTTTCTCTAAAACCCTTTAGCCAATGGGAACCAAACTTGGCCACAATAGTCTTTGAATGGCCCTCTTCAACATTGGGGTTTTTGAGGGCCGCACTAAATCCAAAATGGCCGCCAGCGGAGAACATACCTTATGGGAAAATACGTTCAAAGATATTTTTCTCTGAAACTACTGAGCCAATTGGAACCAAACTTTGTCACAGTAGTCCTTAGATGGTACCATCTAAAACTGGTGTTGTTTTAAGTCTCCACTAATCCAAGATGGCGGCCAGCTGGGAACATAGGTTAACATTGGACCCTATGGGAACAATATCAAAGATCTTTTTCTCTAAAACCCTTTAGCCAATGGGAACCAAACTTGGCCACAATAGTCTTTGAATGGCCCTCTTCAACATTGGGGTTTTTGAGGGCCACACCAAATCCAAGATGGCCACCAGCGGAGAACATATTTTTACATTGGACCTTATGGGAAAATACGTTCAAAGATATTTTTCTCTGAAACTACTGAGCCAATTGGAACCAAACTTGGTCATAGTAGTCCTTATATGGTATATTCTGAAACCGGTGTTTTTTTAAGTCTGCACCTAATCCAAGATGGCCGCCAACGGGGAATATAGGTTAACATTGGACCCTATGGGAACAATTTCAAAGATCTTTTTCTCTAAAACCCTAAGCCAATTGGAACCAAACTTAACCAAACTTGGCCACAATAGTCTTTGGGTGGCCCCTATAACATTGGTGTTTTTGAGGACCACACAAAATCCAAGATGGCCATATTTTTCTCTGAAACTACTGAGTCAATTGGAATCAAACTCGGCCACAATAGTCATTGGGTCTTTACATTTGGTATTTTAAAATAACATCTGCATTTAAAAATCAACTCCTGTAAAACCACTTGGCCAATTGCAATGATATTTGGTATGTATCTTAGTCTTGGAGAGTACATGTCAGTCTGCCATATGACTTTTGTCTTTGACCTAAACTTAACCCTCCAGTGACTATGTTGAACTTTTTGGATTAGGTCAGTTTCTCTGAATCTCGAATACTACACATGGTAGGTCAATGATATTTGGTATATAGCTTGATCTTGGATAGAACATCAGTCAGACTGCCTTATGGCTTTTGTCCTTGACCTTAATTTCATGGTCCATTGACCAGTTTTTGGATAAGGAAAATTTCTCGGGTATTATACATGAAAAGTCGATGATACTTGGTATGTATTGTCTTAAAATTTTGAAATATGGTTTAGTTTTGAAAGGAAATAAAATTGAAATTTTGTGATAGAAATAAATATTGTGTAATAAATTTCAAGCATTTATTTAAACATTAGACAATCTGTTGATTTTCATTCTGCAACAACTCTACCTAGGTGAGCTACCTGGGAGCCTCTAGTTATGATTTAAATTGTCATTTTGTCTCTGTCATTCTTTTTGTGTTGTGATTTTACCTCAGCTCATCAACATTTTGTTAATTTTCTCTTTCACTCCATGAACATAATTTTTAAATTATTGTTTTACACTTGGCAGTTTCAAGAATGTTCATATTTTTTGTGATTTTATATAAATGTCAAAGATTTGTCTCAAACATCGTTATATTTTTTCTGTGATTTTATGTTATATTATCATTTTTTTCTCTCCATAGATCTTTTGTGTTTATTTTATGTTGATTGCCATTAGTCTCCAGTAACTGTGTCATATATCTACATTTTTGTCAGTATCCGTATCGGAAAACCATTAATTTGTACTTGTCCTCTGGTTAATGATGATTATGAAATGATATATATGTGCATGTATGTATATATTTGTCTTTCAGTGTCATAATGATCAGTAATAAATGTGTTATAAGAAGCCTGTTTTGATGGTTATTTGATCCCGTTATCTTTTGTGTCACATTTCATTTTAATCTCACCTGAGGTAAAGACCAAGATAAGGTTCTATGTCTGTTGTGAGAGAAGTTTTACATCTTTCTCTCCTTGACCTTTGATTATAAGTGCAAATATCTTCATCCAGATAAAGGAGTGGAGTACTGGTGTTTTACACCCAGTCAAGATTTTTTCACTAAGGAAGCAGTTACATCTTACATGGTGGAGGTAAACCCAAATTGCCTGAAAAAAATACCTGACTTTTGGCAAACAAACTGACAAACTTTCACACATCTAGGTAAAAGAGTGGAGTTATGGTGTTTTACGCCCCAGTCAAGATTTCTTTCACAATGGAAGCAGAGATGGTGGAGGTAAACCCAAATTGCCTGGAAAAAATACCTGACTTTTGGCAAACAAACTGACAAACTTTAGCACTCTGGGATCTGCCAAATTAGGATTCAAACATTTGTGAATTAGAAAAGACTATTCATTCTTATTTGTCAGTTTTATTACTTTCTTGAATAAACAATAAACAATTATTTTAAAAATTTGCTTGTAACAAGTGGAGTGGAACAGAAAGAAGTATTGGTGTTTTTACGCCCCAGACAAGATTCTTTCACTTGTATTGAAGCAGTCGGTTCAGAGATGGTGGAGGAAACCAGAGTGCCCAGAGAAAACCACCGACCTTTGGCAAACAACCTGACAAACTTTGTCCTGAGTGGGATTGGAACCTAGGTGAGACTTTGGGATATGTAAGCATGCATTTAAAACCACTTGACCACTGAAGCTCCTGTAATTGTAACAAGGAGAGATTATGGTGATTTATATCCCAAACAAAGTTACTTCCTTTATACATGTTATATCAAGGCAATTAACTCATGGAGAAAATCACAATATGATAGAACTAGCCATCTTAGGAGAATGAACTTACACTTTCTTATGGTACATATATTGTTTAAAGTGCAGTGATCTCAAAAGTGTTAATCAGATGTTTGTCACTGTAGGCAACATCTCCAAAACAAAAGACGAGTTACCATATTCTTCAGAAGAATGCTTCTTTGTCCATTTTTACACTGGCTTAGGATCGCAGCCCTTACCAATTACTGGTAGGTTCAAAATCCCACTCAGTGTAAATCCTAATGTGAAAAAGCAAGTATGCTTTCTGGATGCCACTGTGTAGATCAAGTATGCTTTCTGGATGTCACTGTGTAGATCAAGTATGCTTTCTGAATGTCACTGTGTAGATCAAGTATGCTTTCTGAATGTCACTGTGTAGATCAAGTATGCTTTCTGGATGTCACTGTAGATCAAGTATGCTTTCTGAATGTCACTGTGTAGATCAAGTATGCTTTCTGAATGTCACTGTGTAGATCAAGTATGCTTTCTGAATGTCACTGTGTAGATCAAGTATGCTTTCTGAATGTCACTGTGTAGATCAAGTATGCTTTCTGAATGTCACTGTGTAGATCAAGTATGCTTTCTGAATGTCACTGTGTAGATCAAGTATGCTTTCTGAATGTCACTGTGTAGATCAAGTATGCTTTCTGAATGTCACTGTGTAGATCAAGTATGCTTTCTGAATGTCACTGTGTAGATCAAGTATGCTTTCTGAATGTCACTGTGTAAATCAAGTATGCTTTCTGAATGTCACTGTGTAGATCAACTATGCTTTCTGAATGCCACTGTGTAGATCAAGTATGCTTTCTGAATGTCACTGTGTAGATCAAGTATGCTTTCTGAATGTCTCTGTGTAGATCAAGTATGCTTTCTGAATGTCACTGTGTAGATCAACTATGTTTTCTGAATGTCTCTGTGTAGATCAAGTATGCTTTCTGAATGCCACTGTGTAGATCAAGTATGCTTTCTGAATGTCACTGTGTAGATGATGTATGCTTTCTGAATGTCACTGTGTAGATCAAGTATGCTTTCTGAATGTCTCTGTGTAGATCAAGTATGCTTTCTGAATGTCACTGTGTAGATCAAGTATGCTTTCTGAATGTCACTGTGTAGATGATGTATGCTTTCTGAATGTCACTGTGTAGATGATGTATGCTTTCTGAATGTCACTGTGTAGATCAAGTATGCTTTCTGAATGTCACTGTGTAGATCAAGTATGCTTTCTGAATGCCACTGTGTAGATCAACTATGCTTTCTGAATGCCACTGTGTAGATCAAGTATGCTTTCTGAATGTCACTGTGTAGATCAAGTATGCTTTCTGAATGTCACTATGTAGATCAAGTATGCTTTCTGAATGTCACTGTGTAGATCAAGTATGCTTTCTGAATGTCTCTGTGTAGATCAAGTATGCTTTCTGAATGTCTCTGTGTAGATCAAGTATGCTTTCTGAATGTCTCTGTGTATATCAAGTATGCTTTCTGAATGTCACTGTGTAGATGATGTATGCTTTCTGAATGTCTCTGTGTATATCAAGTATGCTTTCTGAATGTCACTGTGTAGATCAAGTATGCTTTCTGAATGTCTCTGTGTAGATCAAGTATGCTCTCCGAATGTCACTGTGTAGATCAAGTATGCTTTCTGAATGTCTCTGTGTAGATCAAGTATGCTCTCCGAATGTCACTGTGTAGATGATGTATGCTTTCTGAATGTCACTGTGTAGATCAACTATGCTTTCTGAATGCCACTGTGTAGATCAACTATGCTTTCTGAATGCCACTGTGTAGATCAACTATGCTTTCTGAATGCCACTGTGTAGATCAAGTATGCTTTCTGAATGTCACTGTGTAGATCAAGTATGCTTTCTGAATATCACTGTGTAGATCAAGTATGCTTTCTGAATGTCTCTGTGTAGATCAAGTATGCTTTCTGAATGTCTCTGTGTAGATCAAGTATGCTTTCTGAATGTCACTGTGTAGATCAAGTATGCTTTCTGAATGTCACTGTGTAGATCAAGTATGCTTTCTGAATGTCTCTGTGTCTATCAAGTATGTATGCTTTCTGAATGTCTCTGTGTAGATCAAGTATGCTTTCTGAATTTCTCTGTGTAGATCAAGTATGCTTTCTGAATGTCACTGTGTAGATCAAGTATGCTTTCTGAATGTCTCTGTGTAGATCAAGTATGCTTTCTGAATGTCACTGTGTAGATCAAGTATGCTTTCTGAATGTCTCTGTGTAGATCAAGTATGCTTTCTGAATGTCTCTGTGTAGATCAAGTATGCTTTCTGAATGTCACTGTGTAGATCAAGTATGCTTTCTGAATGTCTCTGTGTAGATCAAGTATGCTTTCTGAATGTCACTGTGTAGATGATGTATGCTTTCTGAATGTCACTGTGTAGATCAACTATGCTTTCTGTATGCCACTGTGTAGATCAAGTATGCTTTCTGAATGCCACTGTGTAGATCAAGTATGCTTTCTGAATGTCACTGTGTAGATCAAGTATGCTTTCTGAATGTCACTGTGTAGATCAAGTATGCTTTCTGAATGTCTCTGTGTAGATCAAGTATGCTTTCTGAATGTCACTGTGTAGATGATGTATGCTTTCTGAATGTCACTGTGTAGATCAAGTATGCTTTCTGAATGTCTCTGTGTAGATCAAGTATGCTTTCTGAATGTCTCTGTGTAGATCAAGTATGCTTTCTGAATGTCACTGTGTAGATCAAGTATGCTTTCTGAATGTCACTGTGTAGATGATGTATGCTTTCTGAATGTCACTGTGTAGATCAAGTATGCTTTCTGAATGTCACTGTGTAGATGATGTATGCTTTCTGAATGTCTCTGTGTAGATCAAGTATGCTTTCTGAATGTCACTGTGTAGATCAAGTATGCTTTCTGAATGTCTCTGTGTAGATCAAGTATGCTTTCTGAATGTCACTGTGTAGATCAAGTATGCTTTCTGAATGTCTCTGTGTAGATCAAGTATGCTTTCTGAATGTCTCTGTGTAGATCAAGTATGCTTTCTGAATGTCACTGTGTAGATCAAGTATGCTTTCTGAATGTCTCTGTGTAGATCAAGTATGCTTTCTGAATGTCACTGTGTAGATGATGTATGCTTTCTGAATGTCACTGTGTAGATCAACTATGCTTTCTGTATGCCACTGTGTAGATCAAGTATGCTTTCTGAATGCCACTGTGTAGATCAAGTATGCTTTCTGAATGTCACTGTGTAGATCAAGTATGCTTTCTGAATGTCACTGTGTAGATCAAGTATGCTTTCTGAATGTCTCTGTGTAGATCAAGTATGCTTTCTGAATGTCTCTGTGTAGATCAAGTATGCTTTCTGAATGTCACTGTGTAGATCAAGTATGCTTTCTGAATGTCTCTGTGTAGATCAAGTATGCTTTCTGAATGTCTCTGTGTAGATCAAGTATGCTTTCTGAATGTCACTGTGTAGATCAAGTATGCTTTCTGAATGTCACTGTGTAGATGATGTATGCTTTCTGAATGTCACTGTGTAGATCAAGTATGCTTTCTGAATGTCACTGTGTAGATGATGTATGCTTTCTGAATGTCTCTGTGTAGATCAAGTATGCTTTCTGAATGTCACTGTGTAGATCAAGTATGCTTTCTGAATGTCTCTGTGTAGATCAAGTATGCTTTCTGAATGTCTCTGTGTAGATCAAGTATGCTTTCTGAATGTCACTGTGTAGATCAAGTATGCTTTCTGAATGTCACTGTGTAGATCAAGTATGCTTTCTGAATGTCTCTGTGTAGATCAAGTATGTTTTCTGAATGTCACTGTGTAGATCAAGTATGCTTTCTGAATGTCACTAGTTTTCACCAGGTACTCTGGTTTCCTTTACCATTCATGAACTGACCACCTTGAGGTAAGTGAAAGAATATCGACTAAAGCGTAAAACACAATTAAGCCACTCAAAAAATTTTCAGAGCATTTATTCAATGCTGCTGCCCTGTGTCAGACAGGCGTGGCATGATAAAGAATCTTCTCTGCACATAGCCCTGAGCACACTGCAAAAGCTGTAGCTGGTGACATCTTGATTTAAGTTAGATATCCTTGACTGGGATGTAAAACCCCATTTAATCAATCGGTCAATCTAGAGCCTCTCTGAAGTATTAGTAAGCAATTGAAACAATTAATTCAAATTAAAATTCTTGTAGTGTTTCCAAGTGGTGTGCAATTGCAAACATTTAACCAATATGTTGAATAACAACTTTCAAACACTATTTTAATGCAACAACTTTTATTTACAAAACAATTCAATATCACAATTTATAATAACCATAACAGTATCAACACTTATAAAACATCATTGTTCTACATAATTTGTTGTTAGATATAATACAATTATATTGCTTAATGTGAAAAATATTTTTTTCCATGATTTTTAAGTAAAACCCAGATGTTTAACAAGTTAAAATTTTATCAATGAGTAAGTCTTCATAGTGAACAAAGCCCAATTTATGAACTGTCAAATGTCACTCTCTATAAATGGTGCTTTGAAAAATAGTTCTTTTAGAAATGAATAATTTTTCTTTTGTATTATTAATAAAGAAAACCAAGAAAATGAATTTTCTTCAATGCCATTCATAAACGCAAGTATTGTACCAGAGTTCATGTGTAACTGAGTATTTGTTCCGCCAGTGAAATTGTTCCAAAGGATTGCTTTCACTGGTGATTTAGTTGCAAACAGAATAAAGCCACTAGTGAATTTTACTCTTGTTTACATAAATATTCAAAATCACTAGATATTTTGTTTTCTGAAACTTTATCATGCCGTAACATAATTGCGTTAACGCATGTATGGGTACTGTACAACATGGTTCCAAAGACCAATGCAGTTGTAATGAATTAACTTAAAGACATTTAACTTGTAATATATGGTGCCTTTTTCAGTCTTGAAACCTACCGGTAATTATGAAACTGGGTCAACAAATATCAACTGGTATACTGGTTCAACTATATAAGCTGAAAAATATCAACTTCTAATACAATAAACTGAGTATATAAGAGCTGAAAAATATCAACTGATAATATTATAATTAAGAACAGCAAAGGAAATAAGGAGGGAAGGGAAGGGGGTGTGTGTCAAGTATTGTAATACATAAGACATGTGAAATAAAACATAGTGAAAAGCTGAACCATATAACAAAATATTTATTGATGGACTTAAATCACTGTATTACAATGTTATAGTTTTATAAGACTGAATAGACTTTGAAATCTTATCCTCCATTCCACAAATATTTACATCTCATTCTATTTTTAAGTAGACGAGAAAAAATTAATGCCCCTACATCCTAGTATGTTGTTTCGTTTTCAACTGAGTATATTCACACTATACACAAACTACCTAATGCAAGTCACAGGCATTTTTATCATACTAAGCCTGGTATCAATTAGAATACACATGTAAAATATAGGGCAAGTTTCTGTGTAAAATAAGTAAATTTCAGCTTAAAATGTGTAAATTTCAGCTTAAAATGTGTAAATTTCAGTGTAAAATGGGTAATGTCAGTGTAAAGAAAGGTAAATTTCAGTTTAAAATAGACCAGTTTTTATCAAACAGAAACAGTATTTATTAATCAGAAAGTTCAAACGTGGCAATATATATATATACATAAATTTTACAATTTGGTATATGTTAATGTGTTTTTCCAATTGATAAAGGTCTACTTGTATCGTATTTGAATGATAAATGTATCAAGTGACCAGCACTTGTAAAATGGACATATAATAAAGTAATTCATAAACAATGTTCATGCAAAATGTATACAACTAATAAACACAATATTGAGGAAAAAAATAAATGCCAAAATGCCACTTTGTCAGTAGGAAATTGCTGGAAATTTGTCTGGAATAATTTCCCTTAAAAACAAGCCCACAAATGATACAAAAATAGTTATGCCAAGTTTGTCATAAAATTTAATATCGCAAAAAAATTGTCAAAGCTTACTTTCTTAGGATCCCACTTGTCAAGGTCGTCATTGTTTTTATTATTTTAGATACTCAGATTTCTTCCGCCATTCCAAAACAGAACTGACCACACAGTAAAACCAAATGTAAATCTCTAATCTACTCATCTATGTTTTAAACAGCCACACAAAGTTTATAATCATAAATAGATGCAGCCACTTCTTAGTATTGAAAACAAAAATTATTCAAAGGGACTGAGCTTCACTTTGCTAGTCAAATAAATAGTGTTGAATAATTATTCAAATGTAGTAGGATTTTTTTGAAATAATGAATATGTTTCTTGATAATTAGTCCACCAAATTAATATCACAGGAACAAATGATCAATAAAGACCTTGTGCGTTGTCAGAGATAAGAGTGTTACTATTGTAATTAACAATTAAATATATACAAATTCTGGCAGCGAAATATAAATGTGAAATAAGACTCAAGGCAACAGATTTCTACATACAACAATAATTGTGTCTAATAATACTCTCTTTATACTAGCTGTCAATCCAATCATTTTAAAAGAAATAGCTGTTTGTATATATATATATGTGAGTGCGTGTGTTTGTGTGTATGCCTACTGGTACATAACACTGTCATTTCAAGTCTGTCCAAGTTGGCATGTTATATGAAGTTGTGTATATCAACATTTTCCACACTGACAGTTTCATTTCATGGGGTAAAACATTAAAACATTTTGGTTAACAGTACATCTATACAAGAAATCAACTTAATTAAAATTTAATATTCAACATAATATCATGATTATACCCGTGTTTGTTAAGGTCCCAAGCAAGGAAAATATTATAACATTCTGCAATACATCCATATATACACCAATGATATATATCCTTTGTAAGTATATTAAGGTTTATGTATCTATTCAGTTATAATTTTTTTAACTTTCTTCATTATAAATCGTGCTGTGATCTGTTAACCAATTTTAGATCACTTGGCAACTGAGGTCCGAGAACTGTGTGTGATACAGTATCATCAGTATTTATATGAAATCACTGACACAAACAGCAACAATGCATAAACATGCTTTCCATGTCCGTCTTTGCATTCTTACCTAATGTTTCCACAATATATATCAAAATAAACCGAACAAATAAGGACCAATACGATGTTAACATGTTATGTATAAAACATATAACATAAATACATGCATATTATGTATAACATATAATATATCCATATTATGTATAACATATATAATATAAATATATGAATATTATGTATAACATATATAATATATCCATATTATGTATAACATACATAATATAAATATATGAATATTATGTATAACATAAATAATATAAATATATTATGTATAACATATATAATATAAATATATCCAAGGTTTCCACATTTCCACAATTTTAAAATCAGTAGCCAAATTTCCTAAATTTGTGAAAATAGTCCTTTTTAGACATTTTTTCACAAAATTGCTAAAATAAGTTACTTTTTTTTAAACAAGTCCTCATAAATAAGTATCCAATGGCAATTTTGGCTAAAAGGGATGAAAACCTAGAATATCTAAACATATCACTCCTAATGAAAATGACAAATAATTATCATCTACTGGGATCTTTAAAATGAACAATATAACCATGCCCCTTATAATCTATCAATGGAGTTCACCAACAAACCGACCATACAACATAACTTCTGTATTGGTCCCAGTTTCACAATCATTCCTTAACTAAGATATTCCTTAACTTTAATTTTGGCAATATTTTATGGAACTGAATTACAAATTTTCAATAAAATTAAAAAACACATGTTACTATCATGTAGCAATCATTAAAATGACACATCACAGAAAGTTAACAAGATTTCAATTTTGATAAATTTAATTTAAGGAAAATCTTCGCTGAGGGACGATAGTGAAAATAAGGCCTGAACAATTATTTCCATTAGCTACGGAATCATATAAGTTGGCATTTTCCCTGTTTGGGGGTTTGCAACTTAAAACATTTTCCATATAATTCAACACAAAGATTAGTGTGTATTGGCCATTTGGTGTGCTGACAAATTCCATTCAAACAGTAACCGCAACAGTGTTGTTAATAACATGCCAAATTTGTCACAAGCTTAAAATTTTGCTGACAATGGCAGATAATTATACATATGTCAACTGATAACTCAAATGGTCAAAATTATCACCAACCAAGGGCAAAAAAAATTTCAAATTTTGTACACAAAAATAATGTTTAAAATACAGAAAATGCCACCATTTGTTCAACTGGATTTTGGCATTATAAAAGAATTTGACAATAAATATCAAACATAGAAGAAACATACTTCGGGACTGTGGAGATAAGCAAGGCAGTAAAGATATTGAGGGCATAATAACAAGGTTTTGCTGTATATTCTAGATAATATAAAGGCACTTCAAAAATGTCAAAATTTGTCTACAGAACTGAATTCTGGATGAACAGAAATGTTCCAAACAAATAAATCCAATTAAATAGTTATTCCTTCTCAAGTCTTGTGCAAATTCAGTTATTTGGAGTTTCTTTGTATTATTTAGAGTAAACCTATTCTTTACTAAGAAAATATGACCAATATTAACACAAAAACAAAAAAATATATCATTTAAAAACATGAATATGTACAACCAAATCTAACATGAAAAAGAATGACAAAATAAGGTGAATTATGTAATAAAGTCAAAATAAATGCTGTAGATTCAAACCTATACAAATGATATTTTATGAAAGAGATCACTATAAAATAGTATAAGTCCAAAAGAATCCAAGTGCTAATATTTTTTTCACTGAAATACAAACATTTTTGTCGCAGGAAATTTCTCTATCACATTTAAAGAAAATTTTCCTTCCATTATCAAACATATATATTCTTTAGACTCCACTTTGTGCATTTGAAACATTTAAACATTTGATTTTTTTTTACAATTTAAAAGGGTGTAGAAAAATAAACTTTATGTTTTCTTTTTTATTTCTCAACCAATATTGTAGGTAGACTTATTATTATTATTGTCTTAGCATTAGATTTATGATTTAAACAGTGTATGTCAGAATATGACAAAAACATTTAGGTCTGAAGACCCCAAAATAAAGAAATTAAAAACACAAAATGGTTTTTTCTTGGCCTCATCCAAATAACTTGTATAACACATCAGAATGTATTGAGATGCCAGATTTTTAAAAAATAATGGTAAGGTGTATATAAATAAGGATGATGACTTTGAAACATGAATGTTTATAAATTATAGATTTTACTAATACAATGTATACTACCAATATACACATTTACAACTCAAAGATTTAAAACAACATCGTTGATAAACGTGATGGATTGAAAAAAAAACCAACAAATCCCTGAAAATATTATTATCCACAAGAAAACTAACTGAACTGTGATGTCATGTTTATCATAGGGACCATGCCTTATTAATAATTTAAAAACATGTTATATGTGAACAGAAAAGATGAAAATAAATTATAAAATTTTGAAAAATGATCCAAAAAAATTATAAACCAAATCTGACCCATAACTGCACATCTATTGTAATATTTTTGTTTTATCAATTTCTTTTCAGGATTTCCACGGAAAACCAACCAACAAAAATTAACTTAACAATCAACCTACATTTAAGTTAGTCAGATATGAACTATCATACAACAATAACTGCTTATAGAAGTACATTTTCTATTGAATCTAGGTGGTAGATTGTTCTGTGTACAACATGTACAAACTGCTAAACTATATTTTAATCTACACAGAATTGTCCATGTTTCTTACTTACAAAAATTAGGTCATTTCCAAATCTTTTAACCTTGACACGTTAAAGAAAAAATACTTTCTCTGTTTGTGCAAGTTCATGGAAACATAACCAATGAACTCAATATGAAGTTTAATGTTAATGTTAAACGATGTGACCTTCAGATGTATGACTACAGTTCTATTTTTTCACCCCTGTAAAGATTCAGGACTTCTTTTCATACTGAGCAAGTAAGGCCTTGAGTTTCTGATTTTCTTTCTTCATGTTTTCAAGTTCATCTTTCAAATTCTCTGTTTGTTTTTCAAGAAATGCTGCCCGTAATGCAATCTGATTTTCCTTGATTCTGCGAGCATCCCTGGAGCGCTTTGCAGCCACATTGTTCTTTTTGCGTCTTTGCCAATACTTTTCATCTTTGCAGTCATCTGGGACAAAAATCTATTAGGAGAAAACAAACAATTACAAAATACAATCCAACTTGGTAATATTTAAATACAAGTAAGAGACAGGGTTCAAAATTAAGGCCAGTCCTAGATAGTGAATTTTTAGACCAGTCCAAGATCTGTTACTTTAAAGCCAGTCCATGTTCTGTTACTTTAAGGCCAGTCCAAGTTCTGTGATTTTTAGGCCAATCCTGGATAGTGTCTTTTAGGCCAGTCCAAGATCTGACTTTTAGACCAGTCCATGTTCTGTGACTTATGTCTCAGTCATTGGCCTTTTAATAGTACATCAATATTGGATGCAGATGCCAATACTCAACTAATGAGAATATAATAACAACCTTGGAGTTGTATAAGTATCATTCTTTCCAGTGAGTAGAGAAGTTGTAACACCTCAAATATAAATATGTGTATTAAATAACAAAAGCACTTCAGTACAGGCAATTTTCAGCCACAATGGTAACCGATATTAAAAGCCATGTTTCTATTAAGTACTGGTAACTGGTATTAAAAGCCATGTTTCTATTAAGTACTGGTAACTGATATTAAAAGCCATGTTTCTATTAAGTACTGGTAACTGATATTAAAAGCCATGTTTCTATTAAGTACTGGTAACTGATATTAAAAGCCATGTTTCTATTAAGTACTGGTAACTGATATTAAAAGCCATGTTTCTATTAAGTACTGGTAACTGATATTAAAAGCCATGTTTCTATTAAGTACTGGTAACTGATATTAAAAGCCGTTTCTATTAAGTACTGGTAACTGGTATTAAAAGCCATGTTTCTATTAAGTACTGGTAACTGGTATTAAAAGCCATGTTTCTATTAAGTACTGGTAACTGGTATTAAAAGCCATGTTTCTATGAAGTACTGGTAACTGGTATTAAAAGCCATGTTTCTATTAAGTACTGGTAACTGATATTAAAAGCCATGTTTCTATTAAGTACTGGTAACTGATATTAAAAGCCATGTTTCTATTAAGTACTGGTAACTGGTATTAAAAGCCATGTTTCTATTAAGTACTGGTAACTGGTATTAAAAGCCATGTTTCTATTAGGTACTGGTAACTGATTTTAAAAGCCATGTTTCTATTAAGTACTGGTAACTGGTATTAAAAGCCATGTTTCTATTAAGTACTGGTAACTGGTATTAAAAGCCATGTTTCTATTAAGTACTGGTAACTGATATTAAAAGCCATGTTTCTATTAAGTACTGGTAACTGGTATTAAAAGCCATGTTTCTATTAAGTACTGGTAACTGGTATTAAAAGCCATGTTTCTATTAGGTACTGGTAACTGATTTTAAAAGCCATGTTTCTATTAAGTACTGGTAACTGGTATTAAAAGCCATGTTTCTATGAAGTACTGGTAACTGGTATTAAAAGCCATGTTTCTATTAAGTACTGGTAACTGATATTAAAAGCCATGTTTCTATTAAGTACTGGTAACTGGTATTAAAAGCCATGTTTCTATTAAGTACTGGTAACTGATATTAAAAGCCATGTTTCTATTAAGTACTGGTAACTGATATTAAAAGCCATGTTTCTATTAAGTACTGGTAACTGGTATTAAAAGCCTTGTTTCTATTAAGTACTGGTACCTGGTATTAAAAGCCATGTTTCTATTAAGTACTGGTAACTGGTATTAAAAGCCATGTTTCTATTAAGTACTGGTAACTGATATTAAAAGCCATGTTTCTATTAAGTACTGGTAACTGGTATTAAAAGCCTTGTTTCTATTAAGTACTGGTAACTGATATTATAAGCTACGTTTCTATTCCTGGTGACCAACATCACCATTTGTTACCAATTTCTGAGAAATTTCTTTTAAAAAGTAACCTATTTTAGGAAATTTGTGAACAAATACTTTACGAAGGAATTTAGGAAATTTGATCTACTAATGATTTAAAATTTGTGTAAAAATGGGAAAAGTAAAATGTTACACTGACCTTTCTAGACTTCTTAATCATTGGCTGTGGTCTCAGCTCTTCCACTGTAAATCTTCTTTTCTTTGGGTCAAATTCTTGTCCTAAAATCACAAAAATAGTCATTTTATTCATTGTGATTATGAATTGATCAATAAAATTAGGTCATTAAATGACAGACATTTAATATTTTATTACAGAGATCTATATATCATTGTAACACTAAAATTAAACTCAATCTTTTCAACATGTGCAAAACTGATCATGATATAAAATAGAGAAAAATTCCATCTCAGCCCATACGTCTGACAAGGTCCACACTTGAAACCTTGGAATATGCATTGTATGTGAGAAATAATAATACTGAACATAGTATTAGGGTTATATTCAAAATTAATAAGTTTTTTAATGATCATGATGGTTTTTATTAGGATCACAAATTATCAAAGAGACATCCACATCAAAATCAGTGTTTGAAATAACATCCAGTCCCCCAGTTCAAGACTGGTAAATTTTGGAAATAACTGGTTACTTTTTCAATGGTTTCCTAAATTCCACAATAGAAAATGTTGAAATTATTTGGACTAGGACTGGTTGAAATTTTGACTATTTCGAACACTGATAAAATGATTGTTCCTATATCAAATTACAAATCAACAATCTCCCTTTTTGATGGTGCTTTCCTTCTTTGTACATGTAATCTTTTATAACTTGTAAACCTTTGTTCTAAATTTTGAACAATTAATCAAGTTAGTTACAAGGCGTTTTTACCAAAAAAAATTTAATTATTTTTTTAAAAAATATGTCATTATATTTAGTATGAAACTATCCATCTACTTATACATATTGCACGATTTTCATATTTTTGCTGTGCAAGCACTTCCATGGTCGAAACCTTTTCAAAACAAATAACTTTGGGATTTAATTTTTTTTGGTACCCTAAATACCTGGTACATTTTTGTAGATTGTTCCTAATAATCAAAAAGGTTTTATCAGAAATGGGGGAGCAGTTTGATTATATGTAAATTTTAGAGTATTTACAACTCAGTATAGAGGTCATAATCCTATCTTAGCAGTAATACAAACAAGAGAACCAACCTTTATTATATTTACAGTACTACATATACATATGAAGTACAATTTTTTATTTAAATTTTCTAAAAAAAAAATTTCTAAAAAAATTTATACACTGTACTTTGTTTCCACTTCTGGTCACCAAAACCGTCATTGTCAACTAATATTTGAGACATCAGTACCATAGTCTATTTTAACAAATTTGTGAAAAATACTTCAAAAAGGAATATGTTTTAACAAAATTTGGAAATCTTTCTACTTATAATTTTAAAATAGTGGAAATCTATATATATAATGTGTGTTAATTTTGTAGAACTTGAATCTGTTCAATCCCCCTCTGGTGCCCTTGTAAAAAATAATGAAGCAGTCCCACCCGCTCTTAAATTACTGAGTACCTAAATACAGGTACATCATTCTGCAAATACATGAATGTACCAGTAGATAAATTTTGACAATACACAAGGTAAGTATAGTGGTTCTCTTGAAAATAAATAAATCAAAAATTGATCATGCTAAGACAAGATTATCAGGTCTGTTATAGCTAACCGACAAGTTCATCTTTTAAATTAGAATCATCAGATGTTTCTCCGTCCATGGAATTGTCAGAATCTATGCCATCAAGGGCTATATCTCCAAATCGGAAAACACCTTCAATAAAGGATGAACTCCATAAAAACAGATAGACTACATGTATGTATTAACTTTTTATATAAATACGTAAAAATATGATTATACAGCAATGATCATGCATAATATCAATCAACTGGACCATTCCAACATTTGACTTGTATATAACAAATCACTAAACCAGGAACAATATACCACCATATTATACATTTGTACCACCATTAAATACTTTATACAATATATACATTAGAAGTTATAGAGGGTCTTCACAGGTTACACAGCCCAATGTCAAAGATTAATGTTGGCAGGTTACACGACACAATGTACCCTGTCAAAGATTAATGCCCCAGGCAAAGGGTACATTGTCTTTGTCATGGTACATGGGGCCATTTAAGTTTGTAACCTGCCAAAAACCTGTATAACATTTTTGTCACCCTTTAAAGCGGTACTAGTTTGGTCTGTTAAACTTTGATGTTGCATTCTGTGTGACTTACGTACATTGTCGTCAATCAACATTTTTGTTTACCGTAGCTAGACTTCCCATGAACAAGTTACTTTCCTTTTTACCGCTAACGTAGTGTGCGTTTATTTACCCTGGCTGATTTTTTTAGCATAGTTCTATGTAACCCAGCAAAATAACTAAGCTATGCAAGAACAAAATAACTAATCGCTATGCAAGAATTTTCTTTGAAGGGTGACATATATATATAAATATATATATAATGTACATGTATATGTAGATATTTAAATTACATGCATTTCCAAATTCCACAAAAGTTGTGATTAATTTATTTATATTGAGCCGACTGTAAAACATAAATCACAAGTTTGACTGAACCCACTTCATTATTGAAATATAAGTGGAGTAATGGTGTTTTGGAGTGGAGTAATGGTGTTTTTTTATGACTTACCGGTAGACAAGATTCTTTCACTTACATGCATATCAATGTTTCTGTTCTGGAGGTGGGAAAGGTGATGTTGACATAATTGCCAGAAGAAAACCAGACCAACCATTGGCCAGAAAGTAAACTGACAAACTTCTTCACTTATCACACTTAATTGGCCAGAAAGTAAACTGACAAACTTCTTCACTTATCACACCTAATTGGCCAGAAAGTAAACTGACAAACTTCTTCACTTATCACACTTAATTAGCCATAGAGTGGGTAAACTGACAAAACTTTTTCACAATCAGCCAGAGTGAGATTGAAACATTGGTGTTAGGAGGTACAAGTACTGTGGTATGCAAGACCAAGTTTTAGATCATGCTGCCTTTATATACCTCTTGGTAAGCATATATCATACCTGGAGCACTGGATAATGCCAAGTCCTGATCTGAGACATCAAAGTCTGCTTCTGGACTTGCTGAACCTGATCTAACTACTTGAACTGGTGATGCAGGAGATTTTTCTGAAACTAAATCATAATTTATTGATTAGTTAGAGTTATACATGAGGTCAGATACACTACCTACCTTAACGAGGGTCAGTCAGGTACTTTTTGAAATTACTACCACCTGTTTAGCCTAAAATGAAGCTAAAAAGGTAAGCTTAATCAAGGCAAGTACTGGGTAATGAAATTTTGAATTTTAACAAATGGAAGTATACCGGTATTTTATTATACATTCTAATCTACACAGTGCACAATGCACCCCATGCATACACAAACAGGTCTGCAGGTGGATACACTGACCGACCATTTGTTTTAGAATCTTTATAAAATTACCATTGTTTGCAGTTCCCTAACATTTCTAAAGAAATTCTTGGAATTTGAGAAATGGTCTCAAGTCTTTTTTTATGACACTGACAATAAATAAATGCAAATTTTCACCATTATGAAGACTCTGACCCTTAGGCCTAGTGTCTAAAAGGGATGAAAGAGCCATGTCTAAGTAATCTGAATTAAAACATCAAACACATGTAGAAAGTTACCTGGAGAAGCAGGGGCAGTGATATCAGGTGAAGGAACAAATGCCTGTGGACTTGATACTGGGTGTACGCTGACTGGGCTCTCTGTTCTAACTGCTACTGGAGAATTACCAGGGGAAGGAATCTTTACGCTCACATTGCTGCTGTTTTTACTGTCATTAGAAGCTTCTTCCAGATCCACTGGTATTCCATTCTCGGACAGGAATTCATCCAGGTCCATATACTCCAGATTTATGTCACCATCATTTCCAGGATTTCCCCATATATTGGGCCCCAGAAATGCGGATGAGAAATCAAATCCACCAGGAGATGTACTTCCTTTGAGCTTGTCAAATTTCCCATCTAAAAATACAAACAATACTTCTTACCAATTCATTCAGATTCTAAGGATGTTTATAATACTAAATTAATACCTTAAATGTGTAGGTATCCCACTGGATTCAAGACCTTTTGTAAAGACAAGTGTGGAACAGTTATAGATATATCGCTCAAAAATCATGAGAAATTCATGATATTTCACTTATATCAAGATGCTGCCAGCTATAGGCGAAGGTGCAGAAATTTTGCCTGTGCAATGTGCTGATGGGTTCTTTATTGTGCAATGCCTACCAATAAGTACCATGACATGGGACCTCGATTATTTATGTACCCATCCAAAGAACTGTGACTTCCCTTTCCTATTGCAGAGTGATTGGGCGAAAGAACATTCACTATCCACTTTCAAGTATTGGGTCAGACCTGGTCGTGGTTGAACCCAAGACCTCCCTCCTACTTAGTAAGCTACCACAGTGGTTGAGTCGATGGTTTGAGATTTCACTGACAATTTGACACACATCAGAGTAATGATATATGAAGTTCTATGTATTGGCCGTTACACGGAAAGTAATGTTAAACGGAAAAAAAGATGACATTAAAAGTCTTCATATGGGAAACAAAAATTGAGTAAAATTATACAGTGGTCAACTTTGATTTTAACCTCCTTTTGTACCACTTACTGTAGATACGACTACATTCATCAGTTTATCATTTCACAATAATGTCCACTCTACTTAATGGGGGTACTATGGATGAAAAGTCCCGATATGCTTTTTTTAAATGAAGGGGCACTACAAAATCATAACAGATAGCTAGCTAATTAAATATTGATAGCATTTGGATGGAATTAGATTTCTTCATTTTATTACAATTTTTACAACTTTAACCTTTAATATTATTATTTGGTATTAGTAGTAGTGTTATATGGTGCTGCCTTACATTCACTGTGGATTGTTTTTCACATGACCTATGCATGACTTGTCCCTGGCCTTGTGACCATTTAATCCAGTGCACGAGTACTTAAATCCATACCCAATATTCTGGCAAAAACACCAATCAGTAACGTGGCCGGGTACGATATACCAACAAATATATGCAATTATAAGGTTCAAAACTACCAAATAGCATAATTTGCATGAAAAGATGCATCGTTACATAAATGACGAAATATAATCATGGTTAGCAACTTGACCTACAAACTTCACTGTGTTTACATATAACAAAATCGTTCTAAATTCCTTACCTTGGTTCAACTGAGGTGGATTTTGCAACTTTGGGTCTTCCAACAATTCCTTCAATGTGATGCCATTACTTCCTAATCCAAAAAATGCCATTCTTGATACTAAAATGTAAATTATCTTCGTTAATATTGGATCTTACAAAACTGTCCACATTGGTGAACTGACGGACGAAGGTGTTACTATAAATAAACCCACAATCTTCGACCAATCAAATCTGAGGAGAAAACGTAGTTCTTGTTTCTGATTGGTTAGAATTTGACCTTTGATCTCTAATGGTCAACTCACGTTTTCATACACGCGAAATGACCAGTGCCCGTACAACCGTACTAACAAACACAAGCTTAAGCTAAATAGGTCGTCCCGGGAGACACGGAAACGTCACAAACTATGACACAGTGAAATTTACTAGTAATACAAAAATGCCACTGCCTTTAATAGTAATAAAATTACTCAATAATATTTAATGTACAAATCAGGACCGTGACTGAATTAAAAAAACTTTTCAATTTTTATAAAATAGGTCTAATGCCATTCTTTTGATTTTATTTTCAAACCATAGGGCTTCTATAGACATGTTGACCAAATACCGCGGCACTTGTACACAATGTCATGAACAACTCAAATGCCAACTTGGATTTTAGTTGAGATAGGCCTAGCATGTGTAACAGGAAGGAGAAAAAATGCAGGGTCGGGCCAGGGACCGAACCCGGGACCCCCCACACTATAGGCGAGTGCTCTACCTGTCTACCACTGAGCTACCCAGACCGCTACATTTCTCTCTTCCTTTTTTATGATTCAACTCCCTTGAATCGAAACCAACGCGACAGGTCCCATCCTGAGACCAACCTGTCGGTCGGCCACTTAAATTCCCAGGGTCGGACAAGCCCCCAAATGTAACAGGAAAGAGAGAAAAATGCAGGGTCGAATCGGGGATCGAACCCGGGACTTCCCGCACTATAGGCGAGTGATCTACCACTGAGCTGCCCAGACCGCTACACATGCAACATTATTGAGGATGAACTGCACTTCAAGTTTCAAGTTCCATCATGCCAAATTCATGCAAACGACCCGGGACATATAAGCAACTCTTTCCTTGAATTTGATAAAAAAAATAATTTAGAGAAAATACAGCATCTTCTTAATCCTAGATTAGAACACATGTCTATTATCGGTTCCTTAATAAAACAGTCACTGGGTCCAAACTGAGTAATGGTTCTTAATCTATATGGTACGAATATCAAACTAACTTGTATTTGATTGTCACATGTCTTGTATCAGTGTATTGTTATGATTCTTCTATGTAATCATTTGATTGTCATATGTCTTGTATTGTTATAAGTTTTCTCTGTAATGAGCTCGACCTTGTTTTTCGGGTGTAAATGCTAAATAAATAAATATATATAATTAAGACCGCCCAAGAGAATACAGGGGCGTAGCCAGCGCGTACGTTTGTACGCAAAAACGTCCACATCGTTTTCGCAAAAAAAAAAAAAAAAAAAAAAAAGAGAGAGAGAGAGAGAATATAATATATTCTTTATACCAAACCGTTGGTCTTCACCGGAAATGTTATATACGAATTCGGTTTATACCTGACTTCTATAGCCTCTGAGGTGCGGTTCCGGTGTTGTCTTGACTTTGCCGGCATGGCAAAACAATTGAAACTATCTGATTTGATTACATTAAAGAACTTCTACTAGCCATTCGTCACGTTTCATTATGTATTAACACAATATATTTACAAATATATTTCCTCTCCTCCGTTTAACCTCACCACTATATTAATTGAACTCCCATTTTAACTTGACTTTCTCAATTAAGCCTTGGTCACAACCCGCCGTACGTGCAAGTGCGTGCTGTCTACGTGTAAAAACGTGGGGGAAATTTGGCGATCCGTACGTGGCAAGTACGGCCTCCGTGCGTTTTGGTGAATACGCAGGAGAACGCAGACACGACGTAGCACTTTTAGTGCATGCAGAACTTTCTCTGCGTGCAAGCTGCGTTCGCATTACAGATTCACGGCAGTACGTGTGACGTGCGTGCCCTGCACAGCCAACGGCCCCACAACGCACTGACGCCGTGAGTCTTTCTCAACGGTCCCTTTGCCTGTGGATGGCGCACTTGGCACTTGCGTGCTGCGCACGTGAATCGCGCGTGGCCGGTACTTAGCCCGCACTTCCCAAATTCTACTATGCAACGAAAACGCTTAACGCACGTGCACCGTACTGACTAAGTACGTGCTCCGCACGTACCACGCGCGTTGTGTTCGCTGATTTTTGTGGTCTATATAAAGACGAACCGACGGACGAATGTGTTCATTTCGTCTGCAAAATGCCGAAGAGGAAGGGTTCATCTGCTGCTCAAAAGACCACGGTTATGGCTCAGCAGGAGCTAGGACATCTAGAAAACCTCGGAAGATTGACCTATATATACCTACCCGACAGCAAGCGGAAAAAAACTCACGTTCATTGTACTTGCACGCACTTACAACGTACGAGTGAGTAAGGAAAGCGTGCGTCAGCTGCATGTGTACGTACGGCCTCCGTACGACAACGTGGCAATCGCACGGAGATTGTACGTGGTAAGCACGATACACGCACGCACAACTCACTTACCACGTGCGCAACGTATGCTGAAAGCTGCCGCCCACGGCCAGGCGTGCCGTACGTGTCACGCACTTACACCTTACGGGTGACGTGCGTTGACGTACGTCCTCCCTGCGCTTGCCACTCCCTACTCACGTTTTCAGAAAAACGTGGTGCCCGTGGCGTCCGCAGAAAACGTACGAACAATAAACACGCACGGCGGGTTGTGACCATAGCTTTATTGAGTGTGTTGTTTTTGTAGTGCTTATGCCATACAACATCAGATCCCCTTGTACCTCGTCTTCAGGTTTAAGAATGAAACAGTCCTCAAAAGAACGACAAAAACTACCACAACATAGCATAAAATATAAGAAAAATTCTGATAAATAGCGCCCTAGAGGGCCGAAAATTCGCATCAGGGCGGCCCCCAAACCCCCTTCCCTCTTTAGGCGTCCACATCATAAACACCCCAGCTACGCCCCTGGAATAAGTAAAGTGGTCCCTTTATGCTGTTATGAAGCCTGTAGTCCTTATATATACACGTCAAAACAATTAGAAACAAGAGAATTTTCAGTGATTGTTGTCAGCGGAGATCTACATCTACATGATGTCTGTCGGTCAATATGCAGACCGTTTACTGGCCTCAAAACAGGTGCCCCTTATATATTGGTGAACGTTAAGGCAGATTCGTTTATCAATGACGTCATAATGAAAACAGTCCAAGTCAAATACATAACACTTATATCGGACCAAGATCAACTATTTTTAAAAGTAAAGTGACTGAAAATTGAAAATTTGACCCAACAATTTTAACAACACCGGCACGGTCGCAAGCTATGGGGCATTGGTCTTAAAGTAAGGTCTCTTCCGGAAGGACCCCCGACTTTCATCTTCCGGAAAATGCCTAGTAATGGAAATAAATTTCAATGGTGGGACCAGTTTACAATTTTTTAAACCGTAAAAGATGACAGCTGATTATGCACAAGTTATCATTTTCTACAAAACTAGCATACCGATTTTAGATTTGCCGTTGCCAGTTTTAATACGAGTTAACATATTTCAGTCATTTCAACACACAGTCAAAATTAACTTCCCATATGGTTTTGAAACCAGATTTTTTTAATGTCTTAAAACAAAAATTTATAATATCCAGAACCCTAAATCAAATTTTGCACACGGTGAAATTAGAAAAATTATTTTATGATTATCAAGTTAACTGAGTTTAGCTATATATTGAGCTATATCACGGAGGTTCTAAAACGACGATACGGCTGTATCCCAAATGGCTAATCTTTGCAAAAAAAAAAAAATAATAATAATAATAATAATGATAACTGCATTAGACTTGTACTTAAAAAAAAAAAAAAAAAAAAAAAAAAAAACGACAAGGGACCCAGCGAGGTTTTTTGTAGCATATGTCTATAATATTGGACAATGCACTTGTTCCATCGATCATGTGCTCTAGAGTTACAGCACGGACACGTTTTGAGTAATTAACAGTGGTCGTGTGTTTACTGTAGTGTTTACTGTATGATACTACATTTTATATGTTGATATATATATACACACTTCACTCCATAAATTATCACACATGTTTAAAGCTAGTCTTATCATAACTGACTCAAAATCTTGTTGAAGACGTTATTATGTTACAGCTGAGCCGTATTTTTAAAGCCAAAATAGTGTTTTTATCTTGAAAAATATAGTATTCTTTAATTTTTATTTTCCCTCAAAATTTGTAAAAATTCGATGAGAAATGATTTTTAAGAAAAACAAATTTTACATGGATTTAGGTCATAAAGTTAAGATATCACTGACTTGTAAATACATGTTTACAATTTGATATGGAGATATGATGTAAACTTATGGTAAATATGAATTTGTATTGTTATTATGAATGGCAGTGTATATATTGTTAATATACTCTATTGCAATTTAAAATACATGAACATGAATTTTTGCTACGGAGTTTTGTTTATACGTTAAAACACTGTAATAGGTTTATACTGAAATACAACCAGCTGGCTTTTAAAATCAGTTTTGGAATTTATAGGTTGTGCTGGAAGAGTACTGGGATTAAGATTAGCAGGCTCCTAACGTCTCATAAGCCTAGACCCCTAAATTCTGCACATTTGAGCTATTTATTACGGCTTCAGACTCGAGAGTATGAAAATTTTCAAAATGGTTAAATATCATCTTTTAAAAATGTATATGACAGCATTATTAACTTGTATAATGTCGTTTTCTTGGTTGCATTGGCTTTTTGCCAAGTTTACGTCTTTCTTCTATTTTAAATAATGGAAAATGAACATATATATCTTCAATATTTTAGAACTGTTACGTTCAACTGTAATCATTGAACGCCAAAATCCGTAATCGGTATCGACATTTTTTATTCAAAATAAGCACACGTATGACAGGGCAAAAGTTTTTGTTTCATAATAAAGGAAATGGATCAAATAATGTTTTTTTTTCTGTTCTGGGAATGAAGTCTCAAAACCCTTAAGGAACCATTGTAACAACTATCATATACTATACACACAATAACTTTGTTAGGAGGGTTACCTCCCTTTGATTGCATTTCCCTATTTCTTGGCATGTACATGACCAAATGCTCGATTTGAAAGTAACAACAAATGGTACATTTATACGCAAATTTAAATAATGAACATATGCTTTTCAGCCAAAAATCAAAAAACAAAAATGATAATGCCAGAGTACTAGTATAAAGAAATTTTGGTCTTTAAATCAACACCAGATTGCAATCATTCTCTCCAGGAGCATCATTGTTTAGTTTTCTTGTCAACCAGTATACATAAATAACATCAGTATTAAACATCAAACATACCATTCCATGTCCAAAACAAAATCCCAAAGCAAAATAAAACTTTTAAAATGGCAAATTAAGTTACTGAAGATTTAAATATGCTAACTTCCAACAGGGAAGTGAGGCCGGGTGCTCTGGAAGCGCAAGTACCTAAAGTAAAATATGTATATTGCAAAGTATTTCCTACGCTGAATTAGGTTAAATATATTTTGGTCCTTTGGATATTTTTTCAACCCTTTGAAGAAATTTTGGTATCACAATTTTGGTTCAAGCACTACTGATCTAGTGCTCACGGTAAATTTAAAACTGGTATACTCACTATACAGACTGTAGTATTTAATGAATGCGATATGTCAAAAAAAAAAAAAAAAAAAAAAAAAAAATCTTCAGGGGTAGATCTGGATGAAAAAACCATTTTCAGGGGTTGATGTGGATGACGTTATAGCCAGAGTCCCTACGTGACTGTTTTCAAATTTTGCACTGTAACATCATAATAATAATATTTATTGTTGGCGAAATATAAAACTTGTCAATTAATCTCAAACGCGTTAAGCTGTATTTAACTGTCAATAACACATTCGGATCATCTCAGTAACAAAGGTGAGATGCAGGTAAAGTATTAAAATAATTACTATTAAAAGCAACTGTTGTGTTTCGAGTACTTCACGGTTTTCAAATCGACGATGAGTATTTTACATGATCTGTGTCTAAATAAAACCTAATACACATCTCGTTGTCAATGGCAACAAACTTCCTGCGACGTAAACCATTTACCCAACCCAGTATATTACCCACTAGCTAATACCCACATTCATCTCTGCTCTCTAAATGGTTCCATCTTTAAAGTGTGAATGACAATTCACTTAATTGCAGTACATCGCGACAAAAATAAAAATACAAAAAATTCGGTCAACAAAGACAGTAAAACTACAAACAGCCAATCACATATTAACATGCACTTGGGACCAGTATTTATTTTAGACTATTCTATCATATTTGACACCATTCTGAACTAAATGCGCTAGAAATAAGCCGATTTTATTGGATTTTAAAGTTTTTCTATCTGTATATAGATCAAATTGAGAAAAAAAAATGCAATAAAATCGAATTAAGCGAAACACACAAGTAACGACTTAATTAATCAGTTACTAAGGATACACAATAGCATTGTATATTTATGTAACTTAGGCAAAATATTGACACAGAGTCGCTAAAGCAAAATGTTCAACATGTTCAATCGACATTCAAATAATCTCCGGGTGGAATATTGATGTCCGGTGTTGTTGTGCTGCGTTGGCCAAAACTTGAAAATTCTAACGTGTTATTTAAATACATTTACGTTTTAATACATACTAGGGATATCGTTTATCTTTACTTCTGGTTTTATTGTAAGTTTTTACCCAACAATATTTTAGGTCGTTTGAGATAAGAAAGTTAAAATGTTTCGACTGCGTTTAAATAGGAAAAGTATTTGATTACTTCCTCAGTATTGTCTTATAATGATGACAGTTGTTGCTATATATACAGTAACGCAGGATAATGGTAATTGAAACCTGACAAACCACTGCATGTTTATTTGATCGTGGATTGTCATTTATCACAAAATTATCGCCATTTATCACAATTTTTACTGTCATATCCTCTTTACCTTTTTTGCGAAATATGCCATCCCTTTGTCTGTATCTTACAATTAATACTGATCAAGATAAGAATCAAGGGGTGGTCGACGGGGTGGGGATGGGGTCATAATAGTACAATAACCACATCACTAGACATTTATTTGTCATTGAAGTTTACCTTGATTACATGACTATTATACAATAATTTTTAACAAGAACACCCTCTAACATCTCTCTCTCTCTCTCTCTCTCTCTCTCTCTCTCTCTCTCTCTCTCTCTCTCCGAAAACCTGACCAAAGGTCATATGAGCATACAACAAAGCACAACACGTGAATGTGTGTGACATTCATCTCACATTCATTGTGTCTTTGATCTATGGTTTGTTCATTCCGTGAAATGAGCTAAATTATGAAAATTTCTTAAAAAGGCTTCACATTGTTTTTACTTAACTCTTTGAACCAATTCTGAACGACCTTTGTGCTTTGTGTTTCTACATGAAACCATGGCCAAAAGGCAAGTCCATGACATAGTTTATGAACCTCAGCATATGTAAAGCTTTTTCAAGTTCTTATGTTTTTCATGAAGTTACCGGCTGAATCGATCAATGCCTTATATTTTACTTTGTATTTATATTATTATTCAGATCTAACTTTTTTGGAAATATTTCAATATAAATATAAACCCCTATATCCACCAAAAGTCAAGTTCATGACCTTGTAACATTGTGTCAAAACGGAAAATAACCATTGACCATTAAGGGTACTGTTTTATGCATGGCAATTTTTCTCGAACGATATTGTGCCATTAACAGCATTTTTCCACGACCGAAACTGCCATGAACGACATAGTGTGCCACGATTGAACGACACTGCGTCATGAACGACATAGCGCCATGAGCGGCATGACTCATGAAAGGCACTTTGTCATGAAAAACATTGCGTCATGAAAGGCATTGTGTTGCCAACGGAATTGTGTCAAGCTTGACTGAACGACATTTCGTCATGAAAGATATTGTGTCGCCAACGGAATTGTGTCAAGCTTAAGACTGAACGACATTGCGTTATGAAAGGTATTGTGTCGCCAACGGAATTGTGTCAAGCTTAAGACTGAACGACATTGCGTTATGAAAGGTATTGTGCCGCAACATATATAATATTAATTGGTTTCTACTAGTACGTGCTTTCCGTTTATTGTAATTACACGATTTATACCAACTGGTGGGGCACCGCCTCTATGATAAGGAGTGACTGAACTTGAACTTGCATGATCATCCTCGAAGTATTAACACATCTACTATTTACTTGTTACCTCATTGTCAAGTGCGATCAATATAGATGGTTCAACTATTAACGTGGTTATATTTTTACCTATGATTTCTCACATCGTATATTGTCTACATCATGTATTATCAAAACATTCATATCAATTCAATTCAATATCTTCATTGCATTAGGCATACCAATTCTTTGCCACATATATTTTATTATACATTACTAGTGGCAACAATACGATACACTATATTCTATATCTAATGTAATTTTGTGTTTATATTTGTTTACTTGTTTGTTTGTAATGTTTATTGTGTATTGCCATAACTAAATTGAGTTTGTGCAATAAAGTTATTATTATTATAATTATTATTATTATTATAATTATTATTATTATTAATTTTATGTTTATATTTCTTATTTAACTTGTTTACTTGTTTGTTTGTATTTAATGTTTAATGTGTATTTCCATAGCCAAATTGAGTTTATTATTATTATTAAGACTGCATAATCAAGACTGCATAAAACATCTCATAATAAGAAATATATAAGACCAGTATTTATTGTTCAAGTATATATAAGTTATATTGTCGACAGAAAGTGCAGTTCCTAAGTTATACATAATATTTTGTTCCCAAATTTGAATGCATAATATAAAATTGTATCCAAAGTCAATTCTAATTACGGTATTTAAGCCTAAATGAATTAAAATAGTGCATCGTTATAAATATGACATTCATTTTCGTATTGCAACAAGTACAGGATATTCTTTTCTTTTCTACATGATAAAAATCTTTCATTCCCAATTTCTAAGCATATTACTCAAAGCGTCTGTTTCCAAAGATTTGATTTAGCTTTGAAAATCAACATGAATGACTAGTTCTAGCTCCTGGGATGTTAACCTTATCGAATAGAACTCATCGTGAGATCTTTCAAAGATTTAATTTGCTTGAGATGCAACACATAGATCTATATTCGACAAGAACTCTGTTATGGGCTATGCACGGTACCACAGCACTGCTTTATTAGAAAAAACCTGGAAAATTCTGGAACCTGTCCTCAATTCAGACCATATAAAATTCGCATCAAACTCCTACAGTGAATTATATCATTGAATTACATCATTATTAAGCTGGAATGTTAGCTTTTGGTTTATCCAAGTTTTTGGTTACAACACAATGTGTCAGGAAAACGTCACGACTTATTGCATGAAGAGGTATCTTGTGTGATGACACTCACAGTTTCGGATAACAATACAGTGTTCAATCCATTATAATAAAAATAACATATTATCATTTGTAGCTAGAAATGGCTGATAATAAAGATTTCAAATTAATTGCAAATTAGTTCATTCTGCATTTTTCCAAACTGACTGATGTTCAACAGTATTAAAACAAATAGAAATAATATTTTCTTAATGAATTTTATGATTTTTAATGCTTACGGTGATTACAGACTGCAGTTGTGAATTGACACACAATACAAATTGATACAACTGATAATAAACCTTAACAACCAAATTGTATTCATGCGCTAGGAATGATGACAAAAAAATGTCCAGTGATTTGGTTAAAATACTTTGGTGGGTATATAATCATCTCAATTATTTTACATAGCTGTCCTTAAAACATTAAGTCTCCTGGCCTAGGTTTCACAAACATTCCTTAATTAAGATTTTCCTTAAATGAAATATAGCTATTTTTGCAATCTTTTATATAATCCAAAAACACATTTTGGTGAAAACTAGAAAACAAATGTTATAAGCTTTAAGCGACCTTCAAAATGACACCTTGAAATATTTTAATATTTAAAAATACCTTAGTTAAGTAATGACTGTGAAACTGGAGCCTGATATAAAAAATTATCATTTACATTCCATTCATAAAAGTTGATATAGAAACACATATTAGTAATTATATTGTTACTATTGTTTTATGAATTCATTTCGTTATTAAATACAAATTTATAAAGTCTAAACGGAGACATCGAAAAGAAGGCATTATCCACAATATTAAAGCACTTTCTAAATGGACTACCATACACAATAAAAACATGACAACGGTACAGATTTAGGACAACCGGATAATATTGAAATTTTAAATCTTAAATATTAATGAAAACTTCAGAGTCGTAATATTTGAACATTATGGATGTTAAGTAACTCACAATAAAGAACATACATGTAAAATTGTAAAATTAATGATATCATATTCTAAGAGTTATCAATGAAAATATGCAGGTGATCGACCTTTCGTTTCTTTGCTCACGACATTTGTTATGGATATCTCCTGAGTTTCTTGACTGAAATAAAAAACCCTGATACAGGTGTGTGCAATGATCTTTCATCTACCACATGTTAAAAAATAAAGGCTACCATAGCTTTATTGAGAAAGAAATTGGAATTCGTTGAAGAGATATCAGAATTGTACTGAATTTTTGCAAATGTTCACCAAAATGATACCAAAGAAATATGGACCTTATTGAGCATAAAGTGTTTAGATAGGGTTTATCACATTGGTCTTAATGGACAGATGGAAGTTATGTATCGTTTTTCGAACCAGTTATGGAATGGAAGTGCTTATGACGCGCCATTACGTAAGGATGTTTGCTGTAACAGATTTTTTGTTTAGTTGAACCAAATTGTGGTCACTTAATCAGAAAATGAGTGGGCTCTGTTCGGACTTTTATAAAAACACGTGTTAGCGCTAAGAACCGATGTATTCTTTTATGAATGATATTTGTTGTGTTTAACTAAGTTCTAGTTTTTCAGAAATTGTTTTGGTCCATTATTTTTTACCTCGATCCTTTTTTGAGTGGAGGGGCAAATATTAAGTCATATTATATCATGAATAAATTCGTATTAATTGTGTGTGTTTTTCTTATATTGGAATTTAACGGAGCTGAAAATGATTATTTATTGTCCTTTAATTGGACCGGAAGTCGGTATGTTTATTTTCGCTCATGTAATCATCCGAGAATAGTTACAAGTTCATACTCCTTCTGCGTAGCCAGGATGTTAAGATACGGTTAGACTATCCTTTTTTTATAATCAATGGATGAGTCACTGCACTAGACAAATTAACAGCTGGCAGTCTTTTAAGTGTTTTCCATAATGTGTTTACATGCTTACTTACTTGCTTATGCCTGTTAAATTACCAGGGATGTACATAGGCAACTGACACCACTCCTGCATCAAGTTCTGTTCTGTGCTACTCTGATCAGGTTTTGCCGTTTGTAGCCCCCTCTGTCTTTTTTTCTGATTGCATATTTCCCCGCAAGGTGTTTCTTGTCCTTCCTACTTATTTTTTCCACAGCAGTGCTTGTCGTGTTTACACGTACATGTATAATGTTTCATGGAGTTAAATTGTTACGAAACCCAATAGTTACTTAGATGAATGGATGGATGGATATGTTTTCCGACATATACTTCATTTAACTGCATTGTCTTCTGGTCCTTGAATTGTCTTCCTACAGGCATGCTTCTGTTAGGATTCGTACCAATGCAAGCTGTCTATCCTTCTCTATTATCGTATCACCTGAAGCTATTCCTACCTGATCAAAAATTTTAAATCATTTCCCAGTTCTCCAAAAGTGATATGTTTCTTCACAAATCATACTGCTCTAATTAGCGTCTTCTCTATCTATTTTACTTCCTGATATCAACTAGACTCATTCTGATATTCTTAATAATTATTACTAAACCTGTTGTAATTTTACAACACTAGACAGTAGTTTATTTGTATTCTGTAATGTTCGGAACAAAAAAGTAGAAACCCAGGTATTTTTTAAATCTTGAAATGAGAAAAAAAGGACCAAAATGTATTTTATCAAATCAATAAAAGGCAAAACTTTGAATGGTTAAAAGTATAGCTTAGTATTTCGATAAATTAAAAAAAATTGAAGCAGATAGTTTTTGTGAACAACAATACGATGTACATGTATTGTACTTTACCCCAGGGTTTTATTTGAGAAATCCTACTCAACAACTGATAGCTGATGTTGTGATTTTCATAATATGTCAACCTTAGGTTTTCATCCAAAGTAACACCAATAAGAGTTTCTACGGTTTCTCATTGTATAGTTAATGGCTAGTAGTAGTGAATATAGAATTTCTCGAATACAAACTTTTTGTTAATCGTCTGCCAGCCAAGGTTTGATGTCAAGTCGTCATAGAAGCTCTATGTTTGAAAAATATCAGAATGAGTCTGAGTCGACATCGGGAAGCACAGTAGATGCTGATAAATAGAGCACGATTTGTGAAGAAACAATACACTTGCAGAAATGAAAGATGAAAGATAAAAGATGTTTTTCTCTGAAAAGACAAAGACGGCGCATACAGCATGTTTTAGTATTAATCCCAACATAAGCATGTTTGATGAAAGACTTAAGATATAAGGCCTAGAAGACAACACAGATGCTGGTCTCATATGTCCGAAAAATACCTGCTCACCCATCCTTCTAAATATTATTTAAGAAATGACATTCTGATCATGGTATTTCAAGGTGTAATGAAAGATAGTGTGGCGCGTGCCAAATTCAAAATGAAGGGCGAATATCATGAGCAGAAATGTCATTTCTTATATTTACAATAAATATTTTGTACCTTGGCGCTATTTTTGTCATATCTGCGCGTGTGATATAGAGTTTTTAGCCATGCAAGATCGGCGTATCTCACATGACCACGCGACCCCCTGTGTAGGACATGACGTAATATTGCGGGAAAATTGATACACATCAAGGGTCATGACCCCCATTGTCTTTCATTGGGAATTGAAATACAATTGCTTCTGTATGTTTCATCGAAGACAGGTACAGTCATATTGTAAATATTAATGATTGGAACAACTTCCCTGAAACATTATATATAATCCGTAGAAAATACCAAAGAACCACTGAAGACTGTCAGCTGTTCAGTTTAAGGTCAAGTGCAGTGACTCGAGCATTGATTAAAAATGTATGGTTTAACAGCCGCACCTAATCCCTATTGGGTTCTACCTGACTACCCGGCAGGAGTATAAACCTGCGTTCTATACATGGAAGATTACGTGTGTGCAGTTATACATACTTACCAATTTTCTCTCCAATAGAAAAGAAAATAGATAAATCCCTATTTGGTTCTACCTGACTACCCGGCAGGAGTATAAAACTGCGTTCTATACATGGAAGATTGCGTGTGTGCATTTATACATACTTACCAATTTCCTCTTTAATTGAAAGGAAAATAGATAAACCATCATTTTATGAAATCCTTTTAATTTCAACATAAGAAATTAGACTGATTAAAGATTAATAAATGTTTAACTCAAGATTTTATACAAGAATGGCTCACTATTACTCCTTTTCATCCTTAAAATATCAAGGTTAAAATAATTGGACTCGGACATTTTCTAAATAACCAAAATTAAATGAAACAACAAGTTAGCATGGAATGCGACGTTGTACAAACTTAAAATATAAGTTAGCTCAAAAATAGATGATAAAGAATAATTCATGTGACTGGAAGAAGACAAAAGCCACCCCGGTCTAGTTCAAGTATTGAAACTGATACGTTTCAATTTAAAAAACCCTTTATTCAAATTCAATATAAAAGAATGTGCAACTTTTATTTGAGACAATAATAGAGAAATTTTGCGGGAGGAGGTGTCCAAATATGTGAACAATATAATCTCTTAAATAAATTGACCAAACCTCAGTTTAACAAAACAAAGAAATCAATTTTTGTTAAAGAATCTAGAGAATGATATCTCATACTGCACCAGAGTGTTCGCAAAAGGGCCTTTAGGTATCGGAGTTAAGGGATCAGTAGAAAGGATCGTAGAGGAAAGAGAATTTTATCATTAACAATTTTTTCCTTTACCAAAACAGCACCAAATCAATTTAGCACAAAAATCACGGAGGCTTTTTTTACGCATCCTACCACACGATATTGACCTCTATAAGTTTTCAAAACAGTTTCTCATGTTATATTCCTATTATTATGTAGATCATTAAGTAATGGATTTAAATTTTGGACATGGGTAGGTATGCTTGTTTTTGATTTGTTAAAACTTATGCGATAAAAATCCACAATGACACCATTATACAAAATTGTACAAATTTTTTGTTTATGATCCTTATACACATGTAGACTTCTAAAAACTATTATAAACATAGACAATAGTCTTCTGCTGTTAGACTTCTGATGTTTATTGCAAAAGAACAAACCACTACTGATTGCAAAATCCGTAGAAAGTTGTGTTGTAATTTTGAATTTTACAATTACAAACGTAAATACATGTAAATCTATTTGATGAATGAATCTTGAAAAACCTGTTCCGTAAGTAGTTTTTGTTCGGTCGACCCCTTACCTCATGAAAAATAACATTCGTCCGGTCCACCCGCAAAAAACCCAGATAATTCTTAAATCTTCAATATATAATATACATAATGGGTAAAAACATTTTTCTAAAGTAAAGATTTTTGTGCCGAAAATATATTTATCAAAAGTTTTATGGTCGTCATCACAATATTCTTGTTAATTATAACGTTTCTATATCCTGGATATATTTGACGTCCTATAGTTACAAGTTCCTTTCATTTTCAACTTTGATTTTACCAATGGTGGGTGTAGCATCCGGCCTCAGTTTCCTAACGGAAGTCGCATGTTTCCTTAGTTTCTGAGTTTTCAAAGTTTATGTTTTCCTTTCGAATTGTGCTTTGAACACGAACCGATATGTTTGTGTTTGATTAAGCAAGCGGGTTTACAATAAGCAAAGAGTTTCAACACATTTCAATTGTTCTTTTTCCTCATCAGTTGTGATTGGATCAAAATTGTGAAACAAATTTTTATCAAGATATTGAAAAGATACCCAAGAGAACCAAATATATTTACCAAACTAGGCAACCGAAAATACTTTTCATGAGGGAGTATGCCCAAGTTTTTGAGAAATTTTACTAGACAATAAAACAGACAATAGTTCATCATGAACAAAACGAATAAAAATGTTTGAAATTATAAGTTTCATTTATAAACAAAAGAAAAACATAAAATTAATCCATCTATGAAAGGTTTTTCTTATAACCAAATATTAATATGATATTAGCTCCATGCGCACAAAATGTAAACATAATATATTTGTATTACATAAATGTGATTATCTAGAAAAGCTATCTTTTTTTTTAATTTTTAAAAAATTGATAGGTAAAGAGAATACCAATAAAATGTGATTATCTATCAAATGATAGATTTAATTAAGCCTCAGGATTCTAGACTACAGATATTATTAAATATTATAGTATATGCATTACACAAATGTGATTATTTATAAAAATATATTTTTTCTAATTCCGATTTTAAATCGATAGGTAAAGTATACCAATAAAATATAATTAGCCATCAAATAATAGATTTAATTAAGCCTCAGGATTCTAGACAATAGATATTATATTAAATATTATAGTATATGCATTACACAAACGTGATTATTAAAAAAAATATATTTTTTCTAATTCGATAGGTAAACCATAACAATAAAATATGATTAGCCATCAAATAATAGATTCAATTAAGCCACTGGATTCTAGACTATATATATTATTAAATATAATAGTATATCCATTACACAAATGTGATTATTTATAAAAAATGTATTTTTTCTAATTCCGATTTTAATATATATATATATATATATATATATATATATATATATATATATATATATATATATATATTTTAATATATAATTTAGATTAAACTTACCTGGATAGCCCGGTGGATTGTAATATTGAGGTGTATAATAATTATACATCTGTTGTCCTCTGTAGTGTGGCGTATACATTCTGCTATTACGTGTCCTCTCAATACGATGTAGTTGTATATACTGATCTTACAGCTCTCTGTTAGAGAGTCTTATAGCTATACCAACTACCACCAGCCAAGGCAATTGGATCAGGCGTGAATCAGTCACTCATGCTTTCTACTGTCATAAATGTAATAATTTGTTTCTAATAGGTCTTTTTGTCTCTCACGAAATGGCCGAGTTATCGCTGATTTTCCGTCGTGGGTGTCAGTTAATGTTGTCCATGAGGTCAACTAATATAGAAATTATATAACCTGGACGTGGTTTTAATGTTAAAACATCGAGTCTGGTACATCAATGCTGTATGGTTATTATCAATATCATCATGCTAAACAATATTGTGTTATAGTTTCAGAAGTTTCGGTGTTTTCAACCAATTAACATAAACAAATCACAAAGTCTGAAACTCAACTCATATAGATTAATAGGTTTTCAAGATTTTTTCCTAATCGTGAATTAGAAGTTGTAAACAGTATAAAACTCTGTAATAAGTTTGTTTATCCTAAACACAGGATTTTGACGACACAGTTGCTTGTAGGAGGAACCATATAGATTTTTAAAGCATTTATTAACAATATTTTTCAATACTGAGTTACAGTACAGAAAGAAACAATAAAAGTTATAGATGTAGCTCGCTTAATGGGAGGTGCTTAAACTTTCGGAGCACACTGTCTCACTTCTTTTGTGGAAGTTCACGCGTTAAACTAAATTTGCGACATTTCAAAGTTTTTACATTTTTACATTGTGATTTGAACATAAACTGGTATATTTGTTTTGTTATAGGCGTAAGTAGTACAGTGACAATAACCAAGATAATCAAGGTATCCATTATTATAACGTGTATTCATTCTTTACACATGTATTGTATATTAAAATGGTATAGCATGTACAATGTAACTCACAATACTTGTTTCAATGGAAAGGCACTAAGAACAATTCTGAAGAAGATAAAAGGACAAGTAAGGATTTCAATATGGTAGTCCTTTCCTGTTTGTACTTATCCTTCTTCGATGGTAATTGAATGAGCTTCTCGAAGAGAAAATATTGCAAATTTAGTATGCCTTAAAAAACCCTTCCTGGAGTTCCCTAGGGCACATACAACATTATGGCTGTCAATATCTCGCATGTTAATATTAAGTAAAATGATGATGCCTGAACATCTAAAACTTTTCAAGTTGAAACTGATTTTCTACTAGACAGTCAAGCCAATCACTGATGATTTTTACTGGTCCTTCCAAATTTCACTGGTCATGGTCTAACGGACTAGCGTTAGTGTTGAACCCTGGTAACGAACCGTTGTCAGAAGATAACCAGGATGATCAAGGTATTAAAGTTTCAACCTTGTTTTTACATTGTGATTTGAACATGGACATGTATGTTTGTTTTGTTATGGGCTTAAGTAGCTCAAAAACAGTGACGATAACCTAGATGATCAAAGTATCCATCGAGTGACAATATAACGAGATTTCATTTTGTATATTGTATATAAAATAGTATAGCGTGTACAATGAGCTCACTTCTTGTTTCAAATCTGTCATCAGAAGAATGATATGTTTGTTGCAGAGGTTTAACTCTTAATACTATTTTTTTTGCAAAATTGAATTCAAATTTGTAATTTCTAGTGCCACTTCAATTTAAACTGCAAGAATAAAAGAATGGAAGTTTTGATAGTAGCACTTTCTGTCTTGTTCATATGTTGTATAACATTATGATTTTTATATATATATATATTATGTTAATAAACTGAATGATATTATTTTACAGAAATTTATATATTTTATTTCTTGGGTTATTTATTCATGTAGCCTTTTTCATAGTTACTGTATGATATTTTAGTTATTTTCTAAAATGACAAATCGATTTCTTTTTGTGAATAACAAAAACCTTAGGAATTTAAAACAATTTTTTAAAATCACACGCATACACACACACTGATAATTTCTTCAGAAGCCATAACTGATAATTATGACAGTTTTTCTACTATCTAGAGGAAAACATAACATATATATCACAGGAAATTACAGTGGTGAAAAAATATATCACCCTAAACAATACAGGCGATTAAAATATATCGATCTAGATAATTACAGAGAAAACCTAAAGTTTAAATTGCTTTACTTGTGACATGATTACAATATACTAGTACGTGTCATCAGCTCATCTGAACGCAAAGTCCTCATGATGAGCTATTCTGGACAGTATTCGTCCGTCGTGCTCGTAAGCACAGTTTGATCAAAATTATCACTATTGTTCAGTTAGACATTTTTAGCCAATGTGTGCATCATTCTATGTGAAATTTATTGTACAGATGGGTCTTAATAAAAAAACATGTCAGTGCATGTCCAAATTTAAATAAAACTTTGGAACGAACTGGCAAAGTAAATAAAACACTTCTAGCTGGAAATGAGGCCGGGTGCTTCGGAAGAGCGAGTGCTGGTCTCATGTTTAAATGCAACACTTTCCATAGATAATATTTTATTTTTTAAATGTTATGTTTTACATACATTCTAGCATCAAATACCGTCTTGGACCTATATGAATTTTGCAATTCACTATTCACTATTCATATTCACACCGGTCGCAAAGAATTGAATAACTTCCGTTGCGTGACGAAAAATTGATTAAAGATTGCTGTGATGACCTCCTAAAACAAAGGTATTCTCTATGATATGTTCTTTATTGTTGATAACTGATGTCTTTGTGTTCAGGATTGCCCTATATATATTTGACGTCCCATAGTTCCATGTTCCTTTCACACAATTTTGATTACACACGTGGCGGGTGTAGCTAGCTAAACAGGACGTGCTTATCATTTCGGATCATCTGGCCCCACTTCCCCGTTTCACGTGTTTATTGTCAGTTCCAACGTTTTTACTTTGCTTCTAAATTGTGATTCAGATGGATTAGTATGTTTGTTTTTTATATATACAACCAGTCAGGAAACTACGGTATACAGAATGTATGGAAATCAAGCTACTAGATCTTGAACAAAAATTCCTAATGCATAATAGCGATGACATATCTGAGTACAATAGCACCAAAAAGCATTATTAAAATGTCAACGGATTGGTAGCTTAATTCTAGACAGCTTACTTAGTTTTCATTCCTTCTTTCAAGTATAAGGAAAAAAAACCTTTGGGAAAAAATTGAGTTCATTGACATTAATTATTGTACGACATAGTTCCATGACAATATCGATTTTTTATCCGTCGTTGGATTTAGTATCTTTTATTTTAAATGACTTTAAACAGGAAACTGGGTTTATAATTCGATCGCATTGACATTGTCCATTAATTATCTGCTGGGGATTGGCGTTGTATTACCAAACATGTTTAAAACAATCTTGTTTTAAAAGTAAATCTTTCTATACAAACCTGCTTCCTTTCAATCTTACCTTTGATTACACAAAGATGTGTGGCGGATGTATCTTGCTAAACAGGAGCTGCCTACAATTCCAGAGCACCCGGCCTCACATTTATTAAAGAAAATTGCTTTTTTCAGTTTATAGTTTTTTTTTGCTTTGAGATTATGATTTGGACATAGACTAGTATGTTTGTTTTTAATTACCATTATATAACCCCGAGGCAATAAGCATTTTAGCTCAGATTATCTATTGCGATGATACATCGTTTGTCATCTATAAAGCGTCATGCTTTGTTCATCACGTATTAACTTTTTACATTTTAATCATTGCCGATAAAACTACTTAGTTAAATTTGTTGAAACAAGTAGTTAAGAAAATATACAGCCGAAATCAGTTGTTTGCATTAATAAGACGTCATATTTATAACAACGACCGTGACACGTCATTAAATCATTATCCAAATGCATACTCGTCCATAATCTTATCATAATCCCCAAAAATAAAACTTGGAAACTGACTGATCATGCAAAACACGCGAACTTCGAACAGGGAAGTATAGCTCGCTGCTCCAGAAGGGTAACCCTATGTCCATCTCGCTACACCGGCTATATTAATAAATTCAACATTAAAATTGAATTTTGATGAGATTAAATTACCATAGATCATCTAAATCATTATCACACTAGTGGATTGTGATTCAGAAGTCTATTTAGGAAATATTCAACACATTTATTATATATAATGATATTTTTAATAAATATATTATAAAGAATAATATTTTTTTAGTTGAGTTGTGGGCTTTCTGTGGCTAGAAGGTGTATATGCTCTGGTGTTATCGTGAAAAATTCGTATTTATCTTTAGTTTATATTAGAGCACATACACCTATTAAAAGTCTTTAAATGTATTTTACTCCATAGAATTTAATATATTTAATCGACTTTCTAATGGGATATTAAATTCACAGACAAGAAAAATAAGTCTTTCTTCGATATTAACTAAAAACTAAATTAAAACAGTGTCGTGACTATGTCACCTATCAATGGCAGGTACATTACTATAATAACTGTTAAATCTTATGCCTTCATTTTTTTTAAAAAATAGGGTCGCAAAAATGAATAAAAATGACGCAAATAACCCATAATTCAATCATCAAACTTCGTTCGTGGTTATGATCACATTTGTGATGCGTTAAAAATTGAAAACGTGTGATACTCTATTGAAAGAAATCGGCAATAATTTCATATTTTACAGATACACACTAAGTTTACTTTCCATTGAATATTGCAATTTAAGTATTTATAACTTAAATAAATATTTGTTACTGATTATCAGATTGTCTGCACTACCGACACTACCGTCTATGTCTCTATAAAGTGGCTAATGTGTATGACTTACAGTAAAAACACCGTTTAATCATACCAAGCGTTATACGAGAAACGTTATAAGAGAAAAGAACAACACAATGCCCAAAACTCTACCTTGAAGGATTTCAGAATGCCCTGTAGGACAGCCTCGGTACCCTAGTAGTTTAAAACACCAGCTTGTGAATCACATTTTCTATCACATCCTAGATTCAAATCCCACTTTAGCAGATCATTGTATGGAAAATACTGTCAGCTCAAGTATTTGTTTTTACTATCATTTTTCTTTCAAGCATAGTGAATAAATCCATTGCTTCTTTCATCAACAATGTTTTCACAGCCCCTTTCCAATAGAAAGTTGTCCCTGTTTCATCATTTTTGCAAATAGCTTGTTTGTTGTTTCATCTTATTAGTAGCATTGACTTTTGTCAAGTAATGATATATGGTTTTCACTAAACTAGGTTATATGGCTAATATTGTGTATATGTTGGTTTCTTAACCTTAAGTGTACTTATTACGATTAAGTTAGATTATTGCGAAAAAATTGAATTTTCTTCTGGCAATTAAAGCCACAAATATCTTCCCGAGATAAAATAAGTAGATGTAACCATGTTAAGCATTTTATGCTTCTTGAATGCGACAAGAAAATGAAAATGTTTCACCAGCATGATATAAATATTCATAATATTATGTTTAGCTTGGATTGGTTACATAATCTAAGCACCCTATTTTGTCTGATCGTCAACGATTTTTAGCCATAGTGTATGTTTAACATGTTGTGTTTCTAAAACACCAAAGACTAATTTTTCCACATATTTCTCAAATTTTTAATTTTATGTAACAATAGTAGCATATTGTTTTGTTTAAAGTTGTTAATTTGATAAGGGGTTACAAGGATTGTCGTCAATAAAAAGCCATGTATTCGTGACGTGATCAATTCATGTTGTTAATGTTGTTTTCTGGGGCACATCTGTCTCAAATAAGGACAATTGGTAGAAAGGTTTAACAGCTTCCATACGCATTCTAAAAATCTTTCACGGCAAACAATAAAACTTAAGATATAGTACGTATAGAAAGTAGCTTCACACGAATTCACCTTAAAAAACTAAAACGTATTCGCCTTTAGTTTTATTTGTGTAAAAATTAGATACATTAGATATTCGAAAACCAGTTTTTTGCTATATTATGATTTACTAGTACTTTCAGGCATTCGGGGTAAAAACGATTGACCATGCATTTACATAAATAAATTCCACCGTTTTGCACTTTCCTGCTGTAGTTTTTTATTGGACATTGAATTAACAAATCTAAATATAAATACAAAGCAAATTCAGCAAATTTTGTATACTTCGCCAGTAGATATTTAGTGGTTTCGTAATGTGTTCAACAATATGAAGAACTCCTGTCACTGCCCGCCAAATTTTATAATGTGTAGTCAATGATATCCGCATCTCGTCTAATTGTTAATACTTTTCACCATACTTTGTAACCTTTTGATAAACATAGATAGATTTCCGGACTAAAAATATCAAAGTACAATTAATCCAAGCCGAAAAACCCTGTCAATTTGCGCATCATTATCTAATATTCCTATCGCATTAATAAGCCGAGTTATGTTAATATTCCAACCCAGTCAAATCCAGATGTTGTTAAACCCTAATTACAATGTATTTGTAGTAATTAAAAATCATCAACAATAATTCATTTTATAAAACTTCAATAAAATCTTTAGAACAGATAACTTCAAGTTCCTTTTTATCATTATGATAAAAAAACCAAAACATACTAATCCATGTCCGAATCACTATCTAGAAGCAAAGTTAAACATTTGGAACTGACAAGTTAGGTTAGACACGTGAACTTCCATTACATTGCATTGAAATTTTATAACAGTTACGTAAACTGTTTTCTTACTACTTACTTTATAATGGTTGTGCAAATATTTTATCATAAAAATTTATATAAACCTCCAAAAAGGTAAAGCGTAGTTCTAGTTTTCTTTTATATTATAGGTAAAAAGCCGTTTATTCTTTGAATTTTGTTCTTAAAGAAAATGTCTAAGGAACCAAAAATAAACATATCAATCCATGTTCAAACCACAATACCTTTTTATTGCTGTTACACTTCATTTATTCTTTAGAAATAAAGTTCAGATTTTCCATTATTGCAATCTAGAACAATTTCCCTACATGTCAATATAGTGTTTTCATGCTTGAAAGTAGACATTATTTCTCACTTAAAGAGATAGAAATAATAGTCACCCGAAGGCATCTATGACCTATAAATTTTAATGATTGGTAGATCTTAATGTTACCGATGTCGTTAAGAGGAAAAATATCTTCAGCGATGGATAAATGAACCATGTTAAAAAGGAAGCGCCACGAATAATCACTTGGAAAATGGTAAAGACACCATATTGAAAGAGAAGTCTTAAGACACTTAGAAAATTGTAAAGCCTGTCATCAGCAAGTCCTTCAAAGCAAACCTTTAATAAAGGAAATACAGATTATGACTCGATAATTCTGAAGGTTTTATCTATTAGAGATGAAAACCCCGCTTTAAAATTAAAGTTGTAGAATGTTTCAACGACATTCTTATTGAATGTGTTTCAGTAGCCCTTAGGCTAGAGCCCTTATTTGTCTTGTATTCTGTAGAGTCATTCTTCTCTTTAATTTTATTGCATACTTTAATTTCATCGGTTGGTTAAAATCAAGTTTGATAAGAAACATTGTGTATTCCAAATGTATTGCTCTATGAAAAATCATACTGTCGTTATCGTTAGATTTTCCATTATTGCAATCTAGAACAATTTCCCTACGTTTTCATATACTCGTGGGTTGGTACAGGTACGTTGCTACTATTAAACTATTGTAATCAAGGATTACTCATACAATGTTTTTAGAAAGTTTTTTTCTAGATATCGATGGTTTCAATATGTGTTTATCTAATCCCTTCCTTTTCTCATTTGTTCTATTGTATATTGGTATTCAATTTTCTATATAATCGCGGCATTCATATAAAGCGTATATAGTTTATTTTAGTAATTTTTAAATGTATCATTTTAATACAGCTTCATAAAAGCATAAAATCGATATCTAGCTTTTCTCATATTCATACTCTAAACACATCCTGTTTTTTAAACATACGATAATTACATTACTTCATTAAAATGGAAAATTGTTGTTGGATTTAAAGTTTTTGCTATTAGTAAACAAGAAATTATTTACGAACAACTATGTTTAAATCCGACAATCATGAATGGACGTTTATGTTATATTAATAGGCTTATGTCGTGATTTTTTTAAATGGTACCTTATATTGGTTACCATGAATATAGATCACAAATTAAAAGTGAAAATAAAATTGTTGCTATTTTCACATAATCTCATTATGTTTTATTATAAATATCTGATTTTCAACTAGTGAATTCCAAACAACACGATAATGATAATAATTTTGGACTTTAGCGTTTCCTTGAAAATTTTTAAACCCTGATAATTTTTACACAAGCACTGGTGAAATATGTTAAACTAGTAATATATTTTTTAGGGTTTCCTTGCACAAACATATCTATATTATCTTCAACATTTAACATGATAACGAAGCCTAGCCTTTAAATTACCCTCTTTTCCATAATAGGTATTTTTGATGTGAGGTCCATATTTTGCATATGAATTCCAAGTCCATTGCAGTTCATTATATAAGAAAGATAGGTTGAAATATGATGCAATGAAATGAGTAGTACAATATTTAGAGGAAAGAAGGAAAATGATATCATGGATTTTTTATTCATTTATCATTAAAATTTAAAATCAGAACATACAACAATTTAAGAACAATTTGAAAGCACGGAATAAAATATAAATTAGATCAAAACTAGCTAAATTATTGTAAAATTAAAATAGTAGACATGAGTCAAACTTCTGAAAGGCATTCCTAATTATGTCAGGTTAACATTATTTCATTTTCAAATTATTATCTAAAAAAAACTTGTATTCGCTTGTATCCAATGTATTATACCTCATTATACCCCCCCCCCCCTTAGTATCGCACATTAGCCTTTTGCACTTTTGTGATTGAGCTTCTCTTGCACTTCTGGTTCAACATTGTCGGAACATTGTGGGTGTGGCCGGCGATACGTCAATTATGCCAGGTTTACTTTATTTCATTTAAAAAAAAAACTTGTACCCGCTTGTATCTATTGTATTATACTTCATTATATTCCCTTAAGGACTTCCAATATCGCACATTAGACTGACTACATGTATAACCTTTTGTACTTGAACTTTTCTTGCATTACTAGGATGTAATGTTAAATTTTTGTGTTAAAAGTGACTATTTCATGTGTGAAACATCAACGCATGAAGGCACAAAAAGCGTAATGATGGCCCAATGTGTGATTTTTATATAACATTTATCGTTGTTTTCAAAATGTATGTGATATATGTATTTATAAATAGCACATGGCATAACCATTGACACCAGTAATATCAATGTAATATGAGAATTCCATAAAAAATATTGAATTATTAATACAAGTGACGACAGCAATAGATGCTCACGTTGTAATTCGTGTGTTTTACCCGACACCAAATATGGCAATAACATAAAACAGTTAATCAGGTTCTAGTGTCTCCTCCAGTTGCTTTCCTTTTTCGTATATGTTTTCCATGTCTGTGGTGGTAATGCCCTTTTCCTCTATCCTTGATGGACCCATCTGAATGCATGGGTAACTACTGCTGATTTCGATGTACCACAGCCATCTTTTTTGACATTGTTACTCTTTATTTGTATCGCTACGCACTCTTGATTCCTTTCTTTATCTCTGCTTTGCATTGCTTATTGTATCCTATCAATTTGCCTTGTATAATAATGACAAAATAGCATAACACAACTCAATGAAAGATTGTAAGATATTTTCAGAATCTGTTGAAATTTAAAGTTCGCATAGAAAAGAAAATTAGGCAAAAATTAAGTCTTCATTGTGAAGTTTAAGTTTAACAAGTCAATTTTATACTACGTGCGTTAAAATACAATGGGTTCCTGCTTTTAACCTGAAATTACACAAGTATTCTTAATATAAAGAAAACATTTAAGTTAAAATGATTGCCAGCGGCACATTATCAACAGGATTTGCAAAAAGTGCAATTCCAGTTTTTTAGACGGATGATAAAATAATTGTTCATGAATTTAAAGTAACTTTTTCATTCTATACAGATTGATAGATTATGTAAGTAAAGAATTGATAATAAATTATAATTATAAATTAAGACTGTTAATTATAACCCCCCAACTTAAGACCAATACTGAAAGAAATGAAAAAAAAGATTTTATGATGGGTTTAAGAAACCACAAAAATGAAATATCCCTGTTTTTAAAGTGCCAACCTATGTATTTGCCTCATTGAAGTATTTGACATGATTTAATAGGCCTAATTTATATGCATTAATTTATATTTTTCAACAAGTAAGTGTTACAAATCACACTTTGTTTAAATCAATTACAAAATTCATTGTAGACCATTCCCGTGCCTTTATCTTTTATTCTAGTTTTGCTTTTAAGTAATGTCACATGAGTTTAACAAGATTATCTTTTTACTTTAGTTTCCATTAAAGTTGGTATAATTTAATATATTTAAGGGGTTTATGGTTGCGACACTCTTCTGTGATATTAATATTTAAGTTCATGCGCACCGAATGTCCTTAATGAGCGTAAAATCTTAAAAGCTCAAACCAAGCAGCCTTTGCAGACTTTTATTTCAATTCACTTTTTCATCTATAGTTCTAATGTGAATGCTTATTTATGTCGCTTGAAAATAATTAAATTTGAAGACGTTTTTTACTCCAAAATCTTGTGAAATTGAACATACTACCATTACAGAAATTGAAGGTCTTGTAATAACTCTATGGTATTTAAGTGTATTCGTACCGATGTCCTTAAAATAATTGCTAAAATCTTCATAAAAACTCAAATCAAGAATGACATTTGACTGTAATTACCTTTTATTTTTATTCATTCTTCCATCTTCAGTTGCAATGTGGCTGGATATCATCAAAATCAATTTCTTTCAGCTACATCATTCTCTTTCTCACTAGCATAGTCCTATACTCAAAAGCTTTAAGGTCAAAAAAACATTTATTCCAAGCTGTTCGATTTATCTAGGGATCACTAATACCAATTAGTGCGACCTAAATCTATCTCGTTGACATTCAATTAGACAAGATATAGTAAAGAGGAAGTACCTGCTAGATAATAATCGACCGATTTCACTAAAATCTGAATCAGGTTAAGTTAAGCGAATTTTTGTTAAAATGGCAAATGAGTTTTCTGAAGCCTAACTCTGGTGTATCTTACTATATGGTACAATAAGTATATGTGTATTTATTCCACTAAAACATTTTCTGAATGAATACCTCAAACCACTTTTTATACCCCCTGCTTAAAAATTGGGGGGGGGGGTATATAGTGATAGGGGTGTCCGTCAGTCCTTCTGTTACACCTTATCGTACCTATCTCTTATCTGCAACTCCTCCTAAACCCTGAAATGGATTTTTATGAAACTTTCACACAATCTTTGTGATATAATGTAGATGTGCATCTCCTCTTTAAAAATTTGATCCGATGGATTTTTTTATGTGGGTGGAGCGAGGGGTATTTTTGTGAGCTTGTGGCTAACAGTTTTTCTAGTTAAATTTATATAGGATGTGATGACAAATATAATGATTTCAATTTTTTATTGTCAACTTTCTTTTTCTGTACATTAATATTCCTGCTTCTCTTTATTTTAGTGTATTTATTTCACAGATAATAAGCTATGTTACCACTTTGAGATCTTAATAAACCAAACGAAACTTATATAACGTTTTAAGCCCCTTTAAACTAATTTGTCAGTGTCAAATTTTTTTACTTTGATTTGGGGTTGTGATTTCGACATGCCTAAGTATGTTAATTTTGTTTTTTGTTTTTTAAACCCCTTAGCCGATATCTCTGCTGGTGGCTGGTGCCCCGAGGATATAAAAAACTCAGTTGGCAATAATTCGTATTGTTGACAGAAATATACTATAATTGTCTAAATTTCCTGCAAGTTAAAATTTGAAATTTCTCAAAAACTAAGGTACACTCCCTCGTGCAAAGTATTTCCTTACCTTAATTTGGTAAAACATATTTTGGTCCTTTTGGGTAGCTTTTCAACATCTTCAAAATAATTTTGGTTTCATAATTTTGGTCAAAGCACTACTGATGAGGAATTGTATTCCGAAACGGCCGTCTAGTGCTGTAGAATTAAAACTGGTATAATATGTAAATTACTACTTATAATTATCAGGATTGGATTCATCTCCAGATTTATGTTATTACATATGTTTTGTTACCAGTTCATTTTGCACCACTAGACGGCTGTTTCGGAATGGAATACCATATCTTATTAATGGTGTATGGACAAAACTGTAAAACTACATTTTTTTAAGGTGTTTAAAACATAATCAAACTACTTTAAATATATTCAACAAAATTTAGCTGAGGAAATACTTTGCATGAGGGATTTTAAGGAGGGATAATGAAATAAGAAAGCATTTTTTCCAAACATCAGGAATTTGACTGCTTTTAACAATTGGATTAATACTTAGCTACACACAAAGCCATTATTTATCTACTTAAGCATTTGATCCCACATTTCAATTTTTTCGAACTTGTTTTCTTCCATTAACAGATGGTTTTGTCTGTTTGTCTACTAAATTATTGTAGGATAATTGCGAATATTGATTGATAACAAAACACAAGCACACCGATACACGTTAAAACTACAACCCTCTAAAGCGGAGCAAAAATCTCTTTGAAACTGAAAACTTCAAACACATTAACTCTCCCGCAAAGAAGTTCGGGCGCTCCAAAAGAACTAGGCAACCCTGTCAAGCCAATCACATCTGTCACACATGAATCGGAGAAATGATATTTCTTTTGAAAATATCGCATCATATTCTTTTGGTTTCCTTGAGTCTGAAAATGTCAAGGTATTTCACTGTTCTCTTATAACTGAGAATCACGAAAATGTCATTTCTTCTAAAATTTCCTTCTTCTATTATTTCAATAACTATAAACTTTCATGCAGTCTTCTGCTAAATTTAAAAAATTACCAGTTATTCTAGAACAGGTTTCATCGATCAATGAATATAAGGTTGTTATTACAGATTGTTCTATGCATTTGAAGAAATAGATATCTGAACATGATGTGATAAATAAAGGGTTTTGATACATTAACATACCATTAAGGAAAGTAGAGTTAATTACATATTATACAAGTTTTAATTTTTCTGCACTAGACGGCAGTTTCGGAATACAATTACTAATCAGTAGTTCTTGAATCAAAATTATGAGACCATTTTTTTTCAAGATGTTGAAAAGTTACCTAAAGTCAAACATATATTTTACCAAAATTAGCAAAGGCAATATTTTGCATGTATTTTTTTCTCAGTTTTTAATTTATTTAAATAAATTTTAAGTTTTGAAGTCATTCAAACTTGTTTATCAGGTAGGTTAAGCTACAAGTTCGAGTGATAATGGAGATCGTTCCTTCGGATAGACAACTTAAACATGCCTGATGAAAGAAGATGACACGGGCTGAAAGACAACCTAGATGCAGGTTCCATATGTCAGAAATATCTACGGTAGTCAAACATCAATCTAAACAACCATCAGCCGGATGATTAGGAAATAAAAGACCTTCCATGAAACATTATATAAAACCTTTGGGAAATATTAAAAAAAGAACTACTGAACAAAATTTAGGTCCCAGATTCAAAATCATTCCTCAGCTTATACATTTCAACTTAAATTTGGTAAAGTTTGCAACAACATTGCTTGGTACTTCAAATAAAAAGTTTCGACAAAAATAGAATATAGAGACTAAAAGCTTTAAATGATCTTCCCAGAAGGAGCACAAAACTGAACTATATATCTGGAAGATTACGTGACCGCAAGTGAATACACCAATGTCTTGTCTAATTTCGGAGGGACGCCCTTAGATTTAAACATTAATTATAAACAATTTAAAATTTAGTGAAAGAGATATGAAACTATGGATGTCAAATATATCCAGGGCAATCTTGGACACAGAACTTATCAACAATACCGTGATGACAGCCATTAAACTTTTAGAGAGCCCTGATTAGCCTAGGCTTGCAATATCCCTGGTTCAACAATTTATTTGTAAGCAGTTTGCTTCGTTGTATAATGATTCTTTCTTTTTAAATGGAAAAAATATATTGACTCAGGCTTTTTATCACAAAAAGGCGTTCTACTAATTTCCATAATTGCAGTAAATGTTTTGTATAAACAGTATTTTAAGGATCTACTTATTAAGGTCCTCAGTTTTACGGCACGTCACCACAATAATGTTGATAAGTAAGATGTCTCTGTATCAAAAATTACCCTGGGTATATGTGTCGTCTCATAGGAAATATAAAAAAGAACCATTAATCAAAATTCTGGCCCCAGATTCAAAATCATTCCTCAACTTATACATTTTATAACTTAATTTGTTTTTGAATTTTTGCAACAACATTGCTTGGTACTTCAAATAAAAATTTTCGACAAAATTAGAATATAGAGGTCATAAGCATTAAATGATCTTCCCAGAAGGAGCACAGGACTGAACTATATATCTGGAAGATTACATGACCGTTAGTGAATATACCAATTCTTGTCTAATTTTAAAAGGTTTCATGTTCCTTTCGCACAATTTTGATTACAAAAGTACCAGTGCAACTAACTAAACAAGGTGTGCTTACCCTTTCAGAGCACCCAGCCTAACTTCCCTGGTGGGAGTTCACGTGTCTAACCTTACTGGTCAGTTCCAAAGTTTTTACTTTGCTTCTGGATTGTGATTCGGACATGGACTAGTATGTTTGTTTTTGATCAAACAAAATAAAATAATCAATACATGTATTCGCGATGCAGTAAAAATCGAACACAAATAAAGCGGTCATTTCCAAACCACAATCCCAAAAGCAAAGCATAAACATTTATTGCATGTTCAAAACCCACTCACAAAGCAAAGTAAGAACTCAATAACTGGCAAATCAAGTTAAACAGGTGATTGCCACCAGGAACGTGATACCGGGAGTTTTGGAAGAATATGCACCTCCTGAAGTCCTGGATATCCAACTACGCCTTTCATGTGTGAAATCAAGTTAAGAAGTAGAGATAAAAGCACAAACCATGTGACCGACAACAGACAGTAGCCACTCTCGGACTAGTTGAAGTGTTGGTATTAATTAATTTCAATGTAAAAGTTTTTTTCTCAAATATTCAACATACAAAGAATGTTTAAATTCTAAGAGCTAAATTTTTTTTATCATTTTTAAAAAATTTTTTTTCAAATATTTTGTATAATGTATTAAGACAAAGACTCCACTCAATCACCCACACATCATTCACACTGGGTTTAGTTTATTTTACAAATCTTTTATCTTCACATAGAGGAAAGTCCCATTTTGCTCCCTCCTTCGAACCCATTACTAGGAGGTAAAAAATGGTTAAAATTATGCAAGCGTCATACATCAGCAAATAACCACTTATATAAACAACCAGCCACACCCAAAGGTCAGAGATCTAGTTAGTTCTTCAGTTTAAAATCGCTACTGAGACAAAATTTTCCTAAAGTAAAAATGACTTGTATAGTCTTCAAGATTTTATAAAGACGTTACTTTAAGGTTATATAATTTGTAATTTAGTTATTTCATTTTAATTTTTATTACCATGAAAGTTTTTTTTAAAACAACTTTAGTAAAAGCTTAGTAACAAAATGAATATAAATCTGTGGCCTGTATGTTTTGTAATATCTTCTACGACTCTTTACAAACTTATTATAGTTAATATTTAATTATTGACAAACATTGCAGTGTTTGAACTTTTATAATTTTACTCCAACTACCCGCTCTTACTCGTCTTCTTCCTATATTTATGGACCAACTGTACATGTAATAACTGGTGATCTCAACATCACCGAGAACACTAAATTAGGATGTTTACTTTCAAAAAGTCCTAAATATAGAGAAGCTCAACCTTCTACTTAGGGACAGAATTTCAGAACAGTCATGGATTCTGCTGAAGAGAATTCTAGACGTTGGGCTTAATTAGAAGACGTTGAGATTGACAACTTATCCGACTGGATAAAGGTTGTGAGATCATGCGTTTAAACGATGATTTGCAAAACTTTGAGGGTTTATGAGTACTAAACCGCCTTCAGTACTCAGGCATTTAGACATTTCGGCAATTCTAACATAAATTAACAACAAATATGTTGTCCCGGCTGATTAGGCTTCCAACAACATTATTCTCGTTTGTAAGAGATTCTAGCTTGAATGTCTTATTAAGGAGCTTGGTTGAGATAGTATATAAAATAACCCTACATATTACCAAATATGAAGTTCTCATCAACCATAGGGGAGTTTTCTAGTATTTCGGTATTAATCTCAAAGAGAAAGAATATGACCTTCCTTACTTCTATTGGATTCCTAAATTCCATAAAAATCCATACAAGGAAAGATATATAGCAGGTCCATCTAAATGTATTTCTAAATAATATCAGAAACTCTAACACAAATTTTGACAGTCGTCAAAGGTGGTCTTCAGTCTTATACTTTTAGAGTCTATTATACATTTGGCGTCAACCAAATGTGGCTCTTAAAAATTCTAAAGAATTATTTGAACATCTTGCTTCTAATACTTTATCTCTTTTAAAAAGTATAAAAACATTTGATTTTTTTTTATTTGAAACTGTAAAACAGGCTTGATGACAATTTTTCTATCGTCAACTTTCCTTTACTATGAATCAATATACCTGCTTCTCCTGCATATGGTGTATTTGTTTCCAAATTAATACGCTATGGTAGAGCTTGTTCCCACTACTGCAACTTCAACGAAACAAACTGCTTACCAATAAATTGTTGACCCAGGGATATTGTAAGCCTTGGCCTATCAGGTCCCTCAAAACGTTTAATGCCGCCATCAAAGTATTGTTGATAAGTTTGTGTCCGTCCTGGATTGCCCTGGATATATTAGACGTACCAAAGTTCCATGTTCTTTTCACTCAATTGTGATTACACACGCGGCGGGTGTAGCAAGCTATACAGGAGGTGCTTATATTTCCAGAGCAAATAGCATCACTTCCCTGGTAGATGTCCACGTATTGAACCTTTACTTTGCTTCTGGATTGTGATTTGAACATGGATTAGTATATTTGTTTGTGATCTGTAAGTCTCTCATGTGACCTGCATCCAGGTACTTGACTCGATTACAAACTGCATTAACTAAATGACGTCATCAAACAAATTCAATTTACCATTTGACGTTAATCGATGGAATCATCTGGTCTGATGACAAATTGCAGAAACATATCATCTTCAAAGCATTTAGACGAGGCATACCTTCTATAAAAACATATTGACAATTTTAAACAAAAAAAGACTTTAGCATCGAGTCTTCATTGTTTTCAACACCTAAAACAAAAGAAATGGTTCTGTTGATTGACTGTATTTACCTGCGGAAATTGTTGTCATTGTTCATAAAGTACGGAGTGCAAATTCTTACTTCTTTATTCGTCGGAGATGGTTATTCATTTCACTTTCCCCGATACAACCATTATGAGTACTAATTCTTCAAGCGTTTCTGTCTAACCTTCATTTTTAAGGCTGAACGTGGATGCCTAGGGTGTCACTAACCGTTGGTATGGGACACACTTAGGTTTATCAATGTTGAACATCTCCTATTTAACCGGTGATGGCTAGATGTTTGGATTTCATTAGTACTGAGCTGTTGTTATGATCCGTCAAACATTTTATACCCCGTTTTTAAAAACAATCTTGCTTTGGGATTGTGATTTGGAGATGAATTGGCATGTTGGCAAATGGTATGATTGCTTATATTTGCTTACAAATGCATTGTTGACTCAGGGATATTGCAAGTCTAGGCTTATCAGGGCCCTCAAAACGTTTTATGGTCGTCATTACAGTACGTATTATTGATAGGTTTGATGTCTGTGTCCAGGATTGCCCTGGATATATTTGACGTCCCATAGTTCCATGTTCCTTTCACACAATTTGATTACATACGTGACGATGTAGTTAGCAAACAGTATGGGCTTACCCTTTCGAAGCACCCGGCCTCACTTCTTTGGTGGAAGTTCGCCTGTTTAACCAAACTTTGCTTCTGGATTGTGATTCAGACATGGATGGGTATGTCTGTTTTTTATTTCCATATACAAAATCATTATATAATGTATTGTGTTTGTTAATTTACCAAAACTACTTCGTATTTTAATTCATCTACAAAGGCTCTAAAAGCTAGGTTTCCACAACTTTAACCCATGATTATCCAAATTTCCAATTTTAGAAATATAAAGCTTTAAAATGTAGATATAATTTTTTTCTAATTTGGCAAATTAGGTTACTATGAAATAATCTTCCAGAAATTAAAAGTCATCGGTGATGGTTACTAACGGGAATAGAAACATAGGCTCTCTCTTATAAGTCTTCCCATATGTCATTTGATAAGTGCTTTACTATTTTCGATATTCTATAAGTTACCATTTACAAATAGATCTGTGTCGATGTTCGCCGACATTACAGACGAAGCTTTAGAAACGATAATCTAGTGCTTCTATATTCGTGTATCTGATAATGTCATCAACATTTTAACATCTTAACTATTGTAGTCCAATATGCAAAGTTTATTATAGAAATGAAGTTAAATTTTCTTTTTGTTATGGAAGTATGAAAGAATTGGACATTGCACACGTAACATAATTCGTGCAAAATGTCCAATTCTTTCATACTTCCATAACAAAAAGAAAATTAAATTGAATTATTGTCATGTAAATAAGCAAAAAAAAAAATGCCAAAAAGAGCGTAGAGTGACCAATGGACCATGTGCTGAATGTTTTTTATGTGACATTTTAAACCATCAACTATTGGTTCTAATGACATTCAATAATAGCAATTGCTGTTACTTATATAAGAATCTTCACTTATATAAGAATCTCATCCAAGTTCATAGATCTTAGTAGTGTTCTAAACAAGTCCATTACTGTATATTTTTATTCACTTTACATTTGACAATTCTCTCTCGCTCTCTCTTTGCTATTTTCCCTGTCAATCTCTCCATATTGACCCGCGTGTGCATCTGACGTTATTGCTAGGGAATTCTCAACCTAATAAATAGGAATAGGTACGACTATAGGTCAAAATTTAAAATATATAATTATTTATATACTTAGTCATATAAAAAGGACAAAATGGATTAGTAAGTCTCGTCATATGAACAGAGCAAAAAGATAAATCAATGGCATAGAAACCACGTCGACACCACTAAACAATGGATTAAATTTACCATCTAAAATCCTGATTTAAAATTGCGGGCACCACTTGCACATTCTCCATGGCTGTTAAATTCAAAGGATTTACTCAGATTTTTAATTGCTACGACATTGATTGTTTAGGCTGCTTGATGAACGAATTTTTTATATTCAACATACATAGAAACATAGAACTGTTTTAAATGACGTTCAGAGTAAATACGCGCGCATTATTCAGTTCACATTTCGAAGTTGTGCTCTTCATGTTGATTTTTTTTACTAAGAACGCCATTTCAAAACAGTTAAATGTGTCAAAATAACACATGAAAAAGTAATCCCATAACTTGGGATAAGCAGTTTCGCCATCATTTTGATCAAGACTTTGAGTTTGGTGAATACAACATTTGTTAAAGGTGTCAATCATGTATCTGATTTTGTCAAAGCATTTCCTTTGAAAAACTATTTAAAAGACAGACAAACATTGCTTCGATGAACGAAATTACCCCAAAATATTTTTTAACCCCTTGTAAAACATTTTGGTTCCACACGCACTACTGATAGAGTATTGTATTCCAAAACAGTCGTCTAGTGCTGTAAAATTTGCACTGGTATAAAATGAACTAGTAATTATTTCGTTTCTTTGTTTTCTCTCGGAAGATGTACGTGACAGTTGTCACACAACATCCGTCTTGTTTAATGATCGATGGCCTTCCTCTTTACGTTACCAAGCTTCTCTATGTCATCTGACACCACCTGATCCTGTTTTCAGACATCTAATCAGTAGTAATATGAGCCGTTATGTAGAAATATATTAATGTTTTACAATCGGCGTAAGAGAAAACGGCTAGAAAATCGATTTTTAAAGAAAAGAACTGGTTGGATGGACAATATGTTTTGCAAATGGCGCTTATTCCTTTTCAAGATCATATGTGCCTTTTTTGTAATAGAAAATAACGTTAGCTGCTTTTGATTATGTGTGGGTTTTTAATCTTTCTGGTGGCAACACAATAAAATTAACAGGAAATTAAAATTTAAAACCAAGATGAAAATAATTCGTAAAAATAAAGCTCTTTCATGATTTTTTCAATGTATTTTGTATGAGGATGGATTTTACTGTTTGTGGGTTTTAGGTTCTCTTGTGTTTTCCATGTACGATCTTCTTATTCAACGACATTTTCCATTTTCACATTAACCATGAAACGTGTGTGGACAATAGATGATGTACACAAGAGTCACATTGAGCTTACAAACTACTTGCGATTCTAAGAACTATGTAGTGGAGGCGTTGAGCATACAAGATAGACAACTGCCATCGGATGAACATTCCATCTCTGTTTAAAGGGCCTTGGTGGCTTGTATACCACAACCTCTTTCAACTAGTGCCCATGTTCAAATCAGGTTACTAATACAGTTGGACCTGTCTTAAAGGCCACTTCTATATAAGGACCACCTGCTTTTAAAGGCTAGTAAAATTTAAAATCCAATCGTTGTTTATTTTTGATATATGATTTTGTATATAAGGGTCACAAGCTAATAAAAGGTAACTTTTACTGGTTCCCTTGGGTGGTCTTTATGGACAGGTTTGACTGTATCTCAGTTTGCTAACCGAAGATAGGTGGTTTCTTTTTTTCTTCATAATCACAGAAAGAACCTTGATACGGGTGTAAAACACAATTACTCTATCATTACGTGCACAAGGTCCCTAGAATTAAGAAGCACGTGGTATTGGTTAGACAACATGTCTCCTCTATCATCACCCTAATCATTTTATTTTTCGGCAGCAAAGTTCTTCAGAAACCAAAATATTCTCAAGATCTAGATTGAAAATAGTTCCAAACATTACAATATCATTTATTGAATAAAATTCATATTATTTAAACTATCATTTTAGGGTTTTTAAAAAATTATTATTATAATTATTATTACCATTTTTTACACAATATATGTAAAGTTCAGTGTCATTTATCCATAAACCAGTTCATTTTTCTAAATTGAATGTCAAGAGTGGTTTTAATTGTGACAAACTTCTAAGCAGTTTCGAATGAGGATCGGTCTTATTGTCGTGTGGGCGAAATAGTTCCATGTATATTTTAAATCTCTGTGGACTTTAAAAGTAAACGCTTTATCCGTGTCCTCTAAAAAGACCACTTTTTATTAGAATTGGCCTATTGTAAGTAAACCCACTACTTAACTGTATCATTGACATTCCAGTCTTTCATACTACACTTAGTGCCCTAAACATTCAATGACTTATACCTTTAATCCACGTTTGATGGAAAATTTTCAATACCTGTCTATTACTCACAAGATTAATGTATGAAATTATATTCTGAAAGTCCTTCCATTCAGCTTTAAAATTCTAGTATTTTATCTATATTGCAGATTACAGATATATTTTTTTAATATTCAGGAGGCGCATGAAATAAAAGTCCATTATAAAACAATAAATCATCTAAATACTTGTTCCAATTATCCAACTCTTTCTGCCTGACATTTTTATTATTTTAACCTTTGTCTTCTAGCTTGTTTCAACTGAAATATTACCTGGTCTCATTATAAACCAACTTAAATACTACCTGGTCTCATTATTAACTAACTTAAATACTACCTGGTCTCAGTATTTACCAACTTTAATATTACCTGGTCTCATTAATAACCAACTGAAATACTACCTGGTCTCATTATTAACCAACTTAAATACCACCTGGTCTCATTATCAACCAACTTAAATACTACCTGGTCTCATTAATAACCAACTGAAATACTACCTGGTCTCAGTATTTACAAACTTTAATACTACCTGGTCTCATTAATAACCAACTGAAATACTACCTGGTCTCATTAATAACCAACTGAAATACTACCTGGTCTCATTAATAACCAACTGAAATACTACCTGGTCTCAGTATTTACCAACTTTAATACTACCTGGTCTCATTATTAACCAACTTTAATACTACCTGGTCTCAGTATATTTACTAACTTTAATACTACCTGGTCTCATTAATAACCAACTGAAATACTACCTGGTCTCATTACTGACCAACTTAAATACTACCTGGTCTCATTATAAACCAACTTAAATACTACCTGGTCTCATTACTGACCAACTTAAATACTACCTGGTCTCATTATAAACCAACTTAAATACTACCTGGTCTCATTACTGACCAACTTCAATAATACCTGGTCTCATTATTAACCAACTGAAATACTACCTGGTCTCATTAATAACCAACTGAAATACTACCTGGTCTCATTACTGACCAACTTAAATACTACCTGGTCTCATTATAAACCAACTTAAATACCACCTGCTCTCATTATTAACCAACTGAAATACTACCTGGTCTCATTAATAACCAACTGAAATACTACCTGGTCTCATTACTGACCAACTTAAATACTACCTGGTCTCATTATAAACCAACTTAAATACTACCTGGTCTCATTACTGACCAACTTCAATAATACCTGGTCTCATTATTAACCAACTGAAATACTACCTGGTCTCATTATAAACCAACTTCAATAATACCTGGTCTCATTAATAACCAACTTAAATACTACCTGCTCTCATTATAAACCAACTTAAATACTACCTGGTCTCATTATAAACCAACTTCAATAATACCTGCTTTCGTTATTAACCAACCTAAATACTACCTGGTTACATTATTACCAACTTAAATACTACCTGGTCTCATTATAAACCAACTTAAATACTACCTGGTCTCATTATAAACCAACTTAAATACTACCTGGTCTCATTATAAACCAACTTAAATACTACCTGGTCTCATTATAAACCAACTTCAATAATACCTGGTCTCATTATAAACCAACTTAAATACTACCTGGTCTCATTATAAACCAACTTCAATAATACCTGCTTTCGTTATTAACCAACCTAAATACTACCTGGTTACATTATTACCAACTTAAATACTACCTGGTCTCATTATAAACCAACTTAAATACTACCTGGTCTCATTATAAACCAACTTAAATACTACCTGGTCTCATTATAAACCAACTTAAATACTACCTGGTCTCATTATAAACCAACTTAAATACTACCTGGTTACATTATAAACCAACTTAAATACTACCTGGTCTCATTATAAACCAACTGAAATACTACCTGGTCTCATTAATAACCAACTGAAATACTACCTGGTCTCATTACTGACCAACTTAAATACTACCTGGTCTCATTAATAACCAACTGAAATACTACCTGGTCTCATTACTGACCAACTTAAATATTACCTGGTTACATTATAAACCAACTTGAATACTACCTGGTCTCATTACTGACCAACTTAAATACTACCTGGTCTCATTAATAACCAACTCAAATACTACCTGGTCTCATTACTGACCAACTTAAATACTACCTGGTTACATTATAAACCAACTTAAATACTACCTGGTCTCATTACTGACCAACTTAAATACTACCTGGTCTCATTATAAACCAACTTAAATACTACTTGGTTACATTATTAACCAACTTAAATACTACCTGGTCTCATTAATAACCAACTGAAATACTACCTGGTCTCATTACTGACCAACTTAAATACTACCTGGTTACATTATAAACCAACTTAAATACTACCTGGTCTCATTAATAACCAACTGAAATACTACCTGGTCTCATTACTGACCAACTTAAATACTACCTGGTCTCATTATAAACCAACTTCAATAATACCTGCTTTCGTTATTAACCAACCTAAATACTACCTGGTTACATTATTACCAACTTAAATACTACCTGGTCTCATTATAAACCAACTTCAATAATACCTGCTTTCGTTATTAACCAACCTAAATACTATCTGGTTACATTATTACCAACATAAATACTACCTGGTCTCATTATAAACCAACTTAAATACTACCTGGTCTCATTATAAACCAACTTAAATACTACCTGGTCTCATTATAAACCAACTTAAATACTACCTGGTTACATTATAAACCAACTTAAATACTACCTGGTCTCATTATAAACCAACTTAAATACTACCTGGTGTCATTATAAACCAACTTAAATACTACCTGGTCTCATTAACCAAATTAAATACTACCTGGTCTCATTATAAACCAACTTAAATACTACCTGGTCTCATTATAAACCAATTTAAATACTACCTGGTCTCATTAACCAAATTAAATACTACCTGCTCTCATTACTGACCAACTTACAGTAAATACCACCTGCTCTTATTATAAAGCAACTTAATACTTCCTGTTCTCATTATTAACCAACCTGTTTAAAGTTCAAAATACCAACTGAAACTTATTTATGATTTTAATAAAGCTTCCTGCATAGGTGTGTTTTTATTATTTTTCTGTAGATCTATATTTAGATGGTAAATCGTATATACTTTGTTTCATCTGAATTGAACCTGGCTTGTATCCTGATTCATTTATTTAAGGAAGTCTATGTATATCTATTTTGATTTATTTATTGAATGCATACTACAGATTTGTAAATAGTTTAACACTGAACTAACAAAAAAAGTGAAGTCTTGACTGCCATGTGACCGAGACATGAAAAGCGGAAAAGGTACCAAGAGATACTGATACAGATGCTGAAAATCTGAGCGATAACTTACGAGGGGCCCCGAAATGAGCAGCCGATTCAGCATCAATTTGTTAGCTCATTGTTAAACTTTAGATAGGTCTGTCTTTAAAACACTGCTCACCTGGACATAGAAACGTCAACTAAAGAGCTACCAATGTATAATCTGCATATAATTTCTCAAATAGTTGTAAAATACTACTAGTAAATAATATCTAGAAATATTAAAAGCTAAGTCTGGCTTTTGACTTATTTCTGTCTCTTCACGAGGAGAATTGGGCAGTAAACCTGGCTCAGGTGAGCTATAAACAAAACAAAATCAGATTAAAAAAAGATAAAACAAAATTTTATTCAACTTCTTTCTTGACATTCTTGTTGTATCTCAGATTGGCCTTGCCAACGGGGCATATACTTTTGTTTAAACAACCCTCACACTTAGGTCGTAAAGGGAGACAAGTCTGTTGGCCAAATCCGACTAAAAGATGGTTTATATCCTGCCAGTATTCTCTGAAACATAAAGATAAAAGAAATCCTACATATCTACTCATGTGATATGTGTATTGACATTTTAATTTTTTAATTATTCAAGTTACTGTGAACTTAAATAAAGTCAAGGCCAACCAGGTTTTTACAACCTTGGCAGATTTTTACTTATGGTGAGAGGAGGAGGGGTTATAATTTTTTTTACCTGTCCCTCCTTCAGTCAGTCAATCATGGTTTTTCACACCTTTTACTAAAAACTTGCAGATATTAAGCTAAGTTTTGGACTGTGAGTCAATCACATTAAGTTACAGATCAATTTCACTTTCATTTTACCCTACTGATTTTTGCTGTCAAATATGAGATTATTTTTAAGGTTATTTTTCAGTCCACAAAATCTCTCAAAATTTTCTCTCTATCAAAGTTTCACTAAAATTACATCATCTGTAACCCTTTGGAATAAATTTTCATAACAACCATCAATTTATGAAATATAAATTACAAGTACCTTGGTAGCCAGTCCTCTAACTCTTTCCTAGTACTCTCAGGATCTTTGGTGGGTTTTTTCACCCATTTGAGTCTGTTTGCTATCCTGTGTACATGTGTGTCAACTCCAATACCCAGCACCTCATTCCAAGCGCATTTCATGACTAAATATGCCATCTTGGGTCCGACTCCTGGTAACTTACAGAGATCTGTTACAGTGTTAGGTATGTCACCTTTATAGTCCGCCTTTAAAATCTCTGTAGTATTCTTTATATATTTCACTTTTGTCTGTAAGATGTAAATAAAAGAACTGTCAGAAAAACATTATTACTCAAGTACCAACTCAATTAGTGTTCATCAAAATATATTAACCAAAATCCTTAACATGGGTTGATATTTTTTGCTCTATGCTCTCACCAGAGGTATGGCATCAGTGATTTTGTTTACCTTAAAGTACATGTACTACCAAAGATAGTCTCCTCTCAGGTAAAATGACTAAATTTTCCAAGTGGACCACTAAAAGTCCCAAAAACAGTGATAAGCTACTAAGTCCTTACCCATAACATTTCAAATACTGTCACAATATGACATCTTTCCAATAAGGATCATTATTATATTGCAGGCAGAGTAGTTTTTAAAAAATGTAACAAAATCACTGGGCATACATTTGCTAAGTTTCTTGCAGGCAGTATAAAATGTGTAAAAATAATTCTAATTCAAGTTGTTTTGAGTCTACAAATGTACAAGATTGATTGATCAAATGATTGATTGGGGTTTTATGTCTCAGTCAAGAATTTTTTTTATTACCATTCAAGAATATTTCATTTATATCCGGACATCACCAGCTTTAGATGAAGTGACAGAATTTGTTAACCTTTACAATGCACTGAAGGCAATATGCAGATAGGGTTCTTTAACATGCCATGCTTACAGTGACATTAAGCATTAGTTTTAAAGGTCTCTTCCAAAGGGCCTTGCAATTTTCAAGGGTTCTTTAACATGCCATGTTTACAGTGACATTAAGCATTGGTTTTAAAGGTCTCTTCCAAAGGGCCTTGCAATTTTCACAGGTTCTTTAACATGCCATGTTTACAGTGACATTAAGCATTAGTTTTAAAGGTCTCTTCCAAAGGGCCTTGCAATTTTCACGGGTTCTTTAACATGCCAGGCTTACAGTGACATTAAGCATTGGTTTTAAAGGACTCTTCCAAAGGGCCTTGCAATTTTCACTGGTTCTTTAACATGTCATGCCTACAGTGACATTAAGCGTTGGTTTTTTAGGGTCTCTTCCAAAGAGCTTTGCAATTTTCACTTTTACATGCCAAGTGCTTGGTGATAGAATTGTCACTACATAGTAGTAGATATTGATAATGAATGTTGTTTAAGAATTTACCTGTACTTGTACATATTTGTTAAGGCGTGTTAATGCACTAATGTTATATTAAATCCTTCTAAGCCTTATGTTTGAGAAAAAATGCTGTTAAAATATTTAACTATATTATTACACCTAAGGTAAGATCTCACCAAGACCCCTAACAGATAAAGAATTAACTGTAATGCAATTATTGTGAAATTAGACATAAACAAAGCAACAAAAATGGTTTTATACAAAATGATAACTTCCAAAGAAAATGATAACTTCCAAAGTCTTCAATGCATATCCAAAATGGAAATTTGCTTTTGAAATAAAACACTCATTCTAGCATTTTTTCTCATCTAGACAAGTGAACAAGTAAATAATCTAAATTTATCCTGGGTATAAAATCTTTCATATATGTACTAACTTTCCAGAAGCCTGCTGGATATATCAGTTCACCCAGTTTTACATCTGATGTTTGGAGTATATTATCAATGGTACAACCATGCTGTCTTAGTTTGGCCATGGCAGCTGATGTCACTTCATCTCTGGTCTGACTTGATAACATCAATGATAACAATACTTGATACCTAAATACCTAGAACAAAATAAACACGGATTTATAGACTGATCTCAGACAGTTTTCCATGCACCTTATCTGGTTCCTGGCTTGGATGAAAACACAAGAGGCCCATGGGGCTTATTACCCACCTGAGAACAATACGCTTGGGGAACACTACTCCTACACAGATTATCATATTGTCATAAAGCCTTCGGCTCAGGTGAGCTAAGAAAACTCTGCACTCCGAAGTTTTACCTAATTCTTGTCTTAAAACAAGTGTGTATGTGATACAATGTAACTGCAATTTTTTACTATCCACAGTAAAAGGATAACTTGTGACTGTGACAAGTGGCTGAAAAAAGCACTTGTACCAAAAGAACTTTACTTGTGCCATGAGACCCAATTTATGGGCCTTGAACCCCATTTATATAATGTATTCACAGTAACAGTAGTTATGTAAACCCCTGAAACATGAATCAATATAACAGTAACACCATTAAATGGGTAATGGTAGGGTTAGAGGTTAAAGGTAAAAAAAACAAAGGTTAGTCTATTTAACTACCAGAACCAGTATATACCTCAGGAGAAGCATCCTTGTCACTGATGACATCACATCCCATGGTGTCTACAGGTGCATTTCTTTCTTTCCTCATTTCATAAATGTTCTTTATCTGTTCTCTCCATAACGCTGGTTCCCACTTTAGTTTTTTTGTATCAACAATGTTGTCTTCTCTGATTTTATCACTACCAGAATCTTCATTCTGACTTTCTTCATTTTGATTCTCTTCTTGTTTGATTTCACGTTTTCGCTTTTGTTGTGACAACTTAGAAGCAACAGTTTTTTTCTTTGGTTCAATTTTCACCTGTAAATCTAAATATATATCAATACACCAATATACATATACAGTATTTTTTATCATATTTCCCAGACAATGTATGCTAATATGCAATAGATTTCCAATAAACCCAAATAGGGCCTGTGAATTAATGAATTATAATAAGAAGTTTTCAATCAACATGATATTTAATATATATATATTTTGGGGGGGGGGTCATTCAACAAGGCATATTCTTTGGAATGAGAGTCTAAATTTAAAAAAAAAAAAAAAATTGGAGAAACTTTTTACACAAGCACTTTAAGTTGTAAGCAACGTACCAGAAAATAGAAAATTCATATTTTATGATTCAGTTACAAGGTTTTGAAAAATAATTGCCGGAAAAGAACCACGGACAGCTTTAGGTCATTTCACAATCTAATGGCAATGTATACAAGGTTAATAACTAAAGATAAAAAAGGTGTCGGATGGCGTGAATTGTTCAGTCGTACCATGCAGCTGTAACCGCTTTAGTTCAAGGTTTCCAATATTTTGTGAAATAAGTCTATTCAAATGCATTTTTTACGAATTTGCAAACATAGATTTCTTGTTTGTAATATTTTCTCAAAAATTAGGAACCAATATCAAATGGGGATTTGGGCTCTAAAGAATGGAAACATGGCTAGAAGGGTAAGATCCATCTGTGTTTATAAAGTCTTTGTCAACAGATCGAGAACGACCTATAAGTGCCACAGTAGGAAGTTTTACATTTGCCATAAATTTTCTGGTTTGATAAGATGTTAGGAGATGCGATAATAATTTGTAGAGCTCCATACCATTTTCCTTTAAACGAGATCTCGTTGTTCTGGTGCTAAAGTATGACGATTCGGTCATTGTTATTGTCTGCAATGTATTTAATACATGTTTTCCTCGGGTGAAGAAGTTAAATTTTTTACAAATATTGAACATTCAGTGTTTACATAATTTCCCGCAAAATAAAAACACACGAGTTATTATGTACCTTTATCACCTGACTTAATAGTACGTTTAACGTAGTGTTAACGACTAAGTTACTCTTGTTCGATTCTGCTTTTGCTCATCGTATCTTCCTCCGCTGGTACAGCACCTCTCACTACCTCTGAACCATAGAAGATCTGTCACTTCATGCCATTTTATGTACATAGCTTTTTCGCTGCTTTTCTCAAGCTTTTAACTGTTTTGGTTTTGATTTTTAGTTTATTTTGCTTTAGTTGATCTTTTAGTTTTGTATATAACTAAATCGTCTTTGCTTTTACCATAGACATGTCATAGTATAACGAATATATGCCTGTGGTTATGCGTTATGTTTTTATTTTGTATTTATGTATTATCTCAATGCTTCATTGTGTTTTGTATTATATGTTTGCTTTACCATGTGTTATGCATGTAAAATATAATGTGTATCATAAAAATTTGCCGGTTTAGTCCATTCTAAAAGCTCAATTAGCGCTAATGTTTTTGTAGTTTTAATTATCATGAAAAATATATTTGATTCAATTTAAAAAGTCAAAGATAAGCGAAAATTTAGAACACTGATTATAAAACTCGCCAGTATGTCAAAGTAAAACCATGGTGATATTTAATTTATCATGGACGATGGTAAGTTAGTAACCTAGGATCATGCCGCGAAATCACGATCACCAGTCTTCATGGTGACAATGTCCTAATGGTTTTTGACCTGCGTGTAAATGAAAAGCCAGTTGGTGGTTAATATCATGTGAATACTTTGTCAATCGTTCTGTCTTTACGATTGTAATTATATAATGGGGTGTTGTTTTACCATTTATTGAGGATTGTAACGGTAATATCAAACATAAACATAATTATAGTGCGTCAAGTTTGATCTGTCTGTTTGACCTTTAATTGAATATTAGAATGGGCTAATATACTGTGATTTAGGGAAGAAAGCATGTTTCATTTCCAGAAACATTCGATTCTCAGTATTACTATCATCTATCCTTACATATCAACCTTATATAGCCCTAACTTAACACAGTGGATATTGATATAAAGGTTAAACGGCCAGGCCAAACTTGACGCACAATACCAATTCATGTTCAAATTATAATAACCCCAAAATCAAAATAAAAACTTAAAAAACTGACAAATTAAGTTAATAATGTCATGTGCTAATTTTGAATTTTTGTCATAAAAATTGTCATTTCATTTGCGACTTTTTTAATGCATTATTTTATAAAAATTTAAAAAATTAAAAATTAGCAAATGGCATTTGTGGTGTTAGAAAAGTCGGTCTATATATTATATATGTGCGTCTTTCTTTGCTATATGTTGTCTGCAGCCATATTATTATAAAATGCAAAGCTTACCCGTTATGTGGTGGTAGTGTGTTTCTATAAACACCACAAAGACTAAGTGCCTACGTATCAATGCACAACATGACTTCCCTCTCATGTTGGAAGGAACATCAGCCTCAAGACAAAGGTCAGAATGTTTGAAACAAATGTTAAGTCTGTCCTCCTCTATGGATCTGAGACATGGAAACAAACCCCCCAAAAAAACAAACATGACCTCCAAGTTTTTATTAACAAATGTCTCAGACAGCTCTTAAAAATCAGATGGCCTGAGAAAATATCAAACCAGAACCTATGGAGAAAGACACATCAAAAACCATTACCAGATACATTAAAGAAAAGAAAATGGCGATGGATTGGTCACATCCTAAAACGAGAACACAGGGAAACATCACAAAGCATGCTCTGTACTGGAATCCACAGGGACAGAGAAAGAGAGGGCGCCGAGTAACAACGTGGCGAAGAACATTAGACAACGATCTGAGGTTGATCCAGATGTCATGGGGAGAGGCCAAACGAGCTGCACATGGCCGGGACAGATGGAGAGCTATTGTCGAGGCCCTATGCCCCTCCAGGGGAACAGAGGATTAAGTCAAGTAAGTCAAGTGTGTTTCAGTGTAAGTTTTTCTTGAGCCTTAAAGGTCACCTCTATATAAGGACGACCTGCTTTTAAAGGCCGGTAAAATATTCCGATATTGCTTTTTATTTCATGATACTTTCATCTGTATACAAGGGCAACCTGTCCATGAAGACCAATTTTACTAGTTCTCTTTTAAATGTAGTTAGACATTAATTACGAGTCCTTAAACGGGACCTAGTTTATTTTAAGTTCCCATCCGAAATTTAAAGAACCGTGACTTTCATTTCATAATGCCGAATGCTTGGCGAAAGAACAGTCATTTGTTATAAGCTTTGTTACTACAAAGGCTGCAATTAAACTACAGTACAGACCTGTCTAATGTTTAACACTGAGCTAACGAATTAGGGGCGATTTGACAGCTCATTGTTGATCCCTAGTTAGCTTTACCTTGACAGCTTTTAGACAGCTGCAATCTATCCCTAGGCAACTTTTCCTTCACTACTATCCAAATCTCGGTAACTCGATCGGAAGTCGACAGTAACTGTTGGTGTTTGCTCAGTGTTAAACTTTCGACAGGTCTGTATCGTATATGGACAATATTGCACCAAAATTGTTAAACATACCTAATAAACCAAAATAAAATGGCCCATCCCGAAACTTTAATGCCGTTGCATGATTGCCAACCGTTGTTTGGTCCAGATAAAATGTACATGGTTGTTTGTTGGGGTTCTTTGTATTTTTGTGACATTTCATATTTTGTATCATGAACTTCAATAGTTATCCTTTTCTTCACACACACACACACACACACTGGCTGTTGGAAATTGAACCTTTTGTTCTTATAGGAGTATTAAAAACTAAATTGACAAATAAAGACACAAACCCGTTACATATACACATATTTATTTATTTATTTATCGACATTTACCATCTATAGAACATGTCTGTGATGAAGGGTAGAAAACATCTATTCACACCATGGACACGCCCATGACATTTTGACATAACAGACCCCGTATCCATAGCGATCAGCTGTCCATGACACCACTCGATTGACACCAACATACACCTTGTCATCTTTTACCCCTGAGGTGTCAGGTGTTCCATCAAGAGTGTACAAACAATCGGAACACATACTAACATCCATTCCATTATCATTCGTTATCCGGACGAAATCATTACTGATGAAAATGGTTAGCTGGGTAATTGTAGCAGATAGAGCATCTTGAAGAAATTCTAGAAATTTGTTATTGCAGTCTGCACTTCCGTATACAAAACCGTGGGGATAGTAGCCAAACGTTTCAGCATTATGTGACGTTGTTGCTGGATCGCCTCCTGAAAAATATCGAATCATTTAATTTGAATTAATATTGTCGTAATCGGATTTTATTTTGGACATTTTAACTGCATCGCTGTCATTGGGAATTTTAATTTTTACACTTTTTTATGCATAACCATAAACTCGAGCTTCTCGTGGCCTTGCTCGGTATTATTTTTTAAAACAAACAAAAACGTCTGCAAGTCTTGTTATTTTCCGCCGGGTAAATGCAAGAATAATAGGCATGACTAGGAATCGCTTCTATTTACGTCACTGGAGTACTCCGCTGTATCACGTGATCGATACCGCTTAAAGTTTGTGCGGAATATTTTGGAAAACGTTGACGACGACATTTGCCGGAGTAACGTCATCTTTACGAGAAAACGCGAACTGAATCGATTCCATCCCCAATGAAAATAATTGTTCCGCAGAAACTTTATGGGTTTATCAAGTGGTACACTGGCGGGTCCCATTGATTATATATACGACGTTACCGACCCCAACCCCTGTTCCATGACGTCAACATTGCGAACAACTAACATTTTCATATCCGTGTACAAATTCAAATATTACAAACCGACAGACTCACTAACCAAACCCTACTGTGAGATGGTTTTGTTATTCAATTATTATTATTATTGTCGTGTGCTAAATCTTGACTTTTGTCGATCAGGATGTTTGCACAGGGATGAAGTCATAGGTAACTTGACTGTTTTCCATTACCAATGTGTGACATAAGACGCCTAGGTAAACGTTTAAGGTTAGACAAAGGGAGAGGTGAAGTTCATACCTGTAGACTAGTAATGAGGTTGCATGTTTTCATAATGTTTTGCACGTGGGAGAACTCAGCAAGTGCGCGAGCACTGACCTAATATAGCTTGATTTTATGTAAGCTTCTATTTAATATGTTAATAGAAAAAGGGTCGTGATTTAAAACTACCACGTGAAAAAAGAACATGCGATAGAAAACGAAAAATAAAATTAATTAATAAATTTATTCAAATTTACTATTAGGAATCCTAGATTTTGCCAATCTATCTAAAAATGAAAATGAAAACTGTGTACCCAAAACTTTAATGCAAGTAAAAACTAGAACTGCCTCTTGAGAGCCAATATGCCCGTCCCCAACATCTACAAGAGTTAAATGTTTTCCTGCAACCTTGACCTTTCTGATATGACCTTGGTTCAAGTTCATGATACACATTTGGATCATGGAAATTATTCATGTGAAGTTTTATTACAGTCATCAAAAGAAATTTTGAGATATGGCCCGGACATCATTTTACACTGACAGACAGGCGGACATTGTGATTCCTATATACCCCCCCCCCTCAAACTAGTTTGCGAGAGGTATAATAATAGGTTCCTTTATCAAACGGTCGTTGGAACGGAGGACAGGGGACTCTAAAAAAAATTTACGTAGCACCAAGAGGGTTCATATTGTGCTTCGGAGTGTTGTTTTTCAAAACCTCTACATTTTTGTCGTAAGTTATACTGTAGTTACATATCAACAAAATTTGAATTGAATAGAATTGAATTTATGAAAGACAATCCCATGATTATTATGTCCGTAGAAATTAAAAAAAAATACATACTATGCAAATGCCTGAATGGGGTTCGCCGCTGCACCACGTGATACCTTCTAACGTGTCTGTGAAACACTTGTTTCCAATGGACATGGAATCGCACAATATGACGCTATCCCATAAAAACGACGTTATTCCGGGAATTTGTAACGTTGACGTTTTCCAAAATGTTCCGCACAAACGTTAAGACGTATTGATCACAAGGTTATGAAATATCGCAAAAAGAACCTTTCAAGGTTATGAAATATCACAGTGTTTCAAATTTTCCCAGAAAATAAAAAAATGTGATATGACAGCTGCTCTAAACTTGTACCCAGAAAATAAAAAAATGTGATATAACATCTGCACTTGTACAGAAAGAGCTAGCTTTAGTACAAAGGTCTGTTACATCAGACATGTTTTCCAAGAGGAGAGGTACATATTAAAGTCATTTGGCATTTCGCTGATATATTTTTAAAATAGAATAACATTTTCCTGCCATTCAAAAACAACTCCCTGTGGTAAAGATGACGTCAGCTTGTGGAAAACGACCGTGGCCTGAGCCGATAAAATTAAAAAATTCTTACTGCGTTTGAAGTTTTAAATAATTCTGGGATTTTAGAATAAACAACTTTGTTTTCTACAAAAGCTTGATCTCTTTTTATGTTTTTTTGATGGAAGTCACTGAAATTTATATATCAATAATATTATGCATAACTTTTGGAAAAATGCCTATGTTGTATTTTTTCTGCGGGACAAGACCAACTAATGCAATTCCATTTTCAAATGCAAAGGTTTTGGGGATACCATGTGGTGCTTCATTGAACCCTATTATTATGTGAGAAATGTACGAAACATGGCAGGCAAGTCTCGTTTGAAAATTTTGATTTTGTACTCGAGTATGAACTATTTCCTGTAGTCAAGTTTACCGTCGAAAACAGACGTTGACCTCGGTTAAGTCATCACTTGTTTGGTGACGTCATTTGAGTCAACACTGTTTTTGTACCCAGAAATCTCAAATTCGCGCTGGTCACAGGACGTGGTGAAAGTGGTGTGATATTTTAACCTCGGGTTATATAGCACTATTGGAAGGCCCCAAACCATCCACAGAAAAATATTTACTGCTCGGATGCTATCCATAGTATCATCAGTCTGGCGGCCTTACCCGATTAACTAAAAGTAATACTAGTAATGAATAAATATGACCAAGTTCTGTGTAGTGTGCAAGACTGGGGTGGGGCGAATGATCGCCCTGTACTAGCAAGCTTTTATTGCCCTCATGTTCGCCAAATAATAAAATAGTATTTACCCCATCCATCGGCGTCTTTAGCGTCAGCGACATTGAACATGTAACCACCCCTTTCCCCAGGGTGGAGATAAAAATCCATTCTAAACACCCGTCGTCCACACATAGGCTGCTTTAAACACCCATAACATTCTGGAACTCGATGAAACCATGGCTGTGCAAGCAGAACTCTACTGCAATTTTTACTGAAATTAAGATTATTCATAACATAAATTTATTAGAAATTCAGTCTCTAGTAAAAGACAATACTTAAGATTTTGCTTCAATATCATTAATCAAAACCAAACATACCAATCCATGTCAAAATCGCAATCCTAAAACAAAGTAAAGCCTTTGAACTGGCGAATAAGGTTAAACACTCTAACTTCCACCAGGGAAGTAAGGCTGGGCGCTCCGGAAGGTTGTGTAATACCATTTACAATTTCGCCTTCCTTTCTATTCCATATTAAGGCTTTTGCGTCTTTACTGGCATATAAATGCAAACATACCAGTCCATGTCCAAATTAAATCCCAAAAGTGAAAACTTGTAAATTAGGTTAAACACGTCAACCTTCATCTGGGAAGTGTGGACAGGTGCTCCGGAAGGGTCAGCAGCACCTCCAGACAAACTATATCTATACCTACCACATGCAGGATTTCTGGAATAGTGGATGCACTAGGTAATCCATATGGATTGTGATATCAATACTTACTCAGGATATTGTTTATTTCTCCGCATTCTCCAGTTTATAAAGTATGGATTTTCTGGCTTACTGGATGGATTTCTGCATCCTTCAACTTCTCCAGTAGTCAAATCAAACCACAAACAGTTCTCTTCACAACATTTAGGTGTCAACTGTACATCAGAATCTAATATAGCAGGATCTCCGGACACAACTACTGGTGTACCTGTAAAATTAACAGTGATTTGTAAAGAAACTTAAAAACAAGCAGTTGTTGTCAGGACAACCAAATCCCGCCCTAATAAAATACTGAAATAAGTAACGAAACTGAAGTCTTAAAAAGAAGAAAGTAAAAACTTTAACTTTGCAACAGTCATAGCAACCAAAGCAACGAAACAAAATAATATTGACAAAATAAACAGGCAGACAAGATAAATAAATAAATAAATAAATAAATAAATAAATAAATAAATAACAACAAACACATCACATATTGGGGTCATCGGTTGTTAAACTTACAATTAATTATTGAAGATAGTCATAGAGCTTGTTCCCACTAGGGGACTCTGTATAACGAAACAGGCTGCTTGCAAATAAATTGTTGACCCAGGGATATTGCAAGCCCAGGCTTATCAAGGTCATCAAAAAGTTTTATGACCGTCATCACAGTATTGTTGATAAGTTTGATGTCTCTGCGTCCAGGATTGCCCTGGATACATTTGACGTCTCACAGTTCCATGTTCGTTTTATTTCGCACAATTTTGATTACACATGTGACGAGTGTAGCTAGCTAAACAACAATTGTATTTTTATTACATGAGGCTTTCCTCAAGGTTGTTTTTTATCGCCCGATCTATTTGTTTTAACAATCGAACATTGAACCAGATGAAATGGGATTGAATTAGAAAATTTAGCATACTGACAGTTGATACAATAATGACGAAAATTACGTTTTAAAGTAATTAAAATAAAATAATGGTTTCGTTTGGAATCTTGAGAAAACTGATTGGCTTATTTAATTTTAAACTCAAGTTTTTTTACTGGTTAATGACAAAATAACAATTTTTAATATTTTACTTATTGCTCATTTGAAGTATTAGCATGATTTTGTTCATTTAACAACCCAAGTTTATTTCCTGATGTATTTAATTATAGCCATGGAATTATTGTTTTACCGAAAATGTAACGAAAAGGTTTGTCGAACAACAATTGGATATTTCATTTTTTTTAATTTGATAAAAAACGTTTTGGTTTACTTTTTAGAATATTGGAATTTGGCCACTTTTAACTATACAAACAGAATGAAAACCATATATACAAAATAATACTATCCCCAATATTACATGTGATAACCATATAATTTGTATAAATGATAAAAACATGAATGAAGAAATTCAAAATACTTTAAATCCTATCTTTCTCTGTCATGTTGTCAATATTGTTTTTCAATGTAATTGCTTCAACAATTTTGGTTTGTATTTTTAATTACTACTACTAATAATAATCATCATCATCTATGTTGTTTAAATTTTATTTCGGTTTTATTGAACAAAAAAAAAACCTTAATTACGTGGAGTGGAAAAGGTTTCTATGGCAGGTGTGCCAACCCAGGAAATAATTCTTAATAAAAGACAGGTGTGTCCTTTCGGGCAACTCCTTTAATAAAAGACACTTACATAAATCATCAGATACCTGTGTGTAGTTCTTAACCGCCTCTGTGTTACCATGGAAACATATTATCACTAACATGCACAACAATCCTTCTGTGTACCCCATTGCTTTAACAATACAAATTTAAGATAAAAAATTAAAAAAAAAATCATTTAGAGATATAGTAGTAATTCTATAATGTAACGTACATTGAAGTTTATGAATAGTGAAGTGAATGGTATTAGCAATAAACAACGCAATTAAGAACATGAAACAATAAAGTAAAAATGTAACTGATAAAGCAGTAAAAACGAGAAATAAGACATATGTTAATCGGAACCATTGATTATAAAAAATCCCGACTGTGGAAGGGCAACTAGTAAATGTCCAGAGGTGTGGTTATAAATCTGTTCGTGGTTCAGGGTCCGGACAATCCCATTAATTTTACGACCAGTGGTCATTAAGTTTCAAAATATTTGTTGAAACATGTCGTTTTCAATGTTATTATATCATGAATGCGCGTTACCATTCTTTCAATAATTGTAATTAACCAGTATTAATTATAAGACATATAAAAACTTAATATAAATTTCTTGCTAAAACATCTTAAGCAAACAAAACAAATAAGCTTGATAAAAAAACATCATTGAAAATAAACATATAACGAGATGCAACACTAAATATAAAATTATTTTTATGTTAACGGTCATTGGAAAAAATACCTCTCATTACAGAAAATGTATCATGTTTTGAAAAATATTTTCTAACTAAAATATATCTATCAATCAAAAACAAACATACTAATCCATGTCCGAATCACAATCCAGAAGCAAAGTAAAAACTTTTGAAATGACAAGTGAACTTCCACCAGGGAAGTGAGGCCGGTGGTCCGGAAGGGTAAGCACCTCCTATTTAGCTAGCTACACCCGCCACGTGTGTAATCAAAATTGTGTGAAAGGAACGTGGAACTATGAGACGTCAAATATATCCAGGGTAATCATGGACACAGAGACATCAAACTTATCAACAATACTGTGATGACGGCCATAAAACTTTTTGAGGGCCTTGATAAGCATAGGCTTGCAATATCCTTGAGTCAACAATTTATTTGCATGCAGCCTACTTCGTTGTACAAAGTCCCCGTAGTGGGAACAAGCTCTACCATAGCGTATTAATTAAATACACCATAAGCACAAGAAGCAGGTATATTACTGCATAAAAAAGGAAAGTTGACAATAGAAAAATTGAAATCATCACGTTTGTCATAAAGTTTCAAATATAGCTTTCGTGTGCGTCATAATTCAGCTATAAGTCAAAATATGAAGCAGAACTTGATGAATCAATCGTGTCTTTTATTTCAAGCTCACTTGGATAGATGACATTTATATAGTCTCCAAATTTAGGATTGTTAAGAGACAGAACGTCATCTATATATCTGTATGTTGAGTTGAATGATTTGGCGACAGTCTTCTCTCCAGATTTAACAAGGTTCTGCATAAATTCTGCTTCATAAGAATGAAGAAACAAATCAGCAAGCAATGGTGCACAGTTTGTACCCATTGGTATGTCGATTGTTTGCTGAAGAACTATATTACCAAACACAACAAATATGTTATCTATCAAAAACTTCAACATTTTATTTATGGTACCTTCAGTATATTTTTGTTTGGAATCCGTATGATGCTTGACAAAATAACCAGAATCGCTGTTCAGCACCAGATATTTGTATCTTGGCTTACCGTTTTTGTAAAAGAAAGACAAGTGAATAATTTCTTTAAGGCGTTCTTTCACTTTAGAATGAGGGATAGTGGTGTATAGTGTAGAAAAATCAAATGTTTTTATACTTTTTACATGAGATAAAGTATAAGAAGCAAGATGTTCAAGTAATTCTTTAGAATTTTTGAGAATCCACATTTGTTTGATTCCAGATGTAGAATATACTTTTTCTGAATAAGACTGAAGACCTTCTTTGACGATTGTCATAATTTGTGTTAGAGTTACCGATAATGATTTAGTAGTACATTTAGATGAGCCTGCTATATATCTTTCCTTGTATGGATTTTTATGGAGTTTAGGAATCCAATACAAGTAAGGAAGATCAATCTTCCTCTTTAAGATTGATACCGAAAGACTCGAGAACTCTCCTATGGTTGGAAAGAACTTCATCTTTGGTAAAATTAGTTCTAGTATATGCAGGGTTCCAAATATTAAAATCAAATCGAACATACTGATCCATGTCCGGAAGCAAAGTTAAACTTTGAAACTGACAAGTTAGATTAAACGCGTTAACTCCATCAGGGAATTGAGGCCGGGTGCTATGGAAGGGTAAGCGCCTCCTGTTAAACTAGCTAGACCCGCCACATGTGTAATCAAAATTGAATGAAAGAGAAATAATCACATCTTTTTCTATATATCCATTAAGTCTAACATCGAAACATTGCTGATTAAGGTTTAGACTGGGGGAATGTCAAATCTAAAGTAGTTTCCCATGATGAGTTAACATGAACTTCATAAAGCCCTTACAATTGATTACTAGTATAATTTTGAGAAGAAGTTCTAATTTTCAACTATTTCAACATTGAAAATCATCCTTATTTTACCAAAAATAACCAATTCATTTAATTAACCTTCAGACTGGGGGAATGTCAAATCTACAATAGTTTCCAATGATGGTTTAAAATGAATTTCATAAAGCTATGATTTTGAGACGAAGTTCTAATAATTTTCAACCATTTTAACATTGAAAATCATTTTTATTTTACCAAAAAAACCCATTCGTGTAATACGTCATATCGTGATTACCCGGAGTTACCTAACGTTTCAGAACTCTTTAGTGATGAAGACGCGAAACGTATGTTGTACCGTTAATCTCGCGAGATTTGCGGGACAACCGTAACCAGTGTAAACATGAATGTCAGCATAGCATGACAAAACAATGCCGACTTTACATTGTGTATGGCCGATAGTAGAGGGGAAATGTCGATGCACAAAAGTACCATTTTGTATTCCACAAAAGCTTACTACTAGTATATCAGCTTATTACTCTGTGTTTAATGACATTCTAGTAGGTGTCTAATTAAAATGTTAACATAGTTCAAATGTTATTTCGTAATTAAGAAAGCTTACACCACCGACATACGACTCCGTCTTTAAAGACATTCTAGTAGGTGTCCAATAAAACATTAATTAAAATAGTTGTCATACCATTTCGGATATTAAAAAGCTTAAAATTATTATTAAACATATTTTAATTTTACAGCACTAGACTTACGTTGCTGAATATAATTTTACATTAGTAGTATTCGTACCAAAATTGTAGAAATATTTTAGTATGTCGAAAAATATAAGAACCAAACTTTATTTTACGGAATCTATTTAAGACAATACTTTTAATGATAAAAAAATAATTTTAAGCATAGCTTAGTTTTAAGGAATTTCAAACTTTACGAAGCAGATTAGTTCTATTAACAATGTTTATCTGATAATACAATGTATTGCTTCATGATTTAACGATATCCTCGGAATATCAACAACACAAACTTTTGAACCTATTAAACTTCACACTGGAGGAATAACATAGCAATGCTGAATTCAAAGAAACGCCATAAAGTCCTATCAGTGAAATATAATTTTAACAAGAGGTTTTAAATTCCAACCACATTTGAACATTGAAACCGCTGTTGTTTTTCCAAAATCACTAATTTAGATATTTATTCCTCATGGAGAGTTTTTCCTTAGCTAAATCGGTTAAATAATTTTTTTGGTCCGTTGGGTGTATTTTCAACCCCTTGAAAAAATTGGTTTTAAAATTTTGGTCCAAGCACTACTGATGAGGAAATAGATTCCGAAACGGCTGTCTAGTGCTGTAAAATTAACACTGGTGTGATATGTAATCTATTTTGAAGATGTTCTAGTAGGCGGCTAATATTGAAATATTAATCAAAATGGTTCACATACAACTTCGTAGTATAGAAAGCTTACGATGTCATCAAATCGCACTTTTTCATAGTAGTACGTGTCTTTACTTAAAGTATTAAATTGAAAGAATTAAATTAATTGAAATAATTACGTACCAAGTTGTAATATGGAATCCTTATAGCACCAACATGCCACTCTAAGTTTTAAAACATACAATAATGTGCCTTAACTCAAAATACTTCCAACAACATCGATCAATAAATAACTGGATTTTGTCATAATTTTTTTATTTTTTTATATATATTGATTTCTTTGAACAGGTGCGCACATTTTCCACGCTTGATTAACTAATAAAAAATTAAAGTAACGAAAAAATCGAAATCTGGTAACAGTGTTGTATTATGCTCCCTGTTTATATGATTAATTGTGTTTAATTGGAACTATTTACTTGATTTGTGTGCAATAAATACCTTTCTTCTAAGTTACCTTATACATTTTAATTTCCACTTAATTAAAGGTGGAAAAATAAATGGTAAAAAGAGCTGTGTTGTATATGATAATGTAACCGTTCAATGGCCAGCTGTGTATTGTTATATATCGATATCCAATTAAAATAACAATACTCATGAAATCTGAAGTAAAACCAGCAAATTTCAATTTTTCAGCTTGTGACACGTAAGATTGACCATGTGCGACTTCTGAGTAAAAAAGAAAAAAAGAATCGTGATAATTAATATCATTTATATGTTTGACATCTCATGGTTCAAAGTTCCTATCATTCTCAGTTAGCTAGACAGGATGCGGTTACTCTTCCGGATCACCCGTACTCTATTTCCGGGTGAAAGTTCACGTGTTTACTTTCCTTTTTGGGATTGTTATTTGATCATAGACTATGTTTGTTTTTTATCATTAAGCAATTAATTACTTTATGTTTCTTGAAGCTTCTGTTCTCTTATGCCAAATTGTGGGTAATATTTTCGAATACAACCTCAAATTACTTAAACGAGTTTCATTAAGAGTTATTTTCAATACCATATAGCAGTCTGTAGCTGCAATAATGTTCTTGATAAATGCCAAAGAAACCACATAAATACAAAAGCACATATCAACCCAAACCATACCGAACCATGTTCAAATCGCAATCCCAAAAAAGACTACTTTGAAAACAGGCAAATTTATTAAACCATGCGGACTTCCATTAGGGAAGTGATACCGGGAGTTCGGAAGGGAAGTGAAACCGGGAGTGTGATACCGGGAGTGTTATTAACTTTGAAACAGATACTCCATAGCTAGGAGACGTATAGAAAAGGAAAGCGAGTTAGACAACAGAAAAATTGAAGCCATCACGTTTACACTTTACATGTAGTTTTAAATGTAGCCTTTCTTGGGCGTCATAATTGAGGCATATGAAGCAGATATTGAAGTATGTCATGTTTTATTTTGATCATATTTACGCAGTGTGATAAGAAACATTTTAGGTCACATTTGTATCAATAAGACATATTGCATAATTATAAAAAATGAGTCAGACAAAACTATCGAAGCAAATGTCAAGAAAGAAATACTTTCAACAATTGTCTGAAAATAAATTACCTTTCTTATTTACAGATTAGTAATTAGCGTGCTTGAGTTGTATAGTGAAACGTCAATTATTTGTTTCTTTCATCAAGACATATTTGTATAGAAGTATAGAAGTTTAACGCTGACGCAGTGTTCTTGATTATATTGCCAAATCAACAAAGCAACATATAACAAACGCCAACCTGACGATATATGAAAAACATATTCTGAAAGAACTGGGGCCAGTTGTACGAAGCTTGATTAGTTTAATTGGCAATTAATAAAAATTCACAAACATCAATAAAAATCAACGTAACATAATCAAATTGATGTTTTTATAAGAATGTGCTGTAGTTTTGTGAAATTCTATCGATTTTTTTATATTTTTAAGTTTAATTTCACAACATAATTGAAATTATGCAAAATGCAAATTTTGGCTAATCAACTGACAGCTGAACCCTGATAAACAAACTACCAAATTGTAGATCATGTGATAAAGGTTCTGCTGAGAACCCTTTAACGTCGTTAATTTTTACCAATAAGACTTTTACAGAAGCTAGCATCACCAGCGCCCTAATAGTCTACTATGTTCATTCTTAGCACACTGAAACGACCGAAAACTGTAAAATAAAAACAAGATTAATGATAGTTAGCAAAACAAAGTATGACTCATGTTTATTGTAATTATAAAAGGAAACAAAAAGTGACACGACCAACGTCAAACATGACCTTTAATAAGTGTGTGTGGTACATTATCTAATATAGTCAAGGTTAAAGTATTGTTGATAAGTTTGGTGTCTCTGTGCCCAGGATTGCCCTGGATATATTTGACGTCTCATAGTTCCATGTTCCTTTCACACAATTTTGATTACACACGTGGCGGGTGTAGCTAGCGAAACAGGAGGTGCTTTCCCTTCCGGAGCACCCGGCCTCACTTCCCTGGTGGAAGTTCACGTGTCTAACCTCACTTGTCATTTCCAAAGTTTTTACTTTGCTTCTGGATTGTGATTCAAACATGGATTAGTATGTTTGTTTTTGATTAAACCCATTGTGCGTCACCACAGCTTGTGGTAATTTGGAGCTACATAATAATAATAATAATCAATTACAAACAAAGCAAGGAATGTCCTGATCACAATCTTAAAGTAAAGAAAACACTTTGAAACCGGAAAAAAATTACAAAAACACGCAAACTTCCACCATGAAATAGAAGCTAGGTGCTTTAGAAGGTTATGCACATCCTGGTTAGTAAGCTACATCCACCATGTGTATATATAAGTATACAGTATAACCTGCCTTATTTGCCACCTCTAAAGGCCAGTAGAATTGTATCTCAATTGTTCTTTATTCATATTATTTGAACCTGTATATAAATGCCGCCTGTCCATAATGGTCACTTTTACTGGTTCCCTTGGACGGCCTTTATATACAGGTTTGACTGTACTTTGATATAAAATTTGTCATGGACATTAAAAACCCATCGTTGGTCACATTAATCTTTGACTTTGTCAGTTTTCTCATTGATTTAGGATTGTGATCTGGACATGGATTGGACATGGATTGGTTTATTTGTTTTTGACGCCTTTGTTATATCCATATTAGCTATTTGTTTACATCCCAATGAAATGAACATGAAACTATGGAACGTCAAATATACCCAGTGTTTTGGATACAGGGACATCAAAAATATTGTGACGACTACCATAAGACTTTTTAAGGGTCTTGATAGGCCAAGGCTTGCATGCAATATCCCTTAGTCAACAAAATATTTAAAAGCAGCTTGCTTCGTTACATAATGTTCCCAAATGGTGGAAAAATATGTTGTCTGTTAAATCAGTCTATGTGCGCGTGGGTACTTACCATGGTCGAGTATAAATACTCCTAATAGGTTCCTCATAAAGTTTTATGTAGGTCGTCCAGCTGTGAACTTTCTTGATTCAGTCACGCAGGTGAAAGGTAAATTTTTACCCAACATTCATTTGTAAATTTGGGCCCAAATGGTTAGCTGGAAAACATATATCTGTCACACATGTGATTTTTTTCAAATGGACGTTACTAAAAAATTCAGCATTGACAAAATTATACTTTTAGTAGGTCTTTGAATAATGAATAAATATGCACTGGTCATTTTTCCGAGCAATTCTTTAAATTAATAATGTTTGTTTTTGATTGCAATAGAATGAGTTGTCTTTTTTATGTTTTATCAAGGTAATAGTTATGATATTGTTTCTAGGTATCCAATACAAATAACGATTCTAAATGCAAACTAAAAACTTCGCAAATAAAGTGAGGATCAAACAGGTAAGAGAGATTGGGTGTTCCAGAAATGCAAGTACGTATTGTCTAGCTATATACAAACGCCATGTGTGAAATTAAAATTAAGAAGGAAAGGAACATGAAACTATATGTTAAATATATCCTGGTGAAATGTGGATAGAGAGACATTATACTTATATACTAGTAAATAATATTGCGATGCGAGGTCATTAAATTTTTGGAAGGCCTTGAGAAACATGTGCTTGCAATATCTCGAACCAACGATTTAGTTGTAAGCAGCTTGCATCGTTGTATAAAGTCTCCATAGTATAAACAAGCTCTATACATGACGTATTATTTATGAATAAATACACCAAGAGCAGGAGAAGCAAGTATATTGCTTCTTTGAAAAAGAAATATATATCCCATTTGTCATACAGTTTGAATGTAGCCTTTCGTGGGTGTCATAATTGAGGTATAAGTCTAAATACGAGGCATGTGAGAAATCAGTCGAATTTTTTATTTCAAGATCAGTGGCATAGATAGCATCCACGTAATCTTCAAAATTATTAATAGCTAGAACGTCATATCCATGAAGCACAGTTGAGAAGGCACTCTAATTATATTGTACCTTCTACCAGTCCTGTTATAAATTACCAATAAAAGGGAAATGATTCTCTGTTGTTCCTGTTGGAGTAGCTAGCTAAACAGGAGGTATTCACAATTCCGGAGCACCCTCACTTTCCTGGTGGATCGCGTGTTTAAAGTATGTTATCAGTTTTCAAAAATTTTATTTCGCTTTTGGGTTGTTATTCAGACATGGGTAAGGTATATGTTTGTTTTGATTGCAATATGTGGCTTTATGCAAACAAGTGGCATCACAAATCAGCCAAGAAGAGATTGCATAGCAAAAAAGCATTATAGAGAAACTATTTTGATTGATTTTTATAGTACAAATATGTTTGCCCTTTGAGGCAAAGATGGTTCGTGTTCTGCTTTGTAATTATATATCAATGAGTCAAAACTCAGCACGACAAAATTTACGTGAAGAATGACATTCAATAATTATCTAAAAATACATGGTCTTTTATAAGTGATAAACTTGCGACATCATACTAAGGCATAATTTTGTTATATTCACAATCACTAAAGGGTATGTTAATTGCAATTAACAAGTTGGAGGTGTCCCCACAGAGATACCAGTCCAGTGGTTGTAATTATATTTGTATTTCTCTATGTTTTATCGTTGAACATATTTACGCAACAAATCTTACAAGCTAATAATCCTTCAGGTCATTTTTTAAAATAAGTCTTGTACTGATTCGTCTAAATAAAAAATGTTAATTTTGGTTAAATTTGATACATTTTTCCATCACCGACCTGTTTTTACCGGTGAAAGTTCAGGTGTTAAACTTAATTTGCCAGTTTACAAAATTTAATCTCTGTTTATTGGATTGTGATTTGGACATGGGCCGGTATGTTTCTTTTTTCAAGCACATACTCTTATTCGGTCAAACTGATAATAATAATAATAGCATATTAATAAAATATAAACAGGAACCGGAGAACAGAAGTGGAGTTCAACTTCGTTGCAACTCGACTAAAAATACTGTTTACAGCGTTACATTCTAGTGTAATTTGAAGCAGAGTTGATTATACACTGTCCAAAAAACAAAGATAAGTAGGTTTCTCTACTATATTGTATTACTGTTGGATTGTTATGGCAAATAGTACCTTTTTAATACGCAACCTTAATCACTCTTGGGATACGGATATATCTTAATAGTCATATGTTCATAATTAGAAAAATGTATTTTTTAAAGGTAAGATTCATGTACTTTTGTCATTATATAAAATGAAACAATTGAAAAATGTCATCATGACAAACGTCAGGTTTGAACTTAATAATTGTCACAGAATATCCGAGTGTCCTTTCACACAGGAAGACTACACGTGTATTGAACTTGACCTTGTTACATTTCTTCTGACACATCTTCAATCCAATATATATATATAAGTTTGTAGCCGAAAAAGTTCTTGAAAATATCCAATGTAATACAGCAACACAAAACAAAAAACAAACTAACGAATTAAAAATGAAAATAAACATACTAATCTATGTCCAAATAACAATCCATAAGCAAAAGTAAAAAGTTTGAAAACCAGCAAAGTAAGTTATAATTAAACAGCTTAACTTAAACAAGGAAAGTGAGACCAGCTGCTTCGGAAGGGTTTACAAGCAACTATTGATAATGAACATGAAACTATAGGACTTTAAATATATCCATGGTAATTTTGAATACAGAGACATCATACAACAAATAATATTGTGATGACGGAAATAAAACTTTTAAGGGTCTTTAATGGCAATTTTGAATATAGAGACATCATACTTATCAATATTGTCATGACGGCAATAAAACTTTTTGAAGGCTTTGATAATTCTAGGCTTGCAATATCCTTGCGTCAACAATTATTTGCAAGCAGCTTGTTTCATTGTATGAAGTTCCCTAAGTGGGAAAAAGCTCTTCTATAGCGTATTAATTGTGAAACGTTCTTGTTTGTTAGTTTGCATTTTTGATTGTGGTTTGTATTAACATGCGTGTGTTTGTTTCAGTACCGTAACTACCTATGAGGCAACCGAGGCAACTGCCTCGGTAAAAATTAACCAAGTACTTTTTCGCAAAGAAGTGGTATTTTGAGAGAGAAAGACTGAGAGAGAGAGAGGGGGTGACTTGGTTAAGAAGAAATAGATCGGAATTCGTCGCGGAAACAAGTGTCTCTTCATTAAGTCCAATAATCTCGAGCAACCCAGTAAAAGTTACAAAAATGACCAAGGCAAGTGTGTCAGTTATGATTGGCAAAGTATACTCCTGTGGATACGTTATTCCCAAAATCTAGATGGTGTCTTTTGTGCATATTGCATGGCATTTAGTTTAGGATACAGAAATAAAGAGTTTATTAAAGACTGGATAAATGCTATGGGTGGACAAAGGGCATGTTAAAGGTCCATGAAAGAAGTGAAAAACTCAGTACGCAGACTGAAAACATGGCAGAGAAGCAGTATGTCAGATAACAGACGGTTTGACTTCGGGATAATATATATTCACAGAGATGATGACGCTGGGCAGATTTAACCACTAGACGTCTTAAAGCGATGGGCTGGTCCGGGGAATCCGACCAGGAGAATTGAAATGGCTTTCCAAGATTTCGATCCTAAGTGAGAATTGGACATCTCTAAATGATTTCATCACGTTAAACGTTTGCATTCAATATGTCATTTTGGTTACTAATTGTATTGCGGTGCTTTGAGTGTCTGATTACGGCATTTGGCGCCCGTCTTATGTAAATGTATCACGTGATCTTGCTTATAAAACTAAAAAATCCAGGTTAAATGATAGACCTTTTTTTTTGTCTGATACAGGCCAACATACAATGTAAACTTTTAAACTATCTTCTAACCTGGATTACGAGGTTTAGTGGTGTGGTTAAACTAGTTTTCATGACACAATCCCACTTATTTTACAACAGCTGGCAAGTCTAGTTTTGAGTTATTATACTGTATTTTAATACCTTCCTTACATGTGAAGGTTGTAAAACATTGACTCTGTTACTGCGTTGGTACTGTATGTCATTTTATATATACACACTGTATCTTCAATTCTTGCCTCGGTTAATTTAAGGGTCTAGTTACGGTACTGTGTTTATATACATTTTGTCAAAATATAGAGATTACTGGTCATAAAGCTGGTCATGTTTGGTAAATTTTAACACATATGATATACATTCAATCTTTTAACTGCTTTGAACGATGTATTGTAACTTGTAATTTAAGGGTGTAAAAATTGAAGCACCCTGACTGTCCTTACAGTCACGTTGAAAATCAGTAATTTAGACAAATATTTTATTACTTAACTTGTTAGTTTAAACGATATTTATTTCAATAAATATATACATGAACAATAACATTTCATCAAATAGACAAAAAGGGGATTCCGGAACAAGAGTGAAACTCTTATATTAACCAGTCTCCCTGTACTTAACTTGTTTGTATAAACTATCAGGTAACACTTAAACAATGTTGGGGTTCGCCAGTGTACCACGTGATGCACCATAACGCTTCTGTGGAACAGTTATTTCCACTGGAGATGAAATCATTTCATTTCACATTTCACCGTAAAGATGACGTTATTCCGGGAAATTTCGGTGTAAACGTTTTTCAAAACGTTCCGCGCAAACGTTATGGGGTATTGATCACAGTGGTACGCTGTCTGGCAAACTCCATTATAGATATAATTTTGATAAGTTTGATGTCTCTGTGTCAAGGATTACCCTGGATAAATTTGACATTTCATAGTTCCATGTTCCTTTCACACAATTTTGATTACGCACGTGGCGGGTGTAGCTAGCTAAACAGGAGGTGCTTACCTTACAGAGCACCCGTCCTCACTTCCCTGGTGAAAGTTCACGTGTCTAACCCAGCTTGTCAGTTCCAAAGTTTTTACTTTGCTTTTGGGTTGTGATTCGGACATGGATTAGTATGGTTTTTTTTATTACAGCCACATCTTTTTGTATAACTTGGTGATTGTTGAAGTGTCAGTACGTGTAGGGGTTTGTTTTTCTACAAATCCTCTTTGAATAAACATGTGATTAGAAAATGTGGCTTTTGAAAACAAGACCTAAATCACTCCAAAGAATAATCGCATTAGAATAACGCTGATGCCTCAAAAATAGATACTACATCTAAAAAGGAGATATCAACATACAAAATACTTTAGAAAAATCATTCGATTGATCTCAATAGTACAGATATGTTCACACTTATTAGAAATAAAGTGTTTTATGTGTACTATTGGCACAATCAAATCAAACACAAATAAAGTGCAAGGTGATCTTATATAGTCATGAACTACGAGTGCGCTTAACTAACCTTAGGGCATCATAAAAAAGCATGGCTTTGTTTCATATACCATTTATAGCACATTGCTTCTGGAAATCCTTTTACAAAAAATTGTGTCTCACCACATTTGGGTCTTTACCAATGAAAATACAACAGCAGGAATAAGTGCAATTATATACTAATAGAATGAATGCGAAAAAATGGTTAACTGTATGATAGAAGTATGGAAATGGGTACAAAATACATATGATCACATTGAAAATCCACCATAGGTCATCTCGGTCTGGACATTTTTAAAATACTAGTTACCTATAACATATACCCATGCAAAATATTATTCCCTTAGCTAAATTTGGTAAAATCTATTTTGGTCCTTTAATTATCTCTTCAACATCTCCAAAAAAAAGTTTTGGTTTCACAATTTTGATCCAAGTACTACTGATGAGGAATTGTTTTTCGAAACGGCAGTAAAATTAAACTGGTTTAACACGTTATTACGGCGATTTCCACACATTCTGTAACATAATATCGCATGGCGTCAAACAAATGCATAATTCATCTCTTATAATTTCAATTCATTTGTTGATACATGTGTATGTAATAATGGGTACATTATATACATTGGACACATTTTAATGAACAGATAAATCGGAAACAATTTATTAGTTACAGCAGATGTAGCTTGTTTAACTGGAGGTGTTTACCCTTCCGGAGCAAACGGTCTCATTTAACCTAATTTGTCAGTTTCAAATTTAACCTAGCTTTGGGGATGTGATTTGGACATGGATTATTAGTATGTCTGTTTTTATGGTTACAGTAATTGTCATTCAACATCAATTATTGGGTATTCAAATTTTTAAAGCTTACAGAGCTAAACAAACCAGGAAATACAAATTCAAGTTAAGTTACCGGCATGTTGCATCTTGACTTAAATTGTTAGGACATTTCAAACAAGTAGTATTACCTTTACAAATTGAATGAATGCCTAGTGTTCTTGCAAACATGCCAAAATCTTTTTTCCTAATGGAACACAAGGTCGTAGGTTGTTTTCCATCTCAATTTTCATTGCCCTATTCAAGGTAGTTCCAGCCCTAATTTTCTTAGCACCTGTAGGTTCTCTAATGACCATCATGGTGGTAACAAATATAGTGCAAGACCTGTGACAGATAACACAACTTAAGTGCAATATCTGTCTTAGGAAACAAATCCTCAAAATATATGTAAAACTACATTGTGGCCAGTAATATTGGGGCATAATATTTGGAGAATCTATATTTTAAGTGACAAATTCTTGACAGTAATATAACTTATCACAATGACAACAAAACACAAGTTGCATATTACATACATGTATTTCAATTTTCTTTTAATAACCATAACAATAACATATAAACAACAAGGAATGTTCCATACTTAAGTAGAAGTAAAAAGTTTGAGAAGTAATAGAAACATCCACAAATACTAAATACAAGGATGAAAAGGAACATAGTGAACCCTTGTTTTAAAGTAACTGAACCATCATAAAATACAAGGGTTAAACTGAACCTTAGAAACAACAAAAAGCTTGTTTTAATGTTATGCGATAATTTTGCCTTCTCAAAAATTCCCACACCATTTTAAGTTCAAAATCCAATTTTATATGTAGGTTTTCTCTATAAACCTTGTTTTATCAGTAAACTTTTTGGTAGCACCATAATTTGACTGAACAAATGGTGGAGATTAATCAAGTTTTACAGAAAATAATACCCTAATGATACCCTATTGTGTTATTGACTCAAATAGTTAAAAGGGACAAAAATTCAAATGCAAACACAAAGACTGGTGCCATACTGTGGAGCAAAGATTTAATGCAGCCGTTTCATTTCTTCTGTACAATATAGTATAAAAACTATATGATTGATCTTATTACTTGTCCCCCTCCCCCTTATGGGATTATACCGAAAATCAATTTTGCCAGATATTTTATAGTATATGTATTAAGTAATTGTGCAAATTTTGAACAAAATAATCCCTAGATCGAGTCTCTAGTTATCATCATGCAAACACCTGGGAACAAACAGACAGATGCTTGTCAACGAAAACCAAGAGTATCACATAAAATGATGCAACTATGTATGACAGGGTATAATAATAACATTTGGTAGTATTTCAGGTATTCACACCTTAATGGCAATGCATGGCAAGTATTTGAACATTTAGCATAAAAGACATACTGGTAAATTGATAAACCTAGCTTAAAATATCTGCAATTACAAAAAAGCACTGATGTCTAGATACCATTAATAACTAGTTCCAAAGGAAAAATCCCTCCCCTCCTACACTGAAAATAGAACCAAGGAAGCCAGGAGCCTCTTTGTTAAGTAAGTGCTCTAATAAAGCACCTAAAAGGTACCCCTTCAGTGGGAAAAGTGGCATCTCTTACCTGTACATAGTACATACATGTACTATACAATGTAGCTAAATCACTACATTACATTCCTTCGTCTTAGTCTTTATCCATATATATCATACAATCCATTCTCTTTATTATTATAAATTTTACTGGCTCTATTCTGCAGGTGCACTTTGGTGGGTGCCCTCATTCAAAATGCAAGGCCCTAATGAGAGTACCATCCATTTGCAATATAAATACTAATAACAATGAAAAAACTCACTTCCCCCCGACATGGGAAATAGAACCAGGGTCCCCATTTGTAAAGCAACTGCTCTACCGTTTTGCCTAAAAAGTACTCCAAAGGTGAGACAATAGTAACGTCTCTTAACCTGTACACAGTACATACTATACCATGTAGCTTAGTATGGCTACACTTTGTCATGGAAAATAACTGTATAAAAACTATCTGTGAAATATAATGTCCAAACTTCAAAATGTCATAAATCTCTGTTCAATAGTTAAATGTACAAAAATATCTCTTAAACAAATTGACAAAACAATCACAATATTGAAAACACAAAAACTGTGTTCCCTTTTTTTTGGCATGATATAAAACATGGATTTAGATTTCTGTCTCATCAAGATTGTCAACTCAACAAATATTATGTCAATCTACTGATCTCGTTAATATTGCCTCGTGTAAACATGGAGGTACAGGGGGTCAAAATTCCTGTAAAAGTCAGATGGACCTGTCTTTTTTTAAAAAGATAATACTGCTTTTTCTATATGATAACATAATTACACATTGGCCTTACAATATGTTGATACTTTGATATTGGATTTCAAAACTTCATGAGGAACCTTCCAAAAATAAAGGCATAAGATCCTAGACCTTCCATTACAAAACATAATTTAGAACCCCAGAGGCATTTTCATACATTCTAGAAATCACATCATTTCTTTTTTTATAATGCAAAAATAAATAATTGGATATTTTGCACACTACATACATGGAATTCATAAATACATGTATAAAATTTTAAAAAGGGAAAAAATAACATTGCTTTGGCATAGGAATACATGTTTGTGTGTGTCATCTATGATAACATAGTGTCAATAGCAAATCCTTTCATGCAACAATAACATAAAAGATCTGACCAATCAAAATGCTTGAAACAAATGAAGATTAAATTATCAAACCATGAATGTCAATAACACAAAACCAATGGTAATATTAGGTCTGTAAGTAGTTTTTGTGACAAGCATGAATTTGTAATTTCTGGGTATAAGAAAAATAGACAAGACTATACACTATGTCAACCGACATCATAGAACAATATACAGTAAAACTTTTAACTTTCACTTATCTCCACAGTATTAAGAACTCCCAAAATCAATTTCTTCTATATTTATCTTTATGAGGCCTATTAAATCATGGCCAAACCTCTTCATAACACCTAAATTTTAATAAACAATGATTGAGTTGAAATGAGATTTTACTGTAATTATAATTTGACATGGCCATGATGACTGACAGCAATATTTACTCTATGATGTCAATCTGTAGAGGGGAATTCTTTTGGTATAAAATTAATGATTTCAAACAAGATTTGCAGACACTATTGATTAGACATACAAAAATAAAGAACATCAGTTTTGAAAAAATAATAACAAACAAATAATAGACTGGCATTAAACATTTGAAGTCCTATTCAAATTGATGTTAATGTTGATATATCAGATGAACTGAAACTGTCATGCTTACATTGGTTTAGTGTGATTTGGCTGACATTAGCACCGCAGTGCAAATTTCAAAATGAAAAGATACAAGCCTAAGGCTTACAAAAAGCTGTTTGATAATAATAAAGTGAATAGTGAGTGAGTGAATCTGTTAAAGATTTGAAATCCTATTGATATGATTGTCAAATGCATTGAATCCATTTACATTACCAATCACTCTGCTATACACCATGAAGTATTTTGGAATTCCTGCAACAGAAAAACATACATGTATGTACTTCTACATGCAATTATAAAGTTTCCTAACCCAAAAACTTTAGTATATCAAAAAGACATAATCAAATATGGTCACCATTTATATAGTGGACATGTGGTCATGGTCAATTTTGAGAGTGTAGTGGAGTAATAGGGTATTACACCTGTCAAGACTCTTTCACTCATATCAAGATGGTCACTTCAATGATGAGATGAGTTGAGTAATGGTGTTTAACGTCCCAGTCAAGAATATTTCACTTATATTGAGACGTTGCCAGCTATAGGCAAAGGTGCAGAAATTTTGCCTGTGTACATTTCAATGATAATGTAGGAAACCAAAGTACCCAGAGAAAACCACCGACCTTCAGTAAGTGAACCGGCAAACATCCTCACACTAGGATCAGTCTCGTGGGTTTCGAACTTAGGTGGTGAGAGTCACTGTGATCTAAAGTGTGCACTTTAGTTCATTCCGCCATCCAGGCCCCTTAGTTCAATTTTAAGAGGTACATTAACAGCTTTAAGACCACTAATCATTTGTAAATTGTGGTCACTATTATTAGTGAGACTGATGATTTCATTTTCACTGGCGTACATGTATTCATCAAGTAATGTAGCAGGGGCTCAAAGATCCCTGGGTCTGTGGCCCAAGCCCATTGATTTTACATTGGGGCCTTTGATAATCAAAATTTAAAATTCTGATGGACCTGCCATGTTTTACCAGGATAATAATACTTTTTCTATATGATAATATGTCTTTTCTGAAGGACCTATGCCATGCAATTTTTTTTACTTGTACAATTATTTAAAATTATTAAGTGCTTGTTGAAAGAATGTTAAATTCCATTTTAACTCTTTGGGTGGACTTAACTTACAGAGGCTCACTTTTAACTGAGCTAGCCAAGTGAATCATCTCATAAATTTGTAAATTCACACTGTTTGCTGTAAAATGCATCTATTTCAACAAACATCTCCTGGCAAAAGTTTCTAACCATTTGTATTCATCAACGATTATTTCCCTTGTAGTCCCTTTTGATGTGGTAGGTAAATGTAATAGCTACTAATATTTCATTAAATTGTTAGCATCTTAAAATCAAGTTCAAAGCCAACCAGAGAGATCTCAATCAAATATTGCTTAGTGTGAAATCGTTCATTTTGATGGTGTCTACCTTTCAGGGTTCTGAAAAAAAGACCATTTAGTGGTGTCATAAATTAGTGGTTTGTGGTTTCCTATTAAGGTATGTTTGTAATATATACTACATGTATTTCAATGACATTGTTGAGGGTATCCACAAAAACAACAAAATTTTGGACACCTTTCACAGTATTGTCAAAGAAACAATCAAAGTACTGAAAGTACTGTCTGTTTGGCTCATGTTCTTCAAAATTGTGGACACCACTGTGTTGTCAAAATCAAGGCACTATTTTCTGAAAATAATGAACCCCTCTGATGACAAGATTTGCTTGGCAATAACAACCAAAAAGATAAAAACTACACAAATACCTGTATTTTTGTTTTGTAGACAGCCAGCCCCTCAATGTAGGCACCAATAGACCACCTAGTAGTATCTGTGTAGGGTGATATATCAGCAGTGGCATTGTTACTATAGACATACCAGCATAACCACTGTAGATTATTTTTGCTATAGGAATACCTGTAAACAAAGCATACAAGGCAAGATTAAGATCATTGATGGGATTTCATGCCTCTGTTAGAATTTACTTTACTTTTAATAAAGCCCAAATTCTGGAATGGTGGGGAAACCTGAGCAACCAGAAAAACCACTGACCTTTGGTAAGCAATCTAACAATTTCTCGCACTAAAATCTGCCAAAGTAGATACTTAGGCAGCAACAGGTACTGTGATCCCTAAGCTGCACCATTAGACCAATCAGTCATCAAATCCCCTTTCATAAGTAACCACTGCGGTAGCTCAGTTGGTAGATTGCTTGCTCCGTAAGTGGGAGGTTGTGGGTTCAATTCCTGGCCGGGTCTGACCCAAGACTTGAAAGTGGGTAGTGACTGTTCTTTCGCCAAGCACTCGGCATTACGAAATGAAAGTCACAGTTCTTTCGGATGGGAACTTAAAATAAACGAGGTCAGGGTTGGCTTGGCACGCTAAAGAACCCTGTTGTATAATGCCATCAGCGCAATGCACAGGCAAAATTTCTGCACCTTCGCCTATAGCTGGCTATGTCTCGATATAAGTGAAATATTCTTGACTGGGACATTAAACACCATAACTCAACTCAACTCAACTCCTTTCATAAGTGGCACAAGAACAGCTACTTCTAATACAGCTGGTTGTCAGATACCCTTGTTATACCATAAATACATGTTAATGATTGGTTGAAAAGATGTCAAAGAATGCATCTCTGAAAGAACTTGTTATTATTGGAAGTATATTTGTTGATGTATAATGGTGCCGATTGTAGTCCTTACTATATATTATTTTCATTGGTCATATGATTTATACTCATATATATATATATATATATTTTTTAAAAGTGGTTGTTGTGGCGACTTTTATTGAAGGTGCAGTAAAAGGTGGGAGTTGCAGACACAGGTATAATAAATAGATAAAACACAAAACACAAGGCAGACAATCCAATCCTTCAAGAAAGTGGGAAATGGTCTATTTATGGACAACTACTATTATAAGAACTCAGCATCCAGTCAATAATAAAAATAAACAAATGTAATTATTTCCCCAAGTCTCCAAACAAAGTGAGGGGGACAAATAGCTTTTTCTCTATTTCCTCTGGCCGACATTTTGTCTGCCACTTTGCTTGAAAACTATTAAACAGATCTTTATGAAACTCCACAGGAATAATCAATGGGTGGAGAAGATGTGTCATTAGCTATTTGTATTTTGATCGAGCATATGATTGTGAAAACATGGATTTCCAAACCAGGGTATGCTGGGGGACGGGTTATTTTGAAATGGCATCTGATTTCCCAGCAGGGGTATGTTGGGGGAGGGGGGGGGGGTATTTTGAAATGGCATCTGATTTCCCAGTCAGGGTATGTTGGGGAAAGGGGGTATTTTGAAATGGCATCCGATTTCCCAGTCAGGGTATGTTGGGGGAAGGGGGTATTTTGAGATGGCATCTGATTTCCCAGTCAGGGTATGTTGGGGGGGAGGGTGTATTTTGAAATGACATCCAATTTCAGTTATAACTTGTTACTTACGCACTTACCTAGTGTTAATGATTTATGTGTACTGCAATACATTATAGCTATGATGTCTGGTGGTGAATATCCAAATGTTACTTGTGTACTTATATAAAATATCAGCAGAAGGAGGAATATTTGTAGAACAACAACTGAAACAAGAAACAACATAATAAAGCTTAGTATTATGTAAGATACAGTTAACATTACCTATGGCCTACTTCTGGAGATCACACTGAGAGAGAGAGAGAGAGAGAGAGAGAGAGAGAGAGAGAGAGAAATAACCTGGACTGAGTTGATATAGGTATATTAGAGTTTTGTAGTAGTTTCTCATTTCAATACTTTGCAACAAAACAAAAAATTCTAACCTAACAAAAAAGGGGTACATTAGAAAACGACAGCAACAAACTCAAAAGTGTATGAAATTAGATTCTCTTGAAAAGTCTAATTGGATGGTTTTAACTAAGGGTGTGTGGACAAATGAAAATTTTGAACCAAATGACCAACTATTACATTTATTTGAATTTTAATCAAAGGACCAACAGAACTAACAAGAGGACATAAGTTATCATGATGTGAAACTTATACACTAAATCAGCAATGGTCCTAGAATTAAATGACTTGACCATATTAAAGTGCTTGATTTATGATAGAAAATTTATAGGTGGTGCTTTAAATCACTTCCTTTGAATCTTCCTAAATACCAATTACATGACCTGCTTAAACTGGAACAGTCTCTTTAGAGACAAATATCCCCCATTCCGAACAATGCCGAGTTGTTTTTTCTAAGATATGTTCTTGTGACCTTGACCTATGCACCTAAATTTGGCATGTGACATGTTGTTACATGTTGGTTCCAAGTTTGATCAAAATTCATCCATTGACATGGAAGATATGGAGCAGACATGATATTGGGATAGATATAATAGCAGCGGGATTCTTATAAAATTCAAATTCAAATTCAATTTATTGCTAAACACATAATTACATGTACATACAGGTTATCGAAATTAACATAAATACATAAGACAAGATATACTCCCTTACACTTCATGGGGGGTGGGGTGGGGTGGGGGATGGGGTGGAGTAATGGTGATGGTGGTGGGCAGTATAAAGATATCATACCTGTACTTACTTATAAATGTAACTGAGATTAGACTTAATTCATCTATTTGTATATCACCATGGTAGAATGTATCACAGAATGTTGTATAAATAATAAGTAGTAAAATGGCACTGAAAATAAAACAAAAACAGTTGATCAATTTATCAATTTTCTGTATACATTGTGCCAAGTGAACAGGGAGTGGTGTGCAGTGGAGTGGAGTAACGTACAGTCAAACCTGTCTATAAAGGCCACCAAAGGGAACCAGTAAAATTGGCTTTATGGGCAGGTGTCCTTTACATACAGGTTCAAATAATATGAATAAAAAACAATTGGGATACAATTTTACTGGCCTTTATAAGCAGGTGGTCCTTATATAGAGGTGGCCTTTAAGGCAGGTTCGACTAATTTTATGCACTAGCCAAGATTCTTTAACTTAGTTCAAGGAGATCAGTTCTGGGATTGGGGAGGAAATTGGTGAGTCTGAAAAAACCACAGACCTTTGGCAAGCAAACTGACAAACTTTCAAACGCTAGGATTGGATTCAAACCTAGGTGTTGAGAGGAAATGTGATCTGTAAGAGGACTGTTTAGATCACTAGGAAAACAAGGCCCAACCCAAGTAAACAGGATGTATATCCGTTGCACATATTCAGCAATAACACCAGAATAGCTCAACCTATAATAGTTTAAGATGAAATTGGAACTTGGCCTTTATCAAGACATGTCAGTAAAATTAACATAATATACAAAACAATGTAATAATAAAAAAATTTCATGATAGATGTGTCTAATAGAATTGAAAACGACAGCAATGTTGTTTATTCTTCCATTTGTTACTTCAGGTTATTGTCAGAATTTGACCCATGGATAGGTATATTGGTATACTGGTAAATCATGTCACCCATTCTAGAAAAAACGGCAAAAAAATATAAGTTCATATATGCTAATTTGTACTGAACAAATTTTTCAAATTATGAGCAACTTTTTTATTCTAATAGGCACAATGGAGTGACATTAAATAATGGTGTTTTACACCCAGTCAATATTCTTTCACTTAAATCAGTTCTGGGATGGTGGGAGAAACCAGAGTATATAGAGAGCCATCAATCTCCAGCAACTGAACTAAGAAACTTTCTCAAACTAGGATATGTCCTGGGTGAAATTTGAACCTAGGCAGAGAGAGGCACTGTGAAAACTTGAAAAATTCTGTGCAAAGTTTCAATTATGATTCATGAATGGAAGATGAGGCATACTAGAAAAAGCAAATTCATTGAATAAGGAACCTCTGCGCTAGCAGGTTCTTCTTTTTTTTTTTTTTTGTTTTGCACTTGTGTTCAAAGGGCAATAACTCCCAGGAAGTTGAGCAAACCAATTCAGGTTAACGATATGCACATCTCCTGTCAATGTTGATGCTTTGCACTAAGTATCGTGAACTAGTGCTTAATAGTTTTGGAGAATTTGCACAGATAAGAATTTTGGCAAATGAACAGTAGGAAGGACAGAAGGAAAGAAGGACTGATGGATGTATTGAAACTTGAATTCAATATCACCTCTTTCTTCGAAAGGTAAGGTATAAAATTATGACTTGTAAATTGCACATATGGGACATACTAGTACCTTCCTATTGATCCAAATGGTATATGTTTTCTTTCTAACCAAACTTTTGTATATTTTCTTATTATCTGACCTAGTACTAATGGTAAAACAACTGTAGCTGATAACTGTATAAATATAGAGCTGATGGGTACAGAGGCTGAAGTCCCTACCTGTAAAGATAAACAAAATTAAACAAACATTCCACACATTTTCTAGGCTTGTAACCTAAAAATAAAGAATGACATATTATGGTCAATAATGAGAAGAAATTTACTATATCCGTATATGTATATAGTGATAATAATTTTTTTAACCCATTTCTCAAAGGAAACCTAACCTTATCCTATTTACAGTATGGACAATAGCACCTCCCACTCACCTACCCACCCACCACCCATTACTTTGAATGCAAACATCTGTAAGAATTTTTATTTACATTGTATTATCATGGTATGTATTTCTGAAATTACATCATCAGACTCCAGTTTCATGATCATTCCTTAACTTTTTAAAGATTTTTCTTAAATACAGAAGGCACGAGCTTGATAAAACATTTAAAATGACAACAAAATGAGTATGGTTCTGAATTGACAATTTTAAGTTACGGAAAATCTTAGTTAAGAACTGATTTTGAAACTAGGAAACAGAATTAATAGAATCCTACACCGGTAACAGGGTAAGACAGAAATATCTCTGTCTTACCCTGTTACTGGTGTAGGATTCTTTTTCTCACACATTTGCAACATAAAACATGATTTTTAAACAAAGAAATGCACCAAATGTTCAGTTTTCATGTCGCCATCTGTGCCTACTGAAAATGATTTACGGTAATCGATTTTTGTTGACGTTCTCACGTAAAATGATTATGACATCATCAATTAAGCGTGTGTAAGTGATTGTGACGTGGAGAAATTGTTGGTTGATTTCAGAACTTTTCTCAACTTATTAAGTCCTTTCAACGATAAATCCAGAGCAGGTATCACTACGTGGGAAATTTAGCGTATAGCCTTCTCAACCCTAGGGTGAGACAAGGAAATCCCACATAGGTAAAAACACGGGATTCCCATGTCACAGGTGTGAGAATAATATATACAACCTACTGAAAACTGATTTCAGAATTAAATTTTAATGAGATTATGTTAAAAAATCTTAATCTTGTGTCAAAATTCATCAAAATTGTGAATCTGGATTCGTTTTGTATTTTGTTTTTGTAACAAATGAATCCACATCCCTCAAAAATAATAGAGAAGAAACCATGGTTGAACAAGTGTTTACATTCATAACATTTTTGGGTAAGTGACAAGTTTATGCATCAATACTTAACAGGATCTAGGTTAAATTATTAAGTCAAGTGTGTGTGTGTGTGTGTGTGTGTGTGTGTGTGTGTGTGTGTGTGTGTGTGTTACTTACAACATAGAGAATTAAAGCAGGGGTCACAAAAATTCCCTAAAATAAAAATTAAACAAATTAGAACCTGAAATTACAAGAGTAACATGTTTTGACACTACATTTAATAACAAGTACCGGGTATTATCTATAAGATTTGATTAGATTTCAAAGGGTAATTCCTGAATATGCCACAACTTACTATATCAAAAAATAAGCAAACATATTTGTAGCTGAAGCTGTAATGGCATTATGCCTATTCTCACTACCATGTTTATTTTATGTTATTGTTTTACAATTCATAACTTGTAGAAAATCATTGATTCTGAAGCAATAAATATTACACTTACGTCATGGGAAAATATTAAATATTAATAGGTCTCAGGTCTAAAGAATATAGATACAATACAGTATTAATATTTGCCACACACACATACACACACACACACACACATATATATATATTGTTTGGTTGATAGAAAATATATGAAAATAACTTTGCAAATAATTCCAACAATAAATAGAATATTATTTACACATTGTATACATTTAATGATGACATTAGTCAGATGTAAAAAGAAAATTCCTACTCACCATAAAACTGCCAAAGGCTGAGTTAAATATAGCAGCTGCCTTGAAAATAAATTAATTTAAATAAATAAATAAATAAATAAATAAATATAGTTTCAAATTTGATAAATTCCTACATAAAAGTAAATTCTTTCTTTTCATCTGTAGTGCAGTGCAAATTGTCATTACTTAACCAGTCAACTAAAAATGTGTCTTAACTACAATATATTATTTAAAATGTTTCATAAATTAACTTGCGAAACAAAACTCCTGTGTAGTACAAAGTCTTTGGTTCAGTTCTACTGGACAAACTCCATTTCTAACTAATTAGCCTGAGTAGTTCTACCCAATAAATGCATTTATCTGTGGCACACTGTGGTCGGGTAATTAAGTTGGTAGAACATCCCACTAGTGCTTGGAATGTTCCAGGTTCAAATCCTAAATTGGAAGCTGCATTTTTTCCTTTTCTTGTTACAGTTAGGGGCTCTTCCAACAGGTTGGTTCCAGGGTAGTTGATACATGTAGTTTATAAGCAATCTATGTAAAGACACTCATTTTACCGTTATAAACAGGAAAACTTTAACAACAGCACCCATATGAAAAACACATGTTCCAGTATATGAAAACCATAGGGAAAAATCTGTGCAGCATACATGTTGTGAACCAAGTAAATATGTATGGAAAACTTTTTAGCCATTAAAAAACATGTTTAGATATGAATGATAATTGTGTGTTTCCATATATATTCAAATTGATATGGTGAAGTTTACCCTGTGTAGCATTCTGGGTAATTAAATTGGTAAAAGCACTAAATTTTAGCAACTATCCAAATGTACAATAAAGCATATCAATACATACCTCATTGCCTCCTACAGATTTGGTTAATATAACTGCAGATGAAACGGGTGGCGGCATACATCCTAACACCTTTAACCTAAATATGTGATACATCTTATTAATTAGAAATGAATTGAATCATAATTAAATTTATTTTTTTATATTATAAAATCAGGGCAAAAGTAATTAAGGTAATCAAAATTCTTATCTATCTAATAAACATGGACAGTTGCTTTTTAAAAATCCTGTTAAGGATAAACTGATAAAAGAGTGACATTAAAAATGTCATACAAATTACCATCAGCAACAACTGTTCCAAATAAAGTGATAACAGTTAAGGGGTTGTAACGGTGTATAGTCAACTCGTCCCAATTCCAACTCGTCCCAACTTCATTTCACCAACTCGTCCCACTTTTTTTACCAACTCGTCCCACATTTTTTGGCCGTATTTTTTACCCAGATTTGTACTACCAACTCGTCCCACTTTAAAGTGACCAATCCTGGGTTTATACCCAATTTTGGGGATCATGGTATCCTGTAATAAAGTTACACATACAATCCTTAATTACGCCCAGCTGCACTTTTCCATCGACATGGTGAAAATAAATTTGTTTCCAAACTGAAATGGTGTTTTCTTTTTATGAAATTCTTTACTTTTCTCCATTTTAACAGATTGAATGGTGAATTTTTAAATTTAATGTAACATGGGGTTAATTTATTTATTTAGTTAGTTAAATTAAGAAATGTGGTGTCTCAGTCAAATAATCGTCTTTGTCTTTTCTGTGTGTTGTTTACTGTAACGTATACTGGTAACTTGTATAGTGAGTTGAATGAATGTATTCATGGGTGAGTGAATATTTATAATTTTACGTTTGATGTTCTTTTTGGACCATCTTTATGTCACATTGTGTTGATTGAATAAACGTTCTTAGAAGGATTTCCGGATTAATCTGACTAAACTTGCCGACGATTTGTGTGCATTTCCGTTAAACCGACGATACCTTACAAGAAACCATAATTTTTTTAAACGCTTTGTGAATATTCAAAGTGCAAGATGACTTTGCCGACTGCTTGCATCCTTTACCGTTTGGTTTCACTATCCAAACAGTTGTATCATCGTTTTCAAACAAATTTTATCAATTTGTGAATTAAGTTAAACAATAAAATGTTCAGACGAGTTGGTAAACAAATGTGGGACGAGTTGGTTTTTCACTTGGGACGAGTTGGTAACGAAAACTGGGACGAGTTGGTAAAAAGAAGTTGGGACGAGTTGGAATTGGGACGAGTTGACTTGTATTCGTTGTAACTCTAATAAAACTAAAATTAAAGGGCAGTATCTCTAAGCTAAAGTAAGTGGCTGCTTTCAACAGATCATCTAAACAAAAGATAGATCATTAAAACTGATATTACTTATTAACATTTTGTCATGACAAATAATGAAAATGGTAAATACAGTTGTACAATATTTTACTACTATACCTACCCTTCTAAAATAAGTTTATCAAATGGTCCTGTTTCCAGTAAAGCTACCAGTATCATCATAGCCAAAGGAAACAAAATGAAGGTAAAACATTGTATAAATAAATGTACTTTTATCTGGAGTAAAGCCTTTGTCAGGTCCTAAAAAGTTAAACAAATATTAGTTATTAAATAAAAAAATAATAGTGGAAAAATAATGTTTCTAAGCCTTAGAGAGAATGTTTTCAAGCTAATAGTCAATGGTGCCTAGTGAAAGAAAACATTTCCTTGGCATTTAGAATTTTTTGTGTATCTGCAGTTTACTATTTTGCCTCAAGTTAAATCATGTTTGTGAGTCTTTATATCAAATCAAGATTTTAAAATGCTCTCAATTCTTTTTTATGTGATTACTGACCTAAAATTTGCCTAAAATACAAGGATTGTGTACACTTAACATTTGTTTTTCTATGATTTGACCTAGTGACCTACTTTTTAAAACCAAACATGACCTATATATTAACCTGACCTAGTCAACCTATTATGGCTTCAATCTCCCAATAATTTGCAGGCTGACCAATTCTACGGATTTGTACCATAAAAACGGATAAAGGGACTGATAAAATGAAAAGGTCAAATTGGACTAAAGTACTAAAAAAATCGGACTTTTTGTATGGAAATTGTTACAAAATCAAACACTTAACAACAAAAAAGTATGGTACTTAAATGGCAACCTTGTGCACTAAAAATGTACCCATCTGGAGAAATTAACAAATTTGATTGCTCAGCCTGAATTTGTTGAAAATCGACAAACATCATTACTGGTAAAAAATTAAAATGTATTACCGGTATTTGTTTTTAATTAACAATACCTCTGTTCTAAGCGATATGCCACTGTTAAAAAATATGATGGAAACTGCCAATATTTTAACTGTAATTTCTGGTTTCAGTATGCCTGAAATATCAAAAGAAGGTTATCAGTATTTAATAAAGTACATCTTTTTATCATGGTCTAATATTAAGATACAGGTATGTTAATATTTACAAGGAGATATATTAAAGTTACCAGCTAAAATTCTGTTGTCTGCTATGCCATGAATAGTGGATTTCTAGACCTGAATTTCAGGTCTAGTGGATTTTAAACTATATATATACATAAATAAGTTGACATGTAAAATTATTGTAAAAGTAAATAATATCAATGAAACTTTGCCAAACAGGTAACATGTAGAAATCTCAATAACTGCAGGAAAAAGAAAGATATGACTATAGGAAGCGAGTTGATAAATGACCAATATAGCACTATAATTTTGGTTAAATATCTTTCCCTGATCCTAAAATCTTTCCACCTTATGGATGTCCTAGTGACATCCAGATACAGGTGAAATATTCTTCACTGGGATGTAAAATTCTATTCAATCAATCAAAAACCCTGTGCTACACTTATTGCTCAGTTTGAGATCCCCATCACCCAGTCAGTGATAGAAAGGCAAAAAGTATCAATTATTTTGCTTTAACCCATAAAGCGCACCTCCTTTTGCTCCAATCTCTGGATAGAGTTTTGCCATAAGAATGACAAATAAAATGCCGCACAAGAACCAGTTTCTTTTAACTATTGAAATTATGGTGTAAATGGCCATCTTTTAAATGTGTCAGGAATTTTTGTTGTACATTGCACAATTGTCAGCGTTTGTAGACTTGAAAACCCCAGTTACACCAATTGATTCTACATTTACATGTTATTAAATAATGCCCATTTTCATTTTACTGGCCACGACAACATGTGCATTTGTTTACCACGTTGGCGGAAGTGCCTTGGAACTCAAAGCAAAGTTCATGCGCTATGAAATATAGTTACATAAGTTTTAGTCTTAGTTTAGCTTTATTGGCATTAGTTATGAAAATAATAACACGAATTCTTGAATAAATACTGATAAATAGTTTAATTTTTAGAATGGAGTATTTAATTTGAATAACCATTGTTTTAATATTCCTACGCTAGTACTTCCTGTGTATATTAAGATGGCGGCCGAGTTGAATGCAAGACAGGACAGGCACGGAACAATCGCATTCACATTACCCATTTCATGTCAGATATGTCTTGGAAAGGTAATTCATTTATTTTCAACAGTGTAGAATATTGCGCATTAATGAAATTGAACGAAGGTGGCTCATGGTTGATGTAAAACGCATGGCGTCATCGGTTTCTAAGGAACAATGGCGGGATGGAGCACCTGCCCTGAGCTGGTGGACTGCCAGGTTTCCTTGTATTGGTTGTCTTAGTTTAGAAGCGCCAATTCTGAACTTAAGAGATCTTTGAAGACAACATAAAATGTATACCAATATCTCAAAAGTTAAATCAGATGGAACAAGACCTTGAATCTTGACACCTGCAAGACGAGCTAACAGACATGCAGAGATACGATACATATTGATATAGCCTCGGCCGTCCGTGATTCGAGACTCTAATAGAAAACGAACTAAATTTGCTAACGCAACAAGAATTTGAGAGCTGAAAAATAGACAACCGATATTTCTGGAAAGTTTCACAGTAAATACCTAAATTTTGTCTTTAATGCATGAAATCGTCACTGCAGAGACGATACTCGCGTATAATAACTGAAAACAAAAATGGCCTCGAATCTTGGGACGCTCTCGATTTTAGGACGGTCGACGATACACTTCTTGTGATATTGTATTATCACAGTGTATCAGTAATATGTGCACTTTCAATTAAATCACATTACAACATCATAATGGTCATTTCTCCATTCTCAACTATGTGAGATATGCAACCAAAACATTTCTATGTAACTTTTTTTACTGTCTGACATACCCAACCGGTAAAAACTAAACAGGTCTGGCGATTGTAAATTTTGTGCCGAACCAGTTGTCTGGTTTCGTTTTAGATGGTACAATCACCGAAATCTTGATCATTCAAGTTTTTTACCGATAACAATGCAAGTAAAATTTGATGCAATGTTTTAAATTAAATGTCACTGGTTTTAAATGAATGAAATTGGTTAATATAAATTTATATTGTTTCAAACATACAAGTAGCAGAAATAAAACGTACATCATGCTAGTGCCAAATTGATAAGGGGTATAGATTGAAAAATGGCATTGATGCTGCGTTATGTTGTGGGGGATATTCATAGAAAACCTGGCAAACGAAAATTGGATATTGGACCAGAGAATGTGACTAAGGCCAAACTTTATTTAAACAGAATTGGCCTGTTAGAACTAATGGGTATTGACTAGCTTTTTGCCAAACATTCTGCATCAAGAAATGAAATTCACATGTCTTGCAGAAAAGACATTAAACGGAGGTCATGTGTCACAGTATGCATGACACAATAAAGAACCCTCACTGATATAATGCTATCAAAGCAAAATTAAAAAATTATGCACCTTCACCTTAGCTGTTGACATTTCAATAATAAGTGAAATATTTCTGACTGGGATGCTGAACCCCATTAATCGATCAATCATGTTCAGACATAGTTTTATTTTTATTATTTTATTCACAACTTTTTGGAACAGCGATCCATCTAATTGCACAGCATGTACAGTTTCCTCATCAGTTATTTACAAGCTGGATTTTGATGAGTATAGTCATTGAAGTTGAAGTGACTTAAAGTCCTAAAATGCATTAAAGCTTATGCTTTGAAGTAAATGACATAAATTATGGTGAAATGCATGCGACCTTCTACCAGGGAAGTGAGGACAGGTACTCTGGATGACCCAATGATCCAAAAGCCTAATCATTAGCAGACTGACAGCAGCATCCAGTCCTAATGACCCTTGACACAGACTTGCATAGTGATAGTAGTTCATTGTTAAGCTATATACTAGTATCCAATTATTTTGTAAAATAAAAATTGGTCCTGTGAAAACCTGTAGGGTCCGGCAATACTTCATTTATCGTATGACCGAATGTCCGGCATTTTGCGTGGTCTGGCCTTTAACAATTTCATTGCTTCCAATGTATAAAAGTCAAAGCAATCATTGAAATTTAGGGAATTCAAATTCAGGACTCTTACATGGTTGGCATCAGGATTTGGAATACTTATGAAAGATTATCACTCTGAAATTGTTCGACAATGTAAAGAATGGCATAAATGGTATACCGATAAACTTTCACTTAGCTACATGCATCCATCTGCATTGCATAATCATAAATTTTGATGGAGCAATGTAATATGTAGATGTAGACCTGCTGCTGTCTTTGCCAATGTGTTTGGGTCAATGAAATATTTCATGTGTATTATTTTTGGAACTTGATGTCTAAATCATGTACTTACATATCACATACTGAACTGATCACATTGATAGAGTGAAAAAACCTTGACTAGGTGGCTAAAGTGGTGATTCTGAATATCGATTTGAAAAGCCATTTTTCTTTTTACATCTTGATCATTAAATGTATGCTTCTTTTTCAAGTCACAGATAGTGATAATTAAGATATTATTTAGGCCTAAAAAAACAATATGTGTGTTTCCGCTAACCCGACCAATCCAACTAAAACAAGACTGACTCCAGTTTTTTTCCCGGATTTTTTAAAAATCCGTTTTCGTTTTTCGATTAAAACTCTATTGTATCAAAAACAAGTCAGCTAAACTTTAAGCAATGAATACATGTAGGAGATACAAGTATTTTAGTTATATTTTTAATTTTAAATTACATCTAAACCATCTAAAATAACTTAAACAACACATTTATAATATAAGTTTAACATAATACATTACATACACATGCATAACATATGCTATTAAAAAAAATCGATCTACCGACCCTTTATAATAATTCTATGTTAGCGGAAACACACATATTTTTTTTTTAGGCCTTACTAGTATTCTTTTGATTCTTTTCTAGGTAAAACAACCAGTTTTGTGTCCAAGCAATCATGTATTTTGCTCACAATGTATGAATGTATGGCTACAGAGAAACAAACAGTGTCCTGCTTGTAGAACACCAATAAATCCAGGAAATCCGGTAAAAAAGATATTAGGTAAAATAAACATTTATATTTTTACTGTGACTGTGTTGTTTTAATGTTGGCACATTTTATGAAAACCTTCTATTTTCATAGCCACAATCAGTTAGACCACCCTCTTCTTTCTTTTATTTTATTTTGTCTCTTTTTTTATCATATGTTATTATAGTTATCGGGCTCAAGTCCCAAACACCAGGATGTGATGGACAACACGAAGAATGTAGATGTAGACCTCTTTTTTAAAAATGGGCAGATTTTGGACATTTATAACACTGATGGAGTAGAAATTTTTAACCAGCTCTTGCTTGCTAATTTAAACATTTCTGTTGTGGTACATAGAAGACTATTGAAAAAGTCCTTCCCAAGTTTGAAAAGTTACCAGGCACACACTGTCAGACAGGCTGTTTATAACAATTTTCTAGAATGTGAAATATTTTAAAAATTGTTGTTCCACATTTTTTCCTAAACAACACATGTTAGATTGTAGTCACTTTGAGTTCTTGAAATATCTGTACTTAAATTTAAGCAATTTTAATGACATTCAGTTTATATATTGAATAAAGTTGTACATGTGTAAGTAAATGATATTGAGACCTGAGCAATGTTAGTATAGAACCATTTCCTAAAAATTTGAAAACACAATAAAACTAGCATTTCTAATTAGTACAGTGGTGTGTGCAAGACATAAAAATCATGGTACGTGTGAGTATACTAATACTGCATAGCTCTTTTGAACTAAAACATTGGTATTATCATAGTGTATGTATCGTCAATCTATAACAGATTATTTCCCTTGGAACATGAACATTAATATATACAGACAGTTTTATGACAGAAAAGGTGTACCGGTACATGAAAATTTGATAGTACGAAAGTACTTACACTTTTAGAGTGATGTGTAACCACTGGTAACTTATCTTGTATTGAAACGCTTATGTCAAATTAAATGTACAATGCAGTGCTTGTTACACATGTTTACATATCTTTTTAATTAACAATATTTTAGGTGGTTTGAGTCACCCAGAAGACGACAAAGATAAGATGTCAAATCCAGATTTAAGAAAAGCAAGATTTGATCTCCTCTTTAGAGAGTATGAGGTTAGTTTGAGTTTGTATTCAGTAAAACATAACTAATTTGTTTGCTCAAAAATGCGAAATCAAAAATTGGGGGAATGGAAAGAAATAATAGATATGTATTTTAGTTAGATTGCTACTGTTGACTATGGTCTAAATAAATAGTAAATTATAGTAAAAGTACAGGTTATATTTTGTATTTAATTAGCTCATGCTTGATATGAAAGGTTCACTTTTATGTTACACCTGTATAAAATATTTTGGATATTTTATACCAGGTATGTGAAACTCTTTATACAAGTATATGCTTCTCAGAAATTTCTTTGAAGTTTTAAAACAAACTAGATTTGCATGATTCATATGAATTATGACTAAGAATACTTTTGATTCTTAAATTTTTGGTAATACAACCTTTAATTTTTTTTAATATTTCTTCTCATAAAAGTAATCAAAGAGACATATACATGTACATTATTAATTGTAATGGTCTTAATTTTTACACACCAATAAATGTGGTTAATTTTTTTTTACGGACACCAAAATCAGAGTAAAGTCAGGCTTAATGATCCGAGGGTCAATAATTTATTGAGGGTATTGCGTTTGATAATTCAGGCTCATTTAAACTCTTTACGTGCATGGGTAAACAGATTAAAGTTAAGATAGACTGTCTGAACACATAAACAAACAAATATGTTAGGTCTTCATGAATGAATAGATTATTTATTTTATTAAGGAGTTCAAATAACAAGTACCGGTATTCATGATTTGTAAAGGTTTAACGACACACAATGAGGATTGTGTTATTATAACATGTGCCTGTACATTTTTTGTATAGAGCCATACTTATATGACATATGGATCTTGTATTGATTGATCACTGTGTATTAAATGTTTGTATCATTGTCGCAGTAAATTACAGAGACATACACAATAGGACAGCTTGTAAAATCCTTCTTTAAAGCTTTATTTCATATAAGGCTAATGTTTTTTTTTTAATTAAAAAAAATTATATTTCTTGATTAATTTCCTTGAAATTTTCACATTTGAAATTAAAATCAATTGTAATTTGTCTCAGAAATAATTAGAAAAGGAAATTTTATGTTTTTATAGACAAATCATACCATTTAAATTTAACAGAAAGATTTTAAATTTCAAATCTATTATACAATTGGACTTTAAATGGGCATGGTGTTCAATATATAGTTTCTTTGATGTTGTGTTATGGACAATATTTGAAAAAAAATGTTTTATATAAAATCAAGATGGATTTTACCATCATTTTGCACATCTGTATAGTTATTTAATATTTTACATGTTTGTTTTAAAACACAAGATTTAAATTGTTCAAATTGTATATATCTTTACAATAAACAGTTGTCTTAATTTAATGTTCACCCAGTGATCAGTGGGCAACCTTTTTGTTACTGAAATTACTGTTAGAACCACTCTGTTTGTGACAGAGAAATATTTTTTGCTTTCAAAGGAAAGAAAATAAACTTGAATAAAGATTGATAGTTTTTATTTACTTGTACCTAGTCGCAACAGGAAATCAGTTTCTTTCAAAACATAACATATTTTAACTTTTTTCCTTAAAAAAAATTAAAATTAAAAAGGACTATATTTCAATAAGTTTTGGAAACTTGGCTACAAATAATTTTAAATTTGTGGAAACCTAGTGAACCATACATTCAATTTTCGTTTTAATTGTAGGATGAGTTTGAAAGATTAAACTCAGAAGTTCAACTACTAAGAACTGAGAATGAAGCTTTACGACAACAGTTACAGAAGGATAGTGGTAGTAGTAAAGCTGGTCCTAAAGATAAATATGGTGTACAGTCTGCCAAAAGTACTGAGACTAATGGATTGTTAATGCTGACCAAAAAACTACAAGATGCTCAGAAATTGTATGAAAAAGTCAAGACTGAACTATCTAAACATAAAGAGGTGGGTTATCAGTACTTACTTACTTGGCCATCTTCACACAAGCTTCTAAAGCGGTAATCCATTCCGCTCTGTATTGTACCAGTCTTCTATGTCTAAGGTCTTTCCAATCTGGGGAGGGGGGTCCGTGGCATAGTGATCTTAATCACTGGCTTATGGATCACAGTGTCTCTAACTACCTAAGGGCATTCAGGGCAGATCTTTGTGTGAGAAAATTTGTCAGTTCGCTCGTTGAAGGTAGTTGGTTTTCTTCAGGTATTCTGGTTTCCTCCACCATTCCTTAACTGACCAATTTGATATAAGTCGAAGAATCTTAACTGGACTGTTAATTGCCATTCTTATTCCACTCCACTCTTTCCAATCAGTCATTACATTATTTATGGATTTTCTATGGTGTCTTTAGGTCTTTTTTCATTTTTGTCCTGCTGTTGTCCATCTTAGTGCTGTTTTTTCTGCTTTACCATTGTCAATTATCATTACATGTCCTAACGATCTCCATCTTCTTTGTCTTACCTCATCATTGATGTGATTTATTTTTTCTTCTTTCTCTCAACTCTTTATTTGGTATCAGTTAAGCATGTTTGCCTACCCTTATGATTTTGGCGAAAGTTTTATTTTAAGATTACGACCATATAATTGCCAGTTAAAACTTGTTATTAAAAGAAATGAAAAATGGGTAATTTCTGGAAATTAGAGTTGAAACCCTTTTCTAGTATGTAGTGAAATTTCAACTTCTTCCAATTGAATTTTAAGCGATAAGGCAATGTTTCAATACTCTACAAGAGTGCAATGTGAGGATCCGGTATTGTACATTTGTTTAAAAATTGCTTCTCATGGCCATGGTCATGAAAATAAGTGATTATATACTGGTACTGGTAAGTCTTACCATTGATTTTTTTTAAACTTACCCAAATCTATTCCTTATCTCAAAAAAGGGAGACAAGTTTAACATGTTTAAGGCCATGTTATTTTCAGGATATTTCAGATGTCAGAATTTATTAAATACTTGATCATTGAAGTCATCAGTTTACTGTAAACATATTTAATTTCAGGTGTATTTATTTATGAGGTGACATTTAGACATATCTGCATAGTTTAATTTTTGCATTTTTTAAAAATATGCATGCACTATTACACAATAGGCATATCAGCAATATATTTTTGCTTGATATAATTTAGCACAAAACAAATGACCATGAAATGCCAAAAATTAGTACATCACAAAAATTAATATGTTTACAGTATATGTACATATTTTGTATTCCAGGAAAACAATTCCCTGAAGGATGAAAATGTTAATTTGAACCGTGAGAACCAGAGGTTAAGAGTTGAAATCAGCAACAGATCACCACATAGGTATACTAAATATAATTTTATAGGTAAAAGATACACATGAGGATGATAATTGTGATGATTAAACTAGTTTATATACATGTGAAAGTAATAAACATAACAACCATGATATAAAAACGAACAGCTAGTCCCCCTCCCCACCTGTAATAATACAGCATTTTGAAATATTTACCACAAAACCTGTAATAGAAGACTTTACTTATAGGTGATTTCATATAAATATCTTAATTAAAATGAGACTTTTCCAAAATACACTGCCACAAACACCGACATCAACAGTAATTGGAAATTTATGTCAAAAATATACAAAGAGACTTGCATTCTATGTAAGTTTTTTTTTAAAATCATATTATTTTCTATTTTTTACAGGTATGGACGAACAACAGTGGCAACCTTGGAGACAAAGATTCAGAGTTACGAGAAAGAAGTCGGACAACTCAATAAAGCTCTAGAAAAAAGTGACAAATACATTGAAGATCTGCAGAAAGAATTACAAGAAAGCAAGAAAAATCCCAAATCTGTAACCAGTGACACTGGTCACACAGATTACTTGTCTAGCTACAGTAGCAAGTCCTCCTCAGAGGCATACTCTACAGCCAGAAATGGCATTGAAAGTAGATCATCATCTTCATTGTATGGAGTCGGTATAGATCACCCATCTAAACGCCAGCTGTTTAATGGTAATGATATGGATACCACAGAGAAATCTGGAGTGTCCTCATCAGGTAGGAAGTCATATGTTAATGGGGATTTAATGTCTGACAAAGGAGCAGGTTCGTCTTCAGGTAGGACGGATTATGTAAACGGGGATTTATATAAGCATGAGTATAAAGATACAAATATGTATTCTTCAGGGCGAAGGGATTATACCAGTTCCAAATCATCTAAATATGATGGCGATGAGGACGATGATGAGATAGATGATTATTACAAAACCCGCAGTTCATCAAAATCAAAGGGAGGTAAATCCAATGGAAAAAATGGCAAACGAGTTACATTTGATATTCCAAAGGATAGAAATGCGACCACATCATTTGATTTGGAAATGCCTAGTCCAGTGAAAGCATTGAACAGATCCTTGAATGGAACATCTCCATCACCGGTGAAAGGTGTTCTGAAAAATGGCAAGAAATCAAAATATGGAAGTAGTGACAGTTTGAATCTTTCAAAACCAAGTTCTTTAGGTGACAGTTTCAGCACTGATAGAGTTTCTTCTAAAAAGTATTCTAAAGATGATAGTGATTTGATTCATTCTCAGTCTTCAACATATTCAAGGAGTGATGACCTTCCAACAAGGCCAAGGTCATCTGGTGCTGATTACTATAGTGACAAGAGACTGAATGATAGTTTTAGTTTAGAACAGCCAGACCGGAAAGCTGGCAGATTTCGAGACAACCTGGATGACACACAAACAATAGAAAGTGAACTGGATGAACTCAATATATCTGTGACACCTGACTTTACTGACTGCATGAAGTTGTTAAATAGAGCTGAGAAAAAAGTTCATGATCATGTAGAACCGTATGAGGAATCAGATCCGCTGTATGGAACATACAAATCACATGATTATTTGGATGAGTATCAGTCAACTAAAGATACCTTGTCTACGGATTACAAGAGCAGAGATCCACTGCTCAGTGATTATACATCGTCGTCTGCTAGAACTAACAATTATTCAAAACCAGAAAGCACATACACATCAGACTATCCTCCTGCTTCAGGAGGTATTAGTAGTTACAAGTCGTCTTATTCTGCTGCTGCAAATGATGGAGGGTATACGAGATCTTCGTATCAATCTTCATCCATTGATGACCGTGCCAAGGACTATACATCTATGTACTCATCTTCACGCACAAGTTCAGATATTCCAGGATCACAGTATTCAGCGGCAAGCTCAACAGGAAGCCTTTCAACTTACACAACAAGTAGTGTTGATGGTTTGAACAAACATTATCCGTCTTCAACACTCAGTGACAATAGATATAGTTCTGTGGCTACAGATAACACTGGGGGTTATAAAACAGGTTATGGGAAACCCTCATCTTTAGATAACCCAGTGTCGGCTTCAAACAATTTGGATTATACCAGCAAATATTTGTCATCCTCTAAACCTTTATCACAGAGTGGATTCGGTCGAAGTCCCTCAGTTGATAATTTATTCATGTCAAAGCCATCACATGATACAGGTAAACGATATGCAACAGTAGAGGATCTTCCGAGCGATTATAAATCTAGGCGGAGTTTACCGTCATACTCTTCAGCTGCTGGAGATAAAAAAGGTAGGCTGAGTGCAGCTGCTGCTGTTGGCTCTGAGGTTGGAAGTGGTGCTAGTCGGGATTATAAACTTTCTTCTGCCTTGCCGCCTAAACCTGTTAGAACTAGATCTTACTCTGATATGGGAACTTCTGTTTCTTCTATGCCTTCTACTCATCTAAAGGGTAAGGGTAATATTTATTCTTCCTCTTCTAACACGGTTGATGTGTCCTCTGCACCAACTCTTTCTGATCCGCTTGACGAACCTCATTATAACATGTCTTACTCCTCTAAATACACCAGCATGACTTCCTCTAACCCTACTGCTGCTTATGGTGATGATGTTAACTATCACAATTCTGTCTCTTCTTCACGCTATGGTGACGGGGCTAGTAGTGCTGTGTCTTTGAATACTAACACTGAATCTGTATACTCTGCACTTCCACCAAAACCTAAAACTGGTTACTCCTACACTGATGTGGACTTGGGTGTGAACCCGAGAAATAAATCATCTTTTGGAGATTCCGTCAGTTTAAGAGGTAGGTCAGCCAGTGTAGATTTACCAGTTTCTGAATTAAAGTCTTCATATGATACTAATGAAATGTATTCAAAATATTCCGATTCTAAAGCATATATTTCAGAAAACCCCGACTCAGCTTATACTCTCTCATTGACAGGTGTTTCCAGCAGACCTGGTTCCCTGGACGATGGTTACACGGGCACGGCTTTGCCATCAAGGTACAGCTCATCATCATCAACTGCTTACATGCCATCATCTTTGACCTCAGTCACCTCTAGTGCTACATTTTCATTGGCTAATCCATCCACATCCTACCCTTCCTCTTCTATGTCTGTAACATCATCTACATATCCCATGAAGCCTTTAGATATGATACAGGAAACCAGTGGAAGAGGATACAGCTACCTGTCTAACAATTCTAGTCTGGGTGACATCTCGAAATCGGACTCATTCTTGCCAGAACCAAAGAAAAGACTTTTTGAATCAGGGGACGATCTTGATTTGTCATTGAGCCCGATAAAAGCCACAAGGAAAATATAGAGATGAAATGTGTTGTGTTTTTTTTAAACAAAGACAACTCTGTGATATCAGACTCGATATTTTAAAAAAATTATGCAAATGATTTTTTAAGAGTGCTAGTGATAAACTATTTATTATGGTGAAATCAAGTTTGGTAGCAACCGGTTTTACAGACTTTGCAAATGCATGTATACCATATTTATTGGCTGGTTTAAGCTAGATTCTTTGTTTTAATTAGATATTGAAATGAATTTGTTTTTCAGGAAAGTATTGAGATATATTAGCTAGTATGCAGTTTATAATATAAAAAAGTCAGTATTTATTGAACAACATGAAACTTTATTATTTTTATATACAAGTAATCTGGTCAACAAAGCCAGAAATCAGTCAGCTTAAAGGTATTTGATTTTTTTCAAAAATACGTTTTTTTATGATAATTAATTTTGGATGGCAAAAGGAAACATTCCATACTTAAAGATTTTGGATGCAAACATACATACCCTAGTAATTCGAGTGATACATTGTGAAACTCATGTTAATGACCATGTTCATGGGGACCAACATCTTTTTGAAACTGTTGATATTAATTATGTTAATGTACATGTAACAGGAAACAATGCTAACCTGTCTGCTTGACCTTTAATTAGGAATATTCATACAAGATGATCCAGTTGGTGTTAAAATTCAGATTTATGCATAAACAATGCACATGTTCATTGTTTACTTTTTGCAAATAGTGTTTCCAATTATGTAGATGGAAACAATACTATTATACATCTTAATCATAATAAATATTCAAATTAGAGGTCAAGCAGACAGGTCAATATTGTTTGCCTATACAAGATAATGTGTATATATTTACAATGATTATAACTTGTTCATATTTTTTACAAAGAATAATTCCATTCAGCATTTAGAGATTTTATATTTTTATACTCAGGTTAAAATCTGATGTTAGATGTTTTTTAATTTATTATTATTAGTTAATAAGTTACATTATTTTTCCAATGGTGCTTTAGTCATTCTGCAAACTGTTGTATTTGATATGTATTATTTATTTTCATTTATGAAATCATTTAAACTCTACTCTTATTATACGTGTATTTTATAATTTTGCCACAAATGAAGTGGGAAGACATATACATTATATAGTGTTGCTCCATTTCTATCACCAACATTTTGACTGTCACTGTTCTTGGACACTATTTAACAAACTGCACAGGAAAAAAAAATCTTTTGGTGGAGTGGATGTGCCATTGGTTATTTTATTTTGATCATGCTCATGGTTGGAGAAAACATGGATTTCCCAGGTTTTTTTTTATGGTGGGGAGACTTTTGAAATGGTTTTCCATTTCAGTTGTAACTTGTTTTTATTGGTTTTTACAAATATTTTTAGTGATACATGAATTATGGATTTTTAGTGATACATGAATTATGGATACAGTGGCGGACTGGGTCATGTGTTTGAACCTCAACTGAGCTGCATGATATGACCCTGGTTTTAGCAAGATGTTTTATTTTATTGTTCCAGACTCCAGTCCACCCAAATGCATTAACAAGTACCAGCTCAGGTGCCATCCATTGGAGAGTATTGCACTCTCGGTTAATTCACATCACTAAAATTTGAATAAGTACCAGCCTGGTGGGCCTACATGCCTGGCAGACCTACAGGCCTTGGCAGACTTTAAATTTTCACACTTGAGTAAATACGTGGTTTCATTTGATAGGTTCTTTTGCCTTATGCCTTAAACACTAAAGTCTGATATTTCACAGAATGTGTGATATTTTAATATATTACGATATGCAAGTAACATTGGCCATTTTATAAATGTGTCTTATGCAACATCTCAGTTTCTTTATAGATTATGGTGAAATAAATAATACGATCAAATATAATAGTTTGCTTGTCTAAATAATTTATTTTTAATGTATATAAATGTTTTAAGATGTGTGTATTGATTGTAAAAGCCAGTGTTTTATCATGTGAAATGGATTTAAATTTTTTTTTAAACAACATGAATTTTATTTGAAATACCAGTTAAGTGTCTTGTAGTAATGATTTGATCAAAATGAGGAAAGAAAATCTCATTTTGAAGGAGCTAGTTGAAACAAAAAAACACCAGTTTAGTATCATAGAACATTTGCAAAAATATTTGATTATGAAATTTATGCACATTTCATTCTAGTACTTTTGTTACAATTAAGTTACATATAAATATATTTTAATTAAAGGTCATAGTAGGCTAATATTATCCCACAATCTATTACTGGTAGGAATTGTCACCTTTCATGTTAAAAATAAAGATTTTTTTAAGTGGTTTTTTTTTTTTTTTTTTTTTGCATATGAAAAGTACATATAATTGAAAATATCACATTACATTTTTTCTGCCACACTAGATTTTGAAGTGTCTTATTTTGAATTTATTGCTGAATTATTTCTGAATAATTTAATTATTTCAGTCAGATTGAACATTTTTTCAGTCAGGTTGAAACTTACACTTTGGTTTATAAGATCCTGAACAGATAAAGTATTTTGTCTGTGAAATTGATGGTGCAAAATAAAATTCTTGCTGAAAGAATATAAAGAAAGCATGCTTTCAAAAAGTCATTAAAAACCGTTCCAGTTGAATTAACAATGCATTTTGCAAATATCAAGTGACAGTTGCTGTCTCTTGGTCCTACTCTATATTCAAGGATAGAATATATATATTCTATATTCTGTGTATTGTTTCATGTCATATTTTATTACTTTTATCATAATTTTAATGGATCATCAGTTAATATCAAGGAAAATTGTTTTACTCCACAATGCATTTAGAATTACATTTTATATTATGATAATATTCCGTCCATAACATGTAACTACACATATCTATGTATAATATACATAAGGATCAAGATATAACTCCAACATTTGTTTTTTACCGAGTACCATCATGAATAATCTGACACATTATTTGGACAGTAGTCATCTTTACAATTTTGATATGTCAAAACACCTTGATGACTAGGTTTGATATTGAAGAACCATGTACAGTAAAATCTCGATTCCACACAGTTTGTTCAGTCAGATTTTGGCATTAAAAAGGGATTTTTTAACAAACCGAGGGAGAATTATTCACAAAAATATGAAATAAATAGACTTTGGGATTAAAAAAACTGTTGTGATAAGTGAGGTGGCAAAAATATTGAGATTTTACTGTACTTTGGGTTATCCAAATTTCAATGTCTTTGCTACAATGTATAAAACCTCGAGAGTTGGAAATGAGCATTTGCGAGGGTGTAAATCAGGAAATTTTCACTTATTGTAATTCAATAAGAATAACAATATGCTAGATATAAGAGTTTAATTTCATCCTTGTACGATATTCTGTGATAGCATGATCTGATTTTATTCGCTTTACTGACCATTATAACTAAAGATAGATAACTCTTAAAAAAAGGCAATTTCGCCTGATCATGCAAAAATAAATACTGGTATGCGATTGAAAAATTCTTATCTGGTTGAAACAACCTGAAAATTTTCTGATTTACAATAATAAGCAAATGGTCACTTATATTTCTTATGTTTATATATTTATATTGTTTGTACAAGGAATGAGTGCAGTAAAGGGACTTAATTTGATTTCTGAAAGAAGGAAAATCAAAAATTATTTTTTTCCTGTTTGGTATGAAACTGGTGCATCTGAAATTTTGTGAGAAAAAGAAATGTGTAAAATGATGTCATTTTTATGTCCCCTAGATTTCCTTTATAAATATATCTTATAGGTTTTTCTGCATTTAATGCACAACTGTTTTGCATTTCTTTTATATGTTTTCTTTTGTGCTTCAGATTTTCTTATTATTGCTTATATTTTTTAAATTACAATAAAAATAACTATAAACAAGATATGCCCTAGTGAAACTAATAATATCCCTGACCCTGTAATATAACCCAAAGTCCCCCTGACCTTGATCTTTAAGATCTTCAAGGTCACGACATGCCTCCGGTCCATGGAAGTCATTTCGACATTCCAATGAAGCACTACTGAGTTATGGTCCAGACAAAATTTACTAGACCGACATGACAATTCTTATGTTAACACCCCCCCCCCATTTATTTTGCAGTGGTTCACTGTTGATGTTTTAAAACCTTGGTCTTGGTACCTTTGTTTCAGGGATACAAATAGCCTTTACTGCACATGTTCCTTTTCTTGTATGTAATTTATGTACATGTATTTATGAAGTAAAATTTGCTTTATAGTTCATTGTGATATTTTTTAATATACTACCGAAAATACCATAAATGTTTTTCTTATTAAAACCACCATGTAGTAGACCCTAAACATGGTTAACTATTCTAATAATGGTGTATTCTATAAGAACCAGAACCACTATGGTACCTCATTTGGTAGAGCACTCTCTCCGTATATGGGTGGTCAGGGTTCAAATCTTGACTGGAAAGTCATGGGATCCTTAGGAACACACCTTAAAACCCATTTTCCTTGTCACAATAGATGTGGTATGCTAAAGAACCCTCCCTGCACATTGTCCTGAGCACACAGCAAAGGTAAAAATTTCTGTATTTAACTATAGCTGATGATGTCCTGATATACAGTAAGTGATTTTATCTTGACTTGGAGGTAAAACCCTATTCAATCAATCTAAGAACTAAATTCTACCATATCCTTATATGGTAGTGGCACTTGACCTATTGATGAATGTTGTCAAGATTTTATAATTTAAAAAAAATGAAACAAGGGATAAAGTTTAATATAATGCCTTGCTTTTGCCATCATGCACAAACTTTGTACACATTTTATTAGCAATCATACACATATTTACATGTTTAAGGGGTTATTATTCAGTCTTCAGAAATTTAATTATCAACAATGCAGTTGATCCAAAATTTATTCTTTATTTTAAAAGTATGGACTTATTTACTCTTTATTCCCAGAACAGATTGTTCATTTCACTTTGAGCATATCTGTTTTACCTGCAGCATATTATACAGAGGTGTTCAAGAAGGTTGTAAAACATATCATTAGTTACAGTGATTTAGTGGCCTAATACGTCGCCCAATATAATTTTAATGACTCCATATATTTCTGTATTAGGTCAATAAATCACTGTGTAACCAATTTATCCTACCAAAGATTTTTATCTTCAAGATGTCAAAACATTAGTACATCTGCAAAAACAGCAAACTGCTTGGATAACGCCATTGTGGCTGTTTATACAGGTTACAGGGAATGTAGTCGCAAATGACCAAATATTTTTTGGGAACAAGGGAGATAATCACTAGTGACATAATATAACTCCATATAAGGAAGGTTACTAGTTGATCAATGGGAATAAATGATTTTTATCCAAGGTGGGATAAATAGAGGATCTTAGACGAGTGGGGGTTTAATATGAAATTTATTAAATGAGTTTAATTATTGAACGAGTTTAATAAATTTCATATTAAACCCTCACGAGTCCAAGATTCTATATATCACGTAATTCAAAATACCGAGACACATGACATGTCCATATTATTTGATGCCATATAGAAACAGCTGATTTTTATCTAGGTCAGACAAATCACCTCCAAATTAACTGCGCAAGTAAGAATATAGTTCTGTTTAGTTATAGTAAAAGTAAATTAATCACCTAAAATAGAAAAAGACAATACCAGTTTGTAAGTTTAAATTATGTTATATTTTTTCGAATGCATCAAAATTATTTTTCAAAGAATCTGAAAGTCTTTAAAAGTCTAAAAATAAACAACAGACCAACACAGTTTTCAAATGGCGATCAGAAGCGTGAGAACTTATTACGTCACAATCAAGTGATATTACATGGGTACCTGTGTAATATGAAAAATATTACACCGTTTTATTACATCAATAAACAGGAGGGTTATGTGATATAATTATTTATCCCCCACCACCAGTAGTGAGAAGAATATAGTAATACCACTGCCTATGTGTGTTCATGGATAATTTGGTTTTCATGCATTTGATTTTGGACACTCACTGTAGCAATGTCAATTGGTGTAGTTTTCAATGCATTAAATGGCCCAACCACCCCACTTATTTTGCAACCAGTGATCTATAAAACTTATTTCACTTTGTATGGAATCCACTGATATTAAACATTGTGGGGGTATAGTGTTCTCTGAACACCTTCTTTTAACTTGCAAGGCTAGGGGTCTTCTAGTTACTTGATATAAAGTACACTTGTGTAAGAGAGAATCATAGTACTATACAGACACCGTTAGTGTAATAGAATCAGCTGACCAATGGCTATTACAGGGATGCTCCAGACCTACCCGTTTCAAGTTTGTGAAGCTGGTTGACCTTGATCTTGTTCAAGGTTACAATGCCCTTAAAGGTTAAACTCTTTAATGTCATAACTGAAAAGCCTAGGAATTTTCATATACTATTATTTTGTTCTTGTGAAGCCTCCAAAATTTTTAAAAGTTTCTGATCGTTTATTTAGTCAATTATCATGGATATAAAATCACAACAATTTCTTGGAAATTCATTTTAGTTTCCAGTATATAATGTCATTAAAATTGCCTTGAATGCTAAATGTTGGGACCTTTATCAAGTTTATTGAACATACCTTATCATACCTACTCCTTTAATCATTATTTGGTCATATAACAGCATTTTTTCATCCTTCTTCATGATTTGATACTCAAAATACCTGAAAAACTCCAAATCAAGCATTATACAATATAATATACTCCTTGTTTTCAATTGGGGCCTCGGTAGCCAAGAGGTATAAAACACACGCTTACAAATCACCGTCCCTCATCTCCTAGGTTGAAATTCTATTCCAGCAGATTCTAGTGTCAAAGATAGGTGGGTTTTTTTTTGGTTCTCTGGAACTGATTGCCTCGCTGTAAATAAAAGAATCTTGAGTAGGCCATTAAAACAACATTACTTCATTCTACACCTTTTTTTAAAACCTGAAAAAAAATGGCAGCAAACAATTTGAATTAATATATGTATATATCTAAGTACATGTATATCAATGCATATGCAAGTGAATAGCATGTACTTGTTCTTACAATCAAGAATCTGACAACAAAATACTGGTAATGTAATAATAAAAATAGTGGACTAAGGACAAGAACTATCGTTCAACATCCTGCATTGTACTCAAACCCAGAAACAAAACTTCTGCTTTGTCTTTACTCAAATGAGCTAAAAAAGATAAAATATTTCTATATTACATTCTTATCATTTATTACCGTGGGAATACTGGATGTTTGCTGAAAGGGAAAGAATTTAAATTATAAATCATATACACAATTTAAGTCCTGAGCACTAATGAGGAGGAAAGTTGTGCCGCTAAATTAAACCAGGTTTAGTAATATATACATGAATATGTACAATGTGTAAGCCATGAAAATACTAGATTAAGGACAGACAAATTCCTATAGGCTAGGTGAACACAACTTGAAGCTCAAAGTGCAAAGGCCAAATTCTCTTCCCCCAGAGTCTTTTAAGTTTCAAAATTCCCATCTTTTATCTCAAAGTCAATTGAAATATAATAAATACAACTAGAACTGTCTCTTCAGAGCCAAATACCCCAACATTTAATGTTTTTGCTGCGACCTTTGCCTTTATGATATGACCTTGGTTCCAGGTCATGACACACCTTTAGACCATGAAGATTATTCAACTGTCATCCAAAGCAGCTATGAGATATGGCCAGACACGATTTTACAAGGAAGGACAGACAGACAAGGAGGATTCCTATATATGCCCTCTAAAACTAGTTTGTGGGGGTTTAATAAGTTTTCAGTGTTTCCAATTACCCGAAGCATACAAAGGTGTTTTGTTGGTAGTTTCTTACCATCAACTATATTGATGAACCTCTGTTAAAAACAAAATAAACAAAAGAATTGGCCTTTTGACATAATAACCAATGACATGTATTTCACTCTCGTTTACTTTTGAAGTGAAAAAGCAGATGGCAAACACTGGATTTTCCTGGAATAAAAATGTAAATATTGCAGTTGTTTCCCTGGAATAGAAATGTATTGCAGTTATTTTCAATTCAGTATTATACTACTTATTACAATCATGAAAAGTAAATATCCATATTCATTAAACAGAAAAGCGGTTATTCCCCCAGGGGGGCAGGGTATTGGTATATTACATGTATTTCAAAAACAATTCCTGAAATCATTTCATGTTCTTTTTACGAACTATTTACCACTATATAGTGAGCCTATGTGAATTTTGAAAAGGATATTTACATTAATTTTTAATAATCTAGGAAATTCACAAAATCAAATGATTTGAGGACTTAACATGATATACATAATCAAATGCAAACAAACTGCTCTATGTCCATATTACAAAAAAAGTAAAAGTTTTGAAAACTGAGAGATTAAGTTAAACATATGATTTTCCACCAGGGAAAGTGAGGTCAGGTGCTCTGGGAGGGCAAGTACTTCTTGTCCAACTAGCTACTCTTACAAACATTTATGAGAATTAAACTTTCAAAGTTTTGTCATTTAAATTTTAAAGATGAATTACGATTAAAACAAGTATTAAAATTTTATTAATAGATACTTATCTGTATCTTCATAATAAGGTGCAGCATCTCATTGTATCTGTTCATTATTACCAAATACACTCCTCATATCGGACACCATTCCCTCATACCAGACATCATGTTTCATCATTCCTTTGTACCATTTACCACTTAATTACACCAGTAATGTTTCTTCACCACACTAGGAGTAGCCATCTAATTACCAGTAACAGCATCTTTACCCTTGTCACGGAGTATACACCATCTTGAAGATTCATTTGTGACCAGATCCCTGCCATTCTCATTGAGTATACACCATACTGGAGGTTCATCTGGGTCCACATCTTCATCAGTAAGTCTTTGACACCATACATCTTCCATGTAATGGCTCTGCTTCTCAAGTTCTGATGTGGATACACCAGAAATCTTTTGCAGCTTACCAAAGAGTAAGCAATGGTTTCTGAACAACTGTCACTGCATTCTACACACGTACACACGTGCACACACACAGTGACAGCTGAACACTTGTATGATTAACAACCCAGATCTTTTCGAAGAAATTTTTGGTGGTTCTTTGACCACATCTTTTCATGTTTCAATTTTATTTTTCAATAATCTTATATACATATTTTTTTCTTCATAACATTCTTTTCAACTATTCAATTTTTTTCTTTTCTTATCATATTTTTTTAATTTCTGTTCTCTTTTTTTCATCAATACATAATTTTTCTCACAATCAATATTTCATATAATCAATGTTACAAATTACAAAATATGCACATGTGTTGATATAAAGAATTGCACCAATCCTTAATTAATTACATGAAAGCATGATCAAAGTTAATTTTCCCACAACACACCATCTTTAACATCTTCACACGGGTTTCAAACATGATAATAATGAATTTTGAGGTTATTCCTTCCTATCACTTATAAATACAAGCATATGTGTATAAAAAACATAATTGTATAATCAGTGGTTGATTTTATCAACAGAAATAGACTTTTCACTAAACTATAATGTTTTAATAACTTAATTGGGTTGGTGGGTGCAAAAAAGTTTTCAAAATGGACAAATTTGACTTCTGAAAACCCACATTTTTCAATAAATTAAGATTAAAGCATTCCACTAGTTGACTCGATGGAAAAAGTCATTTTATTATTTTTTTTTTTTAACATGTTTTTCATGTAAATGTCAAAAGAGTAAACAGTTTGTTGGCCTCGTCAAAGATACTCAAGACATTATATTGCATTATAGATCATAAAATCAATTTTAAAAGTTTGAAAGACCAGTTCCTATCCCAAAAAGCAATTTTTTAAATACAATTCTTGCAACTAGAAATCAGGCCATGTTGGGTTTAGGAGTGCAGTGAGGATATTTACAAATAAATTGTTCCACCATAACACATCAACACTACTGATAATTAATATGATCAGAACTTTGTGTGTACATGTATACTCAGTACACTGAAATACTGACATTTAAAAGATGGGACACTGGAGCTAAAAGATGTGGATTTTTTTTTACTGTATTCCAATGAAATTAGAAAATATTTGTAGATAAACAATTTAACTAGACAATTAAGACAATAACCTCTAGATCCAAACCCATCTGACACAAGAGGTGGGATATTTACAAATGTATCTATTCTGATATTTTAAGTTTTCATTATGTATATCGAAACTGAATTTGATTCATTGAAACTGGACTGAAATTTTTAAGACCAGCAGTGGAATATTTGATATTCAACTTCTGCTTGCTATTAAAAACAATTATTACTTTTCATATACAGTCCAACCTGTGTTAAAGGCCACCTCTATATAAGGGCCACCTGTCTATAAAGGGCACTTTCAATTCCTCCCGAGCCATTTTACTCTTTATTTAACCTCTATATAAGGGCCACTGTTCAACTGAGCCAGAGGCCACCCTATTTTTGTACAAAATGGCCAATGAACCTGTCTATAAAGGCCACTTTTTATTCGTATGTTGGAGACAATTTTTGCTATAGTTTCTAAAAATTTGTGCAAAAATGTTAAGCCATGTAGTTTTTTGAAAATCTTGAAGCTAAAATCAAATTTTAAACATTGATTATTTAACTTTAAACCATTGATCATTAAACTAAGTACATGTAACCAAATCTGTATATTGATAAGAAAAGAATTTTTAAAAAGTATATTTTTGAAACTTTTTTAAAAACTTAAAAAAAATTCTTAAGTCATTTCTCCTCGTGTCAACAAATGAAGCCATAAAGCACTAAGGATAGATTATTACTCATTATTAATTATGATACATGTACTATTTTCTATTGTTTTCATTACTGGCTCCTACCTATTAATGAAAACATGTCTTTATTTAAGATATGTGTATATACTTGGTGATTTTTAAGGTTTTTTTTCAAAGATTGATAAATAGTGTGGTCAGAAGATTTTTCTTTAATTGTTTTCAAAGAAATTATTCTGTTGAAATTAGCTAATGCCTTTTTTGTAACAGAAATTTTAACAAATAAAATAAATAAATTAGAACTGCTCACTATTTTTCCAACTAATATTTATATTGATGTCATAACTGGATTTACAAACCTCTATATAAAGGCCACCTGTCCATAAGGGCCACTTTTGCAACTTCCCCCGAGTGGCCCTTATAGACAGGTTAGACTGTACATGTATATATGAGTTTGAACCCATAAAAAATATAGATGAAGAAAATAAAATAAAAACAATTTCTTACCGATAGCAACAAAATCAACAACAAAAACCATACAAGTATAAATAAACAACAAAAACAAAAACATAATACTTTACATAATTATGTAGATTACTACTATACCACTTCAAATGGCATTCTTACTTTAGTAACACAATTTGAACACAGTACTGCATTTATGTAGAGGAAAAAGGTTTTTTTTTATTTTACAAATGAGGATTAAGAAATTTGCCTAACATCTGTAGTTATGGACCAAATGGTTCGGAAAATATGAAATTCTTCTCATTACTTAACCAATAATCAGTTTTTAAAAAAAAAAAACAATAGCATACATTTCTGATCAAATGAGTAGCAACTTTGATACTTTATAGTAAAATGAGAAGCAAGTTTCTTCATTACCTTAAAGAAAACTTGAGATTTCAAAATACTATTAATGAAAAAACTAATAGAGAAAGATACCTTAATCTGATGTATATAAAACAATAATAGGTTGTATTCACTAGGTACATTTGACAAATATTTGACAAGAGTGTCACTAAAAGGTAGCAAAACTGAAATTGGGAAATAAATTTCACAAACATAAAAAATACTAAAATCTTTCTTGTCATCACTTGGCAGTTCTAGCACAATAGTAAAATAGGTCAGGTTAAACAAAGATCTGAATCTGAATCAAACATGATTTCACACAAATGAATAAACACAAAACACTGAGCACAAAAAAGTAACATCAGACAACAAACTCTACCTTCTTGGTAGATAAATTATCGGATAAAACTATAAATGCTTGTACATAGTACAATATACTGGTTATGAGTATTGACCATGAGATGAGATAATGTGAATGTTCATGAGATTGACTAGTACCAATTAATTCATATAAGAGATTGAACAATACCTGAAGATACTTACAATATTTAACAATTTTTGAAAATACTTCAAATATATATATTTTTAAAGAAAATCAAAAATTCTAATTTTTGCAGCACATTACTTTAGTTTAAGTTTCTAGACACTATAAAATTACAGAATTGACAACATTAAACTAATTTCATTTTGAGCTTAACTTCTTTTTCTTTTCTTTCTCGAAATTGGTTGATAATTCATATTTAATTAACAAAACTTTGCATTCAGACTATATTTAATTTCTGTAATACAGAATATTATCAGTCACCCAAGAAAAATGAATTGATTTCAGTCTGTGTAAAAAATAGTGTTAATCTGTAATTTTCAATACACAAATTACCTAAGAAAAATCTATTTGATTTGAAAACACAAAGGTCATCTAAGAAGAATCAATTTATTTAAAAAAATATAATATATATTTTAACAGCAAATGACTATTTATATGTATAATATATATTTTTATAACAATTAAGCTGACATGATGTAGCATCATCTCCGCCAAGACCGACTTTCTTCTACGTCTTCTTCCTCGTCATCTATTGCTAATAGTTCATCTTCGTCTAAGTCTTCAACTACACCAGCACCCTGTAATAAATAGAAAGTGAATAAAATATGCTATTGCTATAATAACGATTTTCATCCAACATCCTGATATAAGCATTACTCTCTAAATCACTATTTCTGTGAAAGCCAATTAATTATGCTTTATTTCCATGGTAAATCCAATATAAAACTTAATACAGATTGATATCCATAGTAAATGACAAAAAATTCATATTTTGATAAAACCATAATTGTCCAAGAGAGACTTATACTCCTCAACCCTGTAAATTATAACCTAAACATACAAATTCTATTATCTTCACCTTTAACACTCATATATAACATGGTTTGTTTGGAGTATGAAAAGTTAAATGTTTATAACTACCTCTTCTAATGGATCAACTCCTTCTCCAGTAAAAGAATCATCGCTGCTAATATTTAAGTTTATCGTCACTTTTGGTTCTACATTTATATGCCATTTCATTATCAATTGTTTACTTTGGTATGTAGCACCTCTTATTAATGCCTACAACAAAAAAATATCATAATGTATATATATTATATAAACTACACATTAGCTATGAAGACCAAATGAAATATCAAATTAAACACAAACGTACCAGTCCATGTTTGAATCACAATTCCAAAAGCAAAGTAAAGTCTTTTGATACTGATATTTTCAAGTTAAACATGTGAACTTCCACCAGGTAAGTGAGGCCGATTCCCTGTAAGGGTAAGCACATCCCATTTAGCAAGTTACATCCACCACATGTGAAATCAAAATTGGACATGAAAGAAACATGGAACTTTGTGATGTCAAACATATCCTAGACAACCTTGGATACAGACATACTTATCAAAAACTTTTAAATTGGGCATTTTTCTGAATAGATTTTCTGATTTTTACACAAAGATATTCAACATGAAGAAACACTGGTCCTCTTTCATTTTTACCTTTTCAATACATAAATGTATTCTATTAATCAAGACTAATTTTAACAGCTTACCATTAACTGCCAAAAAAAGGAAATATTGATTATCAAGGAAATGTTTCTAATTCAATAATATGCCTTCGATTTTAAAGTAAAAGAAGCCAACCTTTTTCTCTGACAAATTGTCTTATTTATTCACAATTACTCGTTTTGCTTTTGTTACTGCAATTCTTTAGATTTATAAGTTAAACAATTTATTCCATTTTTAGTAAAAAGTACAGGTACCTTAGTTTTAACTTCGCATTTCAAGCATTAATTATAGTCTCATACATATATGCTACACTCTTTAATTCTTTCTGGTTAAAATTGACATTTGAATGGTGACAAAAACCTAGCAACATTAAAATGACATTGAAAAGGTGTCTGGCCTCTCTGTAGTAATTAAGAAATAATTAAAGATATACAAAATATCACAACATTTCCTCATGAATATAATTTACAAAATTTTGCTAAATGAGAAAATAAGGCAAAATTATGTACAATGTGAAACAATATTGGTTATTAGTTATGGAATTCAAAAATAAACCTTTTCAGCATCCATTCTTGTTTTGAATCCTACTGTTGCTGTCAATGTTGTTTCGTCAAAATCTACTTTTTCCACAGTGGCAAATTGCTGAAAAATAAAAGGAAATCTCAAATACATTTTCACAATGATGTAAATGCAGTATTAAAATAAGTTATCAATCCTCCAGATTTTTTAAAAACAACTTACAGAAAAAGTGACACCAGAATAGAAAACCCTACATTTCCTATTATTGGTCATTAATGATCAGATGGCAGAGTGAATAAACTGGTAACTGGCATTAGAAAATCTGATTTGGAAGATATTTAGTTTAAACAATGCCCAAAAAGTATCATGCATGTCTTTCTCCATTAAGAAGTAACAAGTAACATTTTATCAAGAAAACAAATGGATGTAAACAAAATAGCATGTCCCCTCATATACAAATACATAAAAACTCTAAAAGAACTCACAGCAAAGTGTGGTAAAATCAAATCTTTATCTTCAAGTGTAAATCCTGTTACATCTAACACCTTGGGTCTTTTGTCCAAAGACATACTGCCTCCTGCAGGCTGGTTGCTTGGAAATGCTGCTCCCCGACCTCTACCTCTAGCTAGTCCTTTAGCTACCCATGTTGTTGCACCTCTCCCTCTGGGGAAGCTTCCCCGTCCTCTGCCACGGCCCCTTCCTAGTAACCCCATCAATGCTGCCTGTAAAATGATAAACATGTACAAGAAAATATGTGTGAAAAAAATTACAGTGAAATAGTAAATAATTTCATTTGTCGTTTATCAGGTAATGGATTTCTGAACATTTGTTTATGATTATAACAAAGTCATATGTAAAAGAAACATAATAAATCTCTTTATAACTGGAAGATAATATTCTCAAATACTACTGATAACTTGATCATTATATACATAAACGGTCTAAATACTCTTACTTTATTGAATCTTTAAATGTATTTGTGGGCAGATTCTCATGTATATGTATGCTAAACACAAACTCTGACAAGACAAACACTCTTGTCAACATTCAAAGAATTTTCGCGCATAAGATTGGTTAACTTGTTGGGGTACATAGAACTATTTTCAGAAGTCTGCCGGGGTACATAAAAGCACATGATGTTTAGCGATAAAAGTGAAGTAACGTGTATATATCACAGAAGTCTAGTCAGGTAAATAAAATGGTGAAAAGGTACGCAAGTCACACAAAATACAAAATTCAAGTTGAAAGATCAAAAGTAATATCGCTTTAAAGGGTGACAAAAACATTATACAGGGTGTTTGCAGGTGACACATCCCCATGTACTCTGTCAAAGATCAATGTATCCTGAGCCGCAAACATAAATCTTTGACAGAATACATGAAGCAGTTTCACCTGCCAAAACCCTGTATAAGTTATAATATTCTTGAGAGAGAGAGAGAGAGAGAGAGAGAGAGAGAGAGAGAGAGGGAGAGAGAGGCTTTACCTGTGCTGTGAGATCAGCCAACTTTTTCTTCAATTCTGTGGTATCTTCTCCACTGTGTTGTTTTGTAAATAATTCTAATTCTGTGTCTAAAATTTCCTTTCTAGCCTGAAATAAAAGAATATCTATCTATTTGTACAATTCTAAATCATGCACCATGTTTCCATGATGAAGTAATGTTGAATAGATGGATGTTAAATTGCAAAGAACTTAGTTTTGGCAATTGATACTTTGGAATACTAGTTGAATATAAACAATTTTCAGTATTTACGCAGAAGGTAAAGAAAATTTTTAATAAATGAAACATATTTATGGTTTATTTAATCAATTTTAAGATTTCTGCAAATCTTTTTATGTGAACAAGATAAAATTGCGATAGGGAGGCTATCAAATGACATCTCGGGACAATTAATCATTTGATGTAACCAACAGAAACCTCCGTTTTATGATGTCAAATTAAAAGGAACACTTTCAAATTTAAATACAAAATCAAAGATTCTTAGAGTAAATGATTGAGTGATTGGTTGATTGATTGAATAGGGTTTTACAGATCTGTTAAGAATAAGCAGGAAGGGCTCTTTAACATGTCCAAGCTGCCATGATATGGGGCATCAGTTTTTAAGGTTTCTTCTAAAGAATCCCATGACTTTCATTTCTAAATGCTGAGTACCTGGTGAAAGAATAGTCACTACCTATTTCAAGTCTTCGTCAGACACCCACTGGGATTCAACTCTATTAACTGAGTTCAAATAGTAAATTTAGATTTAAACTAGAAAAACTGAGCCACAATCCCAAAATCCATCGGATCAAATTTTTAAATAGGAGGTGCACATCTACATTATATCACAAAGATTGTGTGAAAGTTTCATGATATCCATTGAAGGGTTTAGGAGGAGTTGCGGATAAGAGATAGGTACCCTAAGGTGTACACACGGACGGACACCCCTATCACTATATACCCCCCACTTTTTAAGCAGGGGGGTATAATGATATGTTGTGAGTGTTCATAGGCCAAAGATTAAAAAGGAAAGTAGAAGAGTAAAATATAATACTGAAGTCCTTACCTCATCAGGAGATTTGAGAGGAGCAGCCTCTGCTGCAGGAACTACTGCTGGTTTTGTTGGGGTTACGGCACCTTTTGTCTTCTCTATAGTTCCACTCAAAGCTTTTAATGTCTGAAATAACATAAAATACATAAAAATACCATGCAGTTTTTTTTTTATTTAACACTGGATGCAGGCATCCACAAGTCATGTCAAAGAACAATTTGAGCTTTTCTGGGCTTCACACAAACTAAAAATTTGTTCCACCTTCACAAATATTGCAGAATGTGATGTAAATATGACCAATTTCTTTTTTTATTTTTCACTTTGGGTGTACAAGTATTAATTGTTAAAAAATGTCAGGTTAGAATAGAAGAGGTGAAATGCAAAAATATAAAAAATATGAAGCAGTGCTCCAAGCAGGTTTTGAAAACTGGTAGCCACATGGCTAATAATTAAAACATAGCACTGTCGTGCTGTTGTACAGCGTAGTTGGGAAAATTGTGTTGTGGCAAGACAGAATATAACCGAAAATTCGGGGGGGTCGATCTATGCATAGTCCAACGGATGGTTTTTTTTTTTTTTTTTTTGGAAAAAGAAACAATGTACCAAACCATGTATTGCTGAATTAAATGGTAGAAAATAATTTCATAAATATATGAAAAAGACAATCGGTAATTAAAATTTAAAAAAGTTGTACCCGATCGTTTTGTCATTTCGGATAGAGAGAAAGTAGAGTTTTGCAGATCCTACCGTCGCTATGAGGGGGTACATTCTAGCGGTTGTGTGTAACTGGATCATTTGCTGTTAATCTGGGTTTTAATTAACTGCTGATTATCACTCGCAATATTCCCGTTTCATGTTAATGGTGAAGTACAGTTGTTTTACCAGTTCCGAATTTTTACTACCGAATAATCTAAAATTTCAATCCCGTTCAATTAAAGGAATCGCAAAATAACTTTCTCAATTTGCTTCTACTTGAATGTATGGGCATTAATTGTTTAAATAATATAAACTTCAACCGCTTCCTAAATGTATGTGCAGGACAGGTCGACAGATTGTTGGTGACCTAGTTTAACGATGTAAACAAATCGTGATCACGGAAATGCTTTTTTCAAGAAAACATACTACCACGTGTTTTTGAGGACATGTGTCGATATTTTGGAATCAGTAAACATTTGTATTATTACACCACATAAATTTTATTTCCTCTGCTTGTGGATGATGTCTGCAGCAGCGCTTATATGAAACCCTGTTCGGAACTGGTAAAACGACTGTATTTAAAATTTACACACAACAATGTACGAATTATCTCCCTTTCACGAAAGTAAAATCTAATCGATAAACATTTTAAAATATGACACAATTGCCTCAACATCAAAATACGTTATCATAACCTTCAAAATAAATTTAAATTTCCGTAGATTTCACGAAGAATTAATTAAACAACCTGCCGTTGCTGTTCAATTTCATAAAAAGTTATGATTTTACATCGTAGGACGCAAACTTCTCGAACTACTTTTTATTGTAAACATGAGATCAGTTCACCAAATTGCAGAAATTATTAGATGCATCCCGTCGCAATATTTTACTAGATTCCGAAATGTATTCCGAAAATTTATTCCAAATGTGCATATGTAACCAAATGCATTACCCTCTCAGAATACATATCTCACGATAAAACAGATATACTTCTTTCACGCTCATTTACCAGGCGCACTATTTCCAGGTGTACTCATATCTTATAATTTCATAGCAAAGAAGCTCGATATCTTGGAAGAAAGCGATAGCAATGTACACGTTCACTTTGTTCACGCTGTACAAAAATGTCAGTAGTCATTTCAAGATTTTTGTCGCCAGGTAAAATTCTTGGTGGCCAAACCTTATAAATATTCCTTCTAATTACAATGCCCGTCGCTACTAATGATTTAATGGTTTAGCGAGATCCTCGGATTGGTCCCACCACGGTAGGCAACTTTCAAGGCGGAGCGATGAGAAGACAATATAACTTGATCATTTAGAGGAAGTAAAAGTCGTAGCAAAACCCAGATCAAAAAGTGATTTTTGCCGTTTGGCTGCCATTATGCAAAATTAGATCACGGTCAGTTATGCGCTTTAAACTATAAAGTTACCTGCTTTGGTTCAAGCGCTTTAAAAATTTTAATGATGGCGAGACTATTTGTCAGGTTGGGTGACGGGTCATGAACAAAATTTCCGGATTTCCCGATTTTTAGTGGCCAAACTCAAAAAAATTATTTGACATAAAGGCGATCGTCTGACAATTTGTAGTCGCAAAATCCAATTTTTGGTCGCAAATTTCGAGTATTTACTAGGCTACTTGGAGCACTGTGAAGATAAATTGACTTTAATACAGCTCTTCAATGTGTAACAAGTTGGAAAGTGTGTGGAGTAAGTGTTTAACTCCCCAGTCAAGATTCACTTATATTGAGGCAGTCAATTCTGAAATGGTGAAGGAAATTTGGAGTGCCCGGTAAAAAACCCACAGACATTTAGGAAGCAAACTGACAAACTTTCTCACATTAGACTCAAACCTAAGACAGTAAGAAGCACTGTGATCTGTTAGCATGCACTGTATACCAATCAGTCATAGAGGCTTCCATACTAAAGTACATGTATATAAGTACTAAGTACACACATTTAGTGCTAAATAAAAGTATCCAACACAAACCTCCATTATCTTGGCTTTGTCTTCAGCACTCATGTTCTTATTTTTCTCCAACTTTTGTATAAGCATCTGTAAATTTGTTAAAATATGATACATGTATTATTAGTATAGTGTTATATAGTACACTACTCAGCAGTATCTCTCTTACTCATCATTATAATCAATCAGACGACAGAAAATCCCACAACTTATCTTATAATGGTTGCCCCAAATTACTTAACATTGGACACAGATGGGACATGAAGGAATGACAACAGCTCTTTTCCACTTTCTGCAGGTGAGCGAATAATTACTTTTAAGAAAGCATTAACTGTTTGCCTGGTACTTCAAATTTATATACAACTGTTAAAACACTTAAGTAGCAAAACTTATTTGTATTTTCTTCCTATAAAAAAGAAGAAAGAGGTGCTGACTCAATTGAAGGAACAGCTGCTTGATATGTAGCAAACAAAAAATTTACAACAATATTGAATGAAACCAGTTTTATGTCAAGTTATAATTGGATTTGTCAGCTCATGATTTATTCCTATCCATTCATACTTTGGTCTGTGAGGAAATGTTAATTATTTCTTATACAGTGATTTTGCTACATTTTTAAAAACTAACTTTTGCCTTTAAGATCGGGGGGAATGACGTTCTGAAATAAATACAGCCAACAACATTATGACATGCTTGAAAAAGCTAGGTTCCTCAATGCAAAGATGTCATATTGTGACAAAATATGAAATTTATTTCTTTGGTAAGGTCAAATAATTTAATCTGCTTGTGTATTACCATTGTTTTCGGAATTTTAATGAACAAAATGGGAAATTTTTTTAGTCATTTTCCCCAGGGAAAGCCGCCTTTATTTGGTAGCAAATTTAGCCAAACAAAATCACTGGTATATATTTACTTTTTGCTGTTCTAGTTGTTTAGTTAACAACTGTTGTTTTTGTTTCTGCAATTCTTCTTTCTTCTTCAAAGCTTCCTGGAATTACACAAATATAACCAATAAATAAATGTTAAAATGTCAACAGCTTGTTCAGTGTAGGCATTAAACATGGTGGTGATTTGTGATAAATTGATTTTTCATCATTGTCATCAAATTACTTAATTTAATTTTGACAAATTAATAAGAATCATGGATGGCATATGACAAATAATCTCCTAGGTACTAGACTGAGTGTGAATACAATTCCCCTTGTCACTGGGTTGTTTAAACCCGGTCAGAACGCTTTATTCATACAGGCAAATAATTGTTCAGTTATAATTAGCTCACCAGATAAGGACATGGGGTTTTCATTTTTGGCATGTTCTTGTAATTACCTTCAAAATGGGATCAAGGTCAATTAATTTTCTCGAAAACTATAAACTTTTTGTATAGACATGTATATTAGAATATTGTAGATTTTGATTTAACGATCATTTTATATAGATTAATGTCATGGGTTTAAAGGTCAAGGTCACAGATGCGAAAGAATACCGAAATGGTTAATTATCTCGAAAACTATAAACTTTTTGTATAGACATGTATGTTCCAATATTGTAGGTAATGGCCTAACAATCATTTTGATATATAGATGAAGGTCATTGTTTCATACTTTTGTTTTTACTTTTTTATCTGTTTATAAATAATGTATTGTACCTCGTTTATATATATATATATATATATATATTATACGAAGCATTCTTGGACAAGGTATGATTAATTTGCAAAAATCCTTGCATTTAATTCTGCCTTACTGCTGAAAATTAGGATTTCTTTTCATTAATGTTATTGACCATTAAACCTCTGCATGAGATATGTACTTAGTCTCAGGTGAGCGTTAAGGCCCATGGGCCTCTTGTTATACACAGTACTATATTTACCTTTTTGAGATCTTCTTGTCTTTTTATGGCCTCTATTTTAGATACAAAACTAGCTGTATCTACAGCAGTTGGACTTGCTATGGCTGCCTTTGCTTTTATAATATTAGGGTTATAAACTGTTTTAGTAATATTTCCAACAGATGATGTGTATATCAAGCTCTGCAATAGAAGAATAGTTTATATTACCAGTGAGTAGTTCAACTGTATGGAATCTTTGTCTAGTCACAGTACCAGGTATCAAGAATGTGGGGACTCAATGGATGAGTGGGCTAAAGCATGTGTTTACCGATCACAGTGCAACCAAGGTTTGAATACCACTTGGGCATATCCTATTATGAGAAAGTTTATCAGTTTGCTTGTCAAAAGTCAGAAATTTTCTCTAGGCACTCCAGTTTTTTTCCACCATCCAAGAACTGACCACCTTGATATAAGTGTCTTGACTGGGGCACAGAACACCATGGATCCAAACCTAGTGAATGCAACACCATTTAATCACTAGATTACAACCCGTTAACCAGGCAATAAAGATGGATAGACTTGTGCATGGAATTAATTATTTTCCTCAAGGAAATATCATTCAATCTATGAGCTTTAACACCTCTTACCATCCTAGTGTGAGGCAATTAGTCTACCATTTCAAAACTGATCACCTCATTAAAAGTGAAAAAAACTTGAATGGGGCATAAAACTCCATTACTCCACTCCATGTGAGTCTTATAAGCAAGTAGTCATCACATATACAAATAACGAAAAAAGAGACATCAGAATATCTTTTCTTCCATCTTCCTATGTTTGAGATAGAGATTTCTGTTTGAAGAAACGATGGTAGCAATTTTTATCTTCACTTCTATGTGCATTTATCTACCACTGTTTATCTTCACCTACACATGCAGATTTTCAGTGACATCACAAACAAAGGACAATTGAATGACGTCATATCGTGGAGACATGACGTCGTTTTGTGGGAAAATGACACCCGAGTCTCTAAAATTTAGAAATTTTAACTGCGTTTCAAATGTTTATTTGGGAAGATTAGAATAAATAGCTTTGTTTTCTAGTTTATACATTTCATATAAACCAAAATCGGATACATTCCGTCCTATGGTCATATTTATTTTTATGTAAAATGTTAAATAACAAAGTTGGTGTCGATGTCGATGTAACTGATACTTGAAGCTAAAACTTGTCATCAAAATGGAAGAAAAAGAATCAATTATGAGTTTATCTATGTAGGAAAGGGAAATTTAACCCTCGGGTTTGAATATTTCTGTCAGAGACTCAGCAAGCCTCGTCTCTGACTGAAATATTTAACCCCTTGGGTGAGATTTCCCTATCCTACATGGATACTCATGATAGATGTAGAAGGTTTTACTACTATTATGTACCTTTTCTGTTGGAGTAGTATCAGCTGTGGTAGTAGGTTTTGGTTTGGTATTATCTAGTGATAACTTGCTGGGATGTGGTATAGGACCAAGTCGTGATTTTATATGAGGTTGATCTGTACCAGGATGACTTCCTTCATTCTTATCATTTGAATCATTATCCTGAAATAGAGAATATAACAAAATTAAACCTTCTAAAAAGTCCCTTTCATGATAAGTCACTTTAAAAAGTACTCTACACAATCTTTAAAATAAACTGTAATGTTAACTCAAACAAAATCCCCAATAAGGTCTCTTGTTCCCGGCAGGTTGGGTGACCCATTACATAACAATGGGAGATTTCACAAAATCCCCAAAAAGGTATAATGTGTTCACTGTAGATTTGGTGACCAACTTCATGTGCATAACAGTGGGATATAACCTGAAAATCTCCGATAAGGTTGCATGTTAATTGTAGATTTGGTGACCAACTACATAACAGTGGGAGATATCATGGAAATCCCAAATAAGTTCACATATTCAGTGTAAGTTGAGTAACTTACCACATAACAGTGTGAGGGAAAACTTTCTCAAACAATTACTGAATTACTTACTGGGTTGGCAGCTTCTGGTTTATGCCAGAAAACCTTGATGAAGCGATTATTAAATACTGGTTCACTGCTTTTATAGGCTGCATAAGCTTCAGCATTTGATGACATAGTGACAAGTGAAGCATCTGGATCTCCGTTCAGATTTATCTACAATGACAACCGTATAGCATTATGTTAGTACCAGTGATTTTGTTATGATTTTTAAAAACTACCCTCTGCCTTTGAAATTGGGAAAAAAATTAATCTATTTTCATAGAATTAGTTGTTTATCACTGTTATTTTGGGAATTTTATTGGTCAAATTAGGACATTTTAGTCATTGTCCCTAGGGGAAACTACCTAAATTTGGTAGCAATTTTAAACAAAAAAAATCACGGGTCACAAATAAATTTATTAAGACACTAAAATTCAGTATTTCAAGATATGCGACTCTTCACGATTCTCCATTTACAATAATATGTACATGTATATGTAATTATAAGAATTTACTATGTGTACATTAAATTCTGGTTCATCTCGGGTATACATGAAAACTGATAAGGCTTGCCTACTTCATAATGAACATACATTCAGTGATGTAAAGTCAATCCTCAAAATGCATACATAAAAATAGGATAACCATGACATGTACATTGTAGCAATTAAACAAAATTGAAATTTTTAGTATACAGATAAAAATAAATATGATAATTAATCCCCATCAATTCATTGGGATTAAATATTTATGGTTTTAGGTGTTTTTTTATATTATGTATGGATTTTATAATTTCTATGGTATTATAAACTAGATTTAAATGTAATTTCTATAAATATTCTTCTGTCTTCAGTTAACTATTAACAACAAATTTGAAATCCTGGTACAGTCTAACATGACTTAAAGGTCACCTCTATATAAGGACCACCTGCTTTTAAAGACCAGTAAAACTTTATCAGAATCTCTCTTTATACACGTTATTTGAATATGTATATAAGGACCATCTGTCTATAACGACCACTTTTACAGATTCCCCTTGGTGGCCTTAATAGACAGGTTTGATTGTATATGTACAAATGTTTTAACATAACCATGGAAACTGACCATCATGAAGAACAGAGTATTACTCTCAGCAATTCAGTTAAAGGAAAATTGTAATAATTTCTCAAATGGACATTCTACTTATATGTATATCAATCATAACAGTATCTTGAAACCACCCATTTCAGACATATTTTAATGCTTGTTGATTTTACCTGTAAATTAACAATGGTTCCAAATTTTCCAAAATGTTCATTTAATTTGCCAATATTGTTGTACTCTTTTGGAATGTTTTTGATCACTAAAGCACAATTTGAATTGTTGGCACCAGGTTTTCTATAACCTAAAAAAGAGAAATCAAAAGAATTTAGATTATGCATCATAAACTACAGCAAAAGGGACAAGTAAACTAGAAATGATTAACAGACCTGTAATGATTTCTAATGTAATTTACTTATCTTGATAATGCTTACAAAAATTCATGCTTCTCAAATTTATTCAAATTCATTAATTTTGTAATACACCATCCTGCATCATGGATATGACCACCCTGCTGCTTCAATATGTGTTGAGCATTGCTTACTGTTTACATAAATAAACACTAAACATTTTATATATACAGTAAAACCTCATTATATTGCCCCTCACTGTGCAATCTTGCTTCACCATTCAAAAGTCCAAAACTCTATTTTTATTATGAGTCTACCTCAATTTGTTACCAAACCCCTTTATAATGCCAATATCTGAGCAAACAAATGGTAGCAATTCTTTATGAATTACTTTTAAATCTTAAACTATCCAGTTATTTTTGAATAATTTGTTAATAATAACCTATTAACAAATTCTGAGTTCACACTCACAACTTTCCACATAGGATTTGAATGTGCATCCAAACAAGTTTGTTCTTCAACAAAAAATTAAGTCCTCAAAAATAGATTTGGAGATTACTGAGAAAATTTAAGACACAATTTGTTTATTATACCTGGATAACTGTTGACTTAATATTTATTATTAATGGGACTTAAAAATCTATTGAACAAAGAAATTGCTTCAATTTCCCCTAGTATAAGCAATAGCTGAATAACTTACCACCAACTCTGCTGAAGTCAAAGGGTTTCTTAGCCTGAGGAGGTCCGTAGCTGTGGGGGTATCTCTGATGCTGCTGCCCTTCCATTGCATCATAAGATCTTTTAGGTGCCAATACTGTTCTTGTCGGTTCTGGAGGTGTAGGAGAAGTCTTCTGTGGTTCTGCTGGCTTTGGCTCAAATGGTTCGGTACCTGGTGGTGCTATTTGTTGATCTACAGACAAAAATCAAGTAGAAAGGTAATTAAGACAGCCACTATGTTTATGTAAGTATGTGCAAGTTAAAATTTATTCTAGGGGCCATTTTCAAAAGGTTTCGTCTAAAATGTCATAACATCGATAATTTTGCGTTCATGTAATGTTTAAAAAGACCCACTAAGGCCCTAACAATGGGATCATTTTGGCTTCTTCTAAAATGAACACTGTAATTTAAATTCTAATTATTTGAATTATGGTTAAATCAATAAATCTGGGTTTGAATTTTTTTCCTTGCACTTTTTCCAACAAGTTTGTAAAAATCACCCTGACTCTTCTTCATTTAATTGTTATTGCGCCATCATTTTAATTTCAATGGCTCTAAAATGTTAGAAATGAATACCGCACACTTTAAGATCTGGTCTAAAGTGATCTTTTTTAAGGAGGACCAAATAGCACATTCATGTATTAGGTTACAATCAAGTATTTAAGTAATATTTACAATTGATTTTAGAATCATAAGCCTTGAAAAGAACAACAAAGTTTGAAGAACAAGTAAAGTGGAATAATGGAGTTTAACACCCCAGTCAAGACTCCTTCATTTATAATTAGGTGGTTAGGTAATGGATAGTAGACGAAAATAGAGTGCCTAAAAACCACTGACTTTTGGCAAGTGAACTGACACACTTTCTCACACTAGAATCCAGGGTGGGATTCCAACATACATGTAGGTGCTGTGATCATCATGTACAACCTTCAGGCCAAGGGAATTCCAACATAGGTGCTGTGTTCAGCATGCACAACCTTCAGGCCACTTTGTCACCAAGATTCCTGATTGAAGAAAGAGACAATTATACTTGTACATATGATTGAGAAAAAACTTAAGTATAATAGTATATGAAATATTCACCATCTGTTTTATCAGCAGACTCTGCTGGCATTGTTTGTATGCTAACCAGGTCCCTCTGTCTGGACTGAAGTGGTGGTGGTGGCTGCTGGGCCATAAAAGATGCTGGAGGGATAGGTGGTCCACCAGGTGGAGGAATGTGAGGACCAGGTGGTGGTGGTCCTCTTGGACCGGCCCAAAATGGAGGTGGTCTTGCATCAATAGCTGGTGCTTCTGGGTTATAAGTGTCAAAACGTTCTGAAATATAGAAACAATATACATGTATTACTTACTTTAAATTGACCTATTTCACAATGTACCTTTCTAACTGGACACTACGGATCTATCTCTATGTCACCAATGAAACTGTCTAAATAAACACTGTCTGGACATGATAACTAGTTCAGTCTATAATCGTGTGTGGGTGAGCATATAGGTTTTCATTTCACTGAAGATCCTACTGATATCAACCTATTTTTGGGAATACGTGTAAATCGAGGGATTGTCAGCCATGCCCAAAATGCTCCAACAAAGGCCTGGCATGCTTGAATAACACACTAAAAAGAATGACATCTGGGCCTACATTGTGCCATTTAATGGACGACGATACATCAATTGAGGCTGTAAACAGAACAGGGAAAGCATACTTCAAACAAACATAAGACTGATTACTACAAAGATCTCCATAAAAATCTAATTTTAACCAGAAATTTGATCTCATTAAACTCTTATTACATCTTAATCAAATGTATTTTAGCTACAATGATGAAATATTCTACCTGGTCTAGGCCCCATTGGTGGCATTGGAGGACGTTGTCCTGGACCAGACATTCCTGGAGGCATAAATCTAGGACCATTCATCCTGGGACCACCTGCAGGTGGGGGACCTAAATGAAAATAATAAATGATCAAATTAATAAAAGAAACATATATAATTTTCATGTCACAACAAAAAAACATATACTGTTTATATTTTTTATTTGGCTAAACATTTTATTTCCATGGTATTTTCAATATTCCATTTAAAATAGCAAAAATAAAGAGTGCAAATATAAAACTATGTGTAGTAATAACTAACAAGTATTCAAATTCTTTGTCTTGTGGGGTGAGTGGTCTTGATCACAGAGCCTCTTATCACCTACGGTCAAATCACATCACCTAGGTTCAAATCCCACCTGGAACAGATCCTAGTGCAATGAAATATGTAAGTTTGCAAGCCAACGATTATTGGTGGATTTCTCTGGGTACTCTGGTTTTCTCCACTATTCAAGAACTGCCCAACTTGACATGTGAAAGAATTTAGATGAAGTGTAAAACACCATTACTCTGCGTATGCTGTATGAATTCTGTGTATAAAAGACAACGTTTACAAATGTCTTGAGCAGCAGTTACAGACAGGTTTGTTTGTAGCTAACAGACAAATATGCAGAAACATGAGCTTGTTACAACAAATTCTTCGGCATTTGTTCCATTTAATACATAGGTATACCATGATCCTGGTTTCATTATTTTATAATTAAACCTTACCAGAGAACGGTGGTGGTGGTATACTGACATCTTCAACAATAACTGGATCTAAACCATGATCAAAGGGACATAAATCTCCCCTCATACAAAATCCTTTCTCTGAAACAAAATCAATACACATTAATATATGTAATTATAAAATTCATCATTTTTGATTATCAGAACCTAACAACCAACAAGTTTGTCAACTAAAGTACTTCTGAGATTGTTTTTGTTTCATTTTCTGTAGAACAATTTGTGGTTTAATATAAATTCTTGTTGTCTACATTTTGGTAAAATTAAGAAATAGTCAGCTATGTCTACAGGTGCATCAAATTCCTACTGGAATAAACTTTATTATCAGAAAATGTTTACTCTATTTAATTTTATTGTTCATATACAGTCGACTCTCGTTAATTCGAAATTGAAGGGATCGGATGAAAAAATTCGATTTATCCGAATTTCGAATTAACCGTTTTGATCGCCGACGGACACGTCAGAACGATAACGGGAGATAACTCTAATAGTAAAGCACTCCTCAATTAATGTCACGTGTATGCCATTACATATTAAGGTATATCGATTACGATTAAAAATTAATTTGAATTTTTCTATGTAAATGTAAAGCTTAAAAAAAAGTTTGACTACGTTCTGTAAGCAATAAATAAGTAAATCGGAAAATGCACTGTAACTTACAAGATTCCATTGAGATTTTCCGTTGAACACGGATTATGGCGAGGCCAAAAAAAGTCTTGAAAAAACTTCACCGTAACTTACAAGGTTCCATTGAAGTTTCCCCAGCGCTAGCGATTCTCAATTGAAGAATTGTTTTATCAAGATTTTTTAACAATTTACACCTTTTCCCCACGACCAATCTAGATCTAGCTATATTAGTAACTCCTGTCAAAATTCATTAAATTTTGTTCACAATCATAATTTCTTCATCCGTAATCCTAAGCTCTGACTTTGGTGATTTTTAAAATCACAGTTTGTCATGTCACACACCTGTAATTAACACCTTCCAGACAGTAGCTGTATGGTGTAAACAATTGGCCTTGATAGATCAAAGAAGTTTCGGCGTGTCGATTAGCTTTGGGTATTCTGTGGAATAGAAGACCGCCCACTCTTTAAGTTTAAACCAATGAAATTTCTCCTCTTACTGACTGACATTTTACTAATGACCGGTATGTCGATTACAAATTGAAAATTGTGAAAATAGCACGAGATGCCGATTTTCTTTTTATGGATATTTTTAGTCAGAAATGAATCTTCTGAGTAAGCCGTCATTCTGTTACTGTAAACACATTTTAAATAAGACATGGAGTAATTATTTCAGGTATTGTTCAAGTTTAAGATTTGTGTATATTTTTTATTTTGCCGCTTGTATAAACATTCAAAAGTATAAACAAGGAAAGTATATTTCGATTAAAACTTTAGATTTTCATTATACAATGTATTTCGTATTAGATTGGACTGAAAATTGATTTCGATTTAAACGTTGGAATTTTCGTTATATTTCGTAATTTGGGCTGAAAATTCACTTCGAATTAAGCAAAATTTCGAATTTCGGTATTTCGAATTAAACATACATATTTACATAGAAATACATAGCGATCTGACGGGACCATTTGTATCATTTCGATTTAAGCGAAATTTCGATTAAACCGATTTCGAATTAACGAGAGTCGACTGTACTTTAATTTTCATTTTCTAAGAGAGTGCTCGCTCCGTAAGTGGGAGGTTGTGGGTTCGATCCCCGGTCGGGTCTGACCCAAGACTTGAAAGTGGGTAGTGACTGTTCTTTCGTCAAGCACTCGGCATTACGAAATGAAAGTCATGGTTCTTTCGGATGGGAACTTTAAATAAACGAGGTCCCGTGTCACGGTGGGCTTGGCACGATAAAGAACCCTGCTGTATTATGCCATCAGCGCAAAGCACAGGCAAAATTTCTGCACCTTCGCCTATAGCTGGCAACGTCTCAATGTAAGTGAAATATTCTTAACTGGGACGTTAAACACCATTACTCAACTCATCTACTCAACTCATTTTCTAAGATATACAGGTACAGGGAATAAACTAGATAGCTTGCAACCATGACCAGTGAAGCATTTTAGTATTGACAATACATTAGATGATTTGTTGTTAACAATTTTAATCTTCTGTTCAGGTCATTTTGTTTGTGACGGTGAATTACCCTTTATTTCCATAGAAAATCAAATAAACTTCATAACTCACCATCATAATCTATACATCTAGGTCTTGCATTTCCTCTTGCTGTAGATTCCATGGTATAACGACTATCACTATGTGCCAATGAGTACACACCACCAATGGTAGGAATAGATGACGGACCATATCGACCATTGTCTTGCGTTGGTGTTGACCCCCTACTATCTGGCAATGCTCTTCTTCCTAGTAAATTTGATGGTGTTGTAATATATCAGAATACCTTAGCTCACTTAAACAAAATTTACTTTAAAAATAATGTACTTACGTTGTCAATGTGACAGAATAGCTCCGACATTATTTTTTAAAAAAAACATTCCAATAAAATCAGGGTTAACTCTTCAAAATTTAAGCATGTTCTGAGTGCAAAATTTTACATATAACCATGTGGTTTCATAATTTAGCCAAGCCTTTCTCAAAAGAAAACAGCAATGCCTAAATTTTTAACTGCCTTGTGTTGGTAGAATGTTTATCATTATTTTCTATATATACATGTAATAAAACTTTGTATAACTTACTTCTAGGTGACCTGGATCGTGACCTCGAGCGAGACCAAGATCTTGACCTTGATAGTGACCTTGACCTACTCCATGATCTAGATCTTGGTCTTGGACTTCTTCTGGGACTCTTTGACCAGTTTCTTGGACTTCTTGATCTGTTTCTAGGGCTTCTTGACCTGTTTCTAGGACTACCAGGTGATTTTCTTGGACTTAGTGACCTATTTCTAGGACTTAAAGATCTGTTTCTTGGACTTCTTGATCTATTTCTAGGACTTCGAGATCTATATCGTGGACTCCTGCGCCTAAAACCTGGACTTCTAGACCTGTTAGGACTTCTCGATCTGATTCTTGGACTTCTTGACCTAGATCTTGGTCCTCTACGTCCACGGGGACTTCTACTTCTTCTCCTATATAATCGTCTATCTTCAAGACGGTGTCTCCTACAAATGTTAAAAATCAGATATATGTAATAAATCAAAAGTAACATAAATTTTTATCAGCTACAGGTGAATCTCAAATGCAAATATCTCAAATTTAAGAAAAAGTTTAATGAAGTTTTGTTCCTGTGAATGAAAATTCAATGAAATTAACTCCAACTAAACATCTTTAGTCCAATGAAACTACAAAACATGGGCAATGTTAGGAAGTACTGGTAGATAATTTAGTATCAATTCAATCCTATTGAACTAAATTTTATGTCAAAATTAATATCACCTGGCATAAACAAAGATTTTGAAATAGTAAATTCTGATTTACAAAACATAATGAAAAATAACTTTGCAGTAAATCCACAAAATAGGGTAAGCAGGATACCAAGAAACAAAATTAATTTCCTTGGTCTTAATTATAAATTAAGTACATACAGATCTCTTGAGCCTCTTCTTGGACTTGGTGTTCTAGAGAGCTTCTTCTTTGAGTCTTTATCTTTATCTGTATCTTTATTGATCTACAAACAATAAACTAAACATTCATTTGTCAGCCTTACTAATTTCCACGGTCTAGTGGATGTCAAATCAAGTCATAGACAATATCAGAATTGACAAAGAACTATTTATTTCAACAAGTGATTAGATCAAAGACATTTAAAGCAGTATAACTGGAAAATTTCTCCATATCAGAACCAAACAAAACCTAGAGAAGAGCAGTCTCTTGAAAGACAAATAGAGCCCCTCACATGATAGTTAAAAACACTGCTGAATTAGGCTGGAACCATCCTGGATTATATGACACAACAGAAAGTACAAGACTCCTTATAGGGTAGAATGCCAGCTTACCCGAATCATCTGATTTTCTTTTGTAAATGTCCTTTCATTTATTACTGAAGCAATGTAGGATTAAATATCTTGCTAAATGACATACTTTTGCAGTATGAGTGAAACACAAACTTGTGACCCAAAAAATTATTGTCTATAAAATTACAGACTGGTAATATAACAGTACCTGTTTTACACTTGTATCCTCTTTCTTTTTAATTTCTGTTTTACTTTCATTGTCTGCTGTGACCTGTGTTGTAGATGTTGTTGTTGTGGTCGTTGCCTCGGTAACTACAGTTGGTGTCTGTTGTACTACTAGTGCTGCCTGTTTTACGTACTCTTTACTTTCCAAACTCTCAAACAACTGATCAACAAAGGTTTTGGTCTCTGAAAATATGAGCAAAGCACAATTAACAGGGTTCATACAAACATTTTGACTCCAAATTTAAGGACTTTTTAGGGTCTTTTCAGGGTCTCATTTGCAAATTTAAGGCCTAATCAGAGGGACAATTTTATAAGAAAAACATTGGTGCAAAGACAATTAAATCAATAAAACAATAACTTACATGTCCATAGTAACGACGCTTGAAGTGGGGGTTTATTTCGGGTGTTCGGGAGGGCCAGGTACCTTTAAAATCGCTCATTTCAATGTAATTTATTTATTTTGATCAGTCTATTTACAACCACTAAATATCAACACCTACATGTAATTGGCATAATTCAAGGACTTTTTAGAGCCTTCAGGATAAATTCAAGGGATTTTTAGGGTCAGACTTGTTTTCAGGGTCTTTTTAGGGCAAACCTCAAAATTTAAGGACTTTTCCAGGCCTGTACAGACCCTGATTAAAGTCTTTTCAGTTTCATCATCATTTTTAACAAAGAATTTGTTTAATTTAAAATCTGTCAAATTTGATGTCTAAAAAATTTTGTGACTTAATGTAGTATCAGGGGGGAAAAAATGAGAAAATATACCAAAATATTTGTGATGGGTCCACCTTCTGTCTCAAATAAGTATATTGACAATTCAGTTTATTAACTTAGTGGCAAATTGTAAACACATACAGTAACACTTCGATTCATCGCCACCATTTGTTCAGTCGAATTTTGGCATTATAAAGGGTTTGGCAATAAATCGAGCAAGGTCCATAAAGAAAAAAATAAACAAAATGGATTTTGGTACTTCAAAATAGTCTGGCGATAAGCGAGGTGGCAAAGTTATCGAGGGGCAATATAACGAGGTTTTACTGTATATTCTAAACTGATCACTGATAGATTGGCGGATGAGGAAGATAATGACTATTGGACATTGTCCCTTTTCTGGCAATCATTATATGTTTCAATTCTTGGTACTACCAGTGGTAGCCAAAATCACCAGTGGCTATTAATTTTGAGAAATTCTTTTAGAAAGTAATCTTTATTTTTAGCAAATTTGTGAGAAAATACTTTACAAAGGACTACATTTTCACAAATTTTGGAAATTTGGCTACAAATAACTTTTAAATTTGTGGAAACCAAGATTATGATGCATACTTACTATTCTGTAAAAACACCTCTAACTGATCAGAACAAACTTCTTTCAGTTCCTGTTCTGTTTTATCTTTCTTGACAAGGGCTACTACATACTTAGCAAGTGCTCCTGGATCTGCATCACATCTAAAATATTAAATGTTAATTATGAGGGTTTATTTTGATTCTTCAATATACTATCTAGTATTCTATCAAATTAATCATGTCATGTCCAAACCGGTAAAGAAGTTTACAAAGTATCTGAAAATGAAATACATGATGCATATTAGTGATGGGAATTGGTTTTCATTCTCAAAATCGATTATTGACAATCGAAAATCAGGGAAACATAATCAATTAATTAATCAATTAATAATTGTAATTACTGGTACATTTTTGCATTATAATAAAATTGCACATCAGTAACAAACAAGTTTGACAAAATAATAATATCATACTAAGTACTTTAATTTGTGCTTAAGAGCCATGTGTTCTTCCTAATGTTGTTCTTTCTAAGTGATGATACCTCCCATTGGCTCCAAAACTAAAAGACCTTGTGGTCACTGGATGCAGAAAAATTATACATTCACCGTCCATCATGTTGTTTTTAGAGGCAAAAAAACGGAAAGGAAAGAGACTTTACAATAATAGTTACAGGTAGTCATATTGAATCAAAATTTAGGGGAGACTGGGTTCGATAGTAAAAGACCATGCTAATTTAAGGCGAGACCAGGTTCGAATCTTTAAGCTTTAATCAAAGGCTTTGATTCTCCATCCAATGCTGCATATCATCCCTCAATCAATTTTTGTTACTCTTGTTGAAACAGAAAGATGCTACAATGACAATGGACACAGGATGTGAGCAAACTGTGGAAAATTATTAATCCCCCCCCCCCCCCCCCCCCCCCCGCAAATGGACTATATATAATTATAAAATTAGTGTAACGGCGTTTCTGTAGAAAACAACCTTTACGCCTCTATATATTTATACGTACATGGGTGTTAATGTCTGAACAAGCCATGTTTTCAGTGCTTCAACATTTTCTATCAACATTTTGACAACAAACAGATGGACAACTCGGAGCTAAATAATTTCTAGTCCGAGTTTACCCAAAACTCGTCAACAAATTGTCTTCTGGTTATTTATCCGATTTCACAGTATAAAATAGACAAGTTCTGTTTATAAACCGATGAGAGTCATCTTGAATTAAATGCAAAAACGCTTAAATATCACACTTCTAAAAAAAGAAATTCGGTAAACATCAACGTGAACTACACCGCAATATGGCTGACAAAATCTCGCGAGAAATCACGTGATATATTGTTGTACTGTCTTTATTTGGACTAGATCAAAGTTTTCAATCTGTTACTCATTGTGATAGGGTTTTAGTCTTTATGTGTGCTCGTTTTATTTTTAAAACATTGACAAACAATTCAATTTATAAGTTCAAAATCAAGTTATCTCGTGGTAAATCCCGAGACTTCCGAGAACACGGTGCATGGTTCATGTTTTTTAGCAGACAGCTTTTTTAGTGAAACATGTGGTAGCCCACTAAAATGCCAGCAAAATCGAAAGTATCTAAGATCGACTGGCACGAGTGTGTAAAGTGTAAATGCCTAGTAATAGGTCGAGATTTAGTGAAACACACTGAAGATTGTGAAAAAGTAGAACAACGTTTATTTTCCTATGGATGTATTCAAGATGATTGTTTACATGGAGTTGTCTCCCCCTTGACCATCAAAGAAGGTGAAAAAATATGAGATATTGAAAAATACAAGATTTTTATAAAAGTTTGATGAACAAGAAGCATGCAATTAATTATATAATAAATACCTTAACCCATGTCCATGTTTTGGAACAAAAATAAAGATGACATCATTTGCATCTCTCGTACAAGTCAACACCAAGTCTTCAATGAGCACACTTTCCCCTTCCCCATGTTGAATAACATTTGTTATCATAGTATCATGTTTTTATTGATATAAAAACGATATGGGAGGTAAAACATCTGCCATTTAAATTACTTGGGTGGTTTATCAAAAGCTATAATATATGCTTGATCACTGCCACTTTGTCCAAAATTTCATTTTATTTCTTCTATTTTGATGTCTCTCTTGCATTATCGCCAAACCCCATTATAAAACCAAATTTTACTAAACAAATATGGACAGTGAAACAAGATTTTACCGTGTTGCCAAAATATGAGCCTGTTTTATACAGTAATAGTTTAATTCCATTGACTTCAAACTCAAACCAAAACAGTTTTAAAACTTTACCAATTAACATACAGTTGATATGTTAAATGAACATGAATTAACATACCAGTATATGTGTAGTTTGCAGTCTAGAATGATTGAAGGGAGACAGTTTTGACTGTTAGGGTTACAGACCTCAGTTGTAACTTGTCACTCAAAATTAGCCAATTTTGGCCTTAACACATTAAGTGTTATGCACCCATATTTCAATAATTTTGCTGAAACAACATGAATGTTGATACTTTTTCAATTCAGGAGAATTAAAACAATATTTCTATACTGCATTTATGACCCAAGTGCAAATTTTCACAATTTTGGAAAACATTTTGTTTCCATGGCAACCACACAAAAAATTGCAAAATATTACCCCCAAATAGGCCATATTCATAGAATCAGATGGTAAACAAACCTCGAACTACATACAATGGCACACATTTTTCCTGAATCCTTAAATATTCCACTTTTTCTTTGTGAAGGAAAACCAGGGTCTTGTCTGATTCATTTTTTCAGAAATTTGGGAAATGCGCCAACCATGCTAAAAGCACATGGCAATGTTTATACCCAAAATGTGGTCTTGCCATAGGAAGTGTATGGTGCGGCGGAAGTCCTTACGTCAGAAATGTAGTGCTATAGTCCATCAATTCAGGTTTAAATTTTTGCAAACCTAAGAACCTCTCACCTTGGCAATATTGCAAAGTACTACCTATAAACAAATTTAAATGAGCATGGTCTAAGGAAAGGCATCTGGGTTTGTTTTATGCACTACTTTTGACCGTCCCACATCTGGCCTTATCACGACTGAGGTCTAATACCATAAGGCTCAGGCTAAATTTCAAAACTCAGAATTTTACTTATTTTACTTCATATTCTGAAAGAAGACAATATTCTGAATTAAATGATATATAACATGGTGCTGGTGTTTGCAAATTTTGCCAAAATAGGCTTCATTCAAATGATAGGGTAGCATTCCATAATATGGTCATTTTACAATCATTTAGACTGATTTTGGCAATTTTGGCAAAATTGATCAAACTCATTGGAGTTTGGATGCTTTTTCCAAATGACTTAAAACCAAATAATAAACAGAGAATTACATTCATAGTTGTCTTATGCTGAATGTGCATATCAAAATTTTTACATTCAAACTCTAGTTTTTGCCAAATTGTTGCCAATTTTGCCAAATCAAAAGAAATGAATATCAAAACAAGTAAAAGTACAGCACAAGCTGAATTTAATCAATCAAGATTTGCAAATAATGCCAAAAACTGTGGAATAGTACATGAAATTTTGAATTTTTGTATCAATATCTATTAAAATTCACTTGTTTTCAGTTAAAAATCAAGAAATTTCATACTGCATAATAGAGATAAAGGGAGATAATTCTTGAATTCCATTATCCAAACACCTCCAAATGGTTTGATGACATCACAATTGCTAAATATGATGTCATTGGTTTTAGGGTACACTAAAATTTGAATTTTATGCAGATTCATATAGTTAAAGATGATGAATATTGGTTGCAAAGAATAAAATTGCTGCAATGTGCAAACTGTTCTGCCATGTTTAAGCTTTTAGGATAGCACACACTGCCAAATATAGGACAAATTGAAATCCATTCAGATGGAACAATTGGTACATTTGTTCTTGTTGACTCAGTTTCCATGGTGATATCAATGTTTACACATATAAAACAACTGTTTTCCAATAGATTTTGCAAGAAAAGTAACTAAAATAATATAAAAATTGTCCAAAATAGCTCATAGTATCCCCTGAATACATAAAATAGACAATTTGACCTTTTTGCACTTAAACTGACCTTTGACCTTTTACACTGAAAACCATTGCAAATGAGTTCATTTCACATTTTTCCAAAGTGACTGATATTCAACAGTATAAAACAAGTAGAAATAAGATTTTCTTCATGAATTTTATGACTTTTCATGATTTTGTATTTTTGCTTATGGTTACAGACCTCAGTTGTAACTTGTCACTCAAAATTAGCCAATTTTGGCCTTAACACATTAAGTGTTATGCACCCATATTTCAATAATTTTGCTGAAACAACATGAATGTTGATACTTTTTCAATTCAGGAGAATTAAAACAATATTTCTATACTGCATTTATGACCCAAGTGCAAATTTTCACAATTTTGGAAAACATTTTGTTTCCATGGCAACCACACAAAAATTGCAAAATATTACCCCCAAATAGGCCATATTCATAGAATCAGATGGTAAACAAACCTCGAACTACATACAATGGCACACATTTTTCCTGAATCCTTAAATATTCCACTTTTTCTTTGTGAAGGAAAACCAGGGTCTTGTCTGATTCATTTTTTCAGAAATTTGGGAAATGCGCCAACCATGCTAAAAGCACATGGCAATGTTTATACCCAAAATGTGGTCTTGCCATAGGAAGTGTATGGTGCGGCGGAAGTCCTTACGTCAGAAATATAGTGCTATAGTCCATCAATTCAGGTTTAAATTTTTGCAAACCTAAGAACCTCTCACCTTGGCAATATTGCAAAGTACTACCTATAAACAAATTTAAATGAGCATGGTCTAAGGAAAGGCATCTGGGTTTGTTTTATGCACTACTTTTGACCGTCCCACATCTGGCCTTATCACGACTGAGGTCTAATACCTAGAATACTTCAGATGTGGCGATATAGCTACATGGTATGGTATGTACTATATACATGTTTAGAGACATTACTACTGTCTTTTTTTTTGAGTACCTTTTAAGGGAAACGATAGAGCACTCGCTTTACAAACGGGTGACCCAGGCTTGATTCCCAGTGTTGGAGGAAGGTAATTCTTTTCAGTTGAACTAGTATTTATACAAGTACATCATTGTACAATTGGTAAATATATGTCTTTTAATAAGACATTTCATTTCTTTCACATAATGACTGTATTGCTTCCTTCAGCAGTGTTCATTCTAGGATTTTTCAAAAAGAGCCATTTTCAAAACACTTTCCTGTAAAACGTCATGGCATCAAACTTTTTGAATTCATATAATGTTAAATATGGCCCATAAGACCTTAACAATGGCACCATTTACGAAATAAAGGATCAATGGCCTCATGATTCATTCCCTTATAGAATGAACATTTTCAGTCACTCACAACTGATTACCTATATGAGTTGATGTTGCTCTCGATGTACCAACACAATGCATTAAAGGTCAACGACCACTGCGATAGCTCAGTTGGGAGAGTGCTCGCTCCGTAAGTGGGAGGTCGTGGGTTTGAACCCCGGCCGGGTCTGACCCAAGACTTAAAAGTGGGTAGTGACTGTTCTTTCTCCAAGCACTCGGCATTACGAAATGAAAGTCACGGTTCTTTCGGATGGGAACTTAAAATAAACGAGGTCCCGTGTCACGGTAGGCTTGGCACGCTAAAGAACCCTGCTGTATAATGCCATAAGCGCAACCTACAGGCAAAATTTCTGCACTTTCGCCTATAGCTGGCGACGTCTCGATATAAGTGAAATATTCTTGACTGGGACGTTAAACACCATTTCTCACTCTCACTCACTCATTAAAGGTCAACCTTAAGTTATGTATATTATTGAAGGTGGGTCTTAATGTCAGATGAGGTCTGACCCTATTAGCTTATAGTCTCCAGAAAAACTTGAACATTTGCAAAATACACAGGTCTAAGTGAAATGTAGAACTTTACAGGTCTTGAGCAATGAGCAAGTGGACAGATCTAAATTTCAACCTTTAATGTTTAACAATTTGTATTGATAATAATTTCAGATGAATAATGCAGTATTTTGCTTTTCTTTCCAGTTGATGGTTTAAATATCCCCAGATCTTGCAGAGACAATGTCGTGTTTGTTAACCCAAGTGCAATGAAAATGTGTAACATACACTTAGGAAAAGAGTGTATCTTTAATGATCTGTTTGTCAAAATAGCCTGGCCATCTACTATCATATCTCCTGCAAACATTGGTATACAGGAAGACATGTTGACAGATTTGAAGTGTAAATCGTCTGATATTGTTAAACTTGAAGCGTGTACATGTACACCAGAACCAGCATTAGAAGTTGTTCTTAACCCTTGGTAAGTATCCAATCACTTCAACATATGAGTGCTTCAGAACCGATGACTTGTATGTTTAAAACTTGATTGACATTCTGTCAGTCTTATAAAATGTAATTTATGTTTATATCAGAGAGTTAAAATCAAACTGGCACCCATGGAAGAGCAATGGTACTCTGGATAGGGAAATTGATTACAATGGTTTGTAATTTCATGATTGATTGTTTTGTTTGATAAATGACACCACAAACATTCTATGCGATATCCTGTAACATGTGAAACAATTATTTCACATCATCTGATGTTTTCATGTAAAACATTGTTATTCCAGGAATTTGTGGCATAAATGTTTCCTAAAATGTTCTACACAATTGTTAAGAGCTGTTGATCACATTATACACTAGGAAACCAGTCTTTGTTATTTTTGTATAAAACTAGAACATCTTGCATCTGTGTATATTGACATTTTGTCTACTTTATACAAACATGATAAATCGGTAAATGGATGTCAGTTATTCCACAAACACATCTTGTTTAAATAACAGTCAAACCTGTCTGTAAAGGTCACCCATGGGAACCAGTAAGAGTGGTCTTTATTGGCAGGTGGTCCTTATATTGAGGTGCCATTTACATGAATAAAGAGCAACTGAGATAAAGTTTCACTGGACATTCAAAGCAGGTTGTCTTTATATTGAGACAGCCTTTAAGGCAAGTTTGATTGTATCTTAATAAAATTTTATGTCATTTCATTTCAGCAAATGGGGTTCTTTGTTTATGGATGAAGAATTTTTGAAATATTTGCAAAACAAATTCAGTAAGTGCTAATATAAACTGTATACATCATTACATGTATGTTTATGTGAAATATGATTAAATAATTTTTTTCTGTAAAATTCTTTATCACACAAGGTAACTTTATCAACTTAGTTGACTAACATATTGATCATTTAACCTTAATGATTTCATAGAAATCATTATCATGGCTATGTGTTGGCATCTGGTATAAATGTTTTATGTTGAATTATTTTGATGGAAAAAATGTTAAAAGTTTTGGAAACCTGTTCTTCTGACTGCACCTACTTATTTAATGTTTATTTATTTGTTTATTTACAGGTAACAGATGTTTAAAAGTAGGAAATCCTTTAAATATTGCATATTTTGGACAAAGGTTTGAATTCATCATACAAGATATTAAAAAGTGTGTCAATGGAACAACCAGTATCAAAATTAACTCAGATTCATGTTTACAAGATAAGAAAGTGACAGATCTTTCACAAAATTTATCCCAGTTAGATATTTCCACAGAGTCCGATACTTCATACAGTTTTGATGCTAGTCGCAACCTTACATCAACACCAAACAGAAGCACAGAAATTAATGAAAAGGGAGATAACTCAAATTCTACAGACAAAAGTGTTTCATTTTCAACACCTAGTAAGAAGGGAGGTAATATGGATGTATCTCTGACTACACCACAGAAAAATTTATTTAGGACACCTGTGTGTAAATCAAATCAACAAAAGACTCAAAATAAATTTGAGTTTTATAGAGTTGTTTCAAAAACTAAATTTACCATTGTGAAAACGGCGGAGACAAAAAGTGACGACGAAGGAAATAAAAATCTTATCACATTTGTCTGTATTGGAGGGTTAACAAAGCAGATTGATACAATAAAGGAAATGATACAGCTTCCACTTCAGTGTCCGAATGTGTTCCAGTCATATGGTAAGTGAGTGAGTAATGGTGTTTAACATCCCAGTCAAGAATATTTCACTTATATCGAGACGTCGCCAGCTATAGGCGAAGGTGCATAAATTTTGCCTGTGCGTTGCGCTTATGGCATTATACAGCAGGGTTCTTTAGCGTGCCAAGCCCACCGTGACACGGGACCTCGTTTATTTTAAGTTCCCATCCGAAAGAACCGTGACTTTCATTTCGTAATGCCGAGTGCTTGGCGAAAGAACAGTCACTACCCGCTTTCAAGTCTTGGGTCAGACCCGGTCAGGGTTCGAACCCACGACCTTCCACTTATGGAGCGAGCACTCTACCAACTGAGCTACCGCAGTGGCTAAGTCATATGGTGAGTATATGTTAATGATATATGCACTCTGACAAGCAGGATGGAAAATAATGCAGAGTCAGACATTTTGGCTTCAAAAGATGAGAGTTCTATCAATTAAACCTAGTCTAAGAAAGTTTGTCAGTTTGCTTGCTGAAGGTCAGTGGTTTTGTCCTGGTAATCCCAATTCAATTTCCACTATCATCCCAGAAATACACACTTCAATATAAGTGCAAGAATCTTAACTAGGGCATATAACACCAATACTCCACATGTCACTTCACTATACCAACTGACGAATCGTCGGCCACGCCCACTATGTTCTGACAAAGGGTCGACATGTTTGAATTACACGGAAAAAAGATTAAACTCGGCCTGAATTGTGTCATTTAATGATGTCACTGACACTAGAACGTCATTAGTTGCCGTGACGCTGCTTTGGTACCATGATGGCGGCCAGTGGCAGAACATTGTTGGTGTGGCCGGCAATGGTCAATGAAGTGACCTATATTTCTATGTCTGTAAAGGCAATCCCAGGGCATACGAAAAAATAACCTGTATGAGGATTTGTCCTTACTATTCAGTGTCAAATATCATATTGAAGAAATTAGATACAAGTACATGTACTAGAAAAAGTCTCTAAAATATATCGTATATTAAGGAGGTCTTCTGAAAGATAAAGGAGAAAATTTACTTGAATTTTGCTGTACTATTTAAAGTGATTGTCTAGATTTTATTTTAGATGTATTACTGGGGTTATGTCTAAAATTAAATAGTTTGAATATGTCAATTCCAGTAAATCATGTAATGATTTGATGCCGGGTGATCAGAACCAGTACACTTTGTTAACATTAAAACAGTAAGCTGTGTGTTGTTGCAGTAACAGTACACCATGTGCTGCAGTCTACTTCCTTTCATTTCATGGGGCTAGTAGGAAAAAAAATGCTGTAAAGAAAAATTGCAGCTGGATATGATGCATCCTTGATAGGGAGATAACTGCTCACAGCAAATGGGGGGGGGGGCAAAAAACATGAGTTTTGCTAACTTAAATATTAAAACAAAGCAAAAAAACTCATGCTACATTAATATATGTATAAGTGATCATGATAATAAAGATTCAATTGCACTCAACCATAGATCTTACAATTACTAGGACTGAAGTGGTGGCATGGTATTTTGCTTTCACAAAAAACTTGTAATTCAATTCTGTTTGACTCCTATGTTTTATTGTTTAAGATGATATATATTTACAGGTTTACCACCACCAACAGGGATACTGCTGTACGGTCCATCAGGAACGGGTAAATCCATGTTAATAAAAGCTGTAGCTAACCAGTTCTATACCAATGTTTTCAACATCTCAACATTTGATATTGTCAGCAAGTAAGTCACTTTTTTAGTCATTTAAAGTCTGTCTTGAGCCTTTTAACTCATTTGATCAATTATTGTTAATTATTAAGTATCTGAGACATTATGTGGCTTGTTGTGTAACTTCTCTTTAGATGAGGGGCCTTAGTGGCAGAGTGGTCTTTTTATGCTTACATATCATTGCCACTCACCACTTAGTTCGAATCCCATTATTAGTGTGAGGTTTGTCAATGGTATGTGGTTTCCTCTGGGCACTCCAGTTTCCTCCAAAATACCAAAACACCAAAACTGACTATAAATCATATTATCAAAAACAAACATGCTAATTCATGTTCAAATCACAACCCAGAAGAAAAGTAAAAACTTTGAAACTGACAAGTAAGATTAAATGTGTGAACCTCCACCAGGGAAGTGAGGCCAGATGTTCCAGAAGGGTAAGCACCTCCTGCTTAGCTAGCTACACCTGCCACGTGTGGAAAAAAAAAATCTTGTTTTGAGCATAAAACTACATTTTTCCACTCAACACTTCACTCATCCTTGGATTATATACTGGATACAAAAACAATTGATGGAGCTTATAATATTGTCACAATAAATTATGCCAATAATCCACAAACCAGTTGAAACTTTTAAAAATTGTGTATGCATACAGCTTGTTTAATAACAATAAAATACATGTAATAAAGTATCTTGTATTGTATTGTGTGGAACACTTTAACATCTGTTAAAAATTGGTCAAGACTTGCAATTTTCAATTCTTGTCAAAATGAGGGATGGGGTTGGCAGACACATATATATTTTTTTAAATAAAACATGAGATAGTAAAGTAGAAGAATGAATCCCCTTTTCTGAATGGGACCAGGTCCCTTGCAATTGTGAAAATAAGCATAATAATGACCAAAATTGTGAAAAAAGTGAAAGACAACTCCAAAATACTGTTTTTAATCTGAAATTTCCAAAATTGGCATAATGATTGTGAAAACAACATAGATTTTGAATCGTGAATAGGACAAAATATGGGCCCCAAAAATGACACAGCAAGAGCCGTACGGTGATATACATGAGTGAATGTAATTGTGATTTAAATAGTTTAACCTGTATTTAATTCATATATTTACTGTGTTGTTTATTGTATTTATTAGATTTTATGGAGAATCAGAAGCAAGGTTAAGAAATATTTTCCAACAAGCTAATGAAAGGTAAAAAAAATTATGAAAATATGCACTATATTTTTTGAGATCAATGATATAGATTTGAAAGACAAGTGATACGACAGGATATATACAATGTATATGGAAATGGCATACTGGTCAGTATTGTATTTTTAAATTGCCATAGTGTATAAAGTTATAGTACTATAATTGTCCAAACTATTTCAAGCAAACTTAAATAATTGTGAAAAGCACATATCATTAGTTTTCTAGGGGTATATAAAGGAATAATCATCATATAATAATAATGTCTTGTTGGTGTAAGTACCATATCTGCATTCCAAAATCATACTGATTTTCATAACATTCGCCAAGTTAATACATGTAGTTTAAATCATAGTTTTAACACCTTTCTTTCTTGATCTTTGGACAGGACACCCAGTTTGATTATAATGGATGATATAGATTCACTATTTCCAAAGCGAGACAGTTCCCAGACAGAGGTACAGAAAAGACTGGTCGCTACACTTCTTACTCTGATGGATGGTGTTGGTAATGTAAGATTTATTTTTTAAAGAATTTTGTTGATAACAGCTTGATACTTATCTTAAGTCAAGAAATGAATTTAAAACCTTTCATTTCTGTGTGTTTCATCTCAGCTAGGACTGGGACGATACAGGCATGCCATGACACAATATATACCATAATTCACTGTTTGTGATATGATTTGTATCAAGATACACTTTCTAAGAAGAAAATCAAAGGAAAAAAATATTCACAATTTTCACGGTTACTCTTGTATTCCAAATATTTCTAACCACTGCGGTATCTCAGTTGGTAAAGTTCTCGCTCTGTAAGTTGGAGGTTGTGGGTTCAATCCCCGGCCGGGTCTGACCCAAGACTTGAAAGCGGGTAGTAACTGTTCTTACGCCAAGTACTCGGCATTGAGAAATGAAAGTCACGGTTCTTTTGGATGGGAACTTAAAATAAACGAGGTCCTGTGTCATGTTGGGCTTGGCACGCTAAAGAACCCTGCTGTATAATGCCAACAGCGCAAAGCACAGGCAAAATTTCTGCACTTTCGCCTAAAGCTGGCGACGTCTCGATATAAGTGAAATATTCTTGACTGGGACGTTAAACACCATTACTCCACTCCAAATATTTCTCAACTAAACTTTCTTGCATCCCTGAGTACATTTTCCTAAAAGTCGGAACTGTAAAAATTTCTTACTTCAAAAAAGGTTAAGAAGGTTGAAACTGTGAAAGTTTTTCTTATACAGTATGGCTAATACATGTATACATGATGCACTTTCAATTGAATGTTACAGAATTTATTTTAAAATCAGATGAAACTGCAATATCTCAATTCTCAACCATGTGATATAAAAATATTGACTGATGCATTGACGTAATTTTCATACATTTTTGTATCCATGTATCTGCCCCTATTTATTCTATGTCCAGACATCTGACTCTGAGTTTAATGACAAATGATAAAATTATATCCTTTATTACTTGATCAGCAATTGCTGTGTTGTAGCTTTTCACATTGTCATTGCTTCCAAAAGTCATACCAAACTGTTTTGAAATTCAAAGTGCCAATAAATCAATTTTGTATTGGTTTGATATCATAATCCTGATATATTGTCCCACTCCTAATCCCAGCCTTACTCTGGTAAATTGTGAACATATTGCAGGTAGTACCAAATTACATGCAATGTATTGGTCATAATTATGTCTCCCTTTTTTTGAAGAGGGTGGAGATATATTTTTTTACCAACAGTTCTTCTTCTGCTTCCACTTCTTCAATGAGAAAACACATGTAAATCTTGTCTGGAGCATATCTTTTTTATCTTTAAATATATCTTAATGGAACTTAGTACATGCATGCATTAGCAAAAGGTGGTGTGTCACACACTATAATGAGGCCACTGTGACCTTGGGTTTTAAGGTGAAGGTCCAGTAACTTGAAATTTGGTAATTCAGTGTTTTGAGAATAACTATTTTGTCTTATGAGATATCTTATTGTGTATTAAACAATGGCAATTTCATTATTTCACATGTAAGTATTACAAGTGTAAACCCCCTCCCATACTCTCATATGCTACCATCATAAACATCATCCAGTGAACTGTGTCATTATTATACCCCGCTTCTAAGAAGAGAGGGATACACTGGTTTACCTCTGTCCTTCTGTACATCCAAAATAAAGATTTAGTAACAGTTTTCTCAACAACTACTAAACATAGCCACTTGAAATTTTGTATGCCACACATCTACTCCTTATTTTCTGACTTAGTTTATTTTCAACATTTATGGTCATTGGTTGAAAATTTGTCTTAACAATTTTCTCAGCCTTCACTGATCACAGCCACTTGAAATTTTGTATGCAAATTCAGTATGTGGTCCCATGCCGCAAGTACCAATTTTAAGTCTGCAAGACATATTACGGGTACTTCACATTTTGTTTGTACTCTAACATATGTTAAAAGCAGGGGTATACAAAGTGACCAGTAGTACCTGTGTCATTATTTCACATGTAAGCATTCCCAGTGTAACCTTCCATCCTCTCATACACCACCATCATTAACATCATTCAGTAAACTGTGTCATTATTTCACATGTAAGCAGTGTAACCCCCCCTCCCAATCCTCTCATACACCACCATCATTTACATCATCCAGTGAACTGTCTCATTCCAAATACTTAGTTGTATAGATATGTCCTTTGTCACCCCCAACCCATAATACACCTGTTTTGTTGTCTACAGCCAGGGAATATGGATAATTTCTCAACTTGTTTTCAGTTAAGACATATCTAACAAACTGACACTGACTGTTTAACATGTGAACTTTCAGGTTGTAAGGATCATTAACTAGAATATTTCCTAGTGTGTCACATTTAACATAAAAAGGATAGAATTCTGCCTTCAGTTGTTGACCATTATAAGTAGATTTTAAACGACCTCCACTGTCTAATATGACCAGATGTCCAGTGGTATAACTTGTAGTGTTAACAACACACACATCTCCATTGATATTTTCTGATACACCTCGGGGTACAGTAAACAATCTAGATCCTTTATTGTACTCATAACTCTGTAGTATTTCACCCTTCATGGTTATCTTAGATACACATCTTCTACTAGATTGGTTTATGTTGACTGACCTTTCCTCTACCAAACCAACCAGTAAGTTACCATCTCTTGACTCACACAGACATACAGCTAGTAATGGAGCTGTACTGATGGTGTCAGTTACAACCCCATTTGTTAATTTGAAGATGGTTAGATCACTGCCAGATGCACACATGATGTCTCCTTGTGATGTCAAGGTGAAATCTAAAACATCAGTGTCAAACTTCATTGTCTGTTGTACTTGTCCATCAACAGTGACTATATCATTGTCATGTAAATGCTGATAATGGATGACAGCAGTGTTGTCTGCTAATGGACAGATACATTGAACTACTTCAGATTTGTGCTTAAATTGATTAACTACTTCTACACCAGCTTTACTGCACCTTGGACCTGATTGTAGACTTCCAAACATGGTTTTAAGTATTTTGTTGTCAGTTTTACCTTCAATAAAAATGGGTAGATCTTCTGTATCCATGTTGGGAGGGTTAGAAGCTTTGAGGAGGGTTAATTTCTCTGCTATTTCCTGTTCTGCCCTGATGACTTCTATGTCTGATCCTGTGTTGTATATTGCATCGAAGTCACAACTCATTGTTTGGATCTCAGATACATCCTTGGTTAAGTTGATTTGTTTTGTCTCCATTTTGTCTTCATTCTTCTGATGATAATTGATACACTCATCTTCGGTTTCTTTGCCCGCATTCTCCAGTTCTGATATCATGTTTTTTATCTGGTGTTGAATTTTTTGTATAATGTCTTCCTTGTGTTTATCATATATTTTTCTTTTTTCTTTCAATTCATCAATTTGTTTTGTCATTTTTGGAATTACTTCATTGTTTGCTGTATTAATATGAGTTATTAGATTTTTTCGTTTTTGTTTTGCAAAGGTTTCGATTTTTGTAAACTCGTGTTTCTCGTGGATTTCAATAACACATTCAGCACATATTAAGTCATTACACGTTGAACAGTGGTATATTACTTCATCATCTGGATGAGATGAACATAGTTTAGAGATATTTGAAATTTTAATTTCTTCACTTTCTATTCTAGAAATGATGGTATGATTTTTTAATTCTTGAATCCTTTTATGACTACAGGTAACACATGGTTCACATATGTATATGTTACAATCCAAACATTTCCAAAGCTGAGAGTCCAATTCTATTTCACATAAATCACAGACTGGCTTTTTAGCTGTCCTGAGATGTACTTTATGGTACTCACTGCCCTCTGCCATATCATTAAGTGAATTTTACATTTGTTGTAATGGTAACTGATTCTTCAGTTTCTTTCGGAAAACATCTATCCTTAAATGACACTTGATAACTGGTATGTCCTTAACTGACACTTGATAATAACTAGTTTGTCCTTGATAATAACTGGTTTATCCCTGATAATAACTGGTTTGTCTTGCTACAGTTTATCCTTAACTGACACTTGATAATAACTGGTTTGTCCTTAACAGACACTTGATAATAACTGGTATGTCTTGGTGTCTGTTGAATGTCTGCTATATACCTCTTTTTGATATTGAAAATATTTATTTTTACTTTTTTTGTTGTGATTTAAATATGGTTATAAACTTTAATAAAGGTATTCAGATATTAAATCAATATTATATACCTGGTTGTAAAGTTGTTCCTGTACAAATATGTAGGCCAAAGACTGAAGACTATTGAATATTAAAACCTGTGTATATGTTCATAGTACTGGTATTTGTTTTAAATACATATTACATATACTGGTCTATATATATATGTGTGTCCTTATATAAACTGACACTATTCGCCATATTTGTTTTTGTAACTTAAAACTTTAAATATCACAAAACTTTAAATATTGACCCATTTAATTTGTTCTCACATTGTACATGTTGTACGTGAAAAGTTTTACTATAAATAAATTCCCTCAGATTATAGTAGATAATAGTCTTTCTTTTTTTTTCTCTCTCTCTCTCTCTCTAACACACAACACACAATCACACACTCTCTCTGTCTCTCTCTCATACTGTCTAACACATGCACATACATTCCCTCTTTCTCCCTCTCTCACACACACACTCACACACTTTTTCTTTCAATTTGATGCACACCTACTCTCTCTTTTCTCACTCTCTCATTTACAAACACACACACTCTTTTTTTTCAATCTGATGCACACCTATTCTCTCTTTCTCTCATACACTCATGCACACATACATGATCAACAGTGATAGGTGATATGCATAATAATAACCACTGTTTTTTTTTTTCAAATTTTTACCTCACCTAAAACTAGAAAACCCTTTATCATAAACAAAACTAGAAGTATTGGTTGCCCATATAAAGGGCAGTAATAGGATAATGAGGTATCAAAACTTTTTGCAAAATCAATGGGTAATGATTATTCAAAAATATCTTTTGTCAAATAAATGAAACATTGCTAAATTATTTTTAGTTCATTTATTTACTTTAAACAGATTGTTCCTTTAACAGGGTTCGTACAGGCCTGGAAAAGTCCTTAAATTTTAAGGTTTGCTCTAAAAGACCCTAAAAACAAGTCTGACCCTATATTAAGTGGTTGCAAATAGACTGATATAAATAAATAAAATAATTAATAAGTTACATTGAAATGGGCAATTTAAAGAAACCTGACTCAATTGAGTGCCCAACTTCAACCTCCACTTCAAGTGTTGTTACTTATTTGGACACATAACTAATTATTTTATTGATTTAATTGCCTTTGCTCCAATAATTGCCTTTGCTAAAATTGTCCCTCTGTTTAGACCTTAAATTTGCAAACCAGACTCTCAAAAGACCCTAAAAGTCCTTAAATTTGGAGTCCCAATGTCTGTACAAACCCAGTTTAAATAAATCCTTAGGTGTATAAGATTTCTAGACAGCCTTTTAATTCATCTTTCAGTGAATTTAGATAATAGTAAGATTTGCTGATTACATTTGACTTGACCTATTGAAGGAGAGACATGTGTTTTTGTTTGCAAAAACAACTTTCTAGTTAACACCTGTATTAGTTATGATGCTTACACTAATTCTTTTAATATTGAGCGGCTGTCTCAGTGGCTGAGTGGTCTAAAGTACATGGTTACCAGAGCTCTCAAGTGACTCAGAATGTGCGGGTTACACCCACAAATTCGGTACATGACCCACATGAAAAAAAAAACATTATGGATCGCAGTGCCTCTCTCTCCTGAAATTCAAATCCCACTTGATAAATAATCAATTATAGAAAATAAAGAAAAATATCATTTATTCAGAGTAAACAGAAAGACCAGGTGCTTGTTATAGCAGCTTTAACAAACCCTGAAGTACTGGATCCAGCTTTAAGACGACCAGGTCGCTTTGACAGAGAACTAGAAATCGGTGTACCTTCTGCAAATGACAGGCGAGAAGTAAGTATTCATTTAAATTTCAGTTCATCATACCCCATGCAACAATGATATTGTAAAAGCATTTGCCAAACTTGCAAGGTTTTAAGTATTAAAGTATGAAAAAGTACTCAAAATGTTAGGTTTATTTTACCCCTCACAAAGAAGTTATAGTAAATGTCTTATTTTAAGGATTTACATACAAATTACTTTGAAAAATATATTATTTTATTTTCTGCATTACTTGGAATGACAGAATAAAAAGGCCTTAAAGAATTACAGTAAAAAATAATGCTTCAAGAATATGCAAAAAGGCAGATTGATCAAAGGAAACATTGTCAATAATTACATACAGTCAAACCTACCTTAAAGGCCACCTCTCTATAAGGTTACCTGCTTTGAAAGTCAATGAAATTTTATCCCATTGCTCTTTATTTATATTATTTGAACCTGCATGTAATGGCCACTTACCAAATGTCACTTGTACTTGCTCCCTTGGATGGCCTTTATAGATGAGTTTTACTGTATATGAAATGTGAAAAATATTCCTGACTGCAGTGAAAAAATCATTCTAATTGAACACATTTTATTTTGCTTGAGAAGCTAATTGAAAAGTACGATGTTTGAAAAATGTCTCTTAGAAAATATTTTTGTCATTCAAATGACACTCCAAATTTCAGTCTGAATTTTCATGACATCATTGCATATGGATTTTAAAAGTCATAATTAATTTTAAAAAAAATGGAAACTCAATCTGAAAGAACTTTGAAAATTGAGCCCTTATTAAAAAATATATGAATACTGTGGTATATCAATTAAATTTTGTAGAAAAACGTGTATCAATTTAAGGTATCAAAGCCATTTCTTTACTGAATCATAAACTGCAGCATTGGCCATACACTGTGCTTTTTCTTTGAAATTTCCTTTTTTTATTTATTCTTTAATAATGTATTATATTTTCTGTAAGTCATTTATCAAAAATATCCTAGTTAATTTATTTAGGATTCAAAGAACACCACCTGAATGCACATGTTTGTATATGCAATACACTGTGCGAAATGTAACCTTAACTGTCCATTTGTACCACTTGGCCTTTGCAGTATAAATTTGCATTTATAAATGATGTCTACATATTTGTATATTAACTGTATATTTAGATTTTAGAGAAAATGTTGTTAAAGATACCAAATGACTTAAATAAAGAAGATGTAACTGAGATAGCAGATAAAACACATGGTTTTGTTGGTGCTGACTTGTCTTACCTGTGTCAACAAGGTAAAGCAGTGATTTTGTGATTTTGTTACATTTTTTAGAAACTACCTTCTGCCTTTTAAATTGGGAAAATTTGAAGTTTTAAAATACAGCAAACTCCATAATGGCATGCTTTCAATTGCAATTGCTTAAGATCCTCATTGCAAAGATGTAATATTGTTGCAGTATCTAACATTTTGTGGGCAAGGACATCTAGATTTAATTTGCTAGTTTATCACTGTTATTTTGTGAATTTTAGTGATCAAATTGGGAAAATTTACCCATTTCCCCAGGGGAAACTACCTTTATTCAGTAGTAACTTTAGGCAAACAAAAAAATGAAATCACTCTTTATCACCAAACCCTTTTGTAATGCAAAAATTTGACTGAAGAAAATGGTGGCAACTGTATTGAGGTTTTACTTTACTTTCCTTGAACCCCATTATAAAGCCAAAGTTTTAATGAAAAAACGGTGGCATTAAATTGTGACTGTACTGTATATATCTTTTTATTTTTAGCTGGACTTGTTGCACTTAAAAGACAGATGCAAACAAATCAGACTGGTGACCTAGCATTAGAAAACAGTATTATCACAATGGATGACATGTCACAAGCCATGTCAGTTGTACAGCCAAGTGCAATGAGAGAGGTTCAACTTGAAGTACCCAAAGTAAGTACAGTCCATGCTGGGATTTTTTCTGAAAGTTGGGGGGGGGGGGGGGGGGGGGGGGGGGTGGAGATTTTAAAACTTTCTTTTAAACTACCATAGCATCAATACTTTTGCATTTATGTAATGTGTCGTTATAGCCCCCAAAAGCCTTAACTAAATGGGGTCATTTGACAAAATAAAGGATCAGTGGTCCTATAGCCCCATTTTCCATCCAATATAAACATAAAATAAAAACTTGCATGGAAGTTGTTGTATTATGGACTTACAAGACCAAGAGTTATCTCTGTTTGTAACTAATGAATATCTATAATGTAAAGCTCCATGAATATTGTTATGTAAACCCCAATTTACGTATCGCTGGCCATGCCCCCAATGTTCCAACAAAGGCCTGGCATAGTTGAATGACACACAAAAAGAATGAAAACTCGGCCTGAATTGCGCCGTATAATGACGTCACTGACACTAGTGCGTCATCAGTTCCCGAGACGCTGCTTTGGTACCGTGATGGCAGCCTTTGTCGGAACATTGTGGATGTGGCTGGCGATCCGTCAATTATGTCTATGACATATGCATTGTCACGTTGACGTTGTTCAGTATTAAAATGGCGACCAACATGAATAGACTTGTCATCATGTAAAACACCCTGACCACATGGAAATATTACATGGTGTCAGAAGTGGGATTTTAAAACACTTTGCACATTGTACCTCATGTCTACCAACAACAAAACATGCCATTGACACCAGACACCTCTCCTGATGGACCAGATACAAAATTTGCATTCTTATAAAGTCTTTGAAAATGTAAAAGCTATTTCTTATGTTTTAAAACTTTCAAATTTATTATTTTAATTAAATTTATTAATTTTCTCACTGATTGATTTATTGATTTAACATAATGGTTTCAACACAACTTACAACTGTGGTGAAAATGTCCTGGATTTTCACATAAAACTCAAGATTGGTTCATCTAATGTCACAGATATCTGTTTTTGAGTTATAACATGTACATGTGGTTATTGTTGCCTCTATTACTTACAAGAACACAAGCTCAGAAAGGGATAAAATTGCTTTAACTTTATTTTTAAATAAATAAATAAAGAATAATATTTTAAATGTTTTTATTCATTCAGGTTTTGTGGTCAGATATTGGTGGTCAAGAGGAGATCAAGCTCAAACTACGTCAGGCGGTGGAGTGGCCACTAAAACATCCAGAAGCTTTCATCAGAATGGGTATCAATCCTCCTAGAGGGATATTAATGTATGGTCCACCTGGATGCTCTAAAACAATGATAGCTAAAGCCCTGGCTACAGAAAGTGGTTTAAATTTTATAGCAGTCAAGGTAATGGTGTGATGCATAAACATCTACCAATAGGCGTGGCTGGCAGAATTGTATTATCACTATCTACTGCTTGGCATGACAGAATTGTATTTTTATCCACTGCTTTTCGAAGAAAGAAGGGGATATCCGTCCTTCCTTCTGTCCTTTCGTCCATCCAAAATTCTTGTCTGCACTAATTCTCAAAAATTATGAAGCACTATTTCATGAAACTTGATGCAAAGTATCAACATAGAAAGGAAATGCGCATATTGTTAACCCAAGTTGGTTTGCTCATTGTCCTAAGGGTTATGGCCCTTTGAACATAAGTGGAAATCACAAAAAAAGAACCTACTAGTGGGGGATCCTAATTTACTGAATTTGCTTGCCACTTTACTGGTGGAAGTGGCAGAATTGTATTTCCCACTAACTACTGTTGGCAGTGGCAAAATTGTATTTTCACTGTCTTTTAAAGTACCGGTAAGGAAATTTGGGTTCAAGCCTCACTCATTGCGGATATTATTGTAGATGATTTTAAGAAAAATTGAAGTTGAACTCCTATTAATTTAAGGATGGAAGTGGGCAGGTGGAAATCAATTTTCTTTTTTTGTCTGAACTCTTGCAGTTACTGAACTAAAAAATATGTGAATCAAACATAATATAGAATATACCTGGTGCCTATCAATTTTCATCTCTTTCCAACACTTGAACTTAAAAAGTGTTTCCAGTTTAAATTTAGGATGAGACCCAAAATTAAGATTACATGTTTCAGTGTTAAAAGCACTTCTTAAGACTTGAAAATAAAGAGTAGGCCACCTAAATAAAAATCCTGAATTACAGGTGCTTCTTTAGAGTCAATTATAAAACCCTTAAGGCATACTCTATAAATAATCTTCATTCAGAACATTTGTATAAAAAAATAATAACTATAATTTTATAAATGGATTTAGGTATTAATTATTTTTAGCTGAACATATACATGTAACTTATTGAGCATAGGAAACATTAGTTGTTGTTGTTGAATGTTTCTTAATGTTGCAATTTTCAGCTATTCGCGACAAGATCTACTTTATTAATCTCTATGGATTACTCTATGAACAAGTTCGTGTATGCATGTAAAGTGTGAGTGTGTTTTATGGTCTGCCTAGTACCACCCCACACTCAGGGCAACATTAAAGTGCTAGCTCACTGAGTCAGTATGCCACAGACAAGCGTACCACTCCCCAGTCACATTAAACTGGCTTCAAGTGAACCAGTAAAGGCTATAGGTAACAATTACTTAATAATTTATTTTGCTAGGGACCAGAGTTGTTTAGTAAATGGGTTGGTGAATCAGAGAGAGCTGTAAGGGAAGTCTTCAGAAAGGCTAGAGCAGCAGCACCTTCTATTGTATTCTTCGATGAGATAGATGCTTTAGCTGTTGAAAGAGGAAGGTATGATAATTATACTAATTTGTTATGTTGTCTAGTAAACTTTGGATGTTTACTAGCCAGAGCAAAAAAGTTACTTGCCACTTATTTTGACATTACTTTATCTATAAATATATATTCAGTTGAAAATCAACTAGACTAGAAGCAGTATTTAACACTGCGTAATGGTGTCAATTTTTAAGACTTTTTCTAAGGGATTTTATGTTTATTGTGGTATCAAACACAAACATACCAATCAATTTTCAAACCACAATCCCAAAAGCAAAGCAAAAACTTTGAAAACTGGCAAAACATATGAACTTCCACCGTGAAAGTCGGACCAGTTGCTCCAGAAAGACAGGGTCAAATCAAGGTAGGTACATGTGCCATATGTAAAATTGAAGAGCATTTAAATTTTTACGTCTTTTACTGGTTCTGATTTTTGGGCAACTGCCTTTCCAAGATTCTGAGATTGATCGTTTACGATCATAATGTTTTTCACAGGGTCGTCCCCCACACTCTATGACACAAATGACAAATGTTGTTGTTTATTGATAACATTAGACTTCCCAAAGTATTTTTATTTTAAATTCAGTCAAGGACCTGAAAAACAAAGATATTTGCCCAATTTGTGTACCTGTCACTGCAAATAAAATGACACGTGAAAACGTGATCTCGTAAATGCTTAACAAATTTACAAAATTGCAGTGTTATGATTTAGAGCGCTTTAAAGATGTTGCTTCGAAGCGAGTAACTTGTCTTCAGAAACACAAAGGACAATCTGGATTTGGCAAGTGAATATGATTAAAACCCCTCACAATTACAAATAATTAGGTACTTACAAATGTGAGTATTTTACTCGCATTGTAAAGCCCTGCAATTTGGTGATCTCCACCAATCTGGGCCCAGGGTGGAACCAAAATCATGTCAGTTTCCTAAATAAAATGTTGGCTGTTTGCACAGACATAAGCACTTGAGAGTTTACTCAGTATTTTTATTTTACTTTAGTTCATCAGGAGGTAGTAATGTTGGAGACAGAGTTCTGGCTCAGAGTTTACTCAGTATTTTTATTTTACTTTAGTTCATCAGGAGGTAGTAATGTTGGAGACAGAGTTCTGGCTCAGAGTTTACTCAGTATTTTTATTTTACTTTAGTTCATCAGGAGGTAGTAATGTTGGAGACAGAGTTCTGGCTCAGAGTTTACTCAGTATTTTTATTTTACTTTAGTTCATCAGGAGGTAGTAATGTTGGAGACAGAGTCCTAGCTCAGAGTTTACTCAGTATTTTTATTTTACTTTAGTTCATCAGGAGGTAGTAATGTTGGAGACAGAGTCCTAGCTCAGAGTTTACTCAGTATTTTTATTTTACTTTAGTTCATCAGGAGGTAGTAATGTTGGAGACAGAGTCCTATCTCAGAGTTTACTCAGTATTTTTATTTTACTTTAGTTCATCAGGAGGTAGTAATGTTGGAGACAGAGTCCTATCTCAGAGTTTACTCAGTATTTTTATTTTACTTTAGTTCATCAGGAGGCAGTAATGTTGGAGACAGAGTTCTGGCTCAGAGTTTACTCAGTATTTTTATTTTACTTTAGTTCATCAGGAGGCAGTAATGTTGGAGACAGAGTTCTGGCTCAGAGTTTACTCAGTATTTTTATTTTACTTTAGTTCATCAGGAGGTAGTAATGTTGGAGACAGAGTCCTGGCTCAGAGTGTACTCAGTATTTTTATTTTACTTTAGTTCATCAGGAGGTAGTAATGTTGGAGACAGAGTTCTGGCTCAGAGTGTACTCAGTATTTTTATTTTACTTTAGTTCATCAGGAGGTAGTAATGTTGGAGACAGAGTTCTGGCTCAGAGTGTACTCAGTATTTTTATTTTACTTTAGTTCATCAGGAGGCAGTAATGTTGGAGACAGAGTTCTGGCTCAGAGTGTACTCAGTATTTTTATTTTACTTTAGTTCATCAGGAGGTAGTAATGTTGGAGACAGAGTTCTGGCTCAGAGTGTACTCAGTATTTTTATTTTACTTTAGTTCATCAGGAGGTAGTAATGTTGGAGACAGAGTTCTGGCTCAGAGTTTACTCAGTATTTTTATTTTACTTTAGTTCATCAGGAGGTAGTAATGTTGGAGACAGAGTTCTGGCTCAGAGTTTACTCAGTATTTTTATTTTACTTTAGTTCATCAGGAGGTAGTAATGTTGGAGACAGAGTTCTGGCTCAGAGTGTACTCAGTATTTTTATTTTACTTTAGTTCATCAGGAGGTAGTAATGTTGGAGACAGAGTTCTGGCTCAGAGTTTACTCAGTATTTTTATTTTACTTTAGTTCATCAGGAGGTAGTAATGTTGGAGACAGAGTTCTGGCTCAGAGTTTACTCAGTATTTTTATTTTACTTTAGTTCATCAGGAGGTAGTAATGTTGGAGACAGAGTTCTGGCTCAGAGTGTACTCAGTATTTTTATTTTACTTTAGTTCATCAGGAGGTAGTAATGTTGGAGACAGAGTTCTGGCTCAGAGTTTACTCAGTATTTTTATTTTACTTTAGTTCATCAGGAGGTAGTAATGTTGGAGACAGAGTCCTATCTCAGAGTTTACTCAGTATTTTTATTTTACTTTAGTTCATCAGGAGGTAGTAATGTTGGAGACAGAGTTCTGGCTCAGAGTTTACTCAGTATTTTATTTTACTTTAGTTCATCAGGAGGTAGTAATGTTGGAGACAGAGTTCTGGCTCAGAGTTTACTCAGTATTTTTATTTTACTTTAGTTCATCAGGAGGTAGTAATGTTGGAGACAGAGTTCTGGCTCAGAGTTTACTCAGTATTTTTATTTTACTTTAGTTCATCAGGAGGTAGTAATGTTGGAGACAGAGTTCTGGCTCAGAGTTTACTCAGTATTTTTATTTTACTTTAGTTCATCAGGAGGCAGTAATGTTGGAGACAGAGTTCTGGCTCAGAGTGTACTCAGTATTTTTATTTTACTTTAGTTCATCAGGAGGTAGTAATGTTGGAGACAGAGTTCTGGCTCAGAGTGTACTCAGTATTTTTATTTTACTTTAGTTCATCAGGAGGCAGTAATGTTGGAGACAGAGTTCTGGCTCAGAGTTTACTCAGTATTTTATTTTACTTTAGTTCATCAGGAGGTAGTAATGTTGGAGACAGAGTTCTGGCTCAGAGTGTACTCAGTATTTTTATTTTACTTTAGTTCATCAGGAGGTAGTAATGTTGGAGACAGAGTTCTGGCTCAGAGTGTACTCAGTATTTTTATTTTACTTTAGTTCATCAGGAGGTAGTAATGTTGGAGACAGAGTTCTGGCTCAGAGTTTACTCAGTATTTTTATTTTACTTTAGTTCATCAGGAGGCAGTAATGTTGGAGACAGAGTTCTGGCTCAGAGTTTACTCAGTATTTTATTTTACTTTAGTTCATCAGGAGGTAGTAATGTTGGAGACAGAGTCCTGGCTCAGAGTGTACTCAGTATTTTTATTTTACTTTAGTTCATCAGGAGGTAGTAATGTTGGAGACAGAGTTCTGGCTCAGAGTTTACTCAGTATTTTTATTTTACTTTAGTTCATCAGGAGGCAGTAATGTTGGAGACAGAGTCCTGGCTCAGAGTGTACTCAGTATTTTTATTTTACTTTAGTTCATCAGGAGGTAGTAATGTTGGAGACAGAGTTCTGGCTCAGAGTTTACTCAGTATTTTTATTTTACTTTAGTTCATCAGGAGGTAGTAATGTTGGAGACAGAGTCCTGGCTCAGAGTGTACTCAGTATTTTTATTTTACTTTAGTTCATCAGGAGGTAGTAATGTTGGAGACAGAGTTCTGGCTCAGAGTTTACTCAGTATTTTTATTTTACTTTAGTTCATCAGGAGGCAGTAATGTTGGAGACAGAGTTCTGGCTCAGAGTTTACTCAGTATTTTTATTTTACTTTAGTTCATCAGGAGGTAGTAATGTTGGAGACAGAGTTCTGGCTCAGAGTTTACTCAGTATTTTTATTTTACTTTAGTTCATCAGGAGGCAGTAATGTTGGAGACAGAGTTCTGGCTCAGAGTGTACTCAGTATTTTTATTTTACTTTAGTTCATCAGGAGGCAGTAATGTTGGAGACAGAGTTCTGGCTCAGAGTTTACTCAGTATTTTTATTTTACTTTAGTTCATCAGGAGGTAGTAATGTTGGAGACAGAGTCCTAGCTCAGAGTGTACTCAGTATTTTTATTTTACTTTAGTTCATCAGGAGGTAGTAATGTTGGAGACAGAGTTCTGGCTCAGAGTTTACTCAGTATTTTTATTTTACTTTAGTTCATCAGGAGGTAGTAATGTTGGAGACAGAGTTCTGGCTCAGAGTTTACTCAGTATTTTTATTTTACTTTAGTTCATCAGGAGGTAGTAATGTTGGAGACAGAGTTCTGGCTCAGAGTGTACTCAGTATTTTTATTTTACTTTAGTTCATCAGGAGGTAGTAATGTTGGAGACAGAGTTCTGGCTCAGAGTGTACTCAGTATTTTTATTTTACTTTAGTTCATCAGGAGGCAGTAATGTTGGAGACAGAGTTCTGGCTCAGAGTGTACTCAGTATTTTTATTTTACTTTAGTTCATCAGGAGGTAGTAATGTTGGAGACAGAGTTCTGGCTCAGAGTTTACTCAGTATTTTTATTTTACTTTAGTTCATCAGGAGGTAGTAATGTTGGAGACAGAGTTCTGGCTCAGAGTTTACTCAGTATTTTTATTTTACTTTAGTTCATCAGGAGGTAGTAATGTTGGAGACAGAGTTCTGGCTCAGAGTTTACTCAGTATTTTTATTTTACTTTAGTTCATCAGGAGGTAGTAATGTTGGAGACAGAGTTCTGGCTCAGAGTGTACTCAGTATTTTTATTTTACTTTAGTTCATCAGGAGGTAGTAATGTTGGAGACAGAGTTCTGGCTCAGAGTGTACTCAGTATTTTTATTTTACTTTAGTTCATCAGGAGGCAGTAATGTTGGAGACAGAGTTCTGGCTCAGAGTGTACTCAGTATTTTTATTTTACTTTAGTTCATCAGGAGGTAGTAATGTTGGAGACAGAGTTCTGGCTCAGAGTTTACTCAGTATTTTTATTTTACTTTAGTTCATCAGGAGGTAGTAATGTTGGAGACAGAGTTCTGGCTCAGAGTGTACTCAGTATTTTTATTTTACTTTAGTTCATCAGGAGGTAGTAATGTTGGAGACAGAGTTCTGGCTCAGAGTGTACTCAGTATTTTTATTTTACTTTAGTTCATCAGGAGGCAGTAATGTTGGAGACAGAGTTCTGGCTCAGAGTGTACTCAGTATTTTTATTTTACTTTAGTTCATCAGGAGGTAGTAATGTTGGAGACAGAGTTCTGGCTCAGAGTTTACTCAGTATTTTTATTTTACTTTAGTTCATCAGGAGGTAGTAATGTTGGAGACAGAGTTCTGGCTCAGAGTTTACTCAGTATTTTTATTTTACTTTAGTTCATCAGGAGGTAGTAATGTTGGAGACAGAGTTCTGGCTCAGAGTTTACTCAGTATTTTTATTTTACTTTAGTTCATCAGGAGGTAGTAATGTTGGAGACAGAGTTCTGGCTCAGAGTGTACTCAGTATTTTTATTTTACTTTAGTTCATCAGGAGGTAGTAATGTTGGAGACAGAGTTCTGGCTCAGAGTGTACTCAGTATTTTATTTTACTTTAGTTCATCAGGAGGCAGTAATGTTGGAGACAGAGTTCTGGCTCAGAGTGTACTCAGTATTTTTATTTTACTTTAGTTCATCAGGAGGTAGTAATGTTGGAGACAGAGTTCTGGCTCAGAGTTTACTCAGTATTTTTATTTTACTTTAGTTCATCAGGAGGTAGTAATGTTGGAGACAGAGTTCTGGCTCAGAGTTTACTCAGTATTTTTATTTTACTTTAGTTCATCAGGAGGTAGTAATGTTGGAGACAGAGTTCTGGCTCAGAGTTTACTCAGTATTTTTATTTTACTTTAGTTCATCAGGAGGTAGTAATGTTGGAGACAGAGTTCTGGCTCAGAGTGTACTCAGTATTTTTATTTTACTTTAGTTCATCAGGAGGTAGTAATGTTGGAGACAGAGTTCTGGCTCAGAGTGTACTCAGTATTTTTATTTTACTTTAGTTCATCAGGAGGTAGTAATGTTGGAGACAGAGTTCTGGCTCAGAGTTTACTCAGTATTTTTATTTTACTTTAGTTCATCAGGAGGCAGTAATGTTGGAGACAGAGTCCTAGCTCAGCTGTTAACAGAGATAGATGGTGTAGAGCAGTTAAAAGATGTAACTATAGTAGCAGCTACAAATAGACCCGATATCATTGACAAGGTAACATAAATCTTGTTGTTTTTTGGGGTTTTTTTTTTTGGTTTTTGATTATTTTTTGCTTTTCAGTTGTACACACAGTCAAACCTGTTTGACAAACAAAGTTTTTTCCATTAGCAATAGAAGTAATTGGTCCACATGAACTTTTTCGGGTTTCACGTCATATGCTTGCAAAGTTTAGCATCAAATTCAAATGAAATTATAGTTTTGCTTCAATGTCTAATGAACTTGAGGTTTCTCTTGAACTTGCGTCAAGTGGATTTTGTTATGATAGGTTGGGCTGTAGATACCAGTCCGTGTTCAAATTGCAACCTAAAAAACAAAGTAAAATCTTTGAAAACTGAAACTGATAAAGTATGTAAAACATGTAATTTTCTACCAGGGACATGAAGCTGGGTGCTCCAGAAAGGAAGGCACCTCCTAACAAAGTTAATATAAAAATTATTATATGACTGAGTGTTTTCCTTTTCTCTGATTAGTCAATTTCAGTGTTACATATAGCGATATTCAATAATGCCTCAAAAAGTTGATAAATAGTTGGCACTTTAACGATATAAATAGTAGCAGAAAGTCGGCGGACCACTTTTCAATCAAATATAGAAAAGGGACTTTCTGGAAATTATGATGTCATAATTAAAAGATGTCAAAAGATACCACGTGCTGACATCATTGACACAATTTGGCAAAACACAAAAATAAAATGTTGGATGATGAGCAGGGTCAGTAAACATTTGCATCTGTAGAAACCTCAGGGTTGGTGGCGATTTTGGCATCAAAAGATGACATTAACACAAAAGAATTCACAGATAATGCAGTTAAACTAACAAGAAATTATTTAAAGGAGTTTTTAAAACCAGCTTTACCGACTTTATGAACATCTCCAGGAATGCCAAGGTTGTGATCATTTTGCTAATTACACTAAAATCTGAAGTGTCATATAATAATACAATTACTGTTTTTTGATATCAGTCTGATGACCTCGGTTTATATTACTTTCATCAGGTCCGTATAATTCCTTATCCACCTCATCAAAAGACAATAATTGTATAATAACGCATAATCACCCCAAATATCCATACATTATAGCCATGTAATAAATATCATAATACAAGTATAATATCACGCATATTTCCTTGGTTGTTGTCATATTAAAGCTGGTGTGACTCATGGTTTTAGAATAATTTATAGCTGAAAAAGCACTTTACAGACATGACAGATACAAAAATCAAGTTTTCTTTTGCATGACTTGTGGTTTTGGAGTAATTTTGACAGTTCACTTATAGCTGAAAACACACTTTACAGATACAAAAATCAAGTTTTCTTATAAATACACTACCCATCATAAATAAGTATACATATTAACTTTTTCTTCTTTGTGAAACTTTTTATCAATCCATTTTGCCATAAACAATTTTGAACTGTTAATATCAAATTTTTAAACTGTTTTTCAAAATTTCTATGAAAAAACTATTGTGCATCCATAACTTTCCAACAGCAGTAATTGTAAATTTCCAAAAACATTTCAAACTTTTTAAAAAAAAAAAAAAAAAAAAAAAAAAAACATGAAGTGTGGAACATTGAGAGAAAAATAGATATTTATGATATTTTATACTTCTGGTAGGGCCAAAGTAATTCCCTTTCATAGAAATTTGCATTTATTCTTTAAATTGCAAATTGAAAAAAATTTAAAAATAAAATGAGAGTTTATCAATGCAATATGATAAATTTAGCGTTTGCAGTTCAAAAACGTCATTTATATGTTATTGAGAAGAAAAGATAAACACACCGCACCATCACCATATTAATGGGTATTACTAACTATAAAGATGGAATATTAAGTGTGTATACTTATTGTGTGTAGTGTATTAAACAGAACTTTACATTCATATTTATATAAGATTGACCATGGCTTGTTTCATAACAATTCATATTCAGCTTGTTTAATAAATCCAATATTTTAATAATCATTCATGCAAATTTCTCAATGAGTTAAGATGCTTTAATATTGTGTAATCATGTCCATACACTTGCAGGCATTGATGAGACCAGGAAGGTTAGATAGAATCTTGTATGTACCGTTACCAGATAGTTGTACAAGACATCAGATATTTACTATCCATCTTAGAAATATGCCAGTATCTGATGATATAAGTATAGATCAGCTTGTAGAACAAACAGACAAGTACTCAGGTGCTGAGGTTAGTATAGCACTTTGACAAATATAACTGGCTTTCACTTGGATGTCTGTAGACAGTTTTGTTGCCATGGAGCTAATGAATTAGTTCTCAATCAGCAGTTCATCTCGGCTCTTTATTAGTGATATTTCTGCAGCTTTATGGCAGTTGCTAAAATTATCTCTCAGCAGTTTTAAGTTCACAAGTTATCCATATCTCAGTTACTCTGCATCTTCAGTTCATCTCGGCTCTTTATTAGTGATATTTCTGCAGCTTTATGGCAGTTGCTAAAATTATCTCTCAGCAGTTTTAAGTTCACAAGTTATCCATATCTCAGTTACTCTGCATCTTCAGTTCATCTCTGCTCTTTATTAGTGATATTTCTGCAGCTTTTCGGCAGTTGCTAAAATAATCTCTCGGCAGTTTTAAGTTCACAAGTTATCCATATCTCAGTTACTCTGCATCTTCAGTTCATCTCTGCTCTTTATTACTGATATTTTTGCAGTTTTTCAGTGGTTACTATATATTTTTCAGCAGTTTTTAGTCATCTAGCTATCCATATCTCGGTTTTGCAGCTGCTTTGATTTTACTCTTTTTCATTAGTTGCATGTTAAAATTTGGACAGGTGTCTACACTGTTATATTACTAATATGAATACTGTGTACTGGTAATTCATTATATTTTTTCCTGATGAAATTGTGTAAATTTTCAGTGGTGACAGTTTGTTTTGCAGACTTGGCGTTGCACCTAAATATGATTCTCATTGTTATTGAAAAAGAAAAAAAATAAGATATTTAAATTGTATGTCCAGTTTCTGTTGTGTAAAGTTAAGTAACAAAGAGTGCAAGACTATTCTCTCTATTGAACAGAATATGGGGTTAGCATTAGCCAATCTAGCCTAGGTGGCAATGAATTTGTTACATCCTAGAAACTATGTTGACAGATTTTCAAATGTATTTAAGCTATTAGTGATTCTTAGTCTGTTAACCAAATCAGTTTATGTTTACTAATAACTTATTTTTGCTATTTCAATTATTTTATGTGATTTGGATTTCGACAGTTTGAAAAAATATTCTAAAGCAACAAATGTTGGTACATGTATTAAAGTTACAGAAAATTTTTCAACTTATTTTAACAATAAACAGAAGGAACTGAGGTTGATGGCAAGAAAAGTACCCATCTAAAAGTGGTTCAACACTAGTAGGTTTTTATGCTATCCAGAACTTTTTCACATTAAAACAATGGTAAGCTTTGGTCATTTTTACATGCTGATTTTGAAGTTTAAGACATTGCTGTAAAATTTGCATTTAGGTCACATTTGCTAATTACATGAATATTAAATTTTAAAAAGTCTGACATGTAAATTAAAAACAAACTAATAGTCATATTTATATTTATTACCCACTAGGTGTCAGCAGTGTGTCATGAAGCAGCCATGTTTGCCCTTCAGGAGGATATAAGTAACCAGACAGTAGAACAAAGACATTTTATCTATGCTTTAAGCATTGTTACACCAAGGATAAGTACTGAAATGATCAAGTTTTATGAACAATATCAAAATAAAAGTGGATTACATAAAATATGATGATGAAAACTTAAATGCTGTTGTCTTCTTTATTTTGTTACAATGTCATTTATGTCTAACAGGAAGGAGAAAAATGCAGGATTGGACCGGGGATCGAACCTAGGACCTCCAACACTATAGGTGAGTGCTCTACCACTAAGCTACCCAGACCCCTACATCCCTTCTTTGTATTTCTGAGTTTCCCACAGTCCCAAGTAGGAAATCTTACCCAAATTTTCTAGGATGGACTTTATTTGCTACCACATTGCCAGTCCATCACTTCTGAGGGCCACACTGACCACCAAACTGTAACAGGAAGGAGAAAAAATGCACAGTTGGACAGGGGATCAAACCCTTTGTCAGTTCCCAAATTGTGGAGGGAATTGCACAAAACAGTGAAAAATGTCTTATCTTAGACTAGCAAACTGAACTGACAAGTTTGAGGTCACTTGGTGAAGTAGATTTAAGTGTTTTACGGTGCTTCAATCCAACAGAGTACAAATGTACTGTAGTTAATGAATGGAACATACATAAATATCCTGTACAAATTTATATGGACAATGTACATGTATACTGTTTTGACACATTTTACTGTAACTCTCATTGTTGTTTTATTTTTATTTTTTAAAAAACCTCATAAACTTTTCATATTACAGCTTGATAAAATGTACTTGGCAATAGCTAGACTCACCAAAACACACTAGAACAAGAAATCATACCAGCACAGGTCAAAAGCATCAACTATGCTAAATCATGAAAGATCTATATACAAGGTATAGTACATATTCCCAATGTACATGCATTTTCTTTTTAATTGAAAGATAATAAACAATATCATTTTTGGTATTCTTTTTTCTAAGCATGATTTTTCCAATGTCTGACCAGTTTAAGAAATCATTTTTAACAATGAAAAATTATCTTTGTGACACATTGTAATGGCTCTTTAAATCTAGTTTTAGTCAATGTACAAGGTTTAAGACCTTTTGTAGTGTTTGACCACCAGAACAAGAATTTGAGAATAAATGATAAATAATCATAACATGCAGTTTTAAAAAGTTGTGTTTTTGGTAGCGCAAAAGACAGTTAGATGTCATTTTGAAGGGTTATGTTTTTAGGGAAAAGTTCATCTCATGAAATGAAAAATATACTTGAAAAAAATGCTTTGTTGTTGGTCAATAGTGATGCATGTTTTTGAGGTGCCCATTCCATTTTGAATACTTTAATCATATATATCAGTTCTAATACAATTTATTAATTTCAACATAAAATGCCAGAAAAATATATAGATGATCTGAAGATTTTGAATTAAAACTTCACTGTTTCCAAAAATGACAAGTTTGACTTAAAATACAATTTTGAAATGATTCTGACAAATAAAGATGTCCATCTTCAATAAATAGTCAAAGCCATTTGGCTTAGTTTGCACCAATTGAGACACTTGTTTTCGATTTAAAAAAAATAACCCTAAACAAGTAGAGTTATTTTTCATATCGGAAACAAGTGCCAGTGATTTGGGAATGTGTAATTGTTTTTGGCCTGTTATTGAACATCAAAGGAATATTGTTGTGCAAGTATAAAACTATAGTCCTATGATGTAATCGGAGGGCGCGGTGGCCTAATGGATAAGACGTCAGTCTTCAAATTCAGGATCTCTTGCCGCTGTAAGTTCGAGTACCGCTCGGACTACATGTGGGAAAGTGAATTTTTCTTACCGTTGGCCTTTACTGATTCACCTGGTATCAGTATAATGGACTGGGGGAGTGGTACGCTTGTCTGCGGCATACTGACTCTGTGAGCTAGCACGGTAAAGTCGCCCTGAGTGCGCGCTAGTACAAGGCAGACCATACAACACACTCGCACTTCACTTGCATACACAAAAATTGTTCATAGATTAATCCATAGAGATTAATTAAATAGTTCTCGTCGCGAATAGCTGAAAAATTGCTGATGCGACGCTAAGCAACATTCAACCAACCAACCAACCTATGATGTAATCATTTAATAAAGGAGCGCCAACTTGATATTTAGCAGCAGTATGCAATGTACATGTCCGGCAGGTTAAAGGTACCCTTGTGAAAATGTAACATTTTTTCATGTCCTGTTATGATAAAATTACAACCAACAGTGTAGTTACATTGTATGTAATTATCAGGAGTAAATGTATGTAAAAGAAACAAAAGCATCCTCGCATTATTTTCCTTTCTTGACCCTTCAATTGACTAGTTTTCCTAGTCTTTTTGGAAATAAAATCGGAACATGTTATGGACGCAAAATAATAGTTTGTATAGAAATACGAGGGGAAGTCAGAAAGTTCATAGAACAGTGTATTCAGCCAAGCGTAACACACATTTTCTTTACTTATTTAGACAACACAACATTCCGCCATTTTAAACATATCAAGTTTATTTGTCACAACATATTTGTGTAATTCTCAAAAGCATTCAAAGTTGGTGACCATCAAGCAATGATGGAAATTCAAAATTTTGAGTTTAGGGCAGTAATGAAGTTCCTCACAGTAGAGGGATCAAATGCCAAAGAAATTCACCGGCGAATGGCCGAGGTGTACGGTGACAGTGATCCTGCCTATTTCACAGTGGCAAAATGGTCGGCTGAATTTAAACGTGGGCGCGCCTCAGTGAAGGATGACCCACGGTCAGGTCGGCCAGTTGATATCACAAAGGAAATTGTCACGTCTGTTGAGACCCTCATCATGAATGATCGTCGAATTAAGATTGATGACATAGCTAGGGAGTGTGACATTTAACATGGAAGTTTATACACGGTAATCTACGAGCATTTTGAGATGTCAAAAGTATCCGCAAGATGGGTTCCCAGAAACCTTTATGTGCAGGATCGCTTCCAAAGACTCCAGTCAAGTCGGGAGCTTCTTGGCATTTATATTGATAAACCGGAGAGCTTCCATTTACGTTTAGTAACTGGTGACAAAACATGGATTCATCATTGAGACCCAGAAACCAAAAAAGAATCCATGCAATGGAAGTACCCTGGCTCACCCCCACCAAAGAAATTCAAAATCCAACCATCAGCTGGCAAAGTCATGGCCAAGGGTGTTCTGCCAATCAATTATAAACCTGCTGGAATCTCTATCACTTGGGCTTACTATGCTGATTTAATGAAGCAGCTGAAAGCTGCTATTAAATTAAAAAGGAGGGGGAAAGTTTAGCCGAAGGGTATTGCTTCTTCACGATAATGCTCCTGTGCACTGCTTCTTCACGATAATGCTCCTGTGCACAAGTCAAGGAATGCACAAGCAGCGATTCGTGAATGCAAGTTCAAACAACTTAATTACCCACCCTACAATCCCGATTTGGCACCCATTGATTATTTCATATTTAAAAATTTGAAATCCCATTTATGGGGAATCAGATTTCCTGATGATGATGGACTTCAGGCTGCCACAGAGGCATGGTTTCAGAACCAAACCGAAGACTTGTATTTCAAAGGTATAGACAGTCTGAAAGAAAAGTGGTCTAAGTGCATTGGGGTAAATGGGGACTATATTGAAAAATAATAATAAAATGTATGGTTTGTTGCGGCAGTATATACCCCGTTCTATGAACTTTTTTACCTCCCCTCGTACTGTATCCAAGGCCTCGATAAAATGTTCAATGGACTTGCAGCTGGTACTTAATTACGTTTTTCCTGTTTAGTTGGTCAAAACACCATGCTATTAAATTAATCTTAGAAATAACAGTAAATTGTTATACATGTAATTATTTTTAAAAATAATAACAAATAAACAATAACAATTACGACCACTTTTAAAATCATAATATGAAAATAAATAATTAAATTTCTCGATTATATAATTGGTGCCTATAATTGCAGAAAACTGCAGGAGATAAATAAATAGATCACTGTATTGGACGTACAGTTGAAGAAAAAAAGTTAAAAGACGTTTTCTTGATTGCATAATTGTTACATGTAATTGCAGAAAATTACAAGAGATAAATAAATCGACAACTAAATCGGACATTAATGTCAAAATCGATACTGTTACAAGTTGGGCAGGATTTAAAGAAGAAAACGTTTGATTTAATACAGGTTGTTTAACGGTTTTTATATGATTTATTTTAATTGGAAGCTATAAGTAATTGTCTAGACATATCTACGAAAGACGTGTATTACTAGGCATTGGTCTCACAAACCACTGCGGTAGCTCAGTTGGTAGAGTGCTCGCTCCGTATGTGGGAGGTCGTGGGTTCGATCCCCTGTCGGGTCTGACCCAAGACTTGAAAGTGGGTAGTGACTGTTCTTTCGCCAAGCACTCGGCATTACGAAATGAAAGTCACGGTTCTTTCGGATGGGAACTTAAAATAAACGAGGTCCCGTGTCACGGTGGGCTTGGTACGTTAAAGAACCCTGCTGCATTATGCCATCAGCGCAACGCACAGGCAAAATTTCTGCACCTTCGCCTATAGCTGGCGACGTCTCTATATAAGTGAAATATCCTTGACTATGATTAAACACCATTACTTAACTCATTGGTCTCACGTTATCTTGATTTTGACTGCAAGTTTGGAAATGCCTTAAAGGATGAAATGGCCATCACCAGGACTCTTTGATCGATGAAGAAAACAGTTTAAAATATGAACGATCAGATTTACTATTTAGTTCACTTTGGAGTGTATAAGAGAACTATCGAACCTGTGAGAAAAAAGAGATGTTTTATAATTGTTCCATCTAGCATAACTATAGCTAGAGTCTTTGTTTGATTATGCATTGCTATCGTAATTGGTTTTGGTCACATGGTATATTGCTGTTAATGAATGGCTTGCGAGAATTCCTTATGCGATTTTTTTACTATCGTCCACTCGAAGCAGGGAAAGGCACACCAGAAAGACAATATTTACATTTTTGAGACACTCACTAGAATGTTATTTTATAAGCAATATTTCCCTGAAGAATCTTTTTGGAACGGAATCTCTTTGCCAAGTACTCATTAATTGAAAGAATTTTGTGACTTGAAGTACATGTTACATCCATTGGCCAAGTACGTTATTTCAAAACCCGTTTCTTCAACGGCATTTCTTTGCCACCTCTATTCAATGGCTCTAAACACTTTCCCAAGAACATTTCATTAAGTTTACTCCAATTTACCAGTAAGATTTTGCCAAACAAGAACATGGTATTCAACGGTTCCCCTTTTTCAAATGCATGTTATTCAGATAACCACGGTTTCATTATTGAAGTTCACCACTGTACCACTTGATCCCCTATCTAACATGAGTGCAGATGGATATAGAATTATATTAGTTCACGTTTTCCGGTAAAAAAAATAACGTCAGGGGCGTAGCTTACTATGAGGCAACTGAGGCAACTGCCTCGGTAAAAATCAGATCAGATCACATTTTAAAAAAAAAATAAAAGAAACACGAATAAAATAGAAAAGGATAAAAAAGAATTTATAGTGAACAAATACAAAATTATGTTTTGTCCTTAGTAGTACAGACTTGACTATTCAGATGGTCTTCTACTGTGATACGGATACTGATTATATCATCCGTTTTCGTTTTAACAATTATTCATTATTTTGTGCAATGAATATGCTGTCAAAGGTATTAATTTGCAATATTTCATATTTTATGGAAATCTTGTAAGATCAGTGAATCTGTTGATTGTAACAAACTATCTATGTTGTTTATATACAATAAAGTATTATTATTATTAGTAGCATTGTCATATACCATTTTTTGAATGTATTTTATGATTAAATTCAAAAAATGGTATATGACAGTATTATTATTATTCTATTCTTCCTGATTTGCAACCTTCCATCAACATGGAACGCAAGCCTAAACAAATATCAGGTTCAGGTGTCGCCAGGATGAACCATTTAACGCCATTTTTTCAAAATTTTCCGGGGGGATGCCCCCGGACCCCTAGATTTTAAGCGCCTTCGGCGCATATATTTTTCGCCTCGGTTATAATTGGTTCCTGTCTACGCCCCTGAACGTTAACGTTTTCCAAAACGTCCCGCACAAACGTTAAATGGCGTTGATCACGTGGTAGATTGGCGAACCCATATTGTTAAGATTTTCAATAGAATTTTTTTGTTTACATCTTATTCAGCTGTTTCAACCTGCAATCTTTGTGCGAAGTATTCAATGTAATCTACTCCTTTGCAAATGTATCTATGAATGCGTTAGCAAAGCGCATATAGATATATTTATAATACTTATTCAGCTAACTCAAATTTGCAAAGTACACATACATCTATTTGAATGGTTTAATTTTCCAAGTGCATCTTTTTATTGGAACCTTTTTGCTAAGTACTTCTTATTCAGTGAAATCCATTCCTTTACACATGCGTTGGTAACCACAATGCCAAAGCCACAAAAATATATCTTAAATACTTGGATAACAACAACAGTGGGAAAACTATGTATTCTATCTTGTGTAATTTTGTTTTGACATAGGAGTTAACTAGGCGAAATTAAAGACGGAATTTTAAGAGGGTAATAACGAATCAATATCACACGGTTAAAACAAAAACAACAGCAACCAGTACGAAAGGTCGAAATGACACAAATCGGCATAAACAAATACACACTTAGAAATATTTGAATAATTTAATGATTTTTAAACATAACAAAAACAAGAAATCGCTACCAACAAGGGCCATGCTGTAAATTAACAGAACTGATATTTTACAAAAATGTACATGAAATTGACTCCGTGATGTGGGTTGGGTTAAGTTTGATTTTGTGGATGCAATTTTGCGGTTGTCTGGATTTTGTCATCCTCCTAATTTAATGATGCGGTTTTTGCAAATGTATTAGTTGCCGCGTAAGAGTTGGCACTAGATCATAAAAATTGAATATCGCCTTTTCAATAAGTGCTTGACGAAAGAACAGTCAGTACCTTTTAAGTCTTGATCAGACATGACGGGGGTTCGAATCCACGGCCTACGGAGCGAGCACTCTACTACCTGAGCTACCGTAGTGGACGGTTTGATTGTTGTAATAATACATTGCATAAATCTTTAAGAGACAGAAACCTTTTCATAGTTTCCGTAATCGGCAGAGATTCTATTTGTTCTAACACGGTTGTATATGTATCGTGTTTGAAATGTTCCCGTATTTGTAGTCTACAACACTCTTGTAAAGAACACACAGATGAGGTTGCGGATTTCACTAGATCATGTGCACCGGAAGTCCTTGGGTAATTTAACACAGAATTTATAACACATCTTCTAAAACTTGTGTTTAAATGTAACATTAAAACTAGAAGTTTTAAATACTTTTCCTCGTTAATAAAAGGGAAATTGAGAGAATCAGTCCTATTTAGATTAGTGTGTGCACCATTTTTCACGATAACTGTCGCTCCAACTACATTTCCTTGTCTGATGCAATAATCAAAAGCATTTAGTCCGAATTTATCCTGAATATTTATATTTGCGCCCGCATTAATTAACAGCTGAAGCAGTTTATCGTCTGATATATCCCCGTGGTTGTCTTTGAAACGATTTTCTGGAGATTTTGATTTTTTCATTGTCTCTTGACTAAACGATTTCGATACATTTCTTAACCCAAGTGCGTACAGAAAAGGCGTCTGTCCCTCCGAATCGGTCAGGTTCACGGAAGCACCATGCATAATAAGAGTTTTTATCATGTCTGGGTGTCTAAGACCACAAGCTATAACAAGGGGTGATTGTCCTGTTGAATTTAACTGATTTGTATGTGCCCCAGCCTCACAAAGGATTTCAACAACTTCTGAATGACAATTAAATACGGCTGCATGAAGAGGGGTCTCGATCTGATTGTAATGTCCTCTTGTTCCTGCTAGTCTGGAAACATTTACATCAGCACCTAAAAAAATAAAATGATAAATATTTTATTCACCACAATTTGTTGTAAAATGCAATGAACTATTGGTTGCAATTGCACTCCCATCTTTATTGCATATTTTAAGAAAGCATACTGTATTTCCACGACCAGCATATGTTCTATAGCCGCACAAAGCATACAAGAACCTCCAAAAATGTTTGATTGAACGCAACACAATAAACTATAAAGTGATCCAAAGAGATTATCTACCGTTTTATTGGCGGTGCTCATCAGAAATGTTCAATTACTATATAATGAAATCCAAAGAGATTATCTACTGTTTTAAAGTTCAAAGATCACCAAAGCCTTTCTAAAAAGAATCGTATTTGCGTGTCAAACCGATTCTGATCAGAATATTTAGCATTAACTCAGATGTCGAACTTTTTGGCACCACAAGCCATTATACCCAAAACTGTGAATAAGAGTGATTCAGCTTTAGTTGACTATAAAATTTGTGAAGGATCATACCTCGATTGAAATCAAAGATACCATTCCATGAATCACAATGCCAAAAGCAAAGGTAATAACTCCTAACTGTCAACTTCGTCCAGACCGGGTAGTTTGGAAGGATAAGCACCTCCTGTTCAAGTAGCTATCCCGCTACTTGTGAAATCAAAATTTAGTAAGACAGAAGCAAGAAGCTATGGTCGTCATAGAAAATAAATCAATGCAAATAACTACCTACCGTTGTTTAACAGCGTGCGGACAAGATTGATGTGACCCTTTGAAGAGGCGATATATAGAGGTGAAATATTATCTTCATCCGGGACATTAACGTCTGCTCCTTTCGCTATCAGTAAATTAACAATGTTGTCACTTCCATTTTCGCATGCAAAATGTAATGCTGTTTTCCTGAAATATAATATGGAGAGTATGATGTTTAGGACACGAAAGAAAAAATATTAATTTGCCCAGGTGGAATAACAACCAGATTCATCACTTCTAAAGTATTTTTGTATCCTAAGAGCGCTTCCGTAGTTTGCGATCTAAAGCAAAGGGGAACTTTTATTTTATTTTTTTTTAAAATATTTCAAGTCAAGTAAGCACGTTTGCATGACGTGATCATAAGATTCCGCGTTAAATGACAAATAACGAATGATCATTGAATGTAAACTCGGTAGATGGCAAAGTTTGTTCACCGGTGCCATTTTGCGTGGAGCATTGTCATATCCGGGTACAGATTGGACAGTCGCATTTAAAACGAGACTTGCGGGTCTCGGTGCATGAATTTAGAAATATAAGAAACCAAGGGTATTTACAGTCAAAGCCCCGATACGTAGTTTCATTCCATTTATTGTTCTTTGTGTCAGGGGAATGGGTGTTATTAAGACTAATCTGAATCGTCCACGCAATGGAGTTCGCCAGAGTACCACGTGATCAATACCCCCTAACGTTTGTGCGGAATGTTTTGAAGTAAAATCATTTTTACGGGAAAACATGAAATTAAGCAATTTCATCTCCAATGTAAATAATCATTCCGCAGACATGTTATGGGGTATCACGTGATACACTGGGGAACCCATTATAGTTCCAAAATAATCACCATTGCAATTTTTGGTGTATAAAAAACTAAGCATTTCTGTAAGATCTTTCGACAAAAACGGTTATCATATTCAAAATAATTTTCATGACATTATTTTTATAATATGCAGGCCCCGGTTTAACAATCTAAGATTTTCCTTAACTTACGTAAATCTGGCAAATTTAAAAACTCAATTATTTCGTTAATTTTTTAGATATTGAGTTATTTAAGGTGTCATTTTGAAAACCACTTTAAGGTTATAACATCTGCATTTAGTTTTGTCAAAAATGTACACCCATTGTTCCAATAGAGATTACCAAAATTTGCAAAATTTAAGGGAAATCCTAGTTAAGGAATAACTGTGAAACCGGGCCAATTATCGGGCCCATACACAAATTTACGACATGAACTTGCAAAAATAAATCACAGGGGGAAATATATTTATCATAGTTCCCACAGGATTCACAAATATTACCTGAAAATTAGAACTTTATACTTCATAATCGACTTTTTTATTTTCGAAAAAAATATGTTTTTATGATTTGACCCGAAATTGAGATTGAGATGCAATTAATTTCCATGAATGGATGTGTTATGTTGAAAAAAGATAATAATTATGAAATTTAGAGTACATGAACTATCTATCTATACAGTTGTTGGAACTTCTAGATATCATATTTTTAACATAAATATTAATATGTATATAACTTCTAGATATCATATTTTTAACATTAATATTGATATGCATATACCTGTGTTTAGTTATTCCTAAAGTAGATTTATTAACATTAATATATGGATGATTAAGTAGTATTTCTGCTGTCTCATTCTTCCCTTCGGCAACTGTTTTACACAATGGGGTATACCCTGATGAGTCTCTGCAATTAACATCCGGGTCATAGTGGTTTAATATATATCTTATTGCATGTTGGTTACCATAGTGACATGCAATATGTAAAATTTCTTCTGAAAGATAAATTGAACTAACATTATTAATTTCTTAAATGTTTCGATCATCTTCATGGGTATCCTCTGAGAGAGAGAGAGAGAGAGAGAGAGAGAGAGAGAGAGAGAGAGATACAATGTATGTCACTAATAAAATAAAGTACCAGGAACCTTCCTAAAACGTTAACTTGTTCTAGAAATTTTACAGCTGACTGAATAAAGCCAAAGGGATCTAATTATAACAAGAGGCCCAATAGGGCCTGTGATGCTCAACTGGCAGGTAATTTACATTTTGGATAAATAACCTGCAAATCTTGTGAAATGGCATCCCCCCTCCTTTTTACAATTGCAACTGGAACCAAAGTGGTTGGAAACCAAATCTGCATTGGTCTTTCATGTTTTTGCTATGCATAGGAACAGAAGCCACCTTGGAATTTGGCTGATATGCCATACACAACTTTTAGATTACTGTTACTAAAGGACTTTTCATGCTGTATTGGGTTAGAATTGGCCAATTCAGGAGAAAATTTTCAATGATTTGGTTGAAACACACATCTTATTTGTACACTACGTAAAAATTGGGTCAACAATTTTTTTTCAAGAAAGGTAAAACATTAGGTAATAACCTTCACAATTGACCTTGACCTCATTTTGAAGGTAATTACAAGAATATTTTAAAACTGAAAACCCCATGTCATTATCTGATCAAATAATGAAGATATGACAATTTCAGCAATTTTTTGCATCCGTGACCTTGACCTTTGAACCCATAACCTTTCTCTATACATCAAAATAGTAGTTGAATTAATATCTACAACATTCTAATATATATGCCTATAGAAAATGTTAATAGTTTTCAAGATAATTAACCATTTCAGTATTATTTTGTATCTGTGACCTTGACCTTTGAACCCCTGACCTTAATCTATATATCACAATGATCGTTAAATCAATACCAACAATATTCTAATATACATGCCTAAACAAAAAATTTATAGTTTTTCGTGTTAGTTAATGTGTTTGATTTTGTTTTATTATTGTATTCCAAAGGCAGGACATATGGCAATTGGACCAGTTGTAAATAGGTCAGCTGAAGAAATTATTTATGAACAAAATTTGGCATGATCAGTCATTATTTACCACTGCCTATGTCTAAGTTGCATATTAATGAAATCAATTTGCCTACAGAAACAAAATAGTCATCAATCAGAAAAAGATATTACTGGTACTTCAAAAACATTTTATTCAAACAAATTTTTAGGAAAACATGTTTTATTTATCATCAGCTGAAAAATGAATCCACAATGGCTATTTATGTGTTTCTCATTATAGAAACGGGGCCATCTTGGATGTAACATTGACTTGTCTGGCAAGACAAATTTAATTTAAATTAGCCTAGTGGTTTCAAAGAAGATTTTCAAAATATTGATGAAATATTACACCTGATTTACAAAATTCTTGAAAATTGTGGCAACAAAACCTTCTCAGGAAACCTGTTACAAATTTGGCTTCATTTGGCTTTGTAGTTTCAAAGAAGATGATTTTCAAAGAATCGCCTAAATTTAGCATCTAATTTGCATATTCGGCTAATTACAAGCAACAGAAAAAGTTACAGAAAAATCTGTTACATATATTAAATAACTAGACATCTACTTTCTAATTCTCAAATTTGAACTAAATCGATCCATAACTAAACATGTAATAACCATTTATAGGTTTTTGCTATTTATAGCAATGGTGGCCATCTTGGATGAAGCAGGAAGTTGTTTTGTACAAACTTTAATCTACTCCACCTAGGGACTTTTCACACCAAATTTGGCATCATTTGGGTATGTGGTTTCAGAGAAGAAGATTTTCAAAGAATTGCCTAAATTTAGCATCTAATTTGCATATTCCGCTAATTACGAGCACACAGAAAAAGTTACAGAAAAATCTGTTACATATATTAAAAAACAAGACATCTTCGTTCTAAATCTCAAATTTGAACTAAATCAGTCCATAAATAAACATGTAACGACCATTTATAGGTTTTTGCTATTTATGGCAATGGCAGCCATCTTGGATGATGCAGGAAGTTGATTTGTACAAACTTTATTTTACTCCACCTAGGGACTTTCCACACCAAATTTGGCATCATTTGGGTATGTGGTTTCAGAGAAGAAGATTTTCAAAGAATTGCCTAAATTTAGCATCTAATTTGCATATTCCGCTAATTACGAGCAAACAGAAAAAGTTACAAAAAAACCCGTTACATATATTAAATGGCTAGACATCTACTTTCTAAATCTCAAATTTGAACTAAATGGGTCCATAAATAAACATGAAATGACCATTTATAGGTTTTTGCTATTTATAGCAATGGCGGCCATCTTGGATGCCGCACGAAGTTGATTTGTAAAAACTTTAATCTACTCCACCTAGGGACTTTCCACACCATATTTGGCATCATTTGGGTATGTGGTTTCAGAGAAGAAGATTTTAAAAGAATTGCCTAAATTTAGCATCTAATTTGCATATTCCGCTAATTACGAGCAAACAGAAAAAGTTACAAAAAAACCCGTTACATATATTAAATGGCTAGACATCTACTTTCTAAATCTCAAATTTGAACTAAATGGGTCCATAAATAAACATGTAATGACCATTTATAGGTTTTTGCTATTTATAGCAATGGCGGCCATCTTGGATGCCGCAAGAAGTTGATTTGTACAAACTTTATTTTACTCCACCTAGGGACTTTCCACACCAAATTTGGCATCATTTGGGTGTGTGGTTTCAGAGAAGAAGATTTTCAAAGAATTGCCTAAATTTAGCATCTAATTTGCATATTCCGCTAATTACGAGCAAACAGAAAAAGTTACAAAAAAACCCGTTACATATATTAAATGGCTAAACATCTCCTTTCTAAATCTCAAATTTGAACTAAATCGGTCCATAAATAAACATGTAATGATCATTTATAGGTTTTTGCTATTTATAGCAATGGCGGCCATCTTGGATGCCGCACGAAGTTGATTTGTACAAACTTTAATCTACTCCACCTAGGGACTTTCCACACCATATTTGGCATCATTTGGGTATGTGGTTTCAGAGAAGAAGATTTTCAAAGAATTGCCTAAATTTAGCATCTAATTTGCATATTCCGCTAATTGCGAGCAAACAGAAAAAGTTACAAAAAAAACCCGTTACATATATTAAATGGCTAGACATCTACTTTCTAAATCTCAAATTTGAACTAAATCGGTCCATAAATAAACATGTAATGACCATTTATAGGTTTTTGCTATTTATAGCAATGGCGGCCATCTTGGATGCCGCACGAAGTTGATTTGTACAAACTTTAATCTACTCCACTTAGGGACTTTCCACACCATATTTGGCATCATTTGGGTATGTGGTTTCAGAGAAGAAGATTTTCAAAGAATCGACTAAATTTAGCATCTAATTTGCATATTCCGCTAATTACGAGCAAACAGAAAAAGTTACAGAAAAACCCGTTACATATATTAAATGGCTAGACATCTACTTTCTAAATCTCAAATTTGAACTAAATCAGTCCAAAAATAAACATGTAATGACCATTTATAGGTTTTTGCTATTTATAGCAATGGCGGCCATGTTGGATGCCGCAGGAATATAATTTGTACAAACTTTAATCTACTCCACCTAGGGACTTTCCACACCAAATTTGGTTCCAATTGGCCAAGTGGTTTCAGAGGAGAAGATTAAAGTTTACGCACGCACGCACGCACGCACGCACGCACACACGCTTCACCATGGCATAAGCTCAGCTGGCTATAGCCAGTTGAGCTAAAAATGGCATGCATCCTTATCGTTGATGTTTGTGTTGTGTCAATGCAAAATTAAAATTAAGAATATCGGTAGAACCGATGGATGCTCTCCGAATAAAAAAAAATGTAAAAGGGCTCTTTCAACATGTATTTAAATTGAATTTGTATGAAAAATAACAAAGGACAATAATTCCTATATTTTCCAAAACAGAGTTACGGTTCTTGTACAATGCAATTCTCCTTATCGAGATCTAGCAATAAAGTTTCATATTGGCACCTCTTTAAGTTGGTGTGTTATGCTCCCCACAAGATATAAGTATGAAAAATAACAAAGGGCAATAACTCTTAAATTATGGGAAATAGAGTAATGGTTCTTGCACACTGCAATTCTCATTATCAAGATCTACAAAGCAATGAAGTTTCACATTAATACCTCTTAAAGTTTTTGTGTTATGCTCCAGACAAGATTTAAGTATGAAAAAAACAAAGGACAATCACTCCTAAATTATGGAAAATAGAGTTATGGCGCTTGTACACTGATCAGGATCTATCAGTTTTTGTATTATGCTCCGGGCAAAATTATGACGTAGGACGGACACAGCTGCAACGTCGGGGAGCATAATTTCATTATTGTATAGAACCCATAAATCATATTGTTCTAAGAAAATTGTGGTGTTCCATGCCATATGATTATTTTGTTTGACAATGTATGAAAAATATTTGCTTATTACAGATTCCATACCTGGACTATAGCTGAGAGATCTTTCCGTAGGTATTCCGAATACATTGAACATTCCACATCTCTTCTATTTTGCAAACCAAAAAATATGAATAAATAAAATTAAATAAATAAGTGAAAGTTTTTCTTTCAAACACAACAAACTCACATTCAGAGTTGCATGCAACACTCGTCTTTTTCCATGGTCAATGGGATGAAAACTTTGCTTTACATGTTGCGGATGTAGCCACAGCCTTACCCTTCTGGAACACCCGGCCTCATATCTGTAGTGGAATTTGATGTGCTGAACTTAATTTGCCAGTTTCAACGTTTTTACTTTGCTTCGGATTGTGGTCTGAAATTTGCTATTGTCTGGACCAATAAAATTTGGGATGTTGCAAAGACCTTGTCAGTCATCACAATATTATTCTTGATAGATATGATGTCTCTTTATCCAAAATTACCCTGGATATATTTGACGTCCAATGGTTCCATGTTCCTTTCATTCTCAATTTTAATTATACAGTGGCGGGTGTAACTAGCTAAACAGGGGGTGCTTAGCCTTCCGGAGCACCCGGTCTTTTTATCCTGGTGGAAGTTCGCGCGTTTAATTTTATTTGCCAGTTTCAAAGTTTTTACTGTGATTTGGACATGGATTAGTATGTTTTTTTTTTTGTTTTTTTTATGTGTACTTAGTAGAGACATAATGTGTTAGACCAGAGCATGTAATGAAGCCCGGGAAGTGAAATTTGAGCCTTGGATAAGAAGGTTTTTGCTCCTCAAGTTTTTCTCTCAAAAGAAACTTGGTGCAAGCCGAAAAGTGGTAGTGTTGAAGGTATGATCAGTTGGCTCTGTAACAACTCCTAATGAAGTCCGACGCCTAATGAAGTCCGGACTTCATTAGGCGTTGACAATTTCGACGCCTAATGAAGTCCACAGATTGGGGCTCCAGACGAGGAGACTTTTTGATACTACCAAAAAAAAGTCTCAAAATTTTACGACTTCAATTTAGACCAACTAGCAATAGCAACGTACATTCAGGCACATACATCGTGTGCTTTGTCCAACCGTACCATACCCCCGCGAAAATGTTTAGGGGGTATTTATACGAATCATCCTGTCCGTCCGTCGGCCCGTTCGTCAAAATATCGTGTAAGCTTAAATATGTAGCTTCCATGTCTATGAATGGATTTTGATCAAACTTGGAACCAAAGTTATTGTCCGTCTGTCCGTCCGTTCGTCCGTCTGGACGTTGGGAAAGGGCGATATTTGTCTCTCCAAAGACCGTTATAGTGTTAGCTCTTTTTGGGGAGGCATAAAAGGTACCAATCGAGAATTATCGATTGATTGATTGATTGATTGATTGATTGATTGATTGATTGATTGATTGATTGATTGACTGACTGACTGACTGATTGATTGATTGATTGGTTTGTTGAATGGGTTTTTTAGATCTAGTCAAGAATATTTACTTATATCGAGACGTCACCAGCTATAGATGGAATATTTGAAGTTTTTACATTTGAGGTGCGTACAGTGTACAGGGAGGGTCTCCAACGAGCCATACTTTCTGTGATACATTGTTATCATGTGATGCATTGGTTTATCAGGTCTTTTCCGAAGGACCCCGTGACTTTCATTGCTAAATGCCGAGCTGCACATGTAAATAACATTAGCAACACTCTACTATTATTTTGCATTTTACAATATTTTAATCTTGCGTGCATTACTATGCATGTAATAAGGTGCCCAAAATATAATAATATTTATTTATTATTTATTTATTTATTTATTGATTTATTTATTTATTTATTTATTTATTCTTATTTTTATCTATCTTCTCCCCTTAATTTCTCAACAAGGTTTCTTAGAATCCATCATGCGTACATGTATATGAAATCAAATGTGATTTTTAACCCAAACTCCCGTGCTTACTTTATCATGTGATGGATTTCATTAAGCTTCGAGGCAACAACACGGCTAACGATGTCCCATAATATTTCATCCGTTTTAATCATAGTTTATGTGTAACAGATATATTTATTTTTACCATGAAAAAAGTTTTGCAGTGGACTTTATATCAAGTGTTTTAATGAGTTAAAACGCGGAGGATCTTGATATAGACAATATCTTGTTAGCAGTATTAGATAAAGTAGTAGTATACCTTTCTGAAGCTGAACTTCATTAGGCGTCGGGGTAACATACGTCTAATAAGGTCCCTTACTATATCTTATTACATAGTGGACTTCATTAGGCGTCGAGGTAACTTAACGCCTAATGAAGTCCCTTACTATATCTTTGTACATAGTGGATTTCATTAGGCGTCGTTACATTACCTCGACGCCTAATGAAGTCCCTTACTATATTTTATTACAAAATGGACTTCATTAGGCGTTAAGTTACCTCGACGCCTAATGAATCCATTATGTACAAAGATATAGTAATGGACTTCATTAGGCGTTAAGTTACCTCGACGCCTAATGAAATCCACTATGTACAAAGATATAGTAATGGACTTCTTTAGGCGTTAAGTTACCTCGACGCCTAATGAAGTCCACTATGTACAGATATAATAAGGGACTTCATTAGGCGTTACGTTACCTCCACGCCTAATGAAATTCATTTTGTGATAAGATATAGTAAGGGACTTCATTAAGCGTTATGTTACCTCGACGCCTAATGAAGTTCAGCTTCAGAAAGGTATACTACTACTTAATCTAATACTGCTAACAAGATATTGTCTATATCAACGATCCTCCGCGTTAAACTTATTAAAACAGTTGATATAAAGGCCACTGAAAAACTTTTATATCATGATAAAAATAAAAATATATCTGTTGCACAAAAACTATGATTAAAACGGAGACTTTTAATAAGATGAAATAGTATGGGACATCGTTAGGCGTGTTGTTGCCTCGAAGCTTAATGAAATCCATCAGATGATAAAGTAAGCACGGAAGTTTGAGGGAAAAAATCACATTTGATTTCATATACATGTACGTATGATGGATTCTAAGAAACCTTGTTGAAAAATTTAGCGGAGAAGATAGATAAAATAAGAATAAATAAATAAATATTATTATTTTTAGGCACTTTATTACATGCATGGTAATGCACGCAAAATTAAAATATTGTAAAATGCAAAACAATAGCAGGGTGTTGCTAATGTCATTTACATGTAGCAATGAACGTCACGGGGTCCTTCGGAAAAGACTTGATAAACCAATGCATCACATGATAACAATGTATCACAGAAAGTATGGCTCGTTGGAGACCCTCCCTGTACACTGTACGCACCTCAAAGGTAAAAACTTCAAATATTTCATCTATAGCTGGTGACATCTCGAAATAAGTAAATATTCTTGACTAGATCTAAAAAACCATTTAACAAATCAATCAATAAATCAATCAATCAAGTTGCATCAGTAAAATTCTTAGATTACAATTATTTAAACAATAGTTCTCGATTGGTACCTTTTATGCCTCCCCAAAAAGAGTTAAATTATAACGGTCTTTGGAGAGACAAATACCTCCCTTTCCCAACATCCAGACGGACGAACGGACAGACAGACGGACAATAACTTTGGTTCTATGTTTGATCAAAATCCATTCTTAGACATGGAAGCATATGTAAAGCTGACACGATATTTTGACGGACCGACGGACGGACGGACGGACGGACAGGGTGATTCGTATAAATACCCCCTAAACATTTTGCGGGGTATGGTACGGTTGGACAAAGCACACGATGTATGTGCCTGAATGTACGTTGCTATTACTAGTTGGTCTAAATCGAAGTCGTAAAATGTTGAGACTTTTTTTTTGGTAATATCAAAAAGTCTCCTCGTCTTGAGCCCCAATCTGTGGACTTCATTAGGCGTCGAAATTGTCAACGCCTAATGAAGTCCGGACTTCATTAGGCGTCGGACTTCATTAGGAGTTGTTACATGGCTCCATCAATACCCAAGCTACACTTGTATTTTCTTCTCCTTGCGTCTTTATTTCGGGATACAAATGGAGGTAGCGAATTGACACGCCACAGATTAAATATTAAAATCTGTCACATCTGAGTGTGTCTTCCCTTAAAATTGACAAACAGGAGTTAAAAAAGTCCATTCACTTATATAAAAACATTTTTATTCATTATAGCACTGTACTTTTTAATGTGATCTGCTTCCAAAAACATTGAAAATTATCGACTTACTTGTCTAGGTTTCGTCGAATGGCAAGCAACAGCATCTGGATAAACAACATTGAATGCCACATCTAACTCATTCTTATCTGTAGGGTGAGTACAGACTGGTTGTTTGATAATGACGTCATTGGTAGTCTGAAATACATACAGTCAAACTTGTCATTAAAGGCCACCTAATGAAAACTGACAAAGTGGCATTTACAGATGGTCCTTATATACAGGTTCAAATAGCGCTGAATAAAGAGCAATTGAGATACAATTTTACTGGTTCTAAGAGCAGGTTGTCTTTTTATACTGTGAACTTTAAGGCAGGTTTGATATATGTGTATTGTAATAACTCGTCATTTACATATTATACCGGTTTTAATTTTACAGCACTAGACGGCATATCCATCACCATAATAAAAGTCTATGGCTTGTGTAGGTACATTCTAGTATTTGTTCTGGTACCACTGCTGTCACTTTCGGTAGTATTGCGTAGCATGACAGGTAAAAACGACAAAACAAATGTTTTTAAATGGAAGAAACGGCGTATAAAATGGATAAAAATACAATGAAATGTAGTAAATTATACTGTAAAGTCCTGTCAAAAGTTTAACACTGAACTAACGAAAAGGAGTCGAAGCTCGCCTGTTTAGTGGCAAACCACTTTAGCCAGTAGCAGAAAAGCTGCGGCTGCGATAGATAACACCTGTTGAAAAGTCGTCGAGATATATAACGGAGATGGGCTGGATGAGGCGCTCGTCTGGTATTTATTCATTTTTATGCATATCCATAATTCGATTTATGCGTATGAAAAAATACTTGCACACAGAGCTGCAAATTTGGTATCAATTCCGATTAGCATACTGTTAAACTTTCGACAGGTCTGTACTGAACATAATAGTTCACTAAAGATAAAATAAAATTAAATCGGATTGAAAAAACAACCATATTTAGATCAGACGACGATGTTAGTTTTTTTTTTATATAACTTACCTGTGTTGAGATCAACATTGTATGTTTCCAAGTATCATTTACTTTGTATTATTATTATTTATTACAAGTATTATTCATTTTAAGTTTTAGGGAATCGTCTTTCCATTTGAAACTTCAGTCAGTATGAGTTTCATATTTTAATATACTATATAGATAAGGACGTTTATATCATTTATTTTCTCTTTATATGTGATTTACAAATGATATAGGTAAACAACTTTGACCTGTCCGTTTGACCTTTAATTTAAAATTAATTATCGACGACTGCGTTTATATATAGGAATCGCACACAATAATCACTCGACTTGTGTGCATTTGATTAAGTGCGAATCCTATATTACTTATGTATAGGGTGGACTCTTCTATATAAATTCCTAATGAAAGGTCAAACGGACAGGTCAAGCTTATATGCTTAGGCATCATGACTGAACTAATTACAACTAATAATATACAGTCCAGTCGAAAGTCTAACACTGAGCTAATGAAAAGAAGTTGAACTCGGCTGTCAAGTGACCGAGATATAGCTAGGAACAATAGTGCTGTGGCTGTGATAGATAACAGCTGGATATAGCTAGGAACAATAGTGCTGTGGCTGTGATAGATAACAGCTGGATATAGCTAGGAACAATAGTGCTGTGGCTGTGATAGATAACAGCTGGATATAGCTAGGAACAATAGTGCTGTGGCTGTGATAGATAACAGCTGGATATAGCTAGGAACAATAGTGCTGTGGCTGTGATAGATAACAGCTGGATATAGCTAGGAACAATAGTGATGTGGCTGTGATAGATAACAGCTGGATATAGCTAGGAACAATAGTGCTGTGGCTGTGATAGATAACAGCTGGATATAGCTAGGAACAATAGTGCTGTGGCTGTGATAGATAACAGCTGGATATAGCTAGGGACAATAGTGCTGTGGCTGTGATAGATAACAGCTGGATATAGCTAGGAACAATAGTGCTGTGGCTGTGATAGATAACAGCTGGATATAGCTAGGAACAATAGTGCTGTGGCTGTGATAGATAACAGCTGGATATAGCTAGGGACAATAGTGCTGTGGCTGTGATAGATAACAGCTGGATATAGCTAGGAACAATAGTGCTGTGGCTGTGATAGATAACAGCTGGATATAGCTAGGAACAATAGTGCTGTGGCTTTGATAGATAACAGCTGGATATAGCTAGGGACAATAGTGCTGTGGCTGTGATAGATAACAGCTGGATATAGCTATGGAACAATAGTGCTGTGGCTGTGATAGATAACAGCTGGATATAGCTAGGAACAATAGTGCTGTGGCTGTGATAGATAACAGCTGGATATAGCTAGGGACAATAGTGCTGTGGCTGTGATAGATAACAGCTGGATATAGCTAGGGACAATAGTGCTGTAGCTTTGATAGATAACAGCTGGATATAGCTAGGAACAATAGTGCTGTGGCTGTGATAGATAACACCTGGATATAGCTAGGAACAATAGTGCTGTGGCTGTGATAGATAACAGCTGGATATAGCTAGGAACAATAGTGCTGTGGCTGTGATAGATAACAGCTGGATATAGCTAGGAACAATAGTGCTGTGGCTGTGATAGATAACAGCTGGATATAGCTAGGAACAATAGTGCTGTGGCTGTGATAGATAACAGCTGGATATAGCTAGGAACAATAGTGCTGTGGCTGTGATAGATAACAGCTGGATATAGCTAGGAACAATAGTGCTGTGTCTGTGATAGATAACAGCTGGATATAGCTAGGAACAATAGTGCTGTGGCTGTGATAGATAACAGCTGGATATAGCTAGGAACAATAGTGCTGTGGCTGTGATAGATAACAGCTGGATATAGCTAGGAACAATAGTGCTGTGGCTGTGATAGATAACAGCTGGATATAGCTAGGAACAATAGTGCTGTGACTGTGATAGATAACAGCTGGATATAGCTAGGAACAATAGTGCTGTGGCTGTGATGGATAACAGCTGGATATAGCTAGGAACAATAGTGCTGTGGCTGTGATGGATAACAGCTGGATATAGCTAGGAACAATAGTGCTGTGGCTGTGATAGATAACAGCTGGATATAGCTAGGAACAATAGTGCTGTGGCTGTGATGGATAACAGCTGGATATAGCTAGGAACAATAGTGCTGTGGCTGTGATAGATAACAGCTGGATATAGCTAGGAACAATAGTGCTGTGGCTGTGATAGATAACAGCTGGATATAGCTAGGAACAATAGTGCTGTGGCTGTGATAGATAACAGCTGGATATAGCTAGGAACAATAGTGCTGTGGCTGTGATAGATAACAGCTGCTGAAAAGTCGCCGAGATTACTGAGATAAGCTGCATATTTTGACACTAATTCTTAAGCTTTGTGTTAAACTGTCGCCAGGTCTGTAAGTAACAGGACACACACACACACACACACACACACACACACACACACACACACACACACACATTTAACCATTGAACTGTCTAGAAATGGCGTTTATAGTGCTATAACTTCCATTGCCGTGCAAAGCAAACCGAATAACGCGCTATGACTAGTTTGCTTTGCACGGCAATGGAAGTTATAGCACTATAAACGCCAATAGAGGCTGAGCAGTTGACCCGACATACTCTGATGAAATGGAACGGACATGGTATTGAAACGCTGCATTGAGTTTTGCCAGGAAGAAGATTTGACGAGAGAATGAAATCACCACCCCAGCAAGATTTCAGATGCCATCATTGGGTCACATGCAGAATCTGACTTGAACAAGTTATATCTGACCTGTATATTGGGAACAAACATCATGATCTTTGGTAATAGACGTCCATATCGCCAATCAGTCAACTGAGCTCTAGTCATCGTTACCGTTCACACACATATACACGCACTATTGTAAAAACTACAGGTATGCTTTTTATACGCGCGATGGTCTTGAAATTTTACTTATATAATATAATTGTCTGGGAGGTTATTTTGAGAAGTAAATAAATCAAATAAGAATCCCTCTGTATCCAAAATAACCATGGTATATTTGTCGCCCCAAGGTTCCTCTTAATCTTTATACCACACGCGGCAGGTGTACGTCGTAGCTAGATAAACAGGAGGTGCTTTCCTTTCCAGAGCACCGGCCTCACTTTCCCGGTGGTGGTGTTTTTAGTGAAGGTAGTAATGATGATGGAGGTGTAGATGATGATAGTGAAGGATATTATAAGTACCGTGCTTTAAATGTTTTCTTTATGCGTCGGAAGGTAGCCTTTTTGCCACATAAAAGCGTCATCTTTATGCGTTGAAATTCCCTGCAAAGACGTGTTTGAACACGCTTATATGGCAACACTGGTCCGCTAGCCGAGCTGTCAAATATAACAGCATAGGGAAAATAAAGCGATGACGGTCAAATCTGGACTTGAACCTGGAACCTTTCCAGTACTAGCGAGACGCAGTCTACGGCCACCTATCGGGTCCTTTCTGTCACAGTCCGGCAGTCACTTTATTCCGTGGGATATGGTAGCATTTTGATCTATATGCTGTGGTGCCAGTGTCAACCTTCCCCGATGTTACCATGACTGGACATGTGCAAAGACGGACCGGGGACAATGCATATATACTCAACAAAAAAAGTGAAGGGCCATTTTGAAAATACTACTTTGTTCTAACTGCCAAATCTTTAAAATTTCACTTGTGTTATGATAGCAAAACATCATTAATATGACAAATACAAAGCAATAAAACCAAGCCAATGTTGTTTTACTAACAAGAAAAAGTTAATTATTTAAATTTAGGGTTCTGTAAAAAGTGATATTTTCAAAGTGGTCCTTAACATTTTTTGTTGAGTATATATGGTCTAAGCTCACAGCCAAGCATTTATAAAGTATGAACATACTCAATATAGATTATTTTCTTGTGCTTTTGATTTTTTTGAAAGAAAATAGTGGTCGCACGTACGCACAGGCATACAAAGTGTTATAAATCATAAATGCAAAATGCTATAGACTCAAACGAGGACAGCTGATAATTATGCAATAGTTTTAATATATACGCAAATCTCTTTTCTATATTCTAAACACTACATGGTATATACTGTATATTGCTTTATTTCCGCGGTGTCAAATTTTTGCGGTTTGATGATATTGCGTGAGAACCTGAAACGTTTACTGATTGACTTTAAATGTTGTATTTTGGCGGGAATACATCGTACCGCGAAAAACACGACTACAACCGAAAATATAAGCATTATAATGTACCATAGATTAAATTGGCGCGACACGGGGAATTTCAGTTATTTTCAGTTCACTGAAGATAATTCTTAATTTAAATCGATTAAACTACAAAATAACAAAAGTACACAAAATAAGACTAAACAGCAAATTAACCGGATTAAATAACAGGAGTTGTGATATTTTACTCTCATTTTCATTTCCGCAAAGAATTTTTTGCTTATCTTAGCTTACAGATGCATGGCTGAGCCGACGTGTGTATGTAGATATATTGTAGTGACCAAGGCAACATAATTGATTGATTGAATATGGTTTACCTCCCAGTCAAGAATATTTCACTTATATCGAGATGTCACCAGCAATAGGTAAAGTGGCAGAAATTATTGCATTTGCCTTGCGATGTACAGAGGTGGGGTCTTTAACGTGTAACGACTGTCGCGAACTGGACAGTCTAAAGTCCCTTCCAAAGGATCTCGTAACTTTCATTTTTAAAATGTCGAGTGCTTGGCGAAAGAACAGTCACTACACATTTTCAAGTCTTGGTCACACTCCGACCGGGGTTCAATCATACGAACACTCTACCGACTGAGCTAACGTGATGGTTTCAGGCAAGATAAGATTAAGGAAGTGTTAAAAGATATATAACTTATTTTTTTAATGGGATTATGATAAAATATCGATAAAACAGGTGTAGTTACGTATTGGTAATTAATGACAGATCGTTTGGTTACTTCCGGGTTTAACATACCGACGGGCCCCTAGGCACCCTGTTGCCAAGATGATAACGGGACCTTATATGAAAACAAATCTCTTTTTTGTTGTTGTTGTTGTTGTTGTTGAAAATATCTAGTTGAAATAATGAGAGTTTTGTTTTAAATCAAGGAGAGAGAGAGAGAGAGAGAGAGAGAGAGAGAGAGAGAGAGTTAAAATTAAAATTTACCTGTATCGGATGTTTGGCTGAATGGGAGGCACCAACAGCATCTGGATAAACAACATTGAATGTCGCATCTAACCCATTCTTGTCTGTAGGGTGGGTACAGACTGGTTGTTTGATAATGGCGTCATTGTTAGTCTAAAATTAAAAAACAAAAACTCCTATAAATGCCATCAAAATTGCATAAAATTCAGTACAGAGGACTTCAGGTGTCATATTATGTGCACGTTCTTATGATAACTCAAGCAAAGTTTAAGAGATATAATTACAAAAAAATGTTTTTGCAAAAAGGAAAGAAACGACTTAAATTATCCATGAAAATGCAATATATAATGCAGTCTAGTAATAAGATAGACCTGAATTAGTATGTTTGTTTTTGTTATATATAGCATGTATAAAAAATGCAAATTTAATAACAACCAAGAAAATAAAAACAATGAAAACAAATTAATTTTTGACAAAAATGAATAAAACAAACTTTAAAATTACATAAACATTATATAGTGTAGTAAAATTTTGTTATATAGCATTTAATGAAATACCTGAAACAAAATTAAATTGTATAAAAAATCAACCGCAACAATTTTCACCTTTTGATTCAATATATATAGGACTTACCTTGGTTGAAATCAACATATTTAAGATTTGTGTAATATTACGTACGTGCATTTTCAGTTTTAAGGAATCGTTTTTCTGTTCCATTTGAAGCTTCAGGCAGTACAATTTTAATATGTTATAGACAAAGGAATCTATATGATATTAAAATCATCAGTAATATTCTAGGGTATACATTTCATCTGAGTTAATCATTTACACACACAGAAAAGTATGTTTTAGTGTCGCATAATCGGACTAATTTATCAATCGCTTTGACAAGCATTATGACAGCACACGGATAATCTCAAACTAAACATTATACATCCGTCATGATGTTTATATATGAATAAAATATGTACATATAGTAATATTAAGGTTTTCACATAAGCGATTATCTGCAGTTTCATATGGAAAATACTATAATCTTTCATTAGTTTTGCAGAAAAACGATCTAGCTTAATGTCAAATGGCGGAAATTACAATCGTTTAAAATGGTTAATATTGCCCATATAACATATACTGGCATTGTAATTCATCATCATTTGTTTTTGTTATTGAACCGTACCGCTGTAATGATATGAAAATGCATTCATTTTGCGTAATTGAAAATAACTGAAAATCCGTTAATTGTAGAAAGAAAGACGCCGAGCTATCCGCCTATAGTATTCAAAACTTAAAAACCTAAAGTTACTATCAATTTGTTGAAGTTTACATGGTAGAAATCTCAGTAAAACATTGCATTATATGTTTTTACCCATACAATCCATTAGGTTTGTCTCCGTATTCACTGTATATGAAAAATTTAGAACTTAATGAATTAAAATTAAATATGTTTTTTAAACCTATGGATCTACTTATGTTTTTGTTGAATGTATAAAGTGGATTTTTGTTGTTCAACATATTATGACTATTCAAATGATGTCTATTGAGTAATTGGTGGTGAAGACGGAAACTGTCGCGTAAGATTGTTTGATCATGGTTACGTTGATAATCAGGAAAATAAACTTCTCGGCTTAAGAGATTTCAACTTATAATGTTAGAGGTATATAGCGGATTTGATACCTCTGCTTAAACTATTGGTCGATGATTTCGTGTTCTGTAATTTGAAATGTGATACTATAATCTTTTTATTGAAGTACAGGAATACACGTAATACGTTTCCAAAAACCCAAAACGGTCCATTTAGGATAAAACCCATCAAACCCGCCATACTCCTTTGGACGAAATTGTTAAATAATGCTCGCAAAACTTTGGGTTGAGTTGTTTCTGTCTTTTGATAAATAATTCAACAATAATTTAGAGTGGAAATGAATAAATGTTTTCAAGACTTGTGTTTTACGTTTGTTAAACGTGTTTTAAGAAACTTGAAACCTCAAATATCTTTCCAAATTTATTTATTTATTTATTTATTTATTCGACAATCATCAGTTTTGTGAAGTTTCTTGTATGCTTGCCTTGTAAGTTGAAGATTGATGCCTTGCTTGACTGTTCAAGACTTGAAAAGTTGAATTTAAAACATTCAACTCTAACATTTGATGTACGGACGAGTGATATGGCAAGAGATATACCACTGTTATTTTCTGCATATAGGTGAACGAATTTCAAATTCAAAAATACGGAGCCCCTGAAGGGACACACTTGAAAAAAATATTAAATCGTTATAACGATATACTAAATCGTTATAACGATATACTAAATCGTTATAACGATATACTAAATCGTTATAACGATATACTACATCGTTATAACGATATAATAAATCGTTATAACGATATATTAAATCGTTATAACGATATACTAAATCGTTAAAACGATATAATAAATCGTAATAACGATATACTAAATCGTTATAACGATATACTAAATCGTTATAACGATAAACTAAATCGTTATAACGATATATTAAATCGTTATAACGATATACTAAATCGTAATAACGATATACTAAATCGTTATAACGATATACCAAATCGTTATAACGATATACTACATCGTTATAACGATATAATAAATCGTTATAACGGTATATTAAATCGTTATAACGATATACTAAATCGTTATAACGATATAATAAATCGTAATAACGATATACTAAATCGTTATAACGATATACTAAATCGTTATAACGATATACTAAATCGTTATAACGATATATTTCAACTAATGTAGAAATGGCGGTCGAAGGGTCTGTCAGCGTACAGGCACGAGGGTACCGCATACACCAGTGTACCGGACAGACACCAGTGTACCGAAAACGGCCATGTCTAAGTAGTATATGGATTCGAATAGAGAAAAAAGTCGCGGATTTATATATTTACTTGATTGTTTCAGTAATAATGCACTATGTGTTACATTTTATATCTAGCAAATAAAGAAATTCAATGTCCTATGTGCCTTAATGGATACAAAAATAAATTTTTTAATTATGTATTTCCGGATTCCATTATATTCTTAAAGTACCGTGCAGCCATATAACCGTCCATTTAAACTCATAAAATGGATGTATGTATCTAATATATTAACTAATTCTAAACTAAAGAATTAATCAAAAGACAATTAAGATATTAACACGGGTATGGTGGTGAATGTAGTGTACGGGTCTGTAGTATGTGATATACAACACGGGTATGGTGGTGGATGTAGTGTACGGGTCTGTAGTATGTGATATACAACACAAGTATGGTGGTGGATGTAGTGTACGGGTCTGTAGTATGTGATATACAACACAAGTATGGTGGTGGATGTAGTGCACAGGTCTGTAGTATGTGATATACAACACAAGTATGGTGGTGGATGTAGTGGTAATTTAATATATACCCGATTTGTTACTTTCAGAACATATGTTTCAAAGGTCTAAGAATATTGGCATTGCCAAAATGTAGTGTTACAAAATAACACTTTCGAAATCCGGGCACAATGGAAAAGTTGGTTTACCTAAACCCCTTACTCTTCGGTTTTATTAAAATATTATACATGGTACATCCAATGTTACTTCCGGAACATGTGTTCCGAGGGTATTGATACTCATGTTTAGCGTTGACCTTATTTTTTTTTTTTTTTACGATGGCAAGTACTTTTATAGTTATAGGAAAATACCGTATTTTATATACATATTTCGTTGATTTTCAAAATGTGTTCCCTAGATCTGTTTCTATTCTATAGTAACAATGCCCACATGAGGTGTTACAATAAGGTATTTCAAAAATCGCTAAACAGTCGAAGTTTCATTTTGCCCGAAAATTTTACCTTATACATATTCCAAGGGCTTAGATGGATGAGATCCAAGGCACTGCACTGAAGAGAATCATACTTGGTAGTACTTTATATATTAACTTGAATTTGAAATTGTCAATGCAGTGAAAGCTTCACCATGCCAGAACCTTTACTTTCCGCATATGTACAATTAATGGTGTAATGATAAATGCTAAGATTGCTGCTTTAGGTCAAAGTGTCCCAAAGCACTACAGGAAACAGTGACATTGCCTCAGAATAGTATATCAACACGATGTTACCAACTATTTACCACAATATAAACCTAACTATGCTCCAACACTTTACTTTACGACTATATGAAATCTACAGTACGTCTATTGAATGTTTTATCCAATGTGTTCCAAGACATTGATTACAACACTTGGTAGTGAAGCTTCACTTTGTTCAGGCACTTCACTTTCCGTCTATATATACTGTATGATGGTATTGGTTTACATTGAAACTTTAAGCCAATGTGTTCCGAGGCACTGGGGTTAACCATACTTGGTAGTGACATTTAATCGTGAAATGTGATAAAATTTGTTTTATTGGATGCTTTATAAATGGAAGGCGAATGTTGAATAAGTAACTGTGACTTATTTAATGTTGAACGCTGCAATGTTGAATAAGTAACGTACTTCAGGTATCCCATATACGAGTACCTATGTTCTATAGCACCAAAACACCAATCTTCCTCCAGTAGCAAGCCAAACCTTACCAGCATCCGAGTTGATCAAATCACATTTAACTGGGCTATAGTCTAGGTTGGAAGTTTTCAGAATTGAGTATGTGGCTGATGCAGTCAGCATCATATGGTCAATCATTTAACACAGAAAAGACCTGACCATTTGAAGTAAGCAAATCGACAATGATGCTTATGTGGCAAGCCGAGGCACACCCTGTTGCACCGATTAAGCATGTCAAGGCTAAGATCTGTGATAAAGTGTTTTCTTGCCCACAACAGGCACCTGCCATTGCTGTTGATCAACTGTTGTTTGTTCTGGAAAAACAAATATATTGGAAGTGGTCAGAATATTTAGAGGTATTAATACTGATCCATCTCTGAGATATGGCAATATAGCAAAAATATTAAAATGTGATTTAAAATTAGCTAGCTGGTTAATAGGTTATGTCTGTTGTCTTGAGCACAAGCCCAATAACGTTTGTTAAAAAACATTGCAGCAATGCAGGAAATAGATAAAATCAGCAGACATGACCGTGTTTTGTACAAAACCAGTGCAAAACCAATTGTAACTAAAATAATAGCTGCAGATCACTGTTGAGACAAATACCAGATTCATCATAAAAGGGCTACATGATCGAATTGACAGTATTTTCGATCATCAAATCAAGAAAACTAATGTTTCATTATTCAAATGAGAGCAAGTCAAGAGAATTTCTAAGAAGAAACACAAAAAGTTGACTTCAGTTATTCTTGCAATTGTCATCTAATTGCATAACAAAAGGGTCATTTGCTTCACAATACCCATTATTTACTTGACCATACCTATCATATTGAAATTGGCAAGAATCGGCATGCACTTGGCAGCAATCACCATATACATGTAATTGACTCTATCATCATATACTAGTACTTGATAATAATAACATTTAATTGACAATTTTCATCGTATATCATATACTTGGCAACTATTCATCATGCACTTCACAATATCCATCATCTATTTGACAATATTATTGAAACCTTCACCAATCTCATCCGGAATTAATTTGTGGTCTTGGCACGCAGAGATTGGAGTTCTCATGCCAGATCAGCAAAGCAACTGACGAAGCAACACTAGACATGTTTTTCCATCCCTGGATACAGACGTTACATAACTGAATTCAACAAACAGTGATGCAAAACATTCAACCTTCCAGGTTTAGATAATCTGAGTCCAGGCAACCATTTGTAATGCAAACATTAGTAGCCCAGCTGAATTTTGGCGGAAAAAGAGAGAAGAGTTATATGGCACTCGACAGCACTACCACTGGTTGCAGCAAAAATTGTTCCTATAAGATAAATTTTTAACTGGCCAATCGAGTAGATTTTATCAGTAGCCCTCTAAAACATAGAAATCCACACTTTGATCATTCAAATTGTACATTGGCAAATATGTTGACATTCTCTTTAATGAAAGAAACTGACCATAAGGCATTGCATGAGATAGATGTACACAACCTCAGGTGAGCGCTAATGTCCATGTGCCTTATGTTTCACTTGTAATCTATACTAAGGTGGCCAGTTCCAAAATAGTAGGATATTAACCAAGAAGAAAACAGCAACATAAAGCAATAAAATACAACATGTTTTCAGTGTTAAATCTAGTAGTTTGTTTAGAAAGGGACATTTTCAATATCCTATAAAACACAATAACATCAACATTTTAACATGCACGTAACGATCATTATATCTCAATAAGGCTTTAACAAAGGGATCATTTGGCGAAATAAGAAATCAGTGACCCCATGGTAATTTCTAAAATGAACAAAGTAAGTAAGAAGTAAGAAGAAAGTAACAAGGAATTTTTTAAAAAATTTCATTAATCGGCATGTAAAAAAATAATACATACATGTACACTGCACTCATAAACATATCAGTGTTGTACATATGACATACTACATACATGCCCAAAACATCACCACCATACTCGTGTTGTATATAACATACTACACACCCATACACTGCATCCACCACCATATCCGTGTTGTATATAACATACTACACACCCGTACACTACATCCACCACCATACCCGTGTTGTATATAACATACTTCACACCCGTACACTACATTCACCATCATACCCGTGTTGTATATGACATACTACACACCCGTACACCACATCCACCACCATACTCGTGTTGTATATAACATATTACACACCCGTACACACCATACACCACCATACCCATGTTAATATCTTAATTGTCTTTTGAATAATTCTTTAGTTTAGAATTAGTTAATATATTAGATACATACATCCATTTTATGAGTTTAAATGGACGGTTATATCGCTGCACGGTACTTTAAGAATATAATGGAATCCGGAAATACATAATTAAAAAATTTATTTTTGTATCCATTAAGGCACATAGGACATTGAATTTCTTATTTGCTAGATATAAAATGTAACACATAGTGCATTATTACTGAAACAATTAAGAAAATATATAATTCCGCGACTTTTTTCTCTATCCGGATTCAAATACTACTTAGACATGGCCGTTTTCGGTACACTAGACTACACTGGTGTCTGTCCGGTACACTGGTGTATGCGGTACCCTTGTGCCTGTACGCTGACAGATCCTTCGGTCGCCATTTCTACATTAGTTGAAATATATCGTTATAACGATTTAGTATATTGTTATAACGATTTAGTATATCGTTATAACGATTTAGTATATCGTTATTACGATTTAGTATATCGTTATTACGATTTAGTATATCGTTATAACGATTTAGTATATCGTTATAACGATTTAATATATCGTTATAACGATTTAGTTTATCGTTATAACGATTTAGTATATCGTTATAACGATTTAGTATATCGTTATTACGATTTATTATATCGTTATAACGATTTATTATATCGTTATAACGTTTTAATATATCGTTATAACAATTTAGTATATCGTTATAACGATTTAGTATATCGTTTTAACGATTTAATATTTTTTCAAGTGTGTCCCTTCAGGGGCTCCGTACAAAAATATCTGGTGGCGCCTCGATGTAAATGAAACCATTTGAATGTAAAATTAAAAAGTACATGTATAACTGGTTGCAATGGAAAATATTTGGGATCTTGCTTCAAGTTAACATGTACAGTGTACCTGTTGTTTTCTCTTCACTTGTACGTGTGTTGTGGCCATCCGATGTGTCAAGTGTTTATAGTGTTTTAAAATCATTATACACAGAATTGTTTAAATTTTATTCAGTTCAGTTCCTCAAACTTTTGGACATGCTGCCGTCATACAGTACAGACCTATCGAAAGTTTAATACTTCAATATTTTAACAGCTTACATAGGTCCCCCGATAGCTATACCTAGGCACCTCCTTGTCTATACTGTATCTCATCGTATTATTGCAGTTTTGGTTTAAATGCTTGAGTTGCATCGGTAACGTTTCGGTCTTACATTTTATCATTTTTAATGATTAATTTACAACACACGAGTCAATTATTGGTTAGTTGCACGTTGCATCAGCAATGTTTTAACTACTTGCGACGACAAGAAGCTTTACTAATCTCAGAAGCGCATGTATATGCGAGTTTGTTTTAAAGTTCGTCTTGTACTAGCGCACACTCTAAAGTGCTACGTCACAGTCAGTACAGCGCAAACAAGCATACCACTCCCCATTCACATTATAGTGGCACCGCTTGAACCAGTCTTATATTACCAATCGCCAGGAGAGGAAGCAGGAGCTTTAGGTATTACCCGACCTGGGTTCGAACCCACGACCTCCCGATCTTTAGACGGCCACTTTATCACTGAGCCACCCCAAATGTTGTCGGCATAATACAGGGGCTAAATATTGTGTTTTGTAATGAAAGGTCCAGGACTTTTTGCATTTATTTTTGACAGGTCCCAAATATTTGGAAAGTCCAATATCAACATTGAAATTAGATTAATGTGCATTTATGTTATCATATAGAAATAATAGTATTATTCTGAAATAATTGCAGGTCCGTTAGACTTTACAGTTTAAATACCAAGGGTCCCAAGTTAAAATCAATAGGTCCAGGACCTTGGACCTAGAAAATTTTGAACCCCTGATAATATAAAATGACACGTTTTTAAGCACACTACTGGCATATTGTCATTGATTCACACTGTAAAATAAAAACCACAAGAAAAACATCTTTGGTTTTCAAGAGAGAGAGAGATAGAGAGAGAGAGAGAGAGAGAGAGAGAGAGAGTTACCTGGTACATCATTAATATCAGCTAACTTAATGACTATGTTAATTTTAGTTTTAAGGGATACATTTACATATCCGGTCTTAAACGATAAATATGATTTTTAAATAAAACGGAAATGGCTCAGCGTCCATGACTTCTTAAAATGTACAATACATTTATTTGTTAATACACGGAATAGGAAATGTTAACTTCACCGTTACTGTGTGTCTAAACAGTGACTTACAACGGAGATTACCCAGTCAGTACACTTTTCCCATAATTGTGAGTTTGTTTTATATATGTGCAATTAGAAATGCAATTCATGTGTTCAATCGTAACTGTATCCTTTTTCCACGAAAGAGAACAATGGCTTTTCATTGCTGATCATGACAACTCGACATTTAACTTCTGACGCATCTGTGTAAGTGCATGACATAAAATTTCTGCGAGTTGAAAAACTGTGAAATAATAAATACAGCCAAACTTGTCTATAAAGACTATCAAAGGGAACCAGTAAAAGTGGTCTTAATGGACAGGTGGTCCTTATATACAGGTTAAAATAACATGAACAAGGAGCAATCAGGATATAATTTTACTGGCCTTTAAAAGCAGGTGCCCCTTATATAAAGAATGTCTTTAAGACAGGCCCAACTGTAGAGGAAATAGAATACAATCTTGTCTTGTAACTAGTGGCCAAGCTAGATATCAGCTCCGATAAATTGCCGAGATACAGCTAACGAGGGACCTATATTAGCCGCCAATTAAGCTCTAACTTCTTATCTCAGTGTTAAACTTTCAACAGGTCTGTACTGTACATCATCTTGCTTGACAAAATCATTAAACGAGTGAACCACTGCGGTAGCTCAGTAAGTAGTGTACTCGCTCCGTAAGTTGAAGGTCATGGGTTCGAACTACGACAGGATCTGACCCAAGACTTGAAAGTGGGTAGTGACTGTTATTTCGCTATGCACTCGGCATGGTACGATAAAGAACCTTGTTGTATAATAACATCAGCGCAACGCACAGGCAAAATTTCTGCACATTCGCCTATATCTGGCTACGTCTCGATATAAATGAAATATTCTTGACTGAGACGTTAAACACCACTTACTAAATGAGTGGTTTTGTTCGGCAGAAAAAGTAGTACTTTGTAATATACGTATGGTTTTATTTATATTGAGACGGCCAGTCTTGGAAAGGTGAAGAAAAAACCAGAGTATACTGATTAAACAGCATAACTACAGTCAAGCCAGTCTTTAAAGGCCGCCAAAGGGAATTAGTAAAATTGGTCTTTATAGGCAGGTGGTCCTTATATAGAGGTTCAAATAAAATAAATGAAAACGGTACCATGCAAGGAAAATTAAAATCATAGGATGAAAATCAAATTTAATGGATTTTCCAGCTTCCTGTTTTTATCAATACAATTTTTATTATTTCCGTTTTTCTCTGTAACAGCATCCAAGATCCAGTGTACTTTAAAGAACACTACATCTTCTCACACGGGCAGGCTATGAACAGTACGGGCCTGTCGACACTTGGCTAACGAATCAGTGCCGAATGCATGATGGACATGGTTTTTTTTCTCTGTGGTGGTACTGGTTATGGTGGTATAATTACAATTGTGATGTATTAATGTTTTAAACTCTATTTGTTATGGGACTCGTGCTCTAATTGTCATTACAAATGCGATGTCATTAAACTCTTGCTTACGTCCATATGCGTGACGTCATTTTATGGCTGTTTCAGCATTTGGAAATGCATGTCTTACATGGCAGTTTTAAAGTTATATCGGGATTTAAAAACCAGGGTAAGGTTTTCAGAAAATGCGAAATATAACCATTGAACTGTCAAGACATTGCATTTATAGTGCTATAAATTCCACCATGCAAAGCAAACTTATTATAAGACACTGGCGCGCGTTGTTCAGTAGGCTTTGCTCGGCAATGGAAATGGAAGTTATAGCACTATTAACGCCGTTTTTAGACAGCTCGATGGTTTACTGGGTTCAGAACTATTTTGACATTTTCTGAGGTGATTTTAATCTTTACCCACATTTGAGCCAATCAAACGTGACCTAGCCGTGTCATTACTTTCGTGACACGATGCTAACATTATAGTGCGTCAAGTTTGACCTAGCCGTGTCATTACTTCCGTGACACGATACTAACAGTATAGTGCGTCAATGTGGACCTAGCCGTGTCATTACTTCCGTGACACGATGCTAACAGTATAGTGCGTCAAGTTTGACCTAACCGTGTCATTACTTCCGTGACACGATACTAACAGTATAGTGCGTCAAGTTTGACCTAGCCGTGTCATTACTTTCGTGACACGATGCTAACATAATAGTGCGTCAAGTTTGACCTAGCCGTGTCATTACTTCCGTGACACGATACTAACAGTATAGTGCGTCAAGTTTGACCTAGCCGTGTCATTACTTCCTTGACACGATACTAACAGTATAGTGCGTCAAGTTTGACCTAGCCGTGTCATTACTTCCGTGACACGATGCTAACAGTATAGTGCGTCAAGTTTGACCTAGCCGTGTCATTACTTCCGTGACACGATGCTAACATAATAGTGCGTCAAGTTTGACCTAGCCGTGTCATTACTTCCGTGACACGATACTAACAGTATAGTGCGTCAAGTTTGACCTAGCCGTGTCATTACTTCCGTGACACGATGCTAACAGTATAGTGCGTCAAGTTTGACCTAGCCGTGTCATTACTTCCGTGACACGATACTAACAGTATAGTGCGTCAAGTTTGACCTAGCCGTGTCATTACCTCCGTGACACGATACTAACAGTATAGTGCGTCAAATTTGACCTAGCCGTGTCATTACTTCCGTGACACGATACTAATAGTATAGTGCGTCAAGTTTGACCTAGCCGTGTCATTACCTCCGTGACACGATACTAACAGTATAGTGCGTCAAATTTGACCTAGCCGTGTCATTACTTCCGTGACACGATACTAACAGTATAGTGCGTCAAGTTTGACCTCGGCGTTTGACTTTATATTTAAATATTCAGACATACCCATTGTGTAATTTGGGGCTATATAAAGTTTATATAATAAGAAAAGGTGAGAATGTCTTACCTATATCAAATTAGCCCAATCTTTTATTCAATTTAAAGGTTAAACGGCCAGGATAAACTTGGCACACTATAAGCGTTTTGAAAATGTTTTAAGTTTTTTAGCGGTGATTTCGATATAAGTGAAATAACCTTGACTGGGATGTCAACCACTATCTCATTATACGCACGGAAAACGATGTATTTGAAGAAAAAAAAACATTTTGTTGTAAATTGATCAACATAAGCATCATATTTATATTATTCATAGAGATATATAATATGTTATATATCACTAATTATTTCAGAGGACGCTATCATCATTACTGAAGAATAATGAAAATTACGGTTTTAACTATCATTATTATTCAAAACCTTTGTAACAATACATGATTGTTTCCATGGTAACCTTATTAAATAGATTTAAATTGATATTAAAACAAAGGAGGATAAATTAAAAATTCTTACAAATGGATGAATGATCAAAATATAATTTAATTTTAATTTATATGTATAGCTATTTCAAACGCGCTTGGTTCTAGAAGGGTCTCCTTGATAATCATACAGCCTCGTTGGCACAATGCTAGAACGTCTACCTCGAGAGTGGGAGTTCATGGGTTTGAACCCCATACATACAACTTTTAAAAAACACTGTTTCTTTGACTCGCGTCCGGCACGGTATTAGTATAATACATACATATTGTATGTACAACACTCAGTATCAGGTCGAGTCCTTTTTTCGTAGCCGTATCACTACGAGTCGCGCTTGCGCGACGAGTAGTGATACAGCTACGGAAAAAGGACAAGACCTGATACGAAGGGTTGTACATACACACTGTGCATATAATATTTTATCTATCATTTTCAATAAGGTTATTTAAAATAATGAAAAAAAACAATACTTTATGTGAAAAAATTACATTTTACCACAGAAAACCACTGAACTATGTTATGACCGACAAATCCAAGACTCCCTGATGACGTAACAATGAGAAAGTGCACGTGCGCTTTACCGCCAATGTTGTATCACCACACTTATCACCACAGTGTGGTGATACAAGATTCTGTATCATACGTGTTCGATAAAACTTGTATTTCGTCAAATCAGATAGAAAAACTAGTCTAATGTTAGATAAATAATATGACTGGGGCTGTGTTATATGCTTGTCTATGGTATATTTACTCTTAGAGATAACACTTTAAAACCGACCTCAATGTGCGCTAGTACAAGACAGACCATAAACACACTCGCACATTTCACACATACGGACTTCACGGGGGGTATACCAATTTCCCGAAAATCGCATCCAGCCGATGGATACGCGCTTTATAGCATCCGTCCGATGGTTACTTCATACATTCGTGTGTTACAGCATCCAGCCGAGGAAAATCATCACGGTCAGATACAGGTAAAGAGAGATTTTTGCAAATTTACAAGGTTTTGATTAAGTTAGGTGATGGAATGTGGTATAAGAATGGTCTTGCACTGTATTGACATCGTCAGATTGCATATGGCATGCAGAATAATCAAACTAACTCCAGAAATGTTACTCTGAGCAGACAATTTTGATTTTTTTCAATATAAAATGCTTCATCTTATGTGTAAAGGTGTAATTTTTTATGTACACACGCACAACACAACACTCTTTTTGTTCCCTTCCATTTTTGCTTGCAACTATGTAATTAAGTGCAATAAATCGGACGTTAAAGATTTCGTAGTACGGCATCCGACGGAACATGGTACGGCATCCAGATATTTTAAGTAATTTAAGGTACGGCATCCATCTTTGTTTGTATTCAGTGAATAGTATAATAATTTGGAACCAAAGTCTGATTAAAATAAAAAAAAGTCTCATATGTTGCAATATTAGTACATGTCTGATCCCTGAAATGGTAGAACATCTAACTGCAGTAGCACTGAAACAAAATGCACACGAAACCCGTGTATATTTATCATAAACTGATTGACAGTTCTTGGTCAGGTAAAGATCCCAGAGACATCAAAGTTAGTCATCCGATGCAGTTGGAACCTGTATGCTGGATCATGCACAAGACTTCCTAGATGCCTCTGAAGACCTGATCTCCATTTGTAGGAGTTACCAAATTCACATATGTTCCTCTTGCCCCCGTAGATTATTTGTATTGGTCTCTCAGAGATGAGCTGCAAGTGAAATTGGGTTTGCAGATAGAACAAACATTTTTCGCTTGACCGTTACACTCACGTTCATGCCGCATAAAACTGCACTTATTCGCAAAGCTCCGCTTGCATCGGCTTTTGTAAGACGCCCTTGATTAATGGCAATTCATATGATCATGCAGATGGCCGAGGCCGGCAAACTTCTTTTGACACATATTGCAAAGGAGTCTTTTACCTTTATCAGAATGTTTGACCTTCGTGTGTTCGTTCAAGCTTGAACGCCATTTAAAGACTTTTTCACAGCTGCTGCACATCCAATGTCTAGTGTGCTTTGCCTTGACATGACCCTTGAGACCAGCTGTACTGTAAAAAAAATTGGGTGCATGTCGTACATTTAAATGGGACTTTTGATTGGAATTTGCCAAGAAATCCTTCCCACCACTACAAATCCTACTTTTCAGTGGAGTTGATGTCAGTGGTAAAAGCGTTATAAGCTCCTCTCGTTGGATGTCTGATAAATCTAAAATGATCCCTCTCCCCCTCTAGCTGAACCGCAATGTTCTGTCATGTGCTACTTTTGATTTTTTATGAAATAATACATAAAGACAGTTCTGAACGAAAGAAGAGTTACTCAGTCATATATGCTTTTTTCATGCCGGATTGTTGGTTTACTGGTTATAATTTTAATTGTTAAATAGTTAGGGCCCTGCAAAAGTACACACTGTCCGTCCACAGTCGGGAGTTTTATAATCAGTGGTCCCTACATGTGTTCTCATATACATGTATCGTGCTTCTTTTTTCTTAAGTTTCTTGTTTTTGCTGTGGTGTGTTATTCGTAGCTCTGGTTAATTTTAAGTCACTTTTCATTTTATAAATATACAGATTGTAATATTAATACATCAGTAGTGGTGAAGGTGTGTTGCTTGATTATAATCAATTGCAAACAAACGCTACTTACAAGGTTATATATCAAAAGTGGAGCAAAACGAAATGTCATTTCTGAAGACGGATGCCGTAACATTAAGGAACGGATACTGTACCACTGTTGTAAACTGCAGAACGGATGCCGTACTATGAAATCTTTAACGTCCGATTTATTGCACTTAATTACATAGTTGCAAGCAAAAATGGAAGGGAACAAAAAGAGTGTTGTGCTATGCGTGTGTAAATAAAAAATTACACCTTTACACATAAGATGAAGCAGTTTATATTGAAAAAATCAACATTGTCTGTTTAGAGTAACATTTCTGGAGTTAGTTTGATTATTCTGCTTGCCATATGCAATCTGACTATGTCAATACAGTGCAAGACCATTCTTATACCACATTCCATCACCTAACTTAATCAAAACCTTGTAAATTTGCAAAAATCTCTCTTTACCTGTATCTGACCGTGATGATTTTCCTCGGCTGGATGCTGTAACACACGAATGTATGAAGTAACCATCGGACGGATGCTATAAAGCGCGTATCCATCGGCTGGATGCGATTTTCGGGAAATTGGTATACCCCCCGTGGACTTCATCATAGATAAATCCTTAAAGATTAACATACTTGCTCTCGTAGTAAATAACTGAAAAATGTAGATGTGACGTTAAACAACGTTACAACCAACACACCATATAAATTATAAGAATGTAGTGGCGGTGCTTTATGCTCTTGTTCTGAAAATTAGGACACTTCGTATATAGAGGTGGTGTTACACCATGTAGAGCTGCCTCGGGATTAACAAATGTCTGACACCCGTAATTCGAATCCATTCCTTTGCCAGCCGTAAAACGAAGCTAGTCGCACCTGGCCTTACGGCATAATTTGGTGTATTATTAAATTTTTATATAATAATGAAAAAAGATGGTAAATAAATATTAGTAATTTAGATATATTTATATACAGCTTATCGGGATAAAAAATTATCCGACTCGAATTTTGTTGTCCGGCGCCATGAACGAAGCTGGACACGCATAGCCTTACGGCATAATTTGTTGCCTTATTTTTTATATCTTAATGAAAAAAGATGATAAATAGATCCTGATTTTTGATTTCAATGTTATTTTTTTGAAAAGGTGCTAGTGAAAAATAGAGAAGGACAAACGCAAAAACAAGGGTTGCTGCCGAGGAACTTCTTTTTTCTGGAGTCTCTCTCTCTCTCTCTCTCTCTCTCTCTCTCTCTCTCTCTCTCTTGTAATGGCTGATAGCAATTGTTACCAGCAAAATGGACTTTGTCGACGACCCAACGAAGCCTTAAAGGCTAAAACATGTAAGAGGCAAACTTGTGCATCATGCTCGTAAATATCACGACTTTCTTCCAGTTTCTCCCAAATAATGTCTTAAATGGCTAATCCCTGCCGCAAAGACTTAAGAAAACCCATTGATCTTGAAGAACTATAAAATCACTATTATTATGTCGTATTATTGAAATACGACAACTCGGTTATTAGGAACTTGATATGATAGGTATTATTTCTTTCCATTGCAATTCATCTGATCGTTTCGAGTAGTTTAACATATTTACGTTGGAAAGATGTTTTCTCACTACAATAAACTCTTGACATTTCTATAGACTTTTAATCAACAGGTTAATCTCTATCTCATTAAAATTCCAGGAAATCAAATAAAATCAGTTTCACTCACTAACTACTTGTGATGTTGCAGAAAAATATACACGTATTTTATGTCTATTTCTACAAATAGAAAGAAATTGACACCACCGCCCTATATATCGTAACCAACATATTACAAGATAGATTTGAACATGTGATGGAGAAAGTGCTTATGTTGCAGCTGTTTTTGACATTCGACATTTCTAACAGTGAAGTGATACTAAGTTTAAGCGATATATGATTTATTTTCATTATAAAGGGGATATCAAAGCAACAAATATATAATAATTATTCCAATAATATCTTGAAAAATAATCAAATTCTTCCGCCCCAACATCTCCAAGGCAATTGTTTTCAATGATGAAAACTTATGACACATCCGATTTTAATTCATGACATTGACCTTTGACCTACACGTCTAAATATGTAGAGCTACTGGAGGGCGGACATGGCATCTGGGCATTTTACCTCGTGACCTTTGACCTACACACCTAAATGTGGTGCGCGAGACATCGTCTCATGTTGGTATACATATGCGCCTAGTTGGATCAAAATCCATTCTTTATTTCTTAGTTTTATAATGGAAGCGATGTCCCCGAAAGTTTCAAGCGAGATTTAATTTTTTGTTGATATTATATAATAGCATGGCATAGTGCGTAAAGTTTGACCTGATCTTTAATTTGAATATTGAAACAGCCACAGCAATTGTGTAATTTAGGGGCTTCATGTTGATATATACTGTATATATAAGGATATATGATAATAATACTGAATACTGGGTGTTTATGGTAATGAAACATGATGTCTAAATCACACAGTCTATAAGTCCAATCTAGTATTCAAATTAAAGGTCAACCGGTCAGGTCAAACTTGACGCACTATGTATCTAGTGCTCTGATGATCAGCCTTGCAGTAAATTCATCATTTCAATATTACTAATTAGTGTTTATAAGCTGGGAGGCAAAATGCATTGCCGGAGTAGTTTATCAATGTTAACGTTTTGTTTATGATACGTCAATAATCAGTTACAGGAAATAATTATTTGAATTAATATTGATAATCGTCGCTAACGTGACGTGATTGTACATCAATAAAAGATATAAACTGCTTTATTAAAATAATATAAATGACCGCATTAATCCAGTTGTTGTTGGTAGGTCGATGGATTGGTTTATTGGTTGGCTGGTTAAAACAATGTCTTACCTCAAGTCAAAATTATTTCACTTATGACGTTGAGAAAAACGCAATACCTGAATAAAGCATCAACTTGGTTCGAGTTCCACTCGGAAAGATCCTAGCTTGAGTTAGTTTGAAATAGTTTGTCAGTACCGTTGCCGAAGCTTAGATCGAGGTACTCCGGTTTCTTCCATCATTAAAGAACTCACTTTAGATAAAAGGAAGGAATCTTTGGTGTAAAACACCACTCCAAATAATCAAAATGCTAGATAATTGACACAGTTTTACAGTCTTATCTTGTAGTTACGTTTTGTTAATTACAATATTGTGGGTTCGAATCCCACTCGAGAAGACCAAATAGAATAAGATAGTTTGACTAAGCAAGTTGTACTTCGATTTCCTCAGAACTAACTGCCTCGATATAAGGGAAGGAAACAATTCTCCAAATATTGAAAATGATAGATAATTCACACAGAGTCATCATGCAGGTATGTTTTATTAATTAAAAATTGTGAGATCCTACGTAAGATAGTTTGGCAAAGCAAGTGGTACTCCGGTTTCCTCGGAACTCTCCATAACTGACCGCCTCGATATAAGGGAAGGAAACAAGTCTCCAAATATTAAAAAAATTGGGAATTCACGCAGTGTTACACGCAGTCTCATCGTGTAGTTATACATTATTTGTTACTTTGTAACCATATAGCATATTAATTTGTATATCCTATAAGTGTATGCTTTTGGAATAAAATAAATTGAATTGAAGCACACCTTTATGAAATATGAAGTTATGCCTGCAGGGTAAGAATGTTATAGTCTGTATCTTAGCTAATAATGATATCATATCTGTCTTTATCGATTGGAATTAAAACAAAATGAGATTTAATCATCATGTAACGTTACAAATTTATAAATAGATTTATATAGCGAGATATGTCAAAAATTATGTATTAAGTAGAACGTTCCATTGGTACTCTGCTTGAAGAATTTGTTTTTAAATTGTAAAGTCTATCCTTATCAAGGTTCTCAAGGATGGCCGTCATCGCAATATTGTTGGTGAATATGATGTCTTTGTAACAGAGTTCCATGTTCCTATCTTGCTCAATACTTGAGTACACACATGACCGGTGTTGCTATGTAATATATTTTTTAACTTAATCATAAAATACATTTTGTACCTTAAAGAATTGACAATGTACTATTTCTGAATGTATTTTATGGTAAATGACAGCAAGCTAAGTAAGATGTGCTTACCCTTCCTGAGCACCCTACTCGCTTCCCTGGTGGAAGTTCACGTGTTCAACGTAACTTACTTCGGAGTGGGACTGTAATTTGGACATTGGTTGGTATTTTGTATTTTGTGGTTCTAACGGTTACCTGGTTACTGCTTATTTGTTTCATTTTTTTTAAAAAAAAATAAAAAATAAATAAAACAGCTGAAAAGTTTACAATACCATTTGTAACAATGATAATAAGTATGTTTATAGTCGATTTCGATTGGAATCTATGCAGAAAAGATATTTAAATTACACCTGTTGATTAAGAATGTCGAATTTAAAATAGAAAATTAATAAACTAACACATATCACTACCTTCATTACCAATTATTAATTTTTATTGTGCCACGACCACTTTTTATTTTTCACAAACTTGTGGTCTTTTTTACTGTGTTTATATCGGAATACATGCTTTCATCTTTCTTATTGGTGTACTTCAAGAGTTATTTCGCTTTTAACACCAAGAATATCCGAGTCTTATAATCCTAATGAAAAACTCAAGATTAAAGACAAATGATGGAAGATAAAACGAATAATAATTCACCCAAAGATTATTTATGTCATGTTTCGTACAGATCTGTTCAAATTTTTCGAGAAAAGCGGTGGACAAAATATTAGCGAAAAGTTTGGAGTAAACACTATAAGCCAACTTCGTTTGGGATTAAATAGTTTAATTAATTGAATAAATTGATTTAAATCCTACATCTAAAAGCAACAAAAACAGGGTTGGTGGAATGACGTTGAACGCCTTCCGAAAAATGTTGTATCTCTGTCTAATCAGTCCTAGTTAATTTGCAAAATTACACAATGGGTATGTCTGTTTGAATATTCAAATTAAAGGTCAAACGGCCGGCTCAAACTTGACCTTTTTCGTAAAGGAAATAAATAAACAAAACAACAATCCTTAAAATTAAATTTTATGTCACATTTCAACACTTTATGGTTTATATTTGGCGCCAGACTTTATATTTTATATTTCGAGCTTCTTATCCAAGGATATCGTTTTTTCAGGTTTCCATTTTTCTTTTTGCAAACAAGGCATACAATATTCCAAACACACGCAAAGATAAGCTCCGATAATTTTGTTTCCATCAGAATATATTAACAAACTCTTTAGTTTACATTTTACCAAGAATGCATCTATCGAATTATTGGTTTTCAGTTTGTTATTTCTTCTTGTAAACATGGCATTTTATATTCCAAACACATGCAAATAACATTCCATCCAACTTGCGGTATAATGCTTTCATCACTAAGTTTCCATGTATATTCACAAACTTTGTATTTCATGTCTTATTTTACATTTAATCAAGAATACTAGTACAGGTTATAATCCAATTATTGTTTTTTAAGTTTGCCATTTCTTCTTGTAAACATTAGTTTCCATTCTTCAAACACATGTAATTTATGTTTTATCCAAGGATAATCCTTTTATCACCGAGAATCCATGTTTTACATTTTACCAAGAATAAATCTATCCAAGGATATTAGTTTTCCCCTTTTTTGTTTCTTCTTGCAATATGGCATTTCACATTTCAAACACATTGAAATCATATTTTATCAAAGGACAATGCTTTCTAAACCGAATTTTCTATGTATATTCTCAAACATTGAATTTCATCATTTTATTTTACAATGAACTGAGAATAAATCTATCCAAAGATATTGTTTTTTTCAGTTTGACATTTTTCTTGCAAACATTACACTTTGTATTTCAAACACATGCAAATTGTTTTATCCAAGGATCAGTAATACATGTACTTTCATCACTGAGGTTAATAATTCACAACGTTGCATTGCATGGGTTATTTCATATTGTAGCACTAATGAATTCCCAGTGTATGAAATTCAAACAAATTGTATGGTTCAATTTTCTATTCATGCTGAATACATAATCCAATATGCAAGATTTAAAATCGCAAATACAGTTGGAAAAAGAATCCGACACGTTTTGTCGAGCATGCTCACACTGTTCACTTCCGGTTCTTTTCGTCGTCGCGAACTCGTAATTTTATACTTTAGACTAGAACACCACACACGTAATCGACTACTTGCCGAGCGAGTAAGAAATGTCCTGTTGTTAATTGGCGTTTCGCTGGTTCCATTATTTAAATGTTTTAATCTTTGGAGCCTGCGTTGTCGAATATATTCAGCCTAAAAGGTAAAAAATTATATAAATTTGTTATTTAAGAATATTGAATGTTGAAAAAACAGGGGGACTTCCATATTTGATTTGTTCAAGTCATGAAACTACTTTCTTTGCAATTACATATAGTGCTTTTTGATAAAAGTTAAACTTTGTCATTTTGGTGTTGGAACTATTGATAAATATAGTAGCAATGTTATTGGTGACATTGACAAAGACCAATCAAATCACGCAAGGCAAATCCGGACAACCGTTTCCGTTATACCTGTTCTTTAAGTACACTGTTTGCCCATTATGGATTTCTGACACTATGAATACTCTGACTTTAACTATTCCTGGTTTGTATTTAAATTCGGGATTGCAAAAGCTTTAATCTTCACATAGAAATATCCGGTAAATTTGTTGAAATGTTGGTGTTGTTGGTCGTGGGATAAAGATGGTATTTAAACAATCTCTCTAGAAAAAGACCTTTTACACCAATTTTTAACTACTTTTCTAGAAATAAAAAAAAATACTTAAATCATTTCTCTGAGAAAAGAAAACACTTAAACCACTTCGCTTGAAAGAAAACGTGCTTAAACCACTTCGCCGTAAAGAGAAAGTGCTAAAACCGCTTTGCTTGAAAACAGAAAGTGCTTAAACCACTTCGTTGAAAAGAAAAAGCACTAAACCACTTAGTGGGAAAGAGAAAGTGTTTAAACCACTTCGCTGAAAAGAGAAAGTGCTTAAACCACTTTGCTGTAAAGAGAAAGTGTTAAAACCGCTTTGCTTGAAAACAGAAAGTGTTTAAACCACTTCGCTAAAAAGAGAAAGTGCTTAAACCACTTCGCTGAAAAGAAAAAGCGCTAAACCACTTAGTGGGAAAGAGAAAGTGCTTAAACCACTTCGCTGGAAAGAAAAAGTGCTTTAACTACTTCGCTGTTATTAGAAACTGCCTAAACCACAAGCACTAGAAAGGTTGTCCTGCACATTTTCCTGATCTCAGTATATAATGTGACGAACAATGCTCATTCTTCCTATGACCATGTTTTATGGTTTTGTGAGTTGTTTGTCCTGTTTAATCTACTAGTATTAACAACTTATCATCGATTATCAGGACAACAAAAATTATCATCTTCAAACGAATATGGAGGACATATTGTGTTTACTCCATTTCCTCCGAAACCATTTGTCCGCATCTTTTCTCGAAAACTTTACTTATTCAATAGATTTTCAGAGGAACAATCTTTGGGTGGATTAGATGTGTTATTTCCTATTCGTAATGAACAATCTTTGGATGGGTCAATGTGCTAAAGCTATTCGTAATTTGATCATGCACATTGTTCGGGGGGTTCCAAGTTCAGGTTATTCAGGGGAGGGGAGAATTTTTGAAATGGTATCCTAGTTATAACTTGTTATCTATATTATACCATACCTTAGCGGATAGGTCATTGTTTCTATCTTTTTCAGCCACGGGAACAGGTACATGTATGTGTATAGCATCACCATGTCGTATTTTTGTGAAATGATGAACCACTGCAAACTCCAGAATTGTAGCCAACACAAACAGGAAACACATTGCTATATAAAGGTCTAAAGCCGTGGCGTAGGATACACGTGGAAGGTCAGATCTACTGTCCAGAGCCAAGAATGTCATTGTAAGAACTGTTGTGGTACCTGTAAATATAAGAAAAGATTATCAGAAAGAAGACATATGTATATATTTCAATAATGTGAGTTGCCTTTGGATTTAAGTAGTTGTTCGGTGATATACTATTAGCCCTTGCCATTGTTCAAAATGGGTGATAATCAACATAGATGGTGGTTACTAGCGAAAGAAGTAAAATGAGAATGAGAGAAAAAGTTTTAACATACAAGTCATATACCACTTTTTTAATGTATTTTATGATTGAATTAAAAAAGTGGTATATGACACACACACAAACACACACACACACACACACACACACACACACCACACACACACACACAGAGATTGAGAGAGAGAGAGAGAGAGAGTTACCTAATGCTATTCTATCCGATGTTGCCTCTCGATTTATCCAAAATGAGACCCATGATAAAATGACCAGTAACATACAGGGTATAAATATATTTATAAGAAAATATCCAGTATGACGCTTTAAGTCAAATCTTACGGACAGCATAGAGTGGTAAGCTTCAAGATAAAATAGAAAAAAACAGATTAATTAATAATAAACAACTTTAAAACGGTTACACAAAAACAAAAGAATGTTAAAAAGCAGAAGAAGCATTGCATTGTATAGTCCCATGTTCCTTTCATTCAATTTTGAATGTCAATTTAGACATATAATGGGTGTAGCTAGCTAAACAGGGGGTGCTTACCCTTCCTGAGCACCCGGTCCAATTTTCATGGTTGAATTTCAAGTGTTAAACATAATTTGTCCGTTTCAAAGTTATTACTTTGCTTTTGTGATTGTGATTCCGACATTCGGACATGGATGAGTATGTTTGTTTTTGATTGACTGTTACTGCCGCAAGATTTGAAATTAGATATTCAAATGAGATCATTAAGAACATAGTTTCTACTTAGATTGGCTAATCATTTCTTTAATCTCATATTTTTCCGAAGCTGCTCACAAACATACTTCAATTAAGCCTATACATTATTTTAGCAAATGCACCGAAACAAATGTTTTAAAGATATTTCAAGAATAAAATAAAAACCGATTTTGAAATGAAACGAATAAATTAAAGAAGTAATTTTTGTCCTGTGATTTCATAACCAATATCATATCTGAGAGAGAGAGAGAGAGAGAGAGAGAGAGAGAAGAGAGAAAAAAAATAGTAAAATCTTACTTGATTTTCGTAATATCGTCGAATGTGACGCAGAAAAATTTATCAAATCAAACTGGGACATTTGCATATTTGGCGCCAATTCTACTGATTCGGAATCCCCATACCGCCATTTATATATGACGTCACTCTCGGAATAGGCAACTGTAAAAGTGAATTAAAGACTAACATAAGTCAGGATTATGCTAACAAGGGGTTTTCATCACATAATAGGGTATTTTAATGCGTATGCTTAAAGCTGTAATCTCGGAGTGTCTTAGGCGTATGCTTTTAATAGGGTACTAAGTATTCCTTCCTTTGTTCTCTCGGGATTGTTCAGAAGTTTGCTAAAATGTTTTTCATGTTATAATACCGGATGCTTAAAAATATTTGGTAATTCTTTCATCTTTTTCCCCATGAGGCATGCAAATTTAAAGACAACAAACATATAGTTTTTAACTTTTAACAAGACACCAGAGTAGTCATGGGGATACGGGTCATTTCAACACTTTCTCGTATGCTCGGACATGTATCAAAAATAAGTGGCAGATGACCTTAAATGTCCTGTAAAAATAAGTTAACTTTTAGTGATAAAATTATTTTGCAATTTTGATTTTAAAATAATTGTCCTTAAAACTAAATATTTGAATTCAGCACAACCAATGTAATATAAGCTTAAAAGAGTGACCTTACCTAATTGTAGTAAAATACTTATTGTTTCGTTTAGACAAAATGTTTCCAAAATTATGTTCTTGTCTAAAGAATTGAAACCCCCGGCATGAAGGCATACTCGATAATATAGAGAAAGTCTGAACTAAAAACCATATGGGTATTAAAATGGAATGTTTTTGACAAGTTTGATGTCTAAGCATAGAAAACTGTTTTGGATAGTTTAATATTGTTTTCATTCTCAATTTTGATTTCGCATGTGGTGGGTTTACAATATACAGAAGGTGCTTACCCTTCCGAGGCACCTAGCCTCACTTTCCCGCTGGAAGTTAACATGTTTTATTTAATTTTCCAGTTTTCAAAGGCCTTTCTTTGCTTTTTGGGATAATGATTTGGACATGGATCGGTATTTGATTTTCAAGTATATTATAAAAGACAAGTAGTAAACGAAGGCAATACATACTTACAGCTGCCAAAATGTAATGGACAGTTTTGATAATCTAGTGGATAGTTCTGTAACTTCATTCTACATATAGCTCGAACTGTAAGTCTGAAAATACATGATAATATGTTTACATTTGCAATGGTTTTGTTCTATAAAATGTTGTGCGAGACAAATTACGTAAGTGAGCTCTAAATCATTGCTATTTCCGGCAGTGACTAGACATGGTCACTGGCAGTTGTTTTTTTTTTTTTTTTTTTTTTTTTTTTAATTTCTTTCAGGAATTTTGGGGGTTTAAAATCAAATCGCATGGCATCAGAAATCCATTGGCTATAGTATTTCGTGTTTTTAGTCCAAAGGTATGAGGTCCATTCGCTTGTCCCGTACATCCAGTGTTACTTCTTTTTGGTTCTGTATTGATGCAGTTTCAGGTGCGTCCAAAAAGGTACAAGACGTGAATATTATTTTTTACGTTTACATTATGTTTAACTTGGAAAGTCTAGTAACTTTTGAAGGAACTTTAACATTTCAGTCCCAATCACATGCGCTGGTTTACTCATGGGGTGCAAATTTTGCTTCTTCGCGTTCAGATCGATGGAGTGCTAATGTAAATTTGGTCCTAACAGAACACCATACTTTACTTTGTAGTTCATAAATATGTATATGTGAAACAAGAACGTTATATGATGCCAACAAAGAAAGCCACTTTAATGGTCAAGAATGTTTGGCCAAAATGATGATATTTCATCTCCAAGATCCAAATCTCTTATTAATACCTATAATAACATCGTGGTCAGTGATTAATTGACTGAACTGAGTGGTAAACATTTTACAATAGGGTATTTTGTAAAGCTATTCAGAAAACCGGAAAATTGATAAATGACAGATGGTTTATTTATGATAATAAGGCTCAGTATTATCAATGTATATGTAGAAAATGTTCCAAAACAAACAAAAACAAACAAGTTTTATTGATTGCATACAGACAGAGGCATTAGGATTGAAGGGTTAAATTTTTGCCAAAGGCATGTGTTCAATGTAAAATATTTTCCGTTTTCCTTTCCAAATTTGTAGTGCAGCGATCACTTAACATGCAATGAGAAATCAAATGGTGTTAAAAAGGTTTTACAAAAGGCATGTTTTCAATATTAAATTACTTTGTTTTCCTTCTAAATTTTCAGTGCAGCGAGCACTTAGCAACATGAATTTGGCGGCCATCTTGGATTTGGCGGCAATATTTTCAATAAACGTAAAACATACCTAGCCTAGCTAAGTACATATAGGTCAATAAGATTCCTGCTTTTAACAAAGTTTTGTAAGTCAAATAACAAAGTTTAGGGGATCAATAAAAGGCGACTTTTAGAGATCTAACCCCCCCCCCCCCCGACTATAAACACGATAAACCGATTCACAATTCGTAAAATGTTATAATTCCAGTGTTATTATAAAAATATGCAAATGATACAGCAAGTGTTTAGTTCTACAAGTAAACGATATTAGTTGGCAATTTATCCGAATACATGCAGTTTTTTTTCAAACACGCTGAATATTGATTTTAGTTATTTACGAGTAATAGCCAAGGCCATGAATTTGATTTTTTCATGTTGCAATGAATCGATATCTGATGCAAAATCATTTCATTTAACAAGTAAAGTATAAGCGGAGACCCTTTGTTAAAGAAATCCCATCTCTGAAATTGATTAAACTTTTTTCACTGAATCAATGAATAAAAATGTCATTTAGACATATAGAAAGAGATTCCTCCAATTCCTACAGACACATGATCGTCTAAGCAAATGTAAAATTATGATTTTAGAAACTGAACAAGGGATTGACTTATAAATGTAAAACTGCAAATTGTTTTTGAACTGAGCAATGATTTTACTTACAATTGAAGATCCAGCGTTTTAATTTACATAAATAGCTTAGATGGTAAAATTGCAGTTTTATACTGAGTAGGGCATTGACTTGAAATTGTTAAGCCTTAGCTTGTTATGAATTGGACAACGCAATGTAAAGTCACAGTTTGTTTTGGACAGGGGAAATGTTTGTCTTACAAATGTGAAGCCACAGTTTGTTTTGAATTAAGCAATAGGTTGACTTAAAATTTTAAAGCCACAGTTTGTTTTGAAATGCGGAAGAGATCGACTTACAATTGTGAAGCCACAGTTTGTTTTGAAATGCGGAAGAGATCGACTTACAATTGTGAAGCCACAGTTTGTTTTGAAATGCGGAAGAGATCGACTTACAATTGTGAAGCCACAGTTTGTTTTGAAATGCGGAAGAGATCGACTTACAATTGTGAAGCCACAGTTTGTTTTGAAATGCGGAAGAGATCGACTTACAATTGTGAAGCCACAGTTTGTTTTGAAATGCGGAAGAGATCGACTTACAATTGTGAAGCCACAGTTTGTTTTGAAATGCGGTAGGGATCGACTTGCAATAAAACAAGAGATTGACTTACAATTGTGACGCCACATTTTGTTTTGAAATGGGCAAGATAATCACCTGTAATTGTGAAGTCACAGTTTGTTTTAAACTTGGGAAGAGGTCGACTTACCCTTGTGACGCAAGTTTGTTTTGAAATGCGGAAGGGATCAACTTGCATTAAAACAAGAAATTGACTTCCAATTGTTACACCAAAGTTTGTTTTGAACTGAGCAATTGACTTACAATAAAACAGCAGCTTTTTAAAACATGTTAAACACATATCGTGATAAAACTTTACACTTTTGGCTCGTGACCAACATTAAATATAATAACACAATGGTTTCCAGTATTGTGATTTTAGCACTGTTGAAGTGTCATAATCATTTCACTAATTTCACAAATTTTAGAAACCGAGGGCCGACCTCTCGTTCAGCTTAAACACACATATATACTATGACATTATTAATCTTCGCGATGTTTCAATTTTCGTTGTTTTTTGTGGATAAGCTGACTCACGGTTTTTTTTATTTTAACGAAATATTGTGCTTGGTACAAATTTATCTTAAACGAAAACCATAAACCACGAATTTAAAAAAAAACCACAATATGGTAGTTTTTTTCAGAACCTCGAAATTTTGACACCACGAAAATAGATGTTTTCACAGTTAACACATTTTACTTAATGAACCATAAGTAACGACGGCGGTTCCTCCCTAAAGCTATACGGCCAATCTTACCTCTGAGAAAAGTAAATGGATCCATTTTTGCCAATTCGTATAAACCGGTTAGGTTGTGGCACAACGTGTAAGTGGCTCTTCCGACCATTGTAAAATATAGTATCGGGTGACCATATCATATCTAACATATTGATACTAACAGATATGTTTTCTAATGTGGCATTGGTTGCTAAACGTTCGTCCATCCATCGCTGTCTGAAGTAAAAATCCAATGTGTATACCTTAAAAAAATAACATGAAATAAGATCTGGTAAACAAAGGCTGGTGACAGCTTTTTTGTAAATGTATTCAAAATAAGTGAAAGTGGACTGAAATCTTAACATTTATAATACCTGTGTCCCTTTCAGTCTCAATTATAATTACAAACGTTCGCCAGTTTACCGCGAAATCCACATATCCCATATGGCAGCTGGTCATCGTATATGAACACAAACAACTAAGCTGAATATTTATTATTCTCATTCAAAATGTGTTTGCTTTTAAGAATGTTGTGTTTGGTCTTCTTTTTAAAAAAGTGCTAAATCTATTTTCGCATTGGTACGCGTATTAAAAGTGAACATGCTATATAAAAAGTACTGTGTTGCAATTTAAAATGCTTGTAGAAATTCTGGAACGTGGAATTGGGCTGTAGAATCATGTCCTCATGTTTAGCGTCCTGGATGCTAACAGATAAGCCATCGATATACTATAAAGCTGCTACAAGCTTGTTGGCTATTTTGTAAAGCATGTTCATTCATTTGGTTCTTCTCCTCTCTTCAAGTAAATTAAGTTAGAAAGAATGTAAAACTAGTATAGCGGCAACACTGCAATATCGGCCGTAGTCACCGGTTATGAACCGTGTTGTTCGTCTCTGTATCTGTTCTAGCTTGTTGGTGTTTGGACTGGTGTAGGGGTTCCGTATTGTAGCAACATTTTCTGAGAATTCTCTGATAAAAGCAGTGTAGCCGTACACGTTTTCTTTACAGAACTTGGACAGTTTATGAATTTATATTACAATAATTAATGAAAAACCCCGAAATCGTGACAATATAAAGCTTGATATTGACTTCCTTTGATGAAACGATGATTTGAAGACTAAAATGTGAAATAAAAGTTCGGAAATGAGGCGTCAACGAATTTATCATACAAACACCTAAACGCACCAGAAGAGGCATAAAGCAAACCATCAAATACATGCACATTGTAAACAATACAATGATAAAATATCAACATAAAAACTGCAATCACAACAATCATATCATAGTTTTTCTTTTAAGAAAAATATCTGTGAAAAATTTGTCTTGTGAAATCGATGGTATTTCAATCTTTAAATAAATACAGAACAGGCTTATCGAAAGTTTAACATTAAGCTAACGAAAAAGTTGTCGAAGCTTAGGTGTTACCGGGATAATTGATGACAGGTGACCGAAAACCTGCGGCGAGATACATGTAGTTGAAAAGATGTCGAGATATAGCTAAGAAGAGGCCAAGATGAGCTGCCGATTCGGCACTAATTCGTTAGCTTAGTGTTAACCTTTTGACAGGTCTGTACTGTATATCACTGTTGGTACATTTATCAAACAAACACGCTATTTCCCACGCTATTTGACATCCGTGTTTAATGTTCTGTATAAATATTGTTACTCAATAACGTTTTATTTGTATCAGTAGAACGAACCATTTGTCATTTGTAAACGCAATTTGCGACTACATTTCAACACATCATTTGTTACATTTTTGTATTTTGATTTCAGGTTTTTACATTAATTCATCCAAGAAAGAGATAATGAAACAATCAAGTAAGTTACTGCTTTGATTTCAAAGTAAATTAATGCGCATTGAATAATAATAATAATAATAATAATAATAATAATAATAATAATTTTATTATTATTTCAGATAGATAAAGTAATAAAGTAATCAAAAAATCAAACCATAGCAGCACACCCCGAGTTACCTAGCAAACTCGGTCCAAAACAGCACAAAGACCTTAGTTAACCCACAACCTCGGACCAAACAGCATTAAACCTGAGTTTAAAAACACAAATTTGGAAAAAGAAGAAATACTACTGTTGCCGAAAAAAACATGTTTTTGGTAATGCAGATATGAACACAAGACAACAAAGAAATGAAACTAAATAAAAAGACAGATATTATAATAGACATAGACAAAACAATAACGAATACAAGAAAACAACATTATTATAATGAAATTTCCGACTTTGTACAAAACTAGATTATATAGATAAAATGTTTAGCCAGGCCTAAAATAAAAAAAGCTAGATACCAATGTAAAAGAACGTCGTGAGGCGCTTTTTGTATACCTTACAATGGAACTTCAATTAAGTCATGGGGACGGTTTCCATTTGAATACAAAGATGACACATTGGAACAGAGTCACGTATAATATTGAAATAGAAGCTATATTCGGAATACCAGACTTTGATTGAACCAGCTTATCGATAAATCCTTCAATAGAATGAAAACCGAAAAGATATCAATTTTATGGTTTAATGTAAACGCAATAAGTATAACACTATCTTGAAAACTCTTAATTGGATGTGTATTTCAATGCTTAAAAAGAACATGGCATTAATTCTGATTGATAAGGCACAGTGGATAGTTTAAGTCCATAGTTCGTATCAGTAAAACGTTTTCTTGGATGATAAATCGGTATTGAGAAGACACTGACAACCATATAATTGTCATAACGACGCTTTCAGGGAGAATTATTATATATACATGTATAAGTTTAATACACTGTCTGCGTCTTAGTTAAATGCATATTCATGGTACAAATGAGATATAATGTACCAAAAATATCACGGTATAAAAACCAGACAAAATTCATACAATCTGACATAGCATATCGAGAATGATCAATTTTATTTTCCGATAGACTTCACTCTACTTGACAAAACTGGAAACCGTTCTTCCGGTATCGTACATGAGGAAATTGATCAGTTTGAGCTTCAATATTCAAAGTTTCAGTTTATAAACATGTAGATCTCTATTGCAATTTTTGTTTCTTTCTACAAAAAATCTTAGTCAAACCAGTATTAGAAATTCAGTTTTGTGCTTCAAAAGTTACAGTTTATAAGCATGTACTGCAAATTTTTGTTTCTTTGTACAAACAAAATACAAAAAAAATCTTAGTCAAAATCAGTATAAGAAAATATGGCGTGAGGGAATTGATCAGCTTTGTGCTTTAACATTTAAAATTGCAGTTTATAAGCATGTATTGCAATTTTGTTTCTTTGTACAAAATTCTTAGTCAAAATCAGTATTAGAAATTATCACATGAGGAAAATTTATTATTTTTGTGCTTCAACATTGAAAATGTCATTTTATATAAGCATGTATTTCAATTGTTTGTTTCTTTGTACAAAATCAGTATTAGAAATTATCGCGTGAGGAAATTGATCAGTTTAGTGCTTCAACATTCAAAGTTACAGTTTATATAAGCATGTAATTCAATTGTTTGTTTCTTTGTACAAAATCAGTATTAGAAATTATCGCGTGAGGAAATTGATCAGTTTAGTGCTTCAACATTCAAAGTTACAGTTTATATAAGCATGTATTGCAAATTTTTGTTTATTTGTAAAAAAACAATCTTATTCAAAATCAGTATTAGAAATTATCACATGAGGAAATTGATTATTTTTGTGCTTCAACATTGAAAGTTACAGTTTATAAAAGCATGTATTGTTGCAATTTTCGTTTCTTTGTACAAAAAATCTTAGGAAAAATTAGTGTTTCAAATTAGCGTGTTCTTACAGATCGACTTATTCCATTTAAGACAATTTTAAGCAACAAGTCCAAAGAACAATTCCATTTAAAACATTTCAGTCATACAGTACAGGCCTGTCGAAAGTTTAACACAAAACTAGTCGTACGAATTAGTGCACAATATCTCGGTCTCTAGTAAGCTTTATTTCAACAGCTTTTCGGAAGCTGTTATCCGTCATTCGGAAGCTTTTCGACCACTTTCTATCCGCTATCCGCGTCTCAGCCACTCGGAAGTCGAGTCTCGGTTCCGTTTCGTAAGCTCTGTGTTACACTTTCGAAAGGCCTGCACGATATAAAATTCAAACCATTGATGGATTTAATTTCTTAAGAGTAAACAAGGAAACGCGATCTATCATAATTAAGCTTATCTAGACAGCTATTGTGAACGATTAATCAGAAACAGCAATTTCTTAGTTGCCTATTTTAACGTTAATAGATTGTGCAACTACTTTTAAAGTTCACAATTTAGAATTCGTCTCTCGATTTTGACAATTTTCGATCGGGTTTAATTGCTTTAAAAGAAAATTAATTTTCAGTGATGCTTGATGATAAGTCTGCTTTTAATTAAGTTTTGAGAGTTTTTTGTCATAGAAACGCCCTCCCTTCTCATAATTGATGAAAATTCGATTCCCACGTCAATACGTCTTTAATTGGCGAAGAGATAATTAAGTTCTTGTAGGAATATGAGCAGTGACGGTATATGTTTGAAAATCGGTTAGAGTATTTTTAAACACAGAATAATCTAATGGAATGCGGAAAGTTGTGGCTTAATTTCAATATCGTGTACTTGAAAACCGGCAGCTCACAATATTGGATACTTTAGGAGTGAAGTACTGGTATTTTTCGCCTCAGTCAAGGATTTTTCACCTATATCGAGGCTGTCAGTTAAAAAAAATTGGGGAAATCCAGAGTGCGCGAAGAAAATCGTGTCGTGTAAGCCGGTCGACCTTTTAGATCACTTGGCACTGGACACCTAAGAGACAACAAGAAATAATGAATGAACTATTGAAATAATGAAATACACGATAAATGAATTATATTAATAAAAACGTTTTTAAAATCTGTCAACTTTTAACTGGTATCGGGAAATATGACGAAATGGTGACCGTCTCCAGTATCATATTTGGATATTGCTTAATGCAAATTCAATTTGGTTTTGTTTTGAATGTATTATATTTATTTTTCAATAGAAATATCAAAACAAAAGTTAGTTTAGGAAATGATATAATTCAGAAGTATCACATATCATTTGATATTGTATTTTCATGGTTAATTTGAGCAATAGCATTCTGGCTATTTCTAGCTATTAAAATGTTTCTACATTGCATTTGACCATCACAACCAGCTCTTGAGAAATAGCAATTTAACTACTAGTTTCTGGCTACTTGTAAAAGAAAAGTTTTGCAGATAATTTTAGCTATCTGCTCTAGAGATTGCTATATGTAAAGGAACAATCGTCTTTATAAGTTGACTGTTGAGCTTTGTATTCAGATTTTTTGTCCCCGTCTTTGATGGTTCAATTGAATAGATATAATTATGTAATAGTATGTAATTTTTGTCTAACCGCCGTTAATAATAAATGGTCTTTTCATGGTTCAAACACGTGTTTGATTTTATTTATAATTCTGCACCATCAAACTTAACATAACCTTGTATGTGTAGCTATAAAACATATTAGGGCGTCATGACGATGTATTAATTATACGTATTACAGCCACGTTACAGACCTGTCGAAAGTTTAACACTAAGCTACCGCGTTAGTCCCGAATCGACAGTTTATCTCGGCTACTCGTTACCTATAAATGCTTTCTCACTATCAGCAGTTTTTTGGCCACAAGTTATCTATATTTTTGCCACTCGGCATCCGAGCTTCGACTTCTTTTAAATTACGAGGGGAAGTCAGAAAGTTCATATATTCAGCCAAGCGCAACACGCATTTTCTTTACTTATTTAGACAACACAACATTTCGCCATTTTAAACATATCAAGTATATTTGTCACAACATATTTGTGTAATTCTCAAAAACATTCAAAGTTGGTGACCATCAAGCAATGATGGAAAATCAAAATGTTGAGTTTAGGGCAGTAATAAAGTTCCTCACAGTAGAGGGGTCAAATGCCAAAGAAATTCACCGGCGAATGGCCGAGGTGTACAGTGACAGTGGTTCTGCCTATTCCACAGTGGAAAATGGTCAGCTGATATTAAATGTGGGAGCACCTCACTGAAGGATGACGCACGGTCAGGTCGGCCAGCTGATGCCATCACAAAGGAAATTGTCACGTATGTGGAGACCCTCATCATGAATGATCGTCGAATTAGAATTGATGACATAGCTAGGGAGTGTGACATTTCACATGGAAGTGTATACACGGTTATCTACGAGCATCTTGGAATGTCAAAAGTATCCGCAAGATGGGTCTTCAGAAACCTTAATGTGCAGGATCGCTTCCAAAGACTCCAGTCAAGTCGGCAGCTTCTTGGCATTTATAATGATAACCCGGAGAGCTTCCATTTACGTTTAGTAACTGGTGATGAAACATGGATTCGGCATTGGGACCCAGAAACCAAAAAAGAGTCCATGCAATGGAAGCACCCTGGCTCACCCCCACCAAAGAGTCAAAACCCAACCATCAGCTAGCAAAGTCATAGCCACTGTGTTTTGGGATTCTAAGGATGTTCTGTTAATCAATTATAAACCTGCAGGAATCTCTATCACTAGTACTGGGGCTTACTATGCCGATCTAATGAAGCAGCTGACAGCTGCTATTAAATTAAAAAGGAGGGGAAAGTTGAGCAAAGGGGTATTGCTTCTTCACGACAATGCTCCTGTGCACAAGTCAAGGATTGCACAAGCAGCGATTCGTGCAACTAAATAACCCACCTTACAGTCCCGATTTGGCACCCAGTGTTTATTCCCATTGAGAAATTTGAAATCCAATTTACGGGGAATCAGATTACCTGACGATGATGGACTTAAGGCTGCCACAAAGGCATGGTTTCAGGACCAAACCGAAGAATTTTATTTCAAAGGTATAAACAGTCTGAAAGAAAAGTGGGATAAGTGCATTGAGGTAAATGGGGACTATATTGAAAAATAATGATAAAATGTATGGTTTGTTGCGGCAATATATACCCCGTTCTATGAACTTTTTGATCTCCCCTCGTAGTTCAGTGTAAAACTTTCGACAGGTCTGTACTGTATATAAGTTGTTACGCTGTACCAAAGCTATTTAACTTTTGTTAACACAACACCTTTTTATTGGTTGTATTTTGTCCAACAGATATAGAGTAACACTCAGACACACATCACAAAAAGGTCATTAACTTTCAGAACTTGGCTACCATTTTGCGGTATCTGAGTCATGATTAATACTGTTTCCTTTTACGTCATATTTAGATATATAAAACTTACTCGTATCAGACAGCATCAAAAGTATTTAGGGCTTATCAAGTGCATTAATATATCTTAAAATGGTCCAGTTCAAAGATATACAGGTTTTATCAGGGTGCAGGCAGTTCAAAATGTTACTGGAAATCCAGTTCAAAGACACTTATCGGGGTGCAAGCAGTTCAAAATGTTACTGGAAACCCAGTTCAAAGATACTTATCGGGGTGCAGGCAGTTGAAAGGTTAACTGAATCTCAAGCTGTGACCAGTACAAGGTATACTTATAGGAATTGCAAGCAGTTCAACAATATTTTGGATAATCAGCTGTGAGCAGATCAATCATGTACATGGGATTAATTATGTTGAAGGAAGTTCAAACGTTGACTGGAACTCCGGGTGCGACCAGTTCAAAGGTGTACATGAACTCATCAGAGTTCATCTAGTTCAAAAGTCTACTGAAACCCAAGTTCAAACGTATACTGGAACTTATTTGGGTGTAAGAATGGAGACAAAAATTATAACACAATATGACGCCGTTCTAATAAAAACCGAAATAAAATAAATATCTATTTTTGCAATTTCTTTTAATTGTTTTAGTCATGTCACACGGAAAGGCAAAATTGCCAAAATTATCCCAAGAAGACGAAAAAAGAGAAATATGTGGCTCTGTTGAAACCCTTGGTTCAATAAAGAATGTAGAAAACTAGGAGCATATGTAAAATAAGTGTGTAAATCAAGATCTTGTCTCAAAAACAATAACCACTTTGTGTTGCGATGCATGTTTAACGATGCCAGTATATTTCGACAGCGTTTGTTACCAATCATCAACAAAAGATTGACCCGAAAACAGAAACAATCAAAAACAAACATACTTATCCATGTCCGAATCACAATCCAGAAGCAAAGTAATAACTTTGGAGCTGACAAGTCGGGTTAGACATGTGAACTTCCACCAGCGAAGTAAGACCAGATGCTCCTGAAGAGTTTGTCACATAATGGGGTCATTGATTATAAGATCCACCACTTTAGACGAGCATTGAGTAAAATAATAAATGTGATGATTGTGTGGTGTGGTTTAAGTACTATGGATATCCCTAAAAATCTAGATGTAAATAAGCCTTATTTTATTCAAACAGTGAATCAACAGTGTGCTTGCAATTTTTGCATTTCTTAAAAAATATTGTATACGTGTGTTTTGTTATTGTCTTAAAATGGTTTGTTTGGTTGAACTACATAGTAATATACAACACTCTAAGGAAGCAAATTGTTTGAGGCAGTGTTCGAAATAACAGCCAGTTCCATAGTGGGAGACTGGTAACTTTTGAGGAGGAAATTATCAAGACAAGGACTGGTTGAACAATTACTTATCTCCAACACTGGGGTGAAATCATTACACGAAGGGGTCAGTAATCCAAACCCACACACTTCCTTCAGGCTTTTACATTACATAATTCTCAATACGAACTTGGCGAACCTTAATTCAGAATACGTTATGTGCGTAGAATCCGCCGATTGCACCAATTACTTGTTGACGAGGAAGTGGCCGACCGTTGTCTTATCATTGCTTCTGGAACATTGTCCAGTACATAAAGTATATATAAAGTGACGCTATTAGCTAATCCATTATACAACACAGCAAAACACAAGGGTAAGCATAGGTTAAACAGATTGCGAGTTCTCGAAGTTTTTTTTTTTTTTTTTTTTTTTAAGTCTTTGAGTCTTTTTATTTATTTATTTATTTATTTATTTATTTATTTATTTATTTATTTTTTTATTTATTCATTCATTATTTACGTGTCTAATTGTTCAAGTGAATTTTTCTACGCAGGAACCTTGTTTTTTTAAATTTAATTTTTTGTGTTTCTAAATACTTCCCATTTTTTTGATTGATTGATTGATTGATTGATTGATTGATTAATTAATTAATTAATTAATTAATTAATTAATTAATTAATTAATTAATTAATTAATTAATTAATTAATTAATTAATTATTTATTTATTTATTTATTATTTGGAGGTCTAGTTGTCCAAAAGAATTGTCTACTCAGGAACCTCGGTTTTTATTCATTCTATGTTTCTATGCTAAGTGCTTGGCGAAAGATTAATCACTATCCACTTTAAAGCCTGATTCAGATCCAGTCGGGGTTCGAAGCCACAACCTCCCACTTACGGATCGAGCACTCTACCAACTCAACTATCACAGTGTAGTTACGAAATCATTTGATTCGAAAATGCCTTATTTAATTATTTTTTTCTGCTTGGCTCACATGTTCTTGGGATTTTAACGTTTCGAAAACTGTGATTGACTTTTTTTTTGGTTTTGTTTTTGTGTATATCGTTGTTTTCGAAGTTACGGAATTTAACGGTTGCAGTTAACAACAATTATTTTATTATGTTATAATTATCATTGTTATTGGTTAGTTTACATCGCCAATTTAAAAGTGTATTCTCTGAGATAAGCCCTATTTTTTTTGTCCTAGTGCACCTCCAGATCTATACGTTAGAAACAGACTGAGATAAGATAGAAAAAATATCGATCAAATTTCATAAACTACATGGCTCAAGCATATGAAACGTACTAATGCAGTGTTTTTCTTTTACTTTTTAATTTTATTTATTTATTTATTTATTTTTTTGCAGATAAAATTAGACAGCTTTAGCAAAAATGAAGTTCTTCCTTGTAATCACAGGTAATGCAAATAACGGAATAACTTCAAATGTCATTCATTTTAAAATTTCATTAACTAGATATTTTTGTATCTATAGATTTCGGTATATTTTTTATTCGTTATAGTGCAAGGTTTTGGTTTTTTTTGGTTTTGAAGAAATAAGAAAAATTGAAACCAATCTTAATTTTTCACATATGTAAACGATTAAAAATCAATAGTAAAATTGCCTATAACTTTTGTTTTTTGGTAAAATATATTTTGGTCCTTTCAGTAATATTTTTAACATCTTGGAAAAATTTTGGTGTCATAATTTTAGTCCAAACACTACTAATGAGGAATTGTATTCCGAAACGGCCGTTTAGTGCTGTAAAATTAAAACTGGTATAATATGTAATAGTATATCATGATAGCATGCAGAACGAGGAACAGTAGAGTAGATGGGTACGGTGTTCGGCTCCTTTAAAATGAGAGAAAAGTTGTAATCCATGTCATGTTAGTTATTTATTTAGGTCTGTTAAACAGCAAATTAGTTAGCAATGTCTAGTGCTGATTTTGAAGTTTTATTAAAATAATGCATTCAAAATCAGCACATGAAGTTGTCATGTGCTAATTTTGAATGCATTATTTTAATAAAAATTTAAAATCAGCACATGGCAGCTTTAAATTGTTTTATGTGTTTTAGGCCATCTTTAGAAATTTCTGTTCAATAATTGCTATTATCCGTCTATTAGATCTATTAGATTTAGCTTTAAACTAAGTCTAGTAAATGTCTATAATATTTTTTTTAAATTCTAAGAACAATTTGAGTTTACCAATAACTGTTTAGCTAAGCTAATCAAGCTTTGAACATCCGGTCCATATTTATAATTCTTTTTTTATTTCTATGCTAATGATACATTCTGGTTCTATTTCAGGTTTAGTGTTGACTATATGTATGTTCAATACTGGTAAGTAATGTGATTTATTTACTCTTTACCATTCCAAAAAGTCCAGTGTTTGAAGAAAGAACAAAAGTCCAGTGTTTGGAGTAAGAACAGAGTTATTTCTCCAAAAAGTCCAGTGTTTGAAGAAAGAACAGAATTATTTCTCCAAAAAGTCCAGTGTTTGTAGAAAGAACAGAATTATTTCTCCAAAAAGTCCAGTGTTTGAAGAAAGAAAGAACAGAATTATTTCTCCAAAAAGTCCAGTGTTTGAAGAAAGAACAGAATTATTTCTCCAAAAAGTCCAGTGTTTGAAGAAAGAACAGAATTATTTCTCCAAAAGTCCAGTGTTTGAAGAAAGAACAAAAGTCCAGTGTTTGAAGAAAGAACAAAAGTCCAGTGTTTGAAGAAAGAACAGAATTATTTCTCCAAAAAGTCCAGTGTTTGAAGAAAGAACAGTATTATTTCTCCAAAAAGTCCAGTGTTTGAAGAAAGAACAGAATTATTTCTCCAAAAGTCCAGTGTTTGAAGAAAGAACAGAATTATTTCTCCAAAAGTCCAGTGTTTGAAGAAAGAACAGAATTATTTCTCCAAAAAGTCCAGTGTTTGAAGAAAGAACAGTATTATTTCTCCAAAAGTCCAGTGTTTGAAGTAAGAACAGAATTATTTCTCCAAAAGTCCAGTGTTTGAAGAAAGAACAGAATTATTTCTCCAAAAGTCCAGTGTTTGAAGAAAGAACAGAATTATTTCTCCAAAAAGTCCAGTGTTTGAAGAAAGAACAGAATTATTTCTCCAAAAAGTCCAGTGTTTGAAGAAAGAACAGTATTATTTCTCCAAAAGTCCAGTGTTTGAAGAAAGAACAGAATTATTTCTCCAAAAAGTCCAGTGTTTGAAGAAAGAACAGAATTATTTTTCCAAAAGTCCAGTGTTTGAAGAAAGAACAGAATTATTTCTCCAAAAAGTCCAGTGTTTGAAGAAAGAACAGAATTATTTCTCCAAAAGTCCAGTGTTTGAAGAAAGAACAAAAGTCCAGTGTTTGAAGAAAGAACAAAAGTCCAGTGTTTGAAGAAAGAACAAAAGTCCAGTGTTTGAAGAAAGAACAAAAGTCCAGTGTTTGAAGAAAGAACAAAAGTCCAGTGTTTGAAGAAAGAACAAAAGTCCAGTGTTTGAAGAAAGAACAAAAGTCTAGTGTTTGAAGAAAGAACAAAAGTCCAGTGTTTGAAGAAAGAACAGAATTATTTTTCCAAAAGTCCAGTGTTTGAAGAAAGAACAGAATTATTTTTCCAAAAGTCCAGTGTTTGAAGAAAGAACAGAATTATTTCTCCAAAAGTCCAGTGTTTGAAGAAAGAACAGAATTATTTCTCCAAAAAGTCCAGTGTTTGAAGAAAGAACAGTATTATTTCTCCAAAAAGTCCAGTGTTTGAAGAAAGAACAGTATTATTTCTCCAAAAGTCCAGTGTTTGAAGTAAGAACAGAATTATTTCTCCAAAAGTCCAGTGTTTGAAGAAAGAACAGAATTATTTCTCCAAAAGTCCAGTGTTTGAAGAAAGAACAGAATTATTTCTCCAAAAAGTCCAGTGTTTGAAGAAAGAACAGTATTATTTCTCCAAAAGTCCAGTGTTTGAAGAAAGAACAGAATTATTTCTCCAAAAAGTCCAGTGTTTGAAGAAAGAACAGAATTATTTTTCCAAAAGTCCAGTGTTTGAAGAAAGAACAGAATTATTTCTCCAAAAAGTCCAGTGTTTGAAGAAAGAACAGAATTATATCTCCAAAAGTCCAGTGTTTGAAGAAAGAACAAAAGTCCAGTGTTTGAAGAAAGAACAAAAGTCCAGTGTTTGAAGAAAGAACAAAAGTCCAGTGTTTGAAGAAAGAACAAAAGTCCAGTGTTTGAAGAAAGAACAAAAGTCTAGTGTTTGAAGAAAGAACAAAAGTCCAGTGTTTAAAGAAAGAACAAAAGTCCAGTGTTTGAAGAAAGAACAAAAGTCCAGTGTTTGAAGAAAGAACAGAATTATTTTTCCAAAAGTCCAGTGTTTGAAGAAAGAACAGAATTATTTTTCCAAAAGTCCAGTGTTTGAAGTAAGAACAGAATTATTTCTCCAAAAGTCCAGTGTTTGAAGTAAGAACAGAATTATTTCTCCAAAAGTCCAGTGTTTGAAGAAAGAACAGAATTATTTTTCCAAAAGTCCAGTGTTTGAAGAAAGAACAGAATTATTTTTCCAAAAGTCCAGTGTTTGAAGAAAGAACAGAATTATTTTTCCAAAAGTCCAGTGTTTGAAGTAAGAACAGAATTATTTCTCCAAAAGTCCAGTGTTTGAAGTAAGAACAGAATTATTTCTCCAAAAGTCCAGTGTTTGAAGAAAGAACAGAATTATTTTTCCAAAAGTCCAGTGTTTGAAGAAAGAACAGAATTATTTTTCCAAAAGTCCAGTGTTTGAAGAAAGAACAGAATTATTTTTCCAAAAGTCCAGTGTTTGAAGAAAGAACAGAATTATTTTTCCAAAAGTCCAATGTTTGAAGAAAGAACAGAATTATTTCTCCAAAAAGTCCAGTGTTTGAAGAAAGAACAGAATTATTTCTCCAAAAGTCCAGTGTTTGAAGAAAGAACAGAATTATTTCTTCAAAAGTCCAGTGTTTGAAGAAAGAACAGAATTATTTTTCCAAAAGTCCAGTGTTTGAAGAAAGAACAGAATTATTTTTCCAAAAGTCCAGTGTTTGAAGAAAGAACAGAATTATTTTTCCAAAAGTCCAGTGTTTGAAGAAAGAACAGAATTATTTCTCGAAAAAGTTCAGTGTTTGAAGAAAGAACAGAATTATTTCTCCAAAAAGTCCAGTGTTTGAAGAAAGAACAGAATTATTTCTCCAAAAAGTCCAGTGTTTGAAGAAAGAACAGAATTATTTCTCCAAAAAGTCCAGTGTTTGAAGAAAGAACAGAATTATTTCTCCAAAAAGTCCAGTGTTTGAAGTAAGAACAGAATTATTTCTCCAAAAAGTCCAGTGTTTGAAAAAAGAACAGAATTATTTCTCCAAAAGTCCAGTGTTTGAAGAAAGAACAGAATTATTTCTCCATAAAGTCCAGTGTTTGAAGAAAGAACAGTATTATTTCTCCAAAAGTCCAGTGTTTGAAGAAAGAACAGAATTATTTCTCCAAAAGTCCAGTGTTTGAAGAAAGAACAGGATTATTTCTCCAAAAGTCCACTGTTTGCAGAAAGAACAGAATTATTTCTCTAAAAGTCCAGTGTTTGAAGAAAGAACAGAATTATTTCTCCAAAAGTCCAGTGTTTGGAGAAAGAACAGAATTATTTCTCCAAAAGTCCAGTGTTTGTAGAAAAGTCCAGTGTTTGGAAAAACAACATAATTATTTCTTAACTTAGATTTTTCTGATAAAATTTCAAATCTTAATATTTTTTTTTTAATTTCTAAGATATTAAAAAGTTTAAGGTGTCATTTTGGAGATTAATTCTAGCTTAAACCTTAAAACATTTCTATTTTGTTTTGCCAAAAATATTTATTAATAGTTTAAAAAAAGAATGCCAAACTTTACTAAATTTAAGTTAATGAAAATCTTAGTTAAGGGGTGATTGTGAAAATGGCTTGGTAAGCACACAAGTACAGAGAACATAGGACCAAGCCAATGGTCTTGTCTGTAACAACTACAATTGAGGTCCAACGCCTAATGAAGTCCAGATTACAGCGCCTAGTGAAGTCCGGACTTCATTAGCCGTTGGCAATTTCGACACATAATGAAGTCTATGATTGAGGCTCTAGACATTCGTTTAATTTTGAGAAAAAACAATATTTTGTAATATACCAAAAATACTTCTCATCTGAAGCCCCAATCTTTGGATTTCATTAGGAATTGGTACACAAGTCCTATCGGATTCCCGCCTACGGAGTGAGTACTAGTTTTCACTAGCGATTTATATCTTATCTTACAGTTTGTTTTAATCAAATCAGAGAATGTGACCTTGTCTGTATTTCATTTTAAATCATATCTCCTTATCTTAGGTTTAGCAATAAGGTCTTGTCATTTTAGGTTTATGAAATATATTTACTTGCACTTGAAGTTTTGGGTTTTACTGAAAACACTTGTCACACTGATAGACGTGAAGCACATATATCCAGTCATCATGATATCATTAGGAGCAGCTGTCACCAGCATTACAATCCACCATCCAAATAACGGATAGACCTGGATCTTTGTACTGCATTAGAAAGGGAGATAATTAAACAAAAATATCAGTATAATTATTATATTTTAAAAATAATTATAATTTTCCACATTCTAATAGTTTTCGTGGGTGTTATTTACCTACACGGGTGTTTAATGTGTCACGATTTTAAATGCGTGTGGTTGTAACTGCTTGGTTTCATTCTTACCAAATAATTGTTGTTAAGTCAATGTTTCTGGTTATAAGATTGACAACAGAGTTAAGTTTTTGTACTTTGTTGTATTCACAGGTGCAGCTCTAAAATGTATGCAATGTAATGATGTCTTGAACATAACAGAATGTCTGGATGCAGAGATAGAATGTGGAGGAGGAGAGGTAACACACACACACACACACACACACACACACACACACACACACACACACACAGAGAGAGAGAGAGAGAGAGAGAGAGAGAGAGAGAGAGAGAGAGAGAGAGATGCTCCAATTGTTAGCTTAATCATCGTTTTAGATGGGACCCTACCAGCATGTTGGGACAAAAGCCCAAAGATCTACGGTAGGATTGTTGAAATGTTTTAAAACACTTTTTACCATAGAGTAGGGTAGGTTAGATTGGGGATACAAAATAATGCTCCCATCCACCAACATTTTAATTAACATATTTGGTCAAAGATCTTACGTCCTATGAATGTCCCACTGTCCCAACTAAATATCTCGAGAGAGAAAGAGAGAGAGAGAGAGAGAGAGAGAGAGAGAGAGAGAGAGAGAGAGCATTACTGAACGATTTTTTACCTCCAAAAAGCATAAAAAATGAGTATACGATTGCTTGAAATAGGTTTACGACACTAACGTGTATTAATTTTATGAATCTCTATGAAGTAAGTTATTAAAAAAATAGGAAATATAAACGAGTTTGAATACGTTATAATTTATGAACAATCATAAGTTTGCACATAATGTTTATTCTCCGTTGGTGTTTTACACATTTCAACAGTAAAATTACATACTAATTGAGTTGAGTTGAGTAATAGTATTGAACGTCCCAGTCGAAAATATTTCACTTTAGCGAGACGTCGCCAGCTATAGGTGAAGGTGCAGAAATTTTGCCTGTGCGTTGCACTGATGGCAATATACAGCAGGGTTCTTTACCGAGCAAAGCTTACTATGACACGGTACTTCATTTATTTTAAATTCCCATCCAAAAGATTTAGTAATGCCGAGTGCTTGGCGAAAAAAAGTCACTACCTACTTTCAAGTCTCGGGTTTCGAATCCACGACCTCCCATTTACAGAACGAGCACTCGATCAACTGAGCTACCGCAGCACATAATAACTGACGTGTCGCTGAAAATATATGGCTTCTTTAATATTAAAATAATAAAGGACAATTGAGAAACTTAGTGAGCAGTACTGGTTTAACATTAAGCTAACAAATTAACCATATTAAATATTACTAAACCCCTGTTTATCAAAGGTTGTAGAAAGAAAGTTGTCTTGGACACCTGTTTAACCTATAGTCTGTGACAAGGTGTCCAGTATCTGCATTAAAAGCCACCTGCTTATAAAGACCAGTAGAATTGTATCCCAATTGTTCTTTATTCATTTTATTTGAACCTGTATATAAAGGCCACTTTTACTGTTTCCCTTGGATGGCCTTTATAGACAGATTTGACTGCATTTTAAAATAAGAATTTGAGCAGTGACTGAAATTGTACATTAGGTCACTTTTCAGTAAAATGATCTCACTAGAAAACGGCTATGTTTTTTAAAATGTAGCCACAGTCTTTGATAAACGGGGATTTAGTAATAGTGAATATGGTTTAGTACCGAATCGACAGCTAATGTCGACTCTTCGTTAACTAATCTCAAGAGTAACGATCGTTATATCGTTCGACAGCTGTTCGATCACTAGATATCAATATCTCGACCACTCGACAGCCGTGCTTCGACGCCTTTTCGTCGTTAGCTTGATGTTAAACTTTCAACAGGTTTGTACTGTAGTTATGTCATATACCATTTTTTGAATTTAATCATAAAATACATTCAAAAAATGGTGACAGACAATATACCATTTTTTAATGTATTTTATGATTAAATTAAAAAATGGTATATGACAGTTACATTCTTGAAAGCAGATGTTTGGCAGAGGAATGGGGGTGGTGGTGGTAGTGCTGCTGCTGGTGGTGCTGCTGCTGATGGTGGTGCTGATGGTGGTAGTGCTGTTGGTGGTGGTGCTGGTGATGGTGGTGGTGGTGGTGCTGCTGATGGTGGTGGTTATATTTGTCCTGAATCAACATGTTTTATTTCAATTTTAGAATTGCTTTCTGGAAGAAGTGATAACATCTTCAAACCAAAGAGTTTTTAACGCCGGATGTCGCTCGGACGGGGTGAGTATCTAGTTAAAATAAGGTTTTGTTTTTGGCTTGTTAATGCCTTCTAAGTTGTATGTATCATCCACCTTAAGATTCCTCCCTTTTTATCGGAACACGGCCATCTAATGGCGAAGAGGCAGAAAATGCGTCTATGACATTGGTCGTGAGGGTTTCAAACTACGGCATTTAAATACCATAATCTGGCGAGGTCATCATTACCTAATAACAAGTGAACAAGTCACTACTAATGTTAATCACCTGTGTACTAACCGGTGATGATTTGATCCCGACCATTCACGTAGCGATTTGGTTTATTGTAGTAATGTGTTACGTGTTTCTGGTGACTGATTTGTTAAGATCCTATTAACCAACATGGCAATAAATGCATTACATCCTTCTATGAAGGTACAGACACTAAACATTTTGTAATATGATGTCATATCTTTGTAACGTTGCATAGAAATAAATTTTGCAATTAAATCTGAGTTGAAGCATTTTTGATCTTAACCTTTTCCCAAGTCATGGTCAGAGGCCCCAGCCGGGCTTATATTATGAACACACCTATTTGAAACCAAAAAGATGATAAATTTGTATAATTATGATTCCCCACCACCGAAGGTGGGGATATGATTCCCCACCACCGAAGGTGGGGAATCATATTGTTTTCGTTCTGTTTCTTCTTCTTCTTATTATTTTTTTTATTATTCTTATTATTCTTCTTCTCTCAAGACCATATGCTGACGCATATCTCGGGAACGGCTTGATGGATTTAGATGAAATTTGCTACGAATAATCTGTTGTCTGTGTAGATAATCAAGACGCGTTCATTTTCGTTATCTTGAAGGTGGGTGGGTGGGTGTAAATAAATACGTAGTTAAATACCCGGGGAAACCAATTCTGAATGGACGTAAGCTGGTTACGACACCTTAATTATACCAAGTCAATGCTTTCACCTATAAGTTAATCCGATTAGTGACCGTTAAAAACTTGGCGATTTTTAAAACCACAGCTTGTCACGTCACGCGCCTGTACTTAAAACCTTACACAATGAGATGAATGGTGTATACAATTTGCCTTGATAGATCAAATGGCTTGGGGGTTTTCTGTTAATCACTGACTGTGGAAGTAGAAGACTGCCCACTTTTTTAAGTTTATACCAATGAAATGTCTCCTTTTACTGACTGACACTTTCCTAATGACCGGTATGTCGAGTACAAAAATTTGTAGTTTTAGTCGGAAATGAATCTTCCGAGTAAGCCGCCACTCTGTTACTATTAACACTTTTCAAATAAGAGATGGACAATTATTTCAGGTATTGTTCAAGTTTAAGATAAAATATTTTTGTGTCTTTTTTATTCGATTTAAACATTGGCATTATCGTAATTTGGACTGAAAGTTCACTTCGATTTAAACATGGGAATTTTCGTAACATTTCGTAATTTGGACTGAAAATTCGCTTCAAATTCAGCATATCGAATTAACTAACAAATTTACATAGAAATACATAGCGATCTGACGGGACCATTTGTATCATTTCGATTTAAGCGAAATTTCGATTCAACCGATTTCGAATTAACGAGAGTCGACTTTATTTCTTTTGCATCAAAAACACCTAAATAATCTAGAGAGCAATGACGATCTGAGTCTTTTAGATGCTGGAAATAACAATATGAGATTTATTCCGTATAATACACCTAAACTAATATGTATCTAAACGTGTTGAAAAGTACGTTTTTTTCAATAGTCTTTTAAATCGGACTACAGCGTCGATCTATTTCAACACACTATACACAGAGTTAACATACATGCTTCATATAAAAATGTCCGTCTTTTACTATTTTGACTGAGTAGATGTATCGTTATGATCATGAACCTCAAACATATAGGAATAACCGATATAAGTCGCGTAATTAAAATACAAACAGATGGCCTCCTATGATGTGTATTGCGCATTGAATCACGATTATTATTCAATAAACTTTTTAGAAAAATATTAAATTAACATCACAAAGAGTAACTTTTATTATATTTTATTTTGGATTTTACAATAATTCCGAGTCCATCGGTGTTTATACTGTCTAACGACATCGGGAGGGCACCTGGGTATATCCTCAGGCAGTGTCGACACGCTCCAATATTACTTGGATCTACCTGCCCATCATTAGAAGGTCTTACATTCGCACCTAAGACAACGATCTTAATCAACTCAGTCGTTAATTACTGTGTTTATTCAGTGACACTCGCCAATCCGTCACTGGCTTCAATGTGTTATCACCTGTTAATTACTGGTGACCAAGATACCGGTGGACTTTGAAAACTTGTGGCCAGAAAAATCGCAAAGCGCCGTGTTTTGTCGCAAGTTAAAGAAAAAAAAATATCAGTTAACGATGCCCAGCGCAAACCCTCCCATACGTGTTTATTCATTGTAACACGCGGCGACGCCAAATCAGAGGCCTGAGAGGGGTTCTACGAGTTGTCTTATTCAATAAAATTCATTGAAAACGTCACTTCCTATGCCGAGAAGACCTTCCAATGTACGATTTTTCTCAACCGAAAACTTTAATTCAAATCTACTTTAACTTTCAAAGAAATTTTAAAAAGCAATCAAGGTATGATTTTTTTAGTTTACCAGGTCGGCGCGGTACAAATGTACTTTATACACAACTGCCTTTAAAATGTAATTGTTCATCAAGGCAATATATACACAACATTAAAAACGCATGTGACGTGAAAATCACAAGATTTAACCTTTTTGGCGACACAGTAATGAAATTGGCAAAAAATTTTTACAACTGGCGATTTCCTTGACGACAGACTTTTACAACACAGCGCTAACCCTGCTAGGGTCTTTTCACCAGATATATGCCATAAATTATTTATGGATGGTGGGGAATCATACGTAACTGGTATCCCAGTTACAATCTCTAGTTTTATATATTCTTGGAAGTTACGCACGTCATACTTGTCGAAAGTTAAACACTAAAGTAACGAATTAACGCCGAATAGCAGCTCCTTTTGGCCGGCCTCTCGTTAGCTGCTTTCAATTGTATCTTTATGGCTACTAGTTTTCCATATTTTGGCCACTAGACAGTCGAGATTGGACTGCTTATCGTTAGCTCAATGTTAAATTTTCGACAGGTCTGTGCTTTATATTTAACCGATATACCGTTATTAAAACGACGTGCATAATGATATTATTTATTGGTAGGTCTGTCGTATTGCGGCAATGTTGGCTGGAGGCGTAGGGAAGAGAGACCTGAACAGGAAGACCAGAGATATTGTTACGTGTTCTAAATGTTGTAATGGAGCGAAAGATGACTTAGGACCGTGCAATACCAGATTGTGTAATCAACGTAAGTTGTACTATAGAAATCTATTTTTCTTTTTTGTTATTGTTGAAGGGAATTAAAGAACATGACGTTTTCCACGCGAATAATGTTTCGTGGGACTGTAACATTTGATGAATCTTTCGTGATCACATATAGTATTTTCAATTTTCAGATCCGCCAATAAAAAGACCCCCAAAGTGCCTTGACTGCACAATGAAGTCTAGTGCTGGCGCATGCTTAACTAGGACATCCTGTCAGGAAACACAGGTACTGTACATTTCATCGCACCATGTCGACAATTTTTTCCAAAATGCGATTTATTACCAAACCTGATTTTAATTTTGCAGCAGTGAAATCTGTTTTAAGTTTGCAGCACTAGACGATCATTTCGAAATAAAGTTCCTAATCAGTAGCATTAATGCTCAGTCCAAAATTGTTGAAATCCAAATATTTTTAAGATGTTAATGAGAAAATTTACTTTTATCAAATCCATAAATATGAACAAAATTTTAATTGAAAAACATGCACTTGGCAGTAGTAAATTAAAAAAGAAAAAAAAAGGAAATCTCTGAGCTACTGTTCACTTAGTATACCCCGCTACTGCGGCTCACTTAGTATACCCCCCGCTACTGCGGCTCACTTAGTATACCCCCCGCTACTGCGGCTCACTTAGTATACCCCCGCTACTGCGGCTCACTTAGTATACCCCCCGCTACTGCGGCTCACTTAGTATACCCCGCTACTGCGGCTCACTTAGTATACCCCGCTACTGCGGCTCACTTAGTATACCCCGCTACTGCGGCTCACTTAGTATACACCCGCTACTGCGGCTCACTTAGTATACACCCGCTACTGCGGCTCACTTAGTATACCCCCGCTACTGCGGCTCACTTAGTATACCCCCGCTACTGCGGCTCACTTAGTATACCCCCGCTACTGCGGCTCACTTAGTATACCCCCGCTAATGCGGCTCACTTAGTATACCCCCGCTACTGCGGCTCACTTAGTATACCCCCGATATTGCAGCTCACTTAGTATACCCCCCGCTACTGCGGCTCACTTAGTATACCCCCGATATTGCAGCTCACTTAGTATACCCCCGATACTGCAGCTCACTTCGTATACACCCGCTACTGCGGCTCACTTAGTATACCCCCGCTACTGCGGCTCACTTAGTATACCCCCGATATTGCAGCTCACTTAGTATACCCCCGCTACTGCGGCTCACTTAGTATACCCCCGCTACAGCGGCTCACTTAGTATACCCCCCGCTACTGCGGCTCACTTAGTATACCCCCGCTACTGCGGCTCACTTAGTATACCCCCCGCTACTGCGGCTCACTTAGTATACCCCCGCTACTGCGGCTCACTTAGTATACCCCGCTACTGCGGCTCACTTAGTATACCCCCGCTACTGCGGCTTACTTAGTATACCCGCTACTGCGGCTCACTTAGTATACCCCCGCTACTGCGGCTCACTTAGTATACCCCGCTACTGCGGCTCACTTAGTATACCCCCCGCTACTGCGGCTCACTTAGTATACCCCCCGCTACTGCGGCTCACTTAGTATACCCCCGCTACTGCGGCTCACTTAGTATACACCCCGCTACTGCGGCTCACTTAGTATAACCCCCGCTACTGCGGCTCACTTAGTATAACCCCCGCTACTGCGGCTCACTTAGTATACCCCCGCTACTGCGGCTCACTTAGTATACCCCCCGCTACTGCGGCTCACTTAGTATACCCCCGCTACTGCGGCTCACTTAGTATACCCCCGCTACTGCGGCTTACTTAGTATACCCCCAGCTACTGCGGCTCACTTAGTATACCCCCCGCTACTGCGGCTCACTTAGTATAACCCCCGCTACTGCGGCTCACTTAGTATACCCCCGCTACTGCGGCTCACTTAGTATACCCCCCGCTACTGCGGCTCACTTAGTATACCCCCGCTACTACGGCTCACTTAGTATACCCCCGCTACTGCGGCTCACTTAGTATACCCTCGCTACTGCGGCTCACTTAGTATACCCCCGCTATTGCGGCTCACTTAGTATACCCCCGTTACTGCGGCTTACTTAGTATACCCCCGCTACTGCGGCTCACTTAGTATACCCCCGCTATTGCGGCTCACTTAGTATACCCCCGTTACTGCGGCTTACTTAGTATACCCCCCGCTACTGCGGCTCACTTAGTATACCCCCGCTATTGCGGCTCACTTAGTATACCCCCGCTACTGCGGCTCATTTAGTATACCACGGCTACTGCGGCTTACTTAGTATACCCACTGCTACTGCGGCTCACTTAGTATACCCCCGCTATTGCGGCTCACTTAGTATACCCCCGTTACTGCGGCTCACTTAGTATACCCCCCGCTACTGCGGCTCACTTAGTATACCCCCGCTATTGGGGCTCACTTAGTATACCCCGTTACTACGGCTTACTTAGTATACACCCCGCTACTGCGGCTCACTTAGTATACCCCCGCTATTACGGCTCACTTAGTATACCCCCGTTACTGCGGCTTAATTAGTATACCCCCCGCTACTGCGGCTCATTTAGTATACCCCCGCTATTGCGGCTCACTTAGTATACCCCGCTACTGCGGCTCACTTAGTATACCCCCGCTACTGCGGCTCACTTAGTATACCCCCGCTATTGCGGCTCACTTAGTATACCCCCGCTACTGCGGCTCATTTAGTATACCCCCGCTACTGCGGCTTACTTAGTATACCCCCGCTACTGCGGCTCACTTAGTATACCCCCGCTATTGCGGCTCACTTAGTATACCCCCGTTACTGCGGCTCACTTAGTATACCCCCGCTATTGGGGCTCACTTAGTATACCCCCGCTACTGCGGCTCATTTAGTATACCCCCGCTACTGCGGCTTACTTAGTATACCCCCGCTACTGCGGCTCACTTAGTATACCCCCGCTATTGCGGCTCACTTAGTATACCCCCGCTACTGCGGCTCACTTAGTATACCCCCGCTATTGCGGCTCACTTAGTATACCCCCGCTATTGCGGCTCACTTAGTATACCCCCGCTACTGCGGCTCATTTAGTATACCCCCGCTACTGCGGCTTACTTAGTATACCCCCCGCTACTGCGGCTCACTTAGTATACCCCCGCTATTGCGGCTCACTTAGTATACCCCCGTTACTGCGGCTCACTTAGTATACCCCCCGCTACTGCGGCTCACTTAGTATACCCCCGCTATTGGGGCTCACTTAGTATACCCCCGCTACTGCGGCTCATTTAGTATACCCCCGCTACTGCGGCTTACTTAGTATACCCCCCGCTACTGCGGCTCACTTAGTATACCCCCGCTATTGCGGCTCACTTAGTATACCCCCGCTACTGCGGCTCACTTAGTATACCCCCGCTACTGCGGCTCACTTAGTATACCCCCCGCTACTGCGGCTCATTTAGTATACCCCCGCTACTGCGGCTCACTTAGTATACCCCCGCTACTGCGGCTCACTTAGTATACCCCCGCTATTGCGGCTCACTTAGTATACCCCCGCTACTGCGGCTCATTTAGTATACCCCCGTTACTGCGGCTTACTTAGTATACCCCCGCTACTGCAGCTCACTTAGTATACCCCCGCTATTGCGGCTCACTTAGTATACCCCCGTTACTGCGGCTCACTTAGTATACCCCCCGCTACTGCGGCTCACTTAGTATACCCCCGCTATTGGGGCTCACTTAGTATACCCCCGCTACTGCGGCTCATTTAGTATACCCCCGCTACTGCGGCTTACTTAGTATACCCCCCGCTACTGCGGCTCACTTAGTATACCCCCGCTATTGCGGCTCACTTAGTATACCCCCGCTACTGCGGCTCATTTAGTATACCCCCGCTACTGCGGCTTACTTAGTATACCCCCGCTACTGCGGCTTACTTAGTATACCCCCCGCTACTGCGGCTCACTTAGTATACCCCCGCTATTGCGGCTCACTTAGTATACCCCCGTTACTGCGGCTCACTTAGTATACCCCCCGCTACTGCGGCTCACTTAGTATACCCCCGCTATTGGGGCTCACTTAGTATACCCCCGTTACTACGGCTTACTTAGTATACCCCCCGCTACTGCGGCTCACTTAGTATACCCCCGCTATTGCGGCTCACTTAGTATACCCCCGTTACTGCGGCTTACTTAGTATACCCCCCGCTACTTCGGCTCATTTAGTATACCCCCGCTATTGCGGCTCACTTAGTATACCCCCACTACTGCGGCTCACTTAGTATACCCCCCGCTACTGCGGCTCACCTAGTATACCCCCGTTATTGCGGCTCACTTAGTATACCCCCGCTACTGCGGCTCACTTAGTATACCCCCCGCTATTGCGGCTCACTTAGTATACCCCCGTTATTGCGGCTCACTTAGCATACCCCCGCTACTGCGGCTCACTTAGTATACCCCCGCTATTGCGGCTCACTTAGTATACCCCCCGCTACTGCGGCTCACTTAGTATACCCCCCGCTACTGCGGCTCACTTAGTATACCCACGCTATTGCGGCTCACTTAGTATACCCCCCGCTATTGCGGCTCACTTAGTATACCCCCGCTACTGCGGCTCACTGAGTATACCCCCGTTATTGCGGCTCACTTAGTATACCCCCGTTATTGCGGCTCACTTAGTATACCCCCGCTATTGCGGCTCACTTAGTATACCCCCGCTATTGCGGCTCACTTAGTATACCCCCGCTATTGCGGCTCACTTAGTATACCCCCCGCTATTGCGGCTCACTTAGTATACCCCCGTTATTGCGGCTCACTTAGTATACCCCGCTACTGCGGCTCACTTAGTATACCCCCGTTATTGCGGCTCACTTAGTATACCCCCCGCTATTGCGGCTCACTTAGTATACCCCCGTTATTGCGGCTCACTTAGCATACCCCCGCTACTGCGGCTCACTTAGTATACCCCCGTTATTGCGGCTCACTTAGCATACCCCCGCTACTGCGGCTCACTTAGTATACCCCCGCTATTGCGGCTCACTTAGTATACCCCCCGCTACTGCGGCTCACTTAGTATCCCCCCCGCTACTGCGGCTCACTTAGTATACCCCCGCTATTGCGGCTCACTTAGTATACACCCGCTACTGCGGCTCACTTAGTATACACCCGCTACTGCGGCTCACTTAGTATACCCCCCGCTACTGCGGCTCACTTAGTATACCCCGCTACTGCGGCTCACTTAGTATACCCCCCGCTACTGCGGCTCACTTAGTATACACCCGCTACTGCGGCTCACTTAGTATACACCCGCTACTGCGGCTCACTTAGTATACCCCCCGCTACTGCGGCTCACTTAGTATAACCCCCGCTGCTGCGGCTCACTTAGTATACCCCCCGCTACTGCGGCTCACTTAGTATACCCCCGCTACTGCGGCTCATTTAGTATACACCCGCTACTGCGGCTCACTTAGTATACCCCCCGCTACTGCGGCTCACTTAGTGTACCCCCGCTACTGCGGCTCACTTAGTATACCCCCGTTATTGCGGCTCACTTAGTATACCCCCGCTACTGCGGCTCACTTAGTATACCCCCGTTATTGCGGCTCACTTAGTATACACCCGCTACTGCGGCTCACTTAGTATAACACCCCGCTACTGCGGCTCACTTAGTATACCCCCGCTACTGAGGCTCACTTAGTATACCCCCCGCTACTGCGGCTCACTTAGTATACCCCCCGCTACTGCGGCTCACTTAGTATACACCCGCTACTGCGGCTCACTTAGTATACCCCCCGCTACTGTGGCTCACTTAGTATACCCCCCGCTACTGCGGCTCACTTAGTATACCCCGCTACTGCGGCTCACTTAGTATACACCCGCTACTGCGGCTCACTTAGTATACACCCGCTACTGCGGCTCACTTAGTATACCCCCCGCTACTGCGGCTCACTTAGTGTACCACCGCTACTGCGGCTCACTTAGTATACACCCGCTACTGCGGCTCACTTAGTATACACCCGCTACTGCGGCTCACTTAGTATACACCCGCTACTGCGGCTCACTTAGTATACCCCGCTACTGCGGCTCACTTAGTATACACCCGCTACTGCGGCTCACTTAGTATACACCCGCTACTGCGGCTCACTTAGTATACCCCCCGCTACTGCGGCTCATTTAGTGTACCCCCGCTACTGCGGCTCACTTAGTATACCCCCGCTACTGCGGCTCACTTAGTATACCCCCGCTACTGTGGCTCACTTAGTATACCCCGCTACTGCGGCTCACTTAGTATACCCCCCGCTACTGCGGCTCACTTAGTATACCCCGCTACTGTGTTTAGTAGTAACGTTTTGTTTCGGACTGACGCTCAGAAGGACAGAGGTAAACCAGTTTACCCCCTCTTCTTCGAAGCGAAGGTATAAAAAGCAGATAATAAAACAATAACAGCAAACAGACGACTAAACAATAAAAATATGCGATAAACAATATTTTAACCAATGATTATAAAACCGCCAATGGATAGACTCACAAGATGAAAAACTGTCTATAAGCCAGCTTATAGCTGGTTTATAGGGGGCTTATAGAGGGCTTATAGAGGGCTGTAAGCCACATATAAGCCATCTATAAGCCGTTTATAGTGAAACATTTTCTAAAAAAAACCACCTCTTTCATTAAATAATGCTTTCACAATTTTGGTCGGAGCACTACTGATGAGGAACTTTTTTTCGAAACGACCGTCTAGTGCCGTAAAATTAAAACAGGTTTAGTAATACAGTCCAACCTGCCTTAAAGGCCACCTCTATATAAGGGCCACCTGCTTATAAAGACCAGTAAAATTGTATCCCAATTGTTCTTTATTCATATTATTTGAACCTGTATATAAAGGCCACCTGCCCATAAAGGCCATTTTACTGGTTCCCTTGGGTGGCCTTTATTGACAGGTTTAACTATAATTGTTATTGTTTATTGTTAAATTTATTGTTGATGTCATAGGTGTGTGGAAACGAAATAGCAGTAATTGGTGGAACCAGGGTCCGATATAACTTCTACTGTGAAGAAAGACATGTAAGTTTAATTATCATAAATTGAAAAACGTATTTACTGATTTCATTGGCGAGTGTGTCTTACTAGACAGCAGGTGCTTACCCTACTGAATCACTCAGCTTCACTTCCTTGGCGGAAGAAAGACACGCAAGGCTTGTAAAAGTAATTTTAATAATCAGAGGTTGCAAAAAATATTTTTCTGATTTCATACGTGTAGGGTACAGCTAGCTAGACACGAGGCACCTCGCTGGTGGAAGATCACGTACATGTATTTCACTTCATTTGCCAGGTTTTAAAATTTTTTCTTTGCTTTTGGAATTGTGAGTTTGTCATGGTTTAGTGTGTTTGTATTTAATTTTGTATATCATATCGTCTCAGTCCCTGATGATGTTTAACTTAAAATTGTCAGTTTTAAACTTTAAACTTTGCTTTTAGAATTGTGATTTTGACATAGACCAGTAAGCGTGTGTTTAATTTTATATAGCATCAAGTCTTCCTTCCCTAGTTAAAATTCAAATTTTGAGTTTAAATTGCCAGTTTCAAAGCATTTGATTTGCTTTGCTTTGGGATAGTGATTTTGACATGGACCGGTATGCTTGGGTTTAATTTTTTATAAAACAATGTCTCACTTCCCTAGTGAAAGTTGACAAGTTCACATGTTGAGCTTAAATTGTAAGTTTTTACTTTCTTTTTGGATTGTAATTCGAAAATGGATTGGTATATTTACTTTTTATTATTTGACTTAATAATTTTCTATTTTTCTGCACAAGTTACTGTTATTAATAATAAAAAAGGATTTGTTTTATCTGTAGTTGTGTCATACTGCATATATGTCCATTGAGAAGTCCGGAGGATCTATCACCAGGAGCGCCAGAGTATCTCATTCAGATGGGATTGCTGTCTGTAACTCGTGCTGTATAGGTGATGAATGTAACAAAACTGACTGCTTTGTTCTTCAACACAGTAAGTTTATTTCATGTTGCAAACTGATTTACATTACAACGGCTTACACACAATTTATAAAATATAAAAAAACCTAAACAAGTCGTATCTTATTGGGATTGTGGTTTAAACATTGGTGACCGATTAGTAATTTAGCACACCTAATTTATCTTGAAAAGTGACTAAATGTTAATGAACGTAATTTTACGGGTTCGAATTTTTGCAGTTTTGTAATTTTTGACCATTTCACGGGGTCTAATATTTGCGGAGTTATGGAAATTACTATAAGATCGAGAATACATATTGTACACGTTTTACGCGTGGAACAAATTTGGTTGATTTTTCCCAAAAATACTTTTATCAGAGATACCAGATGGATTGTGATTTGAACATGTATTTGTGTCTGTGGTCGAATAATACGTCTCCGTTGCACGAATTTCTTGTGCATGTGCTATCTTAGTTGTTGTAGGAAAACCGGAGGACCAAATATGTTCAAGCAATTTGCTACACGAACAGAAAAAAAATATTTGAAAGCACAACGTAATGAAAGGAGGACCTGTCCGAGAAGTACTGTCACTGGTTTGCGAAGTTAAGGGTTGCGGCTTTAAAAAAGGTTTGAAAAAGAGACACCACCTGTGGCCTCAATAGAGGACACATACAACTAGACGTGGTTTCTTAAAAGACACATTAAAATGCTTAAACCAAATCTTATAGCAAACTTAAACTATATTATATAAAGCTGTTTTGATAATTACAGATTTCACAAGTGTTGATTTTGCACCGTCCACAACTAAATCAACGGCTGGATAATTCATCCGAAGAACGTTCTAAATGAAGTATAATATGCATGATAAAATAAAATTATATCATTCATCTATGTTTGTTATTCTTTCCTTGAAAATGTTTTAAAATTTGGAAACTTCAATTGTATCAACTGGGTACCCCTGCTGCTTCATAATTAAATCAATACATGTAATACTTTCTGTTATAAAAATACACAGTTACACCGCCTTATTATAATTCAGTGTTTTAAGCATTACTTTTTGTTTCAAGAATCAGATTAAATGGTACCTTTTGTAAAAAATATGTCGGACAAACTCGACAAAAACGAATTAAAAAACCAGAGTGCAAATAAGTTACAATTTACTCCAATTCTTATGTCATAAATCATACCTTAAATTATACTGATTCTGCAAAATTACGAACAACTTCTCTGTCATATGAAGTTTTCGGATGGTTTAGAAGACACGAATATTATTACACGCACGTGTATTTTATTCCATCCCAATTTTTTTTCTTAAACACTTTTGGTGTGAATAGCAATAATGATAAATTATTCTTATCCTAACGTTCCGGCGCACCTAGCCTCACTTTTATTACCTGGTGAAAATTCGCGTTTTGTTTTTACTTTATTTGCCAAGTTTTTACTTTGCTTTTTATTGAGATTTGAAAATGGACTGGTATGTTTGTTTTTAATTATTTATCCATAAACCTTTATAAAATAATAGCATGGTTTTGATAGTCAATATTAGCTTAATAGTAGGTGCTTATCCTTCCGGGGCACCCAGCCTTACTTTTCTGTTGGAAGTGCACATATTTCACTTAATTTGCTAGTCTCAGTTTTTATTTTGCTATTATGGTGTAGACATGGATTGGTATGTTTTTTATATATATATGAATACGTTTTATAAAGACTATTTATGCCAGTCTTTTTGTTTCATTAGAAGAGTCTTTTAATTTAGCTAATGATTAGGCATCGATTATACAGCAGGATTTAAGGATTTTCGGAGGTTTATCGAACATGATACATTTTCATTATTAACCCCAGTGTCGGAACAATAATATATTAAATGGGCATAACCGAGTGTGTATAATGTTACATTTACAAAGATTGTATTCAACATTTGTTAAATGTATATTGACTTATTGCTCAAGAAACAGTTCGATGTTGTTAGGATGTCTTCGAAAGAAGTTCATTCAACGATGAAATAGGTACATGTCTAATCAAAGCAATTTATCAATTGTGCTAGCATTGGTTGATTGTCAACCAAGAATATCAATACGGCAAGTACAAAAATATTCTACATTTTACTAATAGTAAGGAACATTTTTCATTTCCTCTCATATCCACACACACACACACACACACACACACACACGCACACACATACACACACACGCACACACATACACACACACACGCAGTATAAAAGGTTATTGCTACATGCAACAGGTTTTACATAAAACAGGAAATCCATAAACGTTTTCTAAGTGTAACAATGATCTTTATCTCAAGCGGTTGTCAGGTTGTTATGTCTTCTGTAAGAAATTCATCCAAAATATATGGGAAGTGTAGTATGATAACAATGTTATAAAACAGAAACTACTAATATTGATGGGATTTGTATCACCTTCAGTCGTAGTAGCCTTGTACACTGACCGATAATACAATGGCAGAGTTAATTGCAGGATCATTCTTGAGCTCTACGCAGGTGGGTTGGTCCTGATTACTATCCAAACTTTGTATCGATAAATATTGAAGAATATTTTAGTGTTACTCACCATGTCTTTCTCAGAAACTGGTCCCATTGAGCGTAAATATATATCCGCAAGTATCTCTGTAGGACCATCTGAAAACAATAAGAATATGTCATTGTAATCAAAATCAAACATACTAATCCATGTCCGAATCACAATCCAGAAGCAAAGTAAAAACTAAAAATGACAAGTCAGGTTAGACACGTGAATTTCCACCAGAAAAGTGAGACCGGGTGCAGGGTACAACTAGCTGCTTGTCGACCAGCATTGTAAATGTATCTATTTCTTCGGGCAAAATGATATGTAAGCATAAATATATATTGCTTTATACATTCCTTAATAGCAAAATACTGCACTTCCCTGGTGAAAGTTCACTTATCTAACCTACTAATCCACTTGTCTAAAGGATTTCCCCAACCAAATTTGGTTAAATATCTTTTGGTCCTTTGGGTGTAGATGGCTAAACAGCAGGTGCTTACCCTTCATGAGCACCCGGCCTCACTTCCCTGTTTAAATTCAAATGTCTTACCTGACTTGTCAGTTCCAAAGTTTTTACTTTGCTTCTGATTTGTGATTCGGACATGGATCAGTATGTTTGTTTTTGATTGAACCACTTGAAATAATTTTGTTTTCACAGTTTTGCTCCAAGCAAAGCTGTTGAAGAATTGTATTCCGAAACGATAGTCTAATGCTGTAAAATTAACACTTGTATAACATGTAATGAAAAATATTTTCAAAATCGATATGTTACTATGCAGCTAACTTAACAGGAGGTGCTTAACTTCCCGAAGTACCCGGTCTCATTTCCATGGTGAAAGTTCACATATTTAACTTAATTTGCCAGTCTTCAAAGTTTTCACTTTTAAAAATGATTAGACATGATTAGTATGTAAATTTTTAAATTCCAAACGAGATAGTAAAAGTCATGCATACCTCCAAATCCAGGTCTAATCTTCTTATTATAATTGTGTAAAATATCGTCCAAAACAGCTGATATGTTTGAGGTGTCTTCTTGTGTTGCCACAACACCGATCGTGCATAATATCCTGAAATGCAATTTTAGAATTGTAATCATATTTTATTTAAAAGTAAAATTGAAATAAGACATATTAGATATATAGGACATGCCATATACGTTGTGTTGATGGTATGTAACTGATTGTGCAACGAAATTTATCTCTGTCAAAAGTTTGTAGGTCATTCTACTTGCATTTACAGTCCAACCTGCTTTAAAGACCGCCTCTACATAAGGGCCAAGTGCTTATATAAAGGCCAGTAGAATTGTATTGCAATTATTTTTTATTCATATAATTGAACCTGTATATACAAGCCACCTGCCCATTAAGACCACTTTTACTGATTACCTTAGGTGGCCTTTATAGACAGGTTTCACTGTAATTATTTTGCAATATTTTGTAATTTCGTAAAACATACACAATTGCAATTATCAGACATGTATTAAATTTTTTTATGATTTTTATAGTATATTCGACGTATGTATGTTCAGTAAGTAAAACCAGAAAACAGAAATATTCCAGAACAAACATTTAAGTAAAAGCAGAACACGTGGTAATAATAAATAGCGCTTAGAAAAATAAAACAACAACCAAACAAACTATATTGGTCATGAATCTGAAATCAGTTCCAAAGTTTTTACTTTGCTTCTGGATTGTGATTCGGACATGGATTAGTATGTTTGTTCTTGATTACTAGTAACTAACATTTTCCTTAAAATTAGCTAATACAGTCGAAATTTGAAGTTTTATTTTAGCCTGTTATTTTCGTTTTATATCTTTTACCAATATGCCGTTCAATTTACACTAACTCATGTTTTTGGTATTTTTGAAATGCAAATTATAATATCTGTAGTGTTTGGCAAGAGGTGTTCTCTTCGACGTCCTTGACATCAAAATAAAACGACTCATAACAATCCATGTCCAAATCACAATCTAAAGTAAATTAAGTTAAACAGGTGAACTTCAACCACGGATGTGAGACCGGGTGTTCCGGAAGAGAAAGCACCTCCTGTTAAGCTAGCTACTACACCCGCCACGTGTGTAATCAAAGTTAACAGTGGAAGGAATATGAAAGTTTGTGGCGTCAAATATGTCTATTTCAATCGTGGACACAGAAATATCCTGTTTATCAACAATATTGTGATAAAGATTACAAAATGTTTGATAAGCCTAGGCTTGCAAAATCCCTGGGTCAACAATATAGTGATTATAGGAATGAATTATAAGAAATTAAATTAATATTTCTTTTTGTTTTGGAAGTATGAAAGAATTAGACAATTTGCACATATAAGATAATTCACTAGGCGAATTATTCAGTTTACAAAATGTAAAATTCTTTCATGCTTTCATAACAAAAAGAAAAAATAATTTCTTTTTTACAATTCAATATAAAAAATTTCAACAACAAATCGACAATATAAACAACAATATAGTCGTAGCGAGTTAAATATAACATCACTATAACGTAGGAATTCAAATGTCTATATGCGTCATCTATAATAAGATGGCGTTACTGAGAGCTAGTCCATTCATGCAAATATAACAGAAAAGATCTGACCAACCAAAATGATTGAAACAAAGAATTGAATTATCAAATGATAAAAAATAAAGCTGATAGCGGAATTTTTCTTTTTGTATCCTGTAAGAAAAGAAACTCTCAATTTCACAAAATTGATACAATGTGTGCAATATGCATAGTTCTCTACTATTCTCTAAAATGCATAAAATTCTATTTACAATGAATCAATTAAAATGGTCAAGTCGTCCGTGTGTATATTATAAATTAGATTGTTTCTTAATTTATATCCTAAAGGACACTAATATGACAATCATAAACATCGAAAGAAATGGAAATAATGGCGTGGAATTCTTCATGTTCGTTGAAATTATCGGCGTTATACTATGACATTTTAAAACATATTCATCCTGTAAGATATCATTCATCAATTAATAAAGCTGAACAACCTACTGTGATTCTAAAGAAGAAGATGGCTCCAAAATCCTTTAAAGACTTAAAAATCTAACTTGTTTTTATTATCATTAAAGAAACAGATACGCACTAAAATGCTTATCAAGATAAATACCCTGTAAAAAAATCCTACTACATAAAATTCAGAATTAAGTCACCAACGGATGTGGCTTTCTTCGATAGGTAATCAAGATAATTTGATGAAAAAGGTTTTTTTGTTATTATACTTGTGATTTCGTAAAAAGCTCGTATTCAAATAAAATTGATATCGCGATCTTGCTTTAATTTACTACAAAACTGCAGACTGGCTGACTCCCTGACTATCCTATGCTAACAATAGAATTTCAATTTATAAGTTCTTTGACAATTTATGTCATTATTACTTTCAAGGAATACTTCAACATAAAGAACTAAGGAAAGGCTCAATATTTCACACTTTACGTAATATTTATTACTTCTTGTTGTCCTAATTAATTACATTGTCAGTAGATATCATCATATTAAAGCTAAACACCAAATGATAAATTACAGTATGTGAGAATCGCATTTATCACGTGTTAAATATCAAATTGTATTTAATAAAAAAACTGTAACTTAAAATATGTTCATAGAAACAGCTAACATAGCTAAGAACTGCATGTGTTTAAGTTGTAAAAGAAAGATTAAGCAAAAAGACTGTGAAATTTTTTTGATAAACAGGAAGTGTTTACTCTTCCGGTCTCACTTCCCTGTTTGAAGTGCACGTGTTTCACCTTATTTGTCAGTTTCAAAGTTTTTACTTCACTTCTGGATTGTGATTCGGACATGGATTATTATGTTTGTTTTTGATTTGATAAACCATATCTTGTTCAAAAGTGTAAACTAAATAGATTACTATTTGTTTCAATATGTTAATCAAATAAGTCAAGATGAAGTATTCAGTAGACCTAAATGTATTTAAGAGAAATTGAATAGAGGTCTTTCGGGTACTTGCAAAGGGAGGAGTATTGTAAATGTAATAAGAATTCTTATGTCATAAAGATTTAAGACTTGACGAAGCAAGGAGTATTACGCTAGTTTTATATGGTCACGTAAAATTACAAACAGATGGGACCGAGTGAAATGTGAATGATGACTTTCTATGTCTGCATCTGTGACACAATACCATGTTCTTTGCAATATGTTCTTAGGAACAGCAAACATAACCAAGAAATACATGTATTAAAGTTGTGAAGGAAAGAAAAATTAAGTAAAAAGGCTAGGCTGGGAAAATTATTTGTTGAACCAAACCTGTACAAAAGCGTAAACGTAATAGCCTACTACACATGTATTTGGTTTAATAGTTTTATGTAATACGTCAATAAGAAGTATTAAATAGACCTAAATGTATTGAAATTGAAATCGAGAGAAATTGAACAGCCTTGCAACTGAAGCAGTAATTTTAATTTTAGGTGTAATCAGAATAATTTTAATGCCATTAAGATTTAAAACTTTAGGAAGCAAGGAGTAGTACGCTAACGGAAACTTTATATGGTTACGTAAAATGTACATACCAATGGGATCGAGTAAAGTGTAAAATATGGACTTGAAATAACTGACACTCTACGTCTGCATTTGTGACAGAATTCCATGCGCTTTGCAAAAAAAAAAAAAAAAAAAAAAAAAAAAAAAGATGCTGTTGATCAAACACAATAACACAAGAGAAATAAGACATTAAAAAAGGATTTATAAAAGTTAACAATTAAAAAATTAGAATAGTATTTAGATCAACGCGATACCTTTTTGTCAATTTACGGAATAGCAAGATGTTAACTTACTGGTACAAAATAGCTATGTTTAACACTTTCATTTTTGTTCCATGTAAATAAGGTTTACGGAACCATATTAAAGGAGATGACAATAACGTTCTTGTAAAATGATTAAAAAGTCCTCGAATGTAACAAAGTAGATAAGAACCTTAGGTTAATAGTGTTAATAACAACACCATGCCAATAACATAACACTTACGACGTGTTAAACAGACTTCTGGATTTTATCATTGGATGTTACTAGGTTTCATTATTTCAATTGTAACACAGGAAAGACTTATAGGAAAGCAACATTAAGCTGCCGCTTGACCTTCCAATAAGAATATTCAAATACGATGGTTCACCCAATACATAGGTAACGTTAAGATTCGCATTTACTACATACAAAATAAATGTGTTTTCCCATTATAAATACCTTATTCCCTTGTTCCCCATACTTAATGTACTCGGTCCATAAGAAATATTTAAATGAAAGGTCAAGCGGGCAGGTCAATTTGTTTACCTATACTTGTTATTTTTGTGTATCACTGGTTATGTCAATAGAAGAATAACCTAAAAGAAAACAAGACAACAACGAATATGGTGAATGTTTTGGCTGATGAAATTATGTAATCAAACCACAACACTTATCAAGGCCCTCAAAAAGTTTTATGGCCGCCAGTATTGTTGATAAGTTTGATGTCTCTGTTTCCAGGATTGCCCTGGATATATTTGACGTCTAATAGTTCCATGTACTTTTCATACAATTTTGATTACACACGTGGCGGGTGTAGCTAGCTAAACAGGAGGTGCTTACCCTTCCGGAGCACCTGGCCTCACTTCCCTGGTGGAAGTTTACGTGTCTAACCTAACTTGTCAGTTCCAAAGTTTTTGCTTTGCTTCTGGATTGTGATTCGGACATGGATTAGTATGCTTGTTATTGATTGATGAAAAAAGAAAAAAGAAGCGATGAAAAATTGACTGGCTTGGTGGTCTACTGGCTTGTCGTTTTTGTTGACCACAAGATAACAAACGTTATTCTATTGATGAAGCACAATACTCCCTTTTTTATCCCAGCCTTTCAAAGAAAGGGGGATATTAAATTCGAGTTTCCATTCGTCCTTCCTTCGTCCGGAATTCTTGTTTATGCTAATTCTCAAAACCTCTGGAGCACTATTTCACGAAACTTGGAGCAAAGTATCAACATAGACAGGAGATGTGCATATCGTTAACCCAAGTTGGTTTGCACATTCTCCTCCGCGTTATGGCCTTTTTAAACATAACTGAAAATTACAAAAAATAAGCTGTTGGCGGAGGATCTTTATTCCCTGAATTTGCCTGTTCAAACCAGTATCGTTTTTCAATTTCAAAAAAATGAGAAAAAAACCCAGTTGAATGGTCTCACCAAGTTAATCGATGTGACTAAAGAATTCTCTTCTTTTAATGAAGCACAAGATTTACTTCAAAGGAGATTAAAAAAATCTGAATTAATCTGGATTGTCAGCTTCAACTGGTTGTTTTCCATTTTAATGCATATTTTAACCCATCACAGAAATTAATTTACAAAAGTAATGAAAACGAAAAAACGGGGGGGGGGGGGGGGGGGGGGTGAGATATTTGCTTAAATAAAACAGAAAGTACACGACTTTTAAATGAAATGATCATAACCTGTTCTGCGACATTTAATGTTTAATATATCTCGAGTAATTTCTACACAGCGTCTCAATTTCATGTCTTTTATAGTGATATTGGTTTTGATACGGTGTATAAAACATGAGAAATGATATTGTAGATGGCATGGACGGAGTTTACGTAATAAGACAAAATCATAACAAACTCTTTTAAAATACATATTTCAACATATAGTCGTAAAAACTGAAATCTGCACTTATATGTTGGTATAAAATCAGAAGTTATAAAAATGATTTCATACAAGATTTAGATGCAGATATAAACGTAGTGTAGATAAGAAAAACATGTTGACATAGATCCTAGTCTATTCAGTTTGAGATGTTCTAATACATTTATTTATCACAACATTAATATAATTCATTGTGTTTACACTGTTCAGAACAACAAGGTTTGATAACATCTGCCTGCTAATCTTACGCAGCTGTAGACAGAAGATGGTTACCCTTTCGAGGCACCAGGCCTCACTTCCCTGGTGAAAAGTTGCTTGCTTAAATTAATTTCCTAGTTTCAAAGTTTTTGTTTTGAAACACAAAAATATTATCATCTGCATTGAAATATCCCAGGATTAAAGATAATTGCTATTTATGCCCGAAACTAGGACGCGTTGATAGTTGTGTCAGAATATTAGGCGCAGTAACCACATGTCTCCAAATGTAATATTAGAGACTATACATCAAATCAATTCAAATCAAAACCAACAAATTCAAAAATGAATGACATCAATATGACCCGAGTCAAATTACATGTCCTTCATTATTAATACTACATCGATAAGCATAGGGACACTTCAGTGCTCATGTGTCATCAGGTTTAAATATTCAATATGCAAGATGCAACGAAATCAATATTCAAAACTGCTTATTTTATCTGCCATATTTAAGCGGTGTCACTACAAGAATACTACAATTAAAATTTAACAATTTGTTCAACATAATCCATTTTTATTGCAGTACTTAAACAAAAAACCTACATACCAATCCATGCCCAAATAGAAATCCCGAAGCAAAGTTAAAAAATTGAAAACAAACATGAGGGAAGTCAGGCCCGGTGTTCCGTGAGGGTAGCTACGCCCGCCAGTGTGCAATCAAAATTGAGAATGAAAGAAACTATTAAAACATTATAGAACCTGGGAAGGTAAAATATATCTGGTAAAATATTTTTGTCATTATATAAAAAATGATGCTACTGACACAAGTGAACAGCATTGTTGTTTAGTTATGAAATTGTTCAACATTTCTTACTGCAAAAAACATGCACTTGGCAAAATGCAATGCAACCAAGGACACGAAACAACGATACAAATATAACAGTTCAAAACCGTTTTTGTGAAACAGATTGGCAAAATGTGGATGCAGCAGTGTAGCTCAGTCATTACAACATCAAATTTAAACTACGTTTCAAAATGGATTTCTAATGAAAACAATAAGAAACTGAATATAATATTTATAATGTTTAAAGCTTGTTGTCTGCATCAATGCCATCATGCCATCAGTTCATGTTAATTTTGTAACCTTTGGTGCAATCTCTGCAGATTCTTAGATTTTACAGCGTTTTAATGATACATGTATATCATAAAGGACAAGTCTCATTACGTAAAATTCACTGATGTGATATATAATATCGATTCTCATACTTTATGGAACGTATTAAAACCAGTATCACTATGAAAGACACAAAATTGAGACGCCATATAAAAATTACTCTAAATGAATTTAACATTATAGTTGCTTAGCGATACAGATGATGAAAGCATAACTTAAAGCGACACAATGTAATGACTATAGTCATGTGGCATGTTAAATAAAATGCTGTAGCTAGTTAACCCTTCTGGAACACCTGGCCTCACTTCCATAGTGGGAGCGTTGCGTTTAAGTTAATGTGCCATTTTCAAATTTTCTGCTTTGTTTTAGGATTGCAATTTGGATATGAATTGGTTTTGATAATGTACTTCGCTTTGAACTTATAAATTTATTTGGGGGTTGGGGGTTGGAGGGGGATTATGTGTGTTTATTCGCAGTCCTATGTGCGTGCTCATTTCATAAACTTTTATGAATAAACTACTGTATCCACCTTATATTAAATAGTAAAGGTTTTATGATTAAATTGAAATGTTGTATGTGAATTCCATTACCATATACATGTGTTATGTTGTAAAAAGGAATGTGTCTTCTGTAATAGACAAATTAGTAAATTACCTTAAAAATATACTGGAGTTCGATTGTTAAAGGGACTGAACTTGATAGCTTATAAAAATTATTGATTATTTTCTTAAACTTCTTTTATCTCTTTTGTTTAATTAACCTGCCAGTTTCAAAGTTTTTACTTTGCTTTTGGAATTGTGTTTCAACAGGGATCAGTATGTTTGTGGTTGGTTCATAATTTTCTCATTAAATCATTCCTTATTAACTAAAAATATTGCATGATTTCAAATGTGATATCCGGATACAGATATTAAAGGTTATGAATAAATTCAGAAAATGATGAGTTAAAATAGGAATTCAAATTCATTTCCTTTTTAACTAAGCCAGTCCAGTAAGCGTAGAGCACTTCAATTAAATGTTGATTGTCAATCACTATCATTCCTCACCCAAAGAAGTCAAAGAAATCAGCATTAAGCGTCAATCAAAATTCTATTAAATATTTATCTGTCATCATTAGGAGCATTAGAAAATGTTTCATTCAGAATTTGACCCATTCTTACACATTATTTCTTATATTCTTTTAAAATGTAATTTCCAAGTTAAAACCAATGTTAGATATAAATATATAGATGTATATGGGAACGACTAAGGCAAAGTATTAAAAAAAGTAAGAATGACTTGATGTTATTGGCAACAGTTTTTGAATGAATCGAGGTATGGATCAAAGCAGTACATGAAAACAAGGCAAACAAGACATAAATATTATTATACATCATATACTGCGTAAAAGGATAGTCAAAAGTGTAAACTGGCAGTATTTAATTTAATTCAAATATTGTTTGTGTCATTTTACATGTTAAGCTCTGTTTCGATATGATAAAATAATAATTGCCTCCTAGGTATGCGGCATCGCCTGAGGGTGGCAATTCTGGATGTCCACATGCCTAAAGGGTAATTATTGAATATTGTCACTTTGATTATAAAACTCTTATCTTTAGAAAACTTTGGACAGGACACTAGATTGATAAAAATAATCCCAGTAGTGTTGTTTTATATATTTTTGTAGAATACCAAATCATTTCAAAATTTGCCACCAATGTCCATAAAGAGGTATTATTAACAATGAATTTATCAAAAATTGAAAGCATTCGGTACCAACTAAACAGTACCATTCATTAACAAGCAATAAGTGTCTGGCCTGAGAATCTAGTTTTTATGATAATCATTACTAGACTTGTTTTACTTATTTAGCGCTAGATAGCCGTTTCGGACTTCAATATCTCATCAGTAGTGTTCAGATAAAGAAAACAAAATATTTTTAAGATGTAAAAATAAGGAAACTAGAAGGACAAAAGAGTAAATAACATGAGTTACCATAATGATTAACTTATATATACATAGTATTAGCGTGCATCCCACTCATTTACCAACCGTTGATCGCATTGACATTCAAATATACATGCTTATCATAGTAAGGTGACAGCTATACAAAGATATCTAATTTTATACATAATCGATACATAAAGAATTAGGCTTAAAAGTTTACAGTAAAGACATGTCGAAAGTTAAAGAAAAAAAAAACTGACAAATTAGTGCTTATTGGCGGCCCATCTCGGTCTATTAATAGCGATATTTCGTTAACTTTTCGGCAGCTTCTATATACAGCCAAACCTGCCTTAAAGACCACATCTATATAAAACCACTTGCTGATAAAGGGAAGTAGAGTTGTATCCCAATTGTTCTTTATTCATATTATTTGAACCTGCATATAAAGGTCACCTGCCCATAAAGGCAACTATTACTGGTTCCCTTGGTTGGTTTTTATAGACAGGTTTGACTGTACGTCTCGGCAGATTTGCGAACATATCTCGGCCAATAGGCAGCAGAGCTTGGACTCTTTTTCAATAGTTCAGTGTTAAACTTTAGACAGGTCTGTACTGTATATATAAGCATTATCTAGCTATTCATCAGAAGTATATTAATGTGTAGTATATACCGTTTAAAAACCACTCAATTTTAAGCATTTCGACTGTCATATTAACATAATATTTTAATACCACTTAGATAAAACAGTATATACCAACATCTTAGCATGGAAATTACAATCAGGCCATGCAAAATAAATATTCTGTGACTATATAGCCAAGTTTATTGTGTAAATGTTGATGCCGGAAAAATACAGAAAAGTCATGCTAAGTAAATGCCATGTGTTCCTATTGCTTAGTTTTTTTTTGCAAAAAATCTAAGAATGTAGGTTGTCATTTTAACACATTTTAATATCACATATATTTTAGCAATACTATGCGATAACCCATTCCAATAAAATTATTGTTTTCGACGATTAGCTTTTATATCTGTTTCTGAAATTGTTATGACTAAATCAATGGTGTTGTTTGCCAAATATGACATTAAGAATATACATGTACACATGCTGTCATTGTTCTGTACACAACATACAGGATCTTCTTTTTTGTCTATTTTTCACATATAAGAAGACAAACAATTTTTTTAAAAAAAAGAAGAAGCTATTTAAGTGATTGTGTGACGACAACTAAAATTATCAATTAAAATTTTCCATTAATTGGAGATCTAGTTCCTCGGTGCAGAGAACGGTAGCAGCAGTGGGTGGATGGTTTGTGGTAATGCGTCTTTCACCTTAAGACGATCCGTACTCGGTTAAGAGTTTTCAAAGACAAAAACAATTGCAAGGCGGAAAACAAAAGTAATTACCTTTTTTAAATTCGTACATGAATAATCATACTTCAAGATGAAACAGTCTTTTTGTAAAGTTGTTAAGACTTTGCTAAGAGCATATTGCAGTTTTATGTAGAAAATATAAGTTTTCATATAATTTCTGCAGCAGCAAAAGTGATCTCTTGTTAAGTCGCATGGCTTCTTTTTATAATTTCCCCATGATTATTATTTTTCGATTCAATTTCTTATTCATTACAGTTACTTTAAATATAACTGTAATGCCATCTTCGTCTTCCGTTTATGCTGAAGTAAATGTCAGATTGATTATTTAGAATTTTAATTTACGTACAGTAATCAAAGATATCAAAAAGTTCCTTTGTTGTCAGTCGTCTTCAATATATTTAACCTGTTTATTCCTATGCCTCGTTTCGCCGTTGTTATAGGCAAACAACACTGGCCTGTCCGCTTGACCTTTCATTTTTTTTGATTGTGGGTGAGTATATTTATATATAGGTATCATAAGGTGTTTATTTCGTCTACTGAAAACACTAATCATGTGTATTGCGCATATTTTGTAATTAACTGCGAATCGTAACACTACACATGTATTAGGTGGACCCTCCTATATGAATATTTTTAATGAAAGATCAAACGGGTAGGTCAATGTTGAATGCCTATATTATTAAATAGACATCAGCGTGGACCTATTTGCTTACCTTTGTATTAGAAATATTCATATAGAAGGATCCACCAACTACATATACCATATATCCTAGTGAGCTTGAAATAAATGATACGACTGATTCATCAAGTTCTGTTTCATATTTAGACTTTAACCTGAATTATGACGCCCACAAAAGGCTACATTTGAAACTTTAAGACAAACGTGATGACTTCGATTTTTTTTATCATCAACTTCCTTTTCTATGCAACAATATACCTGCTTCTTCTGCTTATTGTGTATTTGTTTCCAAATTAATACGCTGTGGTAGAACTTGTTCCCACTACAGGAACTTTGTACAACGAAGCAGGCTGCTTGCAAATATATTGTTGACTCAGGGATACTGCAAGCCTAGGCTTATCAAGGCCCGAAAATGTTTTATGACCGTCATCACAGTATTGTTGATAAGTTTCATGTCTCTGTGTCCAGGATTGCCCTGGATATATTTGACGCCCCTAAGTTCCATGTTCCTTTCAGACAATTTTGATTACGCACGTGTAGCTAGCTAAACAGGAGGTGCTTAAGCCTTCCAGAGCACACTGCCTCACTTCCCTGGTGGAAGTTCACGTCTCTAACTTGATTTGTCAGTTCCAAAGTTTTTACTTTGCTTCTGGATTGTGATTCGAACATGGATTAGAATGCTTGTTTTTGATATAACGATGCACAAGGTTGGTGTTCACATAATGTAGACGAAACAAGCACGCGTGATCCCTATACAAAAATACACTAGTCCATAATAAAAAAAGTAATGCAAAGGTCAAGGCGTCAGGTCAATGTTATTTGCTCATACATGTATAACCAACAATATTCAAAATATAAATCGTTTATATTTATACTGAAGGGTAGATGACAGGGTCAGTAAAAATACTCGAGATACATTAATATTGTATTGTAGATTATACATCAATACTGACAAACTATAGGAATTAAATAAAATCCTATTTACAACTGAATATCTTGTACTTAGCAATTGCCAAGAACAGAACATTTTATTTACAGCGTAAACAACCCTAAATCCAACCGTTACTTTGTGACCAATAATAATCACGGTGCAAGAGTTTCAAATGTTTACATTACTCTTGTGACAAAAAACTTCAAGTACGAAAATCATCTATAAACTTGCTAACCATCTGTTTTCTGATCATAAAAGTATCAGCGATTTAAGTTTAGATGTTAGAGAAGAATTTACAATTGATTGAAATGTGAACATTTTAACAAAGAAAATGAAACAACGCGTAAAAAATATACACACGTTCTATAAAACATCCCATGACGTTGGACGGGTACTTGACACATTAAATTCAGAAAATTTTTCATTTAATTCATAAATGAACTAAATTGCCATCTTTAGAAACTGGATATATAAAATTTAGCACACTTGTGATCAAATAATTTCATTTAATTTATAAAATAACTGCATGTAGAAATGTGCGCCGGAAACGCAACCCTTTTACGAATGCGCAGGATGGATGATGGTGTTGATTTTTGAACGCAATAAACCGGATTTAGAATTATTTGAAGTAGATATGTGCTGCTAGAGAACCGTAGTACTACCAGTTGTATCTCGTTGTTGGACTTTAAAATGTAATATGAAAGAGATAAATTAGAATACAGAAAATGAACGAAAGTAAAAGAAAAATAACTTTTTGTTATCACGTTGATTTGTCTCCCCATATGAATCCAAACGGCTGGCAAAATTCTGAACAGTGATCAGTAAGCATTTTACTTTGCAACTAGACTGCTCGCTATCTTCGGCAACTAATACAACTAGAAGACGAAATGAAGTGCATTCAAATATATAGAAAACAAAAATTATAATCAAAACAAGCATGCCAATCCATGCCCAAATCGCAATTCAAGATCAAGTAAAAAAAGACAAATTAAGCAAAATACGTTAACTTCAAACATGGAAATGAGATCGGGTGTAACGGAAGAATAAGCAATTCCTTCCTGATTATAGCTAGCTGTACGCTCGCCACGTATGAAATAGAAATGAATGGGACATGGTACTATTTGATGTCAAATATCCAGGGTAATTTTGGATACAGAGACATCATACTTATCAACAGTATTATAATGGCGGTCATAAATTATTTTGAGGTCCTTGATAAGCCTAGGGTTGTAATATCTTGCAATTACAGATTAATCAGTGTTAATTGAGGATGCAGAAATGAGCACTACTGCGCATGCGTGTTCTCGTACCTTAAGATTTACAGATATAGCCATTTGTCAAGCAGCTTGTTAATAAAATTATCATCATCGTGGAATTAAGATTTAAAAAATTACATCAAAGAAGTGTAGTATTTTCGTGATTAGTGTTTTATGATGATTAAAATTCTAATCATGTCTTGTGTTATGTAACCCCAAGAAGAAGATAGTTAAACATAATTGTCTAATTTAATCTGATGACGTATGTATTGAAGTAAATATGATTGAAATTAATTAATCGAGATTAGATTAAATGTAATAGCTGAGAAAAAATTTTTTTTGGTAATAACCAAATTGAGTGATTAATGAAACGGTGTTTTACGTTCCAGTCAAGATTATGCCACTTATATCGAGACAGCACCATATATTCGTCAAGTTGCAAAACGATACAAAACAAATACTAAAACCATGTGGAAATACAACTTCAGGAGCTATATATTTTGTTTCATGTTGATTTCCTTGTTTGAATCAAACTTTTGTTAATTAAATGTCAATCTTCAGTACACTTATGTTTCCAGGCACGTTTAGGAGCGTTCTAATACAAAATATTTACTAAGCACTGTATAATTTCTACATAGAACTAACGAATTGAGAAGAATCAGAATATATCACCATCTGCTATAAGATTTTACGATGAAATTGCAATGAGCACGTCAGATTGTACATGATACTAATTGGGCATTTACAAAATTCTTAAACTAAATCCACTATCACAACAATTATGATGCAAATATTTTTATGTAGGGATATAGGTAATACTGTTTTTAACATGAATGAATAGAGGGAAGACATTACACCTTCAGATCGCTATTTAAACAGGACATTTTCCTTGTAACAAATACGAGAGACTTTGATATAAAAATCACGCGACCCTTAAACCATTTCAATGACGTGACATGAAAAGGAGTCATCACTGTTCATCGCATCTAATCAATCAACTAATCAATCAAAGAAAAAAAAAAAAACCTACTAATCTATGTCCGAATCACAATCCAGAAGCAAAGTATAAAACTTTGGAACTGACAAGTTAGGTTAGACCACCAGAGAAGTGAGGCCGGGTGCTCCGGAAGGATAAGCGCCTCCTGTTTAGCTAGCTACACCCGTCACGTGTGTAATCAAAATTGTGTGAAAGGAACATGGAACTATGGTACTATGAGACGTCAAATATACCCAGGGCAATCCTTGACACAAACGTATCAACAATACTGTGATGACGGCCATAAAACGTTTTAGGGCCTTGATAAGCCTAGGCTTGCAATATTCCTGGTTCAACAATTTATTTGCAAGCAGCCTGCTTCGTTAAACAAAGTCCTCGTAGCAGAAACAAGCTAATTATTTAAAATAAATAAATAAATAATTAAATAAATATTTTAATCAATGATGTACGTACTACTCTTCATACAAATCCATTTGTTATGGCAACAAAACATAATTTTTTAAAATGTATTTTTTATAAGTGTTGTTATAATTAAATGATGAAAAATAATCAAAACAACCCAAAATGATAAAGCTTCTATTATCCGCGTATTAGTGTTATTATATGAAGTTCAAATTAATATGCTTTCTCATTTCGGCTCTTTGGGAACGGTTAAGGTTTAAGCTGTCATTTCAAAAGTGCACGTGGGTTTCGTGTTTCAAATTAAAGACAAAAATGAGAGACTAGTATGATATATTATGAAACCACGATTTGGCTTACAGTTAGTGTAATATGCGAATAAGGTCACGTGGCATTTGCAAAATTTGGAATATAATATGCAAATTCATAATGTTAACATATGGCGTTTAATTAACTCTTAGGACATGCTTTATATATAATTAGCCAAAGATTTAACACTGATATGGTATATCAATGCTTTAAAATACAAAATAATTTACATTCCGTAATGACGAAAAGTAAATAAAGAATGATCCTTGTACATGGCTAAATCCATATCAAATGTGTATTCTATATCAACCTGAGACCCAAATATGGAGTTGATATTGACGAATGTTTTATTTCGAAATAAAAACGGACGAGGAACAGATAAAATATAACCTTAAGTTTATTAGATCTGACAGTGAAGCTAACTTATATTCTACCCCCACCCCTCGCATAAGTTTTGTCATTCGGTCATGGCCCTTGGCTTAAGCACCTAAATTTGTTATGCGACAAGACAAATGAGCCAAAAACACAGAAAATATAGCCAGTAGATATTTATGTCTTTAAGACGCACAAAAACGTGTATAGGTAAACGACTTTGACCTGTCCGTTTGACCTTTAATTTAAATATTTATTATGGACGACTACATTTATATATAGAAAACAAACGGATTTTTTTGTATACATAATGAGAACACTAAAAACTTATCTTGTGTACACATTATTAAGTGCGAATCCTACTATTACCTATGTGTATAGAATGAACTCTTCTATATGAATACTCCTAATGAAATGTCAAACGGACAGGTCAATATTGTTTGCCTATGCAATAAGGCCGTTATCATATGTATTATACAGAGCTTTTTTATTTATACATTGTTACGGTCTAGGTATTAATTCGATCTCGTCGTCAATGAAAGACAGAATCGACAAACACGAAACATTTATAATAGCAATTTCAGACAAATTCTGCTGACAATTTTATTTGAATACGAAGAAATTAACTAGATTTATAAGAGATAGTTGTAATATCGCTGTCACCGCCAGACTGCAATCTGATTTCAAACAATGTTACATACAAGTCGCAGACACAACAACCACTTGAACACGGGCCAAAATGCGTTCACAAAGAGTATATTGAAAAGACGTTGCTATACAAAATGTATACAAAATAATTCACACTAAGATCAGCAGTGGTATAAGCAATCAAAATAGCAATTTTCCACTTGACCTTTAATTTAAATACTTATTAAGAACCAGTACATTTATGTATGGGAAGCGCATATAACTATGTCGTCTACGTCATGTGAAACATGCATTGCTTATGTAATTACTCCGAATCCCAACACTTCATTTGTATCAGGTGGATCATATATGAATACTACTAATGAAAGGTCATGCGGACAGGTCAATGTTGTTTGCCTACATTTTGCCAGAATGTTTAAAGCACAGATAATTACTTATGCCAATAAATGAAAACCAAAACAACGGAAGCAAAGAAATATTATGAAAAATTAGCGAAAAATATTCATAAAATAAAAGTATATAACAGTTTCAGATTGATACAGATTTACTAACTTCAATATTTGAACGGCACATCATGTTTGTTCAAAGTTAAACATTTAAAGTTACTTATTAACAAAGCACCGTAACAGTGTAACACTGTCACAATGCACATATTAAGACCGTTAGTATTGAAATGGTGGAGGCAAATTTGGGATAAAATCTCTTGCCTCAGTCAAACCAACTGACAAAATTCCAATCAACAGGATCTATCTGGTTGGAATTCGAACCTAAGTGACGTCATGTCTTCGTTTAAACAAACTGATGAAATGTCTAACACTAGGGTCCCTCCGATTTGAATTAAGTTCGAATTTTGTCAGCGAGAGACACTGTGGTCCGTTCTGTCCGAAATGAAGCTAGGCTATAAAAAGCAATGAGAACCATAAGTCTGCGACTTGGACCACTCTTTTATCGAGGTCCTTTATGGGATAAGAAAGTTTGGGACTGTTTGAGGTTAGGTTATGCTGGGTAGAATTTTCTTGCTGTTTTGTTAAAATAAAGTAATCAATTAAACACAAACAGCTACCGGTCTGTGCCCAAATCACAAATCCAAAAAAACAAAAATAATAACATTAAAAACTGAAAAATAAGTCAAATACGTGAACTTCCACCAGGTAAGTGAGGCCGGGTGCTTCGGGAGGGTAAGAATCCTATTATGTCTAGAACTATAGGAGTAAATTACTGATATACATGTAATTATAAAAAAACTATTTTTTTCGGTACGTTTAAGTAGAAAACCAATCCGTTTTGCTGAAAAACATAGTTTTAACAATAATTAGAAAAAGTACAAAAATAAAACCGTGAGTAATAGGTATCTTAAGCGTCTGAACTTTAAAAGTTATAATGGTAAAAGCAAAATAAACAAAGACATTGCTTAACTGAAGATTGGGATGGATTGAGTTTTAACTGATCTTATGGTCAACTTATTTAAATACGAACTTGCATTTTCTGAAATGTACTGAATATTAGTAAAAGATTAAAAGGAGATAGGAAATATTCTACGATTGATGTAACCAAAATTGCTTAATTTAAGTGCGCCGAACAATATCTAATAAAATGAATTATTTAAATAATGAAATAGGTATGTGGTTTTTTCTGAAATGCGCTTAATAATGAAAGTCAACATAGAGCTAAAACAAACATATAGTAGTATACCACTTTACATTGCGAGAATAAATTTTACGGTATATTGGGAAATAAACAAAAATACAGAATATCGAGTAAAGCCTTAATTAATGAAGTAATCTTTTAAAGTCTGAAATATTTGGGTAATTTAGTAATAACATCTGAAAAAACCAAACCATTAATTAAGTTAAAACTAAATTCCTAGAGAAAGTTAATACAAGCTTACTTACCGAAGAAGCGTTAGGAGTAAGCCGACTTTCATGACTGCAATAACCAATGCCTCCTTGTACAATGATATCCAGCTCAACCAATCCATAAACTTTTTACTCTTAATTTTCGGTAAAGGCTGTTTTGTTCCAGGAGACTGGCGTGGAAAATCCATGCAATTGTGATAAGGATGTACTTAGTTGTCTTCTGGGGAATATATCAATCAGTTTACATCTCTTGTGTGTAAAAGGTCTACCTCCAGTAATCTATAAGGACCCCATTTACTGATTTATATCCTCGTCCATTAGTATTCCCTATTGTAAAAACAGTGGTATTTAGATATTTATGTGGATTAAGCATTGAAAGCGATACACAATTTCATTTGCTTTGGACATTGACTTAAATCTTATTGATGCTACACGATATGAAAAGAAACTAAGAAAATTCTTTCGGATTCTTAACGAGAGGTTTTGGTTTCTTGATAAAATGATGGATCCATTTTTTCTTGGACTCATTTATCTAATAAAAATGACATATGTTAGAAATTTGATAGAAAGATATGACAGATCTTTGATAAAACACTGCTAGTAATATTCTCACTCAATGATCTCCAAACGAATGCGATATTTAAGTTCATTACTTTTAGATTCATCAAAAACCATCAGTTAGTATAATGATTCATAAATATTGCTTTTTAGAAATTTGACCAATAATTTAACACGAAATCGTTTTATTATTAAACATATTACTTCGCTTTAAGTCCATTAGTTTTAGATTTATCAAAAAACAGTAAAAATGATTTATGTGGATAAATATTGTTTTTGAAATTTGACAAACAATCAAACATTATTTTTTAAATATGTTTTACTTTTGGCGGTGGAATGTGATTATTACTAAACCAATTTAATTTTGCAGCTCTAGACGACCGTTTTTGGAATAAATTTCCCCACGAAAGTGCTCGGACCAAAATTTTGGAAATCAAAATATTTTCGGATGCTGAAATAATAAAAATATGAGAACCAAATATGTATTTTACCAAATCTACCTAAGACAATACTTGGAACGATTAAGCAAATCTCAGTTTTTAGGCATTTTTAAAAATTTAAATGACCTTTAAAAATGAAAATAATCAAATCAATGCATACATGTCCATGTTCAAATCACAATCTTAAAACTAAAGTAAAGTCTTTTAAAACTGGCAAATTAAGTTAAACACGGAAACTTCATCGAAGTGAGTCCGGGGGCTTCGGGATGGTAAAGACCTCCTGTCTAGCTAAATACACGCACCACGTTTGACGCTTAACAGTTCTTTAAATACGAGTGGGGTGTCATAGTGGAGGGATTGTTTATAAAGAAACAAGGGATATTGTATGTGGAAAACTTCACAATTGGCTATGGCCAGTGTAACCAAGATCAAGAAACAACAAGCAAACTAAATAAGAACATAAGGCAAAAATAACACATATAGAAACTAATGTTAAAGATGACGTTTAATAAACTAGATGCTAGAACAATTAACATAGAGTGGTAAAAGTACCTCTGGAGTGTCCAACCACCTCCCACTTACTTTACAACCAGTCGTCCCTAGATAGATAGCCACATTTAGAATTCAGAAATGATAAACTTTATTCTATAAAACTGAATTCTTCCAAAAAGAAAATATCTGTGGCGACAGGACAATAGACCTTATATTTTAATGCTTACACAAAGGGTTTTCCAGTGCAATTAATAGGTAATCATAGAAACCTTCAAAGAACATGTTAACTAGTGCCAAACACAACTGTTTCACATTTTGCCGAACGTTTCAATTGAGAATACTTTGTGCAAACGATGTACCTTTAATCGGAAAATGACATTATGAAGCCACCTCATGTAAGGTCTGTTTCACGTAAACATATTTTCTAAATAAAAACGTCCGTTTTTGCGACATTATTGGAATGATTATGTAAAATAAAGAAAGTTTTAAGGTTTCGCCTGTTCCTAGCCGCTTCTAGTCCCTAAGTAACCTTCCTCTTCCTACTTACTTCCTGTAGGAATAATAGAACAGATTTTACCAATCACCAAACTTCCGGTACAGCAGGAGAACACTGTGAGATCAAGGATTCTACTACCGACAGAAATCATGATAATGGACGGAAAACCTTATCAGGTCGTAGGACAATGGTGTCTGAAAATTCCCGACATTCCCCTCATGAATAAAACATTTGTTTTCATGGTTTTGTTTGACTACAAAAATAATTGCTACACATACTTATCGTCAATCCATGTATATAAAACAGAATCAAATGAACTTAGTTGATGTCAGAAATGAAGTTTTATTATTATATACTCAATATTTCAATACATACACTTTGTAAACAGAATTTATATAGACCCCTACCGCAGTTTTTCATATGTTTTTCTTTCTCAAAAATTTATTTTGTATCTCTTATGTAATTCAAACAATAAAATTATTATACAAATGCATTTAATTTACTGATAAAACCATATTTTGTCGTAACGAAATACATGGTATACTTTATTTGATTTGCATTAGATCTAGAATTAAAATAACTGTTTTGCAATTGAAGAATTACATTGATTTTACAATCACAAATACCGCCATTCTTGCTCATCAAGCGAACAACTCATTTAGCAACAGTATAATCACATTTTTCAAAAGCATAACAGTTAAAGCTCCTTCTTTGAGTCTTCATGTATTAGCCCTCTGCTCGCATATGGCGTCACCATGGAACAATTTTATTCGGGAAAACGCATGTATGTCCAAATATGAACTGTTTCTTTGTATTTATCATAAATGTGTTTATTTCAACGTAATTTATTGTTACTTCGGATATACTTAGTAAAAGCAACGCAAACATCTTCATGAGTACTGTGTTACAATACAAGGTCAATATCCTATAATTGTTTTCTCAGATGACGTGTCCTAGCATAAATCTCGTATAATAATCAGTTTCAATATTTGATGAAAAATGCATTTTTGTCTCATTTTAAAAGTATGTGTTTATTTTTAATACCATCTTTATCAGAAATCAATAAGCATTTATAAGAAAAAAATAATCAGAAAATTGACAAAGTAATTCACGAGTATAGAGAGTTTTTGACTGAAGTGTCAAATTTCAGAACAAAGACACAGTAGAACAAACTTCAAATTATCAAAACTTTAGTATTGAGTTATGATTTCGGAATTTGAAATTAATATAGAGTTATTAGCTAGAAATATGATATAATGCTTTGGAATCAACACGCGTATAATATATTTATGGCATTAACAAAATGTATTGATTACCTACAAGTAAGAGCTTCTGCTTTTTTATGTGTAAAAATCATCACCAAAGTGCAAATCTGTATAGCAAATGAAAAGCGGTCCGGATAGAGATCTTTTTAAACGTATCAGACAATTATATGAACAAGGCAGTGAGACCAGATGTACCAGAAGTTTAGAGACAAATCACACTCCTACTGTTGGAAATAAGGGAAGTAGGAACAATTGCTTATATAACTCTCTTTTTATTAGAAAAAAGTGGTAAAATGTATACCAAAGGTCAAGGACACTGCATAACCCCCTTATTTAAAAGAAGTGAGATTAATATTACGGAAGATAACTGTTACTGTTTTGCAGCAGCCGTGATTCAAAATTTACTGATATTTCTAACGTATCAAACTTCCCCTAATTATTGATGCTACAAGATGTCATTGAGGTCTAGGTGTGTCACCCAATGCAATAACATATGTTTTGTGACTGTAAAACGCATGTTAAGTAAAACACTGGAATTGTAGTGAGAAGTAACATCCATTAAGATAACCAAGTGCATTATGTCAAATGGAAATAATAAGACGTGGCCTTGATATCACTCGTGAAACAATGGCCAATCAAAGTGTTACAAACCATATGAAATCATCTTTTACAGGGAAAAATTAGTATTTCAAACTCTTATATATTGATCGTGCCATTCAAAGCAGCATTTGGTTAGAAGATAAATCTTTTAAAGAAAGCAATAAATTTTTAACCCACATGTATTAAAAAATCGATTCAATAAATTAAGTATTTTGGCATGATTTTTAATTTACAAGACTTATAACTCTTTAGTTATATCCCAATTCCTTAAAACACATAAAACTTCCAACAATTGAGCCCCGACTTTAATGAAACAAAGTAATTTACGATGCAACAAATTTACCAATATTAGACATATTCTAAACTGTAAAGAATATTTATAACAAGTAATAGTTTTCACGAATATTTAGATTGATGAAAGGTTTCAAAATCGTTATTGGAATTGTATGTTACTTGTTGATTAAAATTGAATTTTAAATGTATATAAAATTATGTTTTCTTACCTAAAGTATTCTCCATTTTTTACCCAATTATCACGATTGAATTAAAAGAAATATTTATTGAATTATATGTTTTCTTATTTAAAATAATGTGTTTTCAATTCTTTTACAATTGTAAACGATTTAAACCTCAGTTAAAAGAAATGAATTTAAAAGAATATATCAAATGTTCTCTTACCTCAAGCATCAAATGTATCAAATTATCAAATGTTTTCTTATCTCAAGTATTGGTTTTTCTCCATATCTATTAAAATTAAAACGATTTTAACACCAATTATCCGAGTTGAATTAAAATGAATATATCGAATTATCAAAAATTCTCCTATTGGTTTTCTCGAATTTACTTAAGATTAAAACAATTTAAACCCCAATTATCAGATTTAAATTAAAAGGATTATATAAAATTATCAAATGCTTTCTTACCTCAAGTATTGGTTTTTCTCCATTCTTTTAAAATTAGAACGTTTTTAACCCCAAATATAAGAATTTGAATTAAAAGTAATGTATCAAATGTACTCTAGCCTCAGGCTTTGTTATGTATATATATCTACTAGTCTTGTTGTGGTCAGACGGATCGTTTAGTTTTTGATTAAGACTTCTGATATTACCAAATCCAAATCACTACTGTTGATCAAACATCGAGCTATCGGAATGTGTTGATCATCCAATATAATCAAAATTATGTAAATTTTATTGTGAAATTTATTATATATTCATGGTACTTGCTGGCTGCGCTTTTTGTTACACAACTTAATAAAGTATAAGGTAATATATCATGCAGTGTGGGTCAAAGATCTACATAGAAGCAAACATAGCTATGTGTCAGACGCTTGATGAAATTATTAATTTGGAAAATGGAATTAATGAAACCAAGCGTCATAAACGAGCAGACACGAAAATATGAATGAGGTCCGTTATCTTCGTCGGTATACTACATTTGGGATAAAGTTGGTTTATGTCATGTTAGTGTTCTCTAACAAAAATATTTAATGTGATCATTATTCACAAGCGTGTTAAAAATCACATCATCTCTATCTTTCTTTCTCTCTTTTAAATGATTAAAATTATTAAGAAAGTTTCTCTTGAAAACCCGATTGACCGGAACCACAGTAATATCATTTATGAAAGCTCAATTATTTACAAGCTCCAGTTGATACTGTGAAATCTTCAATTTGTGTAGGTGTATCCCACAGGTTCGATCGGTTTTCTTGTTAAGCTATATCAAAATAACAATGAATGTAAGTGGTTTGGAATTAATTTGACATATGTTTGTCGGTGTTTGAACTTAACAAATAAATGTTTGTCAGTGTTTGGAAGTGTTTTATAAGTAACATGAGAAATGTTAATGTTTGGAAGTAACAATGGAAATATTAGCCAATGTTTAAAAGTAACAATGGAAATGTTTGCCAATGTTTGGAACTAACAATAGAAATGATTTCCAATGTGTGGAAGTAACAATGGAAATGTTTTTCAATGTTTAAAAGTAACAATAGAAATGTTTGCCAATGTTTGGAATAACAATGGAAATGTTTGTCAATGTTTAGAAGTAACAATGGAAATGTTTGTCAATGTTTGGAACTAACAATGGAAATGATTTCCATTGTGTGGAAGTAACAATGGAAATGTTTGTCTATGTTTGAAAGTAACTATGGAAATGTTTGTCAATGTTTAAAAGTAACAATGGAAATGTTTGCCAAGGTTTGAAGTAACAATGAAAATGATTTCTAATGTGTGGAAGTAACAATGAAAATGTTTGTCAACGTTTAGAGTTAACAATGAAAAGTGCTTGCCAATGTTTTTAAGTAATATGGGAAATGTTTGACAATATATGTCAGTAACACCGGGAATGTTTGACAATATATGTCAGTAACACCGGGAATGTTTGCCAGTGTTTGGAAGTAACATGGAACATATTTCAAAATGTTTAGAAGTAACATGGAAAATGTTTGCCAATATTTGACAGTAACACGGGGAATGTTTGCCAAGATTTGGAAGTAACATGGGAAAAGTTTGCAATTGCTTTGATGTGAGACGAAAAAAGTTTACCATTGTTGAAAAGTAACATTTGAAATATTTGCCATTATTTGACAATAACATGAGAAATGTTTGTCAATGTTAGGGAGTAATATTGGAAATGTTTGTCAATATTTGAAGTAACATAAGAAATATTTGTGTCCGCCATTGCTAGTACCTCTGTAGAATTTTTTCACGGTTAACAATCCACATCAGTGCCGTCCTCAACTTTCTGCTTCATATTCTGTGAACAACAGTAACTTTTGAATTCATTTCAAAATCCATTTTTAACAACTCTGTTTTCCAGTTTAAAAACTAATCGTGTCCACTGACTGATCAACGTAAAACTCCAGTATACCGTAAAAACGTTCATCATCATGTTTGATCATTGAACAAGTGTTGCCGTCGCCGTCGGCAGTTGTTAATGGTAACGAGCTAATCATGCGTCATAATTATATGACGTCATTTGTATTGATGCGCCATATGACGGTGGTAATTTGAATGTAAAATGTTGTTCAAATCAATTTAATTATCATTAAAATTAAAAATATTATTGCAAAATTATTGAAATTGTTTTTTAATTAAATTATAAGAAATAACTTTGATATTTTTTTGGTTTATCATTTTTAACCCCAAAAACTCTTAAATATACCGATACCATAAATCGATTATAATATCATGACGCATGCGCAGTTTTGTAGGGTGCATTATTAGGTAAACCGGATTTTACAAATTGATTTATGTGTGTTTTTATTTTTCAAATTTCATGCCAATATTATAATTTGTTCATAATCATTGCAATAAAATCAGAGCTCATTAAAAATTGATGTAAAATTGAATTAACTACAGCAAAGCCTACGTAATGTCACAAAATGGAAGCTGTAGAAATAAAACCTTAAGGTGAAATGATGACGTGATGTCATTAAGTCACGCGGAAAGATTTTTTCTTATAAAAATGCTAAAAATATACAAAAATGGGGGAGGATAAAAAAAAACAAAGAATATTACAATAGACATGTTACTTAGATTAGCTTACATTTCATTGAAATATACAGTATTTAAAACTGTTTCAAATATTTTTTCTAACAAATTAGAATAAAAAAATTATGTCAATCGGATATTTCAATTTCAGCAGAGCTAAAATGACATTTTGAGATATTTTATGGATTTTTTTTTTTATCATTTTTCAAGCAATAATGATAAAATATTGTTTTATTTTCTTTAACATATTCAAAAAATGTCAAATCATACATGTATATTCCACATAATCGAAAACAAGCATACCTATCGGAAATACAATATTTTCTAAACATATTTCAATATGCCTTAAAGGTCACCTCTATCTAAGGACCGCCTGCTAATAAAAGCCAGAAGAATTGTATTCCAATTGTTCTTTATTCATATCATTCTAACCTATATATGTAGGTCACCTGTCCATTAAGGCCACTTTTACTGGTTCCCTTACGTGGCCTTTAAAGACAGGTTTGACTCTATCTTTGTAGGTACTTTTAAATTACAAATATCCTCATTAATTCCATTGTTGTGAAAAATGTAAGATTCAGAAGTTTCTGGTTTCATACTTTTTCATTCCTTGAACATTTTTTTACGTTTGTCAACATTTTTAGGTAACATTGGAAATGTTTGTCATTTTAACATGAGAAATGATTGCAAATCAATCAATGGAATTGAAAATATAATCAACCAATGCTTAGAAGTTAGAAACTAGTGTGGTCGCATTGGGAATGTTTGCAAAAGTTTTAAAGTAACATGAGAATTGTTTGCAAATGTTTGTTTTTTGAAGTAATATGGAAAATTTTTACTAATGTTTGAAACTAAAGTCAGGAAATAAATAAAATTCAACAGAAACATGAATACACCCACATACGCACTTTTGGTGACAATAATAGTGTGTTTTTTTTTAACAAACCCGTCGTAAATTTTGATGTCACAAAATAGGGCCCAAAACTGTTCAACAAGTCAATATATTTTTGTTCTAAAAGTACTTCAAACCTTAACCATATGAAGGAATCTCATTCAAATAAATGTTAATTATAATGAAAACATTTTAAAAAGCATTGAAACTATTACACATCAAGAAGTACCACATTAAGATAACAGTTTAGTATTCTCACGTGTATAATATTTTGATTTATTTCACAGTTTGATTTAAATTTTAGTGTTATTTTGATTACGTTTTAGCAATACAGCGTATAATAAAGGCTACAAAACCATACCCCTAGGGATAGTGATACTAACAGCATTAGATTAAATTATTAAAATATCATTAGAATGAATGGAACCCATTACCATTGCTTTAGATAGAACATGGTGCTCTGCAGCGATAAAGATCAAATCATCTCGAAGTGACATTCAATATAAATAAAAAACATTTCCTAAAAAACTAATGCTTAAAGATTTACTTTGAATTTGAAAAAAATATGTGTAAACGCGGACACACTTTCAAAGCCGAAATGCGTTAATAAAATCTCAATGAAATGAGAATACAATAGCGAACAAAATGTTTCGAGAATTGAAGTTCCATCGAAGATTTAAATATAGCACTATGTCAGTTAAATGAAAACCAACTTTGAAACATTTAACTCCTCTTTAATTCTATGACCATAAAAACATAACGCGTGTTCCGTGTATATGGTTTCCTTTGATATTGCAAATTTCATGCACTGGTATTTTCAGCTAGAAATTGATGCCGTTTATTTCATCGATGCTAAAAATAATTACAGTTATAGACTTCGAAAGTTTTACACGATGCTTACGTAAGGGAGTCGAATTTCGGTTAAATTATGGATAGATAGTAGCCAAAAGGCTGCTGAATGATAAATTACATAGCTGTCGAAAAGCTATCGAGATATAGATAACGAGAAGTCGAGATGAGTTGCCGATTCGACACTAATTCGTTAACTTAGTTAAACTTTCAACAGCCATATTTTATATGTTGGTTTACATTAATACTCTTGCAGGTGGGAAGGAAGAAAGGGAGAAAAGGTGAGCGTTTGCCAAACCATACTTGCAAATATCTTGTTTCATAAATTATCCATTATGTTCTTGTTGTAACTAACATTTGATAACACTTTTCTTTGTAAATGAATAACTATTTTTTTTCAGAAATAATGAAAATTAGCATAAAATGAATAAATAAGAACAGACTTTAAAGACTAAATAACATTTTGTTTGATGAACTAATAATTGATTGACATTGGATTAAATTTACCTTGCTTTTACAAATTTAATTATAAGGCGTATCAAAAACCACTGATATGAACAAGGGCTATATAATATGATAAATTGGTGCGGTGCTAATTAACACACCAATAAATCATTTCGAATAAAAATATTTTGGGAAAGGAAAAATCAATTGTTGGAAAAACAGGTACGATTAAACCTTGTTAGGAAACACTAAAGAAACAAATAACGAACGAAATTAAAGTACAATACTATGAACAATATTTTTGAGAAAACAACATATAATGACAAGCAGGATTGTCTGGCTCAATCATTTGTTAATTTGGCAAGGGTCAAAGTGGTTGTGAAACTTATTGGTCAAATAACATACCATTAAACAAAAAGGAGGTTGTGCGCTATGGGCCTTCCCGGCACCACAATCTTAATAATTTTTTGAAGGGGGAAATATCTTTGATATGTTACCGAACACATTGCCAATAATACAAATGAAATAAATCCATAAAAGTTTTACACAAAAAATAGTTTAAACTGTCGTTATGTATCACTAAAGTACTGGGTGTTTGTCCAATTTTTCGAAATAGTGACGTTTTTCCAGTACATTTCTTCAAATTAAACTATGAGCGCAGTCGTGCTCCAAAAAGATATTTAAATTATAAACTAATGTTGCATAAAAGAACCACGTGTTAAAATATTTTTGTGGAGCACGACTGCGCTCATAGTTTAATTTGAAAAAATCGTCAATAAAATTGTCCACTGAAGTCGGGAAGTTATGGGGTAAGGTAAATTGTGTAGCACAGTGTGGTTAATATATTTCTTTCTGTTATGATTTTGATAAATAAGCAAAAAAAAATAATAATAATAATAATAAAATATATTTTTGTTTTTTTTTGATTACATATATTTTAACAAAAGGGAGTCGATAAAATTTAATGCATTTATAAATAACTGTTTAAAAACAACGCCGGTAACCGTTCATGCTGTAGAGCGGGATGCTACACATTTTAGGTATCGACGACGTCGTCAAGAACAACAACAACTGGCCACGCCGGCTACGTAGATCGGTCAACAACATTGATACACAATTTAAGCTACACATTCGCGATTTCAGTGATGTGCATATAATTATGTTACTTTTCTTTTTCATTTTCTTTCACGGATACTGTTATTTTTTGTCTGATAATATGGTAATACGAAAATGGGCTCAAATATCCTGACTCCCGACAGTCGGGACAGAGTTCAGTGACACCGAGGTGAATGCCACTTGTACCGTTTCGTGTGTATGGTTTACAATGTAGCCATCATAAATCCAATAATTTTAAGAAGCGGTTTTGAAAAATACGACAAATAAAGCAATGAAAAAATAAAATCCAGGAATATTAGTTGTAATTAGAGCGTAGATCGGATTACAGTAGATGTCTACTACGAATACCGTTGTCAACTTTCAATGTTGTGGTGGCGCAATAGGTAGCAGTATAGACTTATATTTTTATAAATTATTAAGATTATACCGATGAGGATAAATTTAAATCTCTCTCTCACCTCTTCACACAATTCATTATTTGTTAAATATTATGTACATGTATAGTAGATCCAGGTGCTTTTATTATTTTCATTTTTGTCTTTCGCACCTCTTAATTTTTCTTTCAATTTTTTTATTATAAATCTAGTTTTTAATTATATATATATATATATTAATTTTACTATTTCCCTTTTTCTGCAGCATATTTTTTTATAAATTATATCATAAATCAGGAGGTATTATTTATTAATTTAATTTTTTTCTCTCTTTCTTATCTCTTCAGGGAAATTTGGAATTATTGTAATACATGTAGTTGTTCTTAATAATTCACCCAGTTTATTTACGTACAGAAGTATTTATCATACGGTTTTGTTAGATCTTTTTCAAAATACAAACACATGTATACACACAAGTTATATATATATATTGCTGATATTGGAATGGTAAACAGGGAATCTCTCAATTTTCGGACTTCTAAGATAATTTGACCGTCCAAAAACTGAACTTCGGCACTGATTACTAGTATTAGTCCCCTCTCAATGAAACGTATATGTATGTCTGTCTCTTTGTTTGCCAAAAGTTTTATCCCCATCGCCTCCTTACGCTCTTATAAACATTTATGTCTGTACATCTTTTCTCTGTGTTCCCAAAATGATGTTGTCTTATGAAAGAAGATCCATCCTACATAATTTACATTTGGTGGTTAAGTACAATGATCTAGGGACTAGCACCACTAACATTTACACACATGATATTCTAACTTGGAGAAGGAGATCTTGATGGTGCTACATTTCAGTTCAAGTTCTACTCTATATACACAGCCATGTACATGTACATGCATATGGGATGTTTAACACTGACGGACTATTAAACTCATGTTGATTGGTTGGTGATAAAGACATCTGTTAAGATTCTTTCTGTTATACAGAGGCATCCAGCTTGCCTGTTTGTCTGTACCATAAGTAACTGGACAGAGAAAAACAGTGAATTTCAGGAAGGAAGTCTATGAACATTCTTGAATTAAAAACCATCACAAGTTCCATTTGCATGAGATGCACTGATCCGTATTCGGGTGATATTTACGACAGATACCTGACGGGACATTGCAGTTGTGTCTTTGGGGTCACATCTCATTGGTTGAAATAGAAAGGGAGATAATAACGACTGTACTGATTTTGCACTCTAGAAAAGAATTGACCGATTTTGATGAAAATTAGTTTCTAGGTACAATCTTATATGCTCTACATGTTGCGCTAAAAGTTGGTCATTGTGACCTTGTTTTTATGGGCCAGTGATTTCCTCTGATATTTGAAGAGTAATTGAATGAACTTTCGGAAACAGGATTTCTCAAAAACCATTTTATAGAATGTGATGAGATTACTGATTTTGATCAAACTTGGTTCATATCTACCACTTTATATGCTCTACATGTTGCAACACAGAAAAGTTCATTGTGACCTAGTTTTAAGTCCAGTGATTTTCTTTGATAATATAAAGTTTAATATGACAATTTTGATGAAACGTGGTTGTAAGTACAACTTCAGATGCTTTATGTATTTCAACACAAAGAAGGTCATTGTGACCTACTTTTTCATGGCATAGTGAAATTTTCCTGAAAGTTGCAGTACCTTAGATAGTAAAAGAACATGTCTTGTTATGAATGTGTATATGGAAACATCATAATTATATAAAAAAATAACAATTTCCAGAAGTCATTACACCTTTATCTTCATTCAAATACACCTATCATTGCTACTACTAACAAAATCAGTTCTTTTCTAATGTACAAGGTTGCCACATTGGGGTGACTTACCCCGCGATTGACCCCTGCTCAAACGCAATTTCTTGTTTCAATCATCCATTCCTATGGGAACAATTACATCCACTCCATATGTACATGCGTATATTTAGCAATCCGTTGCTATGGACAATTAGTTGCCATGGTAACAAATAATGTTTTATTTCATGTCTTTATACATTATGTAAACCATCAGTTGCTAAGGGCACAAACGCACCCGTCTTTATATCTATATAAGTATATTTAACCATCCGTTGCTATGAACATTTTGTTGCCATGGTGACAAATAACGTTATATTTTATGTTCTTGAACTTAATATTTACTTTATTGATAAATGTAGTAATGTAGAAAGATTATTTACACAAAAAATTAGAATGGGATGAAATCTGCCACAATATGTTAAAATCATAATGCGAAATATCCATATTTAGATTTAATAAGGGTCAGTTGCCATGCACCGTTGCTAAGCAACCGTACATCGGAACACGTAACTTTTTATGTTTTTACAAAGGCTTAATCTTGGACTAAATTCTACAGAAAAATCATTATAATCTTGTATGGAGCCAAAAATGGCCTATAGTGCACAACCTTTTAAGCAAACAAATTAAAACATGCGTTTTATCTTGATGCTGATATTTCTTTATATAGTTTTATTTGGCATTTTGCTTTCTTTTAAGTCTAGGTTTGTGGAATCTGGCTATTTTCAAATATTGTACTTCGTTTGAACTTCCATCTATTGAACTTACTTTTGTTACCAAAGCCATGTAGATAAACGCTTTGGTTTCAAAGGCATCTTTCAATATATAAAAACTATCATTCGTAACCTCAGATTATCTACGGTGAATGATTGATCAACCAGCCAGATCTACGTACTCAGAAGCAATGGAACAAGACATAAATATGTTTATCTGAAAATGCATGTTGAACATACATTAGAAATCATGTTCAATATTTGCTTGTTAAGACATTCTACGGTATAATGTTCAGACTTCTCTTTTCTTCTTGTAGTTTATGTAAGTAAAGCATGTCTAACGCATATTTAAGCTGAAATCTTCCATATGTACAGAATACTGTAGTCTGGAATTGTATTTATTATCCTTATCTTAAAAAGAATACCTCTAATATTCTTATTGCATGCTTACTACATGTTTTGAAAAATAATGCGAATATCTGAGTTGCAATATTTCAATTTAAATGAATTGCAAAGTATCATAAAATGTGAAAAAGTACAATTTAATTATAGGGAAGTACAAAAGTAAACATTTTTGTTTTTGTCAATATGTTTTAGCAACACTGTGTAAGCATAATAGATGTAAGAAAATAAAAAACAGTAATAACAATAATAATTTCTACTTAACCATCTTCGGTGGTACTATCGGGAATTTTCATCATTCATGTTTTGAATGCCTCCAATAAATCACAATTATTTAATAGTTAAGCTTTAAGAAAGGATCACCATTTTTGTATTTTGCCTACACGTTTATCTAACTTGCACGCACACTTAGATTCATAGCCTCGCCTAAATAAATTATCCTACTTTATCCCACATAAAATGTCCATTTAAGATAATTAATTTCATAAAGAACTACGGTCGGGTCCTCTATGCTCTCATGACTCAGCTGTTTATGTTTTGCCTCCAATACGGTTTAACTTTTAGGCCTCGTTGTCCTTGCTTTTAAATCCTGCTTCATATGATCCTTCAGAAACAAAATTGTTCTAAAGAGTTTTTCCAGCAACTTGAAATTTTGTATGCGAATTCACTATGTGGACTCACTAAGTACGGATTTCAAGTCTGCCAGACAACCGACTAAATTACCAATAACTCATAAATTTCTTGTTTCCAAAAATAATACTTTTAACTTCCAAGGCTAGTGGGCGTCTAGTCACTTGGTATGGAAGATTCCATAGTGGCTGACCCAATAGTTGTAAGATGGTTACTTGACCATTTGGTTTACGTTATAACCCTCTTCGGTTTCGATCACGGTCTCGTTTTTTTTTGTTGTGGTGCTCATTTAGCTAGTTTCTATGAATTCAATTTGAGTTGCTTTTCTTTCACATTTTGCTGTTCTTCTGCTGAGACGTATTAATACCAAATTCATCTCAACTGTTTCAGGATTATCTTTATACATTAATTAAACAGAACTGTACAATCAATGGTTTTATTGTAGGTACTCATGTAACTGGTTTTTTAAATTCAAATTGTTGATGTGCGTCTCATGGCTTTTTTGAGCGTTAGTTAAATAGCACCTTATCATTGGAAGTGTTTGTATACTGCTTTGTATGAATTCAATTTGCTATGCTTTTCACTTACATATTGTTGTATATTCTTATATGTAAATTGCAATTACCAAATTAATAAATTCATCTTCAATGTTTCACGACCTTCTTTGTACGTTAATTAGATAGAACCGCACCACTTTCGGATATATTGGAGGTGTTCAGATAAGCAGTTTCTATGAATTCAATTTTCGTTGCTTTTCTGTTACAATTTTTATTGCATATTCTTAGATTATGTAGCAATTACCAAATTCACAAATTTATCTCTAATTTACACTACAGAATCCAGCAGATATCGACCACATATCACAGAGCAGACATGTTTAACTATTTTCATTACATAATTGTTCAGTTGATATTTCCTTCTTATGGATAAACCATTCAATTAGAAAACTAATTCTAAAACATGAGTGATCACCTAATGCAATCGTTATTGAAAATTTATTTTAATTAACTTTCAACAATTTAACGGGTTTTTCGAATATATACGATTCTCATACAAGCTTCTTGATATTATTGATTATTTTGTTCCACGTTTTAGTTATTGACGTTAGTGGCGTATCAATCTTCAAGTTTTTCTTGTTCTTAAATTACAAATTTTATTCAAACCGACTCAAAACTCGACTTGTTTCATTTGTATTTACACGAAAAGTAAATTTACTCATGCCCCATCAGTGGAAGGGTGAAGGTTGAAACACATGAAGTTTTTCCTTGCATAACAATCGGCAATTAAGAGTTTTCGAATAAACTTCCAACTTAGTTTTGAGTCGGTTTGTGCTATTACGTCTTGTCAAATGATGGGTTTGCTGGGCGAAAATGCGAAAACCCACGACACATTTGAAAAAAGAAATACTGCAGCGAAAAGTAGAAACATAAACAAAAGGAAATTTTCGTCAACCACTTTCGACAAGTGAGATGACTAACTGTCTCGCATTAGGATACGCCCCAAGCCTAAGCGGTGAGAGGCGCTATGGTCCGTAAGCACGTTCAAAAATTAGGTGGTTAGATAAAAAGTTTCCTCAAAATGAATAGTGAAAACAAACAATTCATGAAAAAAATGCATTTATTTGGTAAAAGTAAATAACATTCTTTAATTCATTTTAATATAGCTGATTGGACAAAGTCATCTGGGATGTCATTGTAACTGTGTTTAGACGTCTTTTATTCAAATGTTGTAGGTTTTGTGATCGATCGCTAATTTTCAATGTCTGGACTACATAGACGATTGAAGTGAAAATCTATATACATTTACACCCTAAGGAATAAGAAATAGTTTGGGATATAAAACTAATGGTAAGACAAGTTTTTTTATCCTGATTGAAGCTTATCACGTATTTACTAATATCTCAATTTGATAACATTGCAGCGGACAAGTTAAAATTGGTTTTTGTCATTTTCTCCATTTCTGTCTATGTGAACCAAAATTACGTAAAATGTTTATGTAATCAGTGGTCACAATATCTGATGTGTTTAACTTATCTAATCCGTTTTATTTGTCTGTTGTATCAGGCGCGGTGTACTGCACTGACTATTGGCAAGATAATTTTTGTCTAGTTTCAGAAGTATTTATTCTATGTAGGAATAAGCACAAAGAATCATGAAATCTCCAATCATGTTAAAAATGTTGCAAATAATTGGACAAATAAAAAAAATACTAATCCATGTCCGGATCATTATCCAGAACCAAAGCAAAAACTTTTAAAGTGACAAATTTAGTTAAACATGTGAACTTCCACCAGGGAAGTGAGGTCTGGTGTTGCGGAAGGGTAAGCACCTCTTGTTTAGGTAGCTACACCCGCCATGTGTGTAATCAAAATTGAGAGTGAAAGGAACATGGAACTATAAGACTTTAAATATATCGAGAGCAATCCTGGACACAGAGACGTTATACTTATCAACAAAACTGATGACGGTCATAACACTTTTTAGGGCCCTGATAAGCCTAGGCTTGAAATAAGACGCTAATGTTTTCCATATGGGTATGCTGCAACCAACTCCAACTATGAGCACACCTTTGTGAGCTTTTCTGATCATAGTGAAACCAGCTCCTCTGAACAAAACGAAAACTTACAAATTCTATAGACAAACTGAAACTACTATTAATACATGCTGTAAAGAACTATAACCATGAGAATACTAAAATGAAAACTCGCCTGTAAAAAACAGAATTAACCAAAATGAAAATATTGTGTTTAAAACATTTTCGAGTGCGATAAAGTATACAATGGCAAAATAATTCAATGTACAGTATAAACTGCTCGCTATTCAATCCCTAAATGGTTTTGCACTCTCTATTAATAAACCCGTTCTGTCAGTAAATCTTTTTTATGTACTTCTATCAATAGCGACTCGTTAAGATATTACAACCAAATCAAATCCAGTCTCGATTCTCGTTTATATTTTCTTATCGCGCGATTATGTTGGTACGACGTCGTGGAAAACCTAATTCTTATCACTTGTTCCTAGGATAAAGATGTACATTTCACTGTGTAGAATTACTCTCTTTACAGCATGAAATCAAGTTTGATTGATTAGATTCGCCGAGTTAGGAAATTTACAACTAATTAATTTCATCTTATTAGAATTTGGAGTGGCAAGTGTTTTATAGATAAAGTACAATGTTTACCATTCTGTACACATTGTAAGACTAGCAAAAAAAACCACAGAAAATTTGAATTTCAGAGAGAAAGAATTATGTATTAATTTGTAATTTACAACTTTCATAACGAGCTTGATTATATTAAATGGCAGATGTATTGTCTTTTAAACTGGTTTTCGAGTATCGACAAGGAGGGGCCGAGAAGAGTTGCCGATTTGACACTAATTCGTTAACTTAGCGTTAAACTTTCGACAGGCATGTATGGTATTTTGTTTTACAAACAATATCTTGCATGTGGGGAAGGAAGGAAAGGGAGAACTGGAGAGTGTTTGCCAAACTATACGAATCAAAAGTGTTTATTTTCATAAAGTATCCCTTATGTTCTTGGTGTAAAAGTAACATTTCAATTACATTTTTCTTTTTCTATATTTGTTATAAATAACTATTCTTCTTCAGAAATAATTGAATTACCATAACGGGAATAATTGAGAACAGACTTTTATGACTAAACTACATTTTGTTTGATGAACTAATGATTGATTGACATAGGATTAAATTTACCGTGCTTTTCCAAATTTTCATTATTAGGCGTATCAAATACCACTGATATGAACATGGACTACATAATATAATACTACTATAAAGGCGCTAATTAACACTCCAATAAATCATTCCCACTAAAATATTTTTGGAAAGGAAAAATCAGTTGTTAGAAAGCAAGTACGTTTGTACCTTGTTATAAAACGGAAAACAATAACGAACGAACAAAATAGAAATACAATACTATAAAAATATTTTTAAGAAATCAACATAAAGCGATATAATGACAACCAGGACTGTCTGGCTCATTCCCTTGTGAATCTAACAAGGATAATTGTGATTGGGAAAAATGGAGGTCAAATAGCCAAAATTGTGAAAATAACATTATACAAAACTTTTAAATATGCAAATGAAAACATGTTTAATTATGCTAATATATATATTTGCATTTTGTTTTTGTTCAAGTCTTTGGTTTTGGAATCTGGCTATTTATTATTATTTTGTTTGAACTTCCATCTATAGTTCATTTATATATATATATATATATATATATATATATATATATATATATATATATATATATGTGTGTGTGTGAACTGGACTTTATTACCAAAGCCATTACGATAAAAACGCTTTGTTTATGATTTCAAAGGCATCTTTCAATATATAGAAAACTATCATTCGGAAGCTTAGATTATTTACGCTGATTGATTGATCAACCAGTCAGATCTACATACTCAGAAGCAGTGAAACAAGACATAAATATGTTTATCTATATTATGCATGTAAACATACATTTGAAATCACTTTGTAAGATATTCTACAGTATTATGTTCAGACCTCTCATTTACTCTTATAGTATATCTAACCAAAGCATGTCTAACGCGTATTTTAACTAATACCTTCCATATTTACGGAATACTGTAGTCTGGAGTTTATTGTTTATTGTTTAGAACTGTATTCATTATCTTTATCTTGACAATAATACTTTAAATATTCTTATTGCATGCCTACTACATGTTTTTAGAAAAGAAATTCAAATATCTGAGCTGCGTTACTTCAATTCAAATGTATTGCAAAGTATCATAAAATACTGCTTAAATTTTAGGCCTTGTTTTTCTCATACATTTGCTGTTGTATATTCTACTAAGATGTATGTAGCAATTACCAAATTCACAAATTCATCTCCAAATGACACTACAGAATTTCGCAGATATCAACCACATTCAGAGCAGACATGTTTAACTATTTTCATTACATAATTGTTCAGTTGACATTTCGTTCTTATGGAAAAGCCATTCAATTAGATCACTAATTCTAAAACATGAGTGATACCTGATTCAGTCGTTATTTAAAATTCATTTAAATTAACTCTCTACAATATAATTAAACAGATTTTTGGAATATATACGATTCTCATACAAGCTTCTTGATATCATTGATTATTTTGTTACACGTTTTAGTTATTGATAGAGGCGTATCAATCTACGTGTTTGTCTTGTTCTTAAATTACAAATTTTATTCAAACATATTAAATTGCTACTTGTTTAATTTCTATTTACACGAAAAGTAAATTCACTCATGCATCATAAGTAGAGAGGTGAAGGATGCAACGCAAGAAGTTTCTTTCTTGCTAAACACTCAGAGAGGTTTTTTATGAATTTCAAGTTGAAGCGGCTGATTTGTTCGATACGATTTTGTCGGCGAAAAGAACGAAATAAGACCACATAAGAAGATGAAAAATAATACCAAAGGACGAATTGTCGACAAGAGAAAAGACGAAACTGAAAAACGGCGAATGAACGAAATATGAAGTTGCTCAACCTATATTTGGTATTTTGCCAGTAAAATTTCAACTTTTTGCATGAGAAAATTTTGTTTTTTCGCACATAAAATCTACTTTTGAGCTTTAAGACCCACCACCAAAAAAGTCACCGTAGTGTTCGTAGAAAGCCACTAAATTAGTTGCAGATTACTTAATTCTATGTAGGAATAAGCACAAAGAACAAACATCAACCATGTTAAAACGGTTGTAAATAACTATTGGATAAATAAAAAAACATACTAATCCATGTCCGAATCACAATTTGAAAGCAAAGTAAAATCTTTAAAACTGACAAATTTGGTAAAACACGTACGTGAACAGCCACCAGGAAGAAGAGGCCGGGTGCTCCGGAAGGTAAAAATCTCCTGTTTCAGTGTTTCGATAAAATTAACTTTTTCGTTTCTCTGGCAACGGCGGTTATATTAGATTTGGTCGATATCGTTATTTTCTGAATGGAATCGATTACTCTTGATGCTAGCAATAATACTTTAAAATTTCGTGAAAATCGGAGAAACGGTAATCGAGAAAAAGGGGTTTTAAGGTTTTGTTACCTTTAACTGTTTCCATGGTAACGACATTCATGTTTCAAGGTTAAAATGCGGATTGCACATCTACATGGTTGATAATTTTGCTAAAAGTTAGATTGACATTGAGTAAGGCATCTCTGCAAAAACGGAAGTCAAACGTGTGCGGGAAGTGGAATAATAATAAGATTAATGAAGACAAGAGAAGAAACGGAATAAGGACAATGAGTCTCCCACACATAGTGGCACAAAATTGGGCCTAAAATTTTCAACAGTCAATCTATTTTTTTCTTAACCTATTACACTTCATCAGAAACATCTATACGCCTATATGCACTTCGAGTGTTCATGGGATTGTAATGTCAAAACATGAATGATATTTCTTTACAACCGTACGCGTTACACATTTTAATGGCATAAAATAGGGCCTAAAACTGTTTGACAAGACAATATTTTTTGTTTAAAGATTACTTCAAATTTTAACAAAAGAAGGAATCTCATTCAAATGAATGTTAATTATTTAGAAAAGATTTTAAAAAACATTAAAACTATTACACATCAAGAAGTTACGCATTAAGATAACGGTTTAGTATTCTCACGTGTATAATATTTTGATTTGTTTCACAGTTTGATTTAAGTTTTTAGTGTTATTTTGATTACGTTTTAGCAAAACAACGTAGAATAAAGGCTACAAAACTGTACCCCTAGGGACTGATGCTAACAGCATTAGTTAAATTATTAAAATATCATTAGAATGAATGGAACCCATTACCATTTCTTTAGATAGAACATGGTGCTTTGTAGCGATAAAGAATGAATCAGTGACATTCAATTTAAAATAAAAAACATTTCCCAAAACTAATGCTTACACATTTGTTTTTGTATTTGTTTAAAGAAAATGTATAAAGGCGGGCAAATTTTTAGAGCTGAAATACGTCCTTATAAAACTGTTATCACATACCATTATTATAAAATTTATTCTATGATTTTTTAAAAATGGTACAAAATGTATATGACAAAACTTTTCGATGAAAATGAAAAATATAATGACGAACAGAATTGAATTGAAGTTTCTTATAACATCATGATATAATACAGCCAACTTAGAGACATTTCACTAAAATGCATTTTATTCTACGTAAGATACAATAAGGACATCGTGTGTTACGTGTTCATGGTTTAATTTGATTTGCAAATTACATGCACTTCAGTTTCATGTTGATGGCTTCTTTTTTTCGATGATTAAAATAGTATAACAATGTTAGTTTACAAGAAATCTTACAGGAAGGAAGGAAAGGAAAGAATATAGCAAAATATAAAAAGTAGAGTGCATTAAGTTTGACCTTTAATTTGTATTCAAACAGACATATCCATGATGTAAGTATAAGGATAAATGATAGTAGTACTAGGCACCATGTGCTTATGGTGATGAAAAACGCTATCTTACCAGAATCACAGTCTATTTGTCCAATCTAATATTCAATTAAAGGTCAAACATGACGCACTATATCTAGTTTTATGAAGCATTCCTTATATTCTTTTTGTAACAGAAACATTTTAAAAAACCTTGTTTTTATTTTTTATAAATAACTACTAGTATTTCTAAATTTTCTAAAATAATGAAAATTAGCATGAGAGAATAAATAGATCAGACTTTAAACTAAACAACATTTTGTTGATTGATGATTGACATGGATTAATACTTTTGCAAATTTCATTATAAACGTATCAAATACCACTGATATGAACATGGACTATATAATATGATAAATAGGTGCTAATTAACTCACCAATAAATCATATCGACTTATATTTTGGGAAAGGAAAAATCAATTGTTAGAAAGCAAGTACTTTTGTACTTGTTAGGAAACGCGATAGTAACAAAGAATGAACGAAATGAGTTGACAATACTATGAAAATGTTTTTGAGAAAACACATATAATGACCAACCATCTGACTCAACCCCTTGTGAATCTGGCAAAGGTAATTGTGATTGTGAAAATTAGAGGTCAAATAGCCAAAATTGTGAAAACGCATTATACAAACTTTTAAAAGACAAATGAAAACATCTTTGATTAACTTTATGCTGATATATATTTGTTTGTGCTTCGTTCAAGTCTACGCTTGTAAATTCTGGCTACTTTCAGATATTGTATTTCGTTTGAACTTCTATCTATAGTTCATTTATATATGAACTATACTTTATTATCAAAGCCATGTAGATGAAAACGCTTTGTTTATGATTTCAAAAGCATCTTCAATATAAGAAAACTATCATCAGGACGCTCAGATTATCTATGCTGAATGATGATCAACAAGTCAGATCTACATACTCAGAAGCAGTGGAACAAGACATAATATGTTTATCTGAATATTACATGTTAAACATACATTGGAAATTAACTTCCATATTTGCTTGTTAAGATATTCTTCAGTGTAATGTTCAGACTTCTCTTTTCTTCTTGAAGTTTATCTAACTAAGCATGTCTAACGCAAATTTAAACTGAAATCTTCCATATTTATGGAATACTGTAGTCTGGTATATTGTTTAGAATTGTATTTATTATCCCTAACTTGAAAAAGAATACTTCAAATATTCTTATTGCATGCTTTCTTCATGTTTGGAGAAAAGTAATGCAAACATCTGAGTCGTATTATTTCAATTTAAATGAATTGCAAAGTATAATAAAATGTGACAAAATAATTTCGATTTAATTATAGGGAGTACAAAAGTAAAGATGTTTGTTTTTCAATAGGTTTTCAGCAACATTGTGCCATTATTTAAGCATAATAGATCTTAATAAAATTAAAAAAGTATAACAATTAATTTCGACTTAACCATCTTCGGTGGTATTATTTAGGATGTTCATCATTCATGTTTTGAATGCCTTGAATAAATCACAATTAGTTAATAGTTAAGCTTTAAGAAAGAATCATTATTTTTATTTTTGCCTACACTTTTGTCTAACTTGCACGCACACCTAAATTCATAGCCATACCTATATTATCCTATTTCACATATTATAATGGCCATCTAAGATATTTATTGTTGCAACCCAGATAGGAAAATCCATAAAAAGAGGTGCGAGATATCTCCATCTTGTACCCCCCTGTGCAAAATAGCCCACACGCTGTTTTTCCCGTTAAATTTTATCAATAAAATCAGAGGTGTATCGATCAGTTGAAATTGATTTTAAATTGAAAATTTTGTACTTTCTGATGCAAGAAATAAAAAAGTCGTTGTAATATTTTGGTCCAGAACTCTGCAAGATTCGTTCTGGACTAAATATATTAGAACTCGGGTTGCGATTTCCTTATCTGTCACCACAAGTTGTGATAGATTCTATTAATCTTATCATGAACTGACTACAGGCTCCATGCGCTTATGGCTCAGCTGTTTATTTTTAGGCCTCGATTCATTGCCGTTGGGTTTTCTTTTAAATCCTGCTTCACAAGATCCGTCCGAAACAAAAGTTTTCATAAGAGTTTTTTCAGTAACTTGAAATGTTGAAAGTATGAATTTCAAGTCTGCCAGACATCTATTGGCTGTTTACCGACTTATTTTTCGACATTTACAGTCAACGGTTAAAATTAATAACGGGGTATACTAAGTGACCAATAGACTTCTTGTTTCCAAAAAAATGACTTTACCTGCATGGCTAGTGGACATCTAATCACCAAGTATGAAAGATTCCATAGTGGCTGACCAAATAAATATGTAATGAATGTTATGAGACAGTTACAATTTGGTTTATGTTATTATTCTTTTCGGTTTTGATCAGGGTCTCTGTTTTTTGGGAGGTGCTCATTAGGCTGGTTTCTATAAATACATTTTGCCGATGTTTTTCTAGGATGTTGGAATAACCAAATTAATAAATTCATCTCATATGTTTCATGACCTTCTTTGTACTTTAATTAAATAGAACTGTACCATCTCCAGTTTTATTGGAGGCGCTCATGTAGCTGGCTTTTTAAAATTTTACTTGATGATTTGCGTTGCCTTTCTCTTGCATTTTTGTTGCATGTTCTTAAATGTATATAGCAATTACCAAATTCATAAATTCATCATTTAACTTCAGAATCCAGCACTACGATCCTCCATATCGACCACATACAGAGCAGACATGTTTAACTATTTTCATTACATAATTGTTTAGTTGATATTTCCTTCTTATGGATAAACCAGTCAATTAGAACACTAATTCTAAAACATGAGTGATCACCTGATGAAATTGTTATTGAAAATTCATTTTTTATTAACACCACAATTTAACAGGTTTTTGGAATATACACGATCCTCATACAAGCTTCTTGATTTTATTGATTATTTCATTACAAGTATCAGTTAATAACAGAGGCGTATCAATCTCTATGTTTTTTCTGGTTCTTTAATTACAAAATTTCATTTAAACATATTCAAAATCGGACATGTTCAATTTGTATTTACACGAAAAGTAAATTTACTCATGCCCCATCAGTGGAAGGGTAAGGTTGAAACGCATGAAGTTTTTCCTTGCATACCACTCGACAACTTAATTTTTTTTTAATTTACTTCAAGGTAAATTGAATGATTTTTGCTATTTCGTCTATTCTATGATGGGTTTGCTGGGCGAAAATGCGAAAACCCACGACACATTCAAAAAGAAATACTGCAGCGAAAAGTAGAAAAATAAACAAAAGGAAATTTACGTCAACCACTTTCAACAAGTAAGATAGCAAACTGTCTCGCATTAGGATACGTCCCAAGCGTAAGCGGTGAGAGGCGCTATGGTCCGTAAGCGCGTTCGTTAATTAGGTGGTTAAATAAAAAGTTTCCTCATAATGAATAGTGAAAACAAACAATTCCTGAAGAAAAAATGCATTTATTTGGTAAAAGTAAATAACATTCTTTAATTCATTTTAATATAGCTGATTGGACAAAGTCATCTGGGATGTCATTGTAATTGTGTTTACACGTCTTTTATCAAAATGTTGTAGGTTTTGTGATCGATCGCTAATTTTCAATGTCTGGACTGTATACGATCAAGTGAAAATCTATATACATTTACACCCTAAAGAATAAGAAATAGTTTGGGATATAAACTAATGTTTGACAAGTTTTTTATCCTGATTGAAGCTTACCTCGTATTTACCAATATCTCAGTTTGATAACATTGCATCGGACAACTTTAAAATTGGTTTTTGTCATTTTCTCCATTTCTGTCTATGTGAACCAAAATTAAGTAAAATGTTTATGTAATCAGTGGTCACAATATCTAATGTGTTTAAGTTATATAATCCGTTTCATTTGGCTGTTGTATCAGGCGTGGTGTACTGCACTGACTATTGGCAAGATAATTTTTGTTTAGTTTCAGAAGTATTTATTCTAAGTAGAAATAAGCACAAAGAACCAAGAAATCTTCAGTCATGTTTAAAATGTTGCAAATAATTGGAAAAATCAAAAACATACTAATCCATGTCCGAATCATTATTCAGAACCAAAGCAAAAACTTTAAAACTGATACATTTGGTTAAACAACTGGACAAATCAAAACTAAACATACTAATCCATTTCGGAATTATGATTCAGAACCAAAGCAAAAACTTTTAAACTGACAATTTTTGTTAAACACGTGAACTTCCACCAGGGAAGTGAGGGCGGGTGTTCCGGTAGGGTAAGAGCCTCCTGATTAGCTAGCTACACCCGTCATGTGTGTAATTAAAATTGGGAGTGAAAGAAACATGGAACTATGAGACGTCAAATATATCGAGGGCAATCCTTGACACAGAGACGTCATACTTATCACCAAAACTGTGATGACGGTCATAACACTTTTTAGGGTTCTGATAAGCCTAGGCTTGAAATAAGACACTAATGTTTTTCATATGGGTATGCTGAAACCAATTCCCTCTGAAACTATTATACTAACACATCCTCTGAGTATACTGAAAACAAAAAACTCATCTGATTATATTTGAAATATGACCCTTTCTGGTTATACGGAATTGACCAACTTCTGTGAGCAGACTTCTGTGAACCTTTTCTGATCACAATGCGAATGAAAACAGTCCTTCTAAACAAAACGAAAACCAACAAATTCTAAAAGCATATTGAAACTACTATTAAAACATGATGAAAACAAACAATTCCCTGAGCATTCTGAAATGAGCAACTTGTCTGAAAACATTAATCCAAGAAAAACAAAAATCAACCAAAATGAAGTTTGTGTTCAAAACATTCTTCGAGTGTCAGATAGTATACTGAAATGAAAAAAACCCTTCAAAGTACAGTATATAAACTGCTTGCAAGAGAGAATACAATTGCAGAAACATTCAATGCACGGTATAAACTACTCGCTATTGAATCTCTAAATGGTTTTGCTCTCTCTATTAATAAACCGTTCTGTCAGTAAATCTTTCTTTAAGTACTTCTATCAATAGCGACTCGTTAAGATATTACAACCAAATCAAATCCAGTCTCGATTCTCGTTTATATTTTCTTATCGCGCGATTATATTGGTACGACGTCGTGGAAAACCTAATTCTTATCACTTGTTCCTAGGATAAAGATGTACATTTCACTGTGTAGAATTACTCTCCTTACAGCATGAAATCAAGTTTGATTGATTAGATTCGCCGAGTTAGGAAATTTACAACTAATTAATTTCATCTTATTAGAATTTGGAGTGGCAAGTGTTTTATAGATAAAGTACTATGTTTACCATTCTGTACACATTGTAAGACTAGCAAAAAAAAAAAAAGGAAATATCAACTGAACAATTATGTAATGAAAATAGTTAAACATGTCTGCTCTGTATGTGGTCAATATGTGCTGGATTCTGAAGTTAAATGATGCATTTGTGAATTTGGTAATTGCTATATACATCTCTAAGAACATGCAACAAAAATGTAGGAGAAAGGCAACGCAAATCATCAAGTTGAATTTAAAGAAGCCAGCTACATGAACGCCTCCAATTTAACTGGAGATGGTACAGTTCTATTAATTAAAGTACACATAGGTTTCACACATGAAACATATGAGATGAATTTATGAATTTGGTAATTTCCTACATCTTAGAAAAACATCAGCAAAATGTATTTATAGAAACCAGCTTAATGAGCACCTCCCAAAAACAGAGACCCTGATTAAAACCGAAAAAAATAAAAACGTAAACCAAATTGTAATTGTCTCATAACATTCATTACATATTTATTTGGTCAGCCACTATGGAATCTTTCATACTTGGTGACTAGATGTCCACTAGCTATGCAGGTTAAGTAATTTTATTGGAAACAAGAAGTCTGTGAGCTATTGGTCACTAAGTATACCCCCGCTATTAATTTTAACCGTTGACTGTAAATGTCGAAAAATAAACTAAGTCGGTAAACAGGAAGTAGATGTCTGGCAGACTTGAAATTCACACTTTCAACATTTCAAGTTACTGAGAAAACTCTTTTTGTTTCGGACGGATCATGTGAAGCAGGATTTAAAAGAAAACCCAACGGCAATGAATCGAGGCCTCAAAATAAACAGCTGAGCCATAAGCGCATGGAGCCTGTAGTTAGTTCATGATCAGATTAATAGAATCTATGACAGATAAGGAAATCGCAACCCGAGTTCTAATATATTTAGTCCAGAACGAAGCTTGCAGAGTTCTGGACCAAATATATTACAACGACAAATTCTATTTCTTGCATCAGAAAGTACAATTTTTCAATTTAAAATCAATTTCAACTTATCGATACACCTCTGATTTTATTGATAAAGTTTGGCGGGAAAACAGCGTGTAGACAATTTTGCACAGAGCGGGGATACAAGATGGAGATATCTCGCACCTTTTTTATGGATTTTTCTATCTGGGTTGCAAGAAAAAGTATCTTTGATGGCCATTTTAATATATGAAAAAGGGTCATTTATATAGGTGTGGGTATGAATCTAGGTGTGCGTACAAGTTAGTGGTGGCTGGTGCCCCGAGGATATCACCAACTCAGTAGGCAATAATTTCGTATTATTGTCAGAAATATACTATAATTGTCTAAATATTCTGCAAGTTAAAATTTGAAATTTCTTAAAAACTAAGGTATACTCCCTCATGCAAAGTATTTCCTTAGCTTAATTTGGTAAAATACATTTTGGTCCTTTGGGTAGCTTTTCAACATCTTCAAAATAATTTTGGTTTCCTAATTTTGGTCCAAGCACTACTGATGAGGAATTATATTCCGAAACGACCGTCTAGTGCTGTAAAATTAAAACTGGTATAATATGTAATTTAAACCCCTGAGCCGATATCTCTGCTGGTGGCTGGTGCCCCGAAGATATCACCAACTCAGTAGGCAATAATTTCGTATTATTGTCAGAAATATACTATAATTGTCTAAATTTTCTGCAAGTTAAAATTTGAAATTTCTTAAAAACTAAGGTATACTCCCTCATGCAAAGTATTTCCTTAGCTTAATTTGGTAAAATATATTTTGGTCCTTTGGGTAGCTTTTCAACATTTTCAAAATAATTTTGGTTTCATAATTTTGGTCCAAGCACTACTGATGAGGAATTGTATTCATAAACGGCCGTCTAGTGCTGTAAAATTAAAACTAGTATAATATGTAATTAGATAAAAGTGTAGGCAAAAATTAAAAATAATGATTCTTTTCTTAAAGCTTAACTATTAACTAATTGTGATTTATTCAAGGCATTCAAAACTTGAATGATGAACATCCTAAATAATACCATCGAAAATGGTTTAGTCGAAATTATTATTGTTATTACTCTTTTTTTGATTTTATTAAATCTATTATGCTTAAATAATGGCACAATGTTGCTGAAAACCTATTGACAAAACAAAAATCTTTACTTTTGTACTCCCTATAATTAAATCAAAATTATTTTGTCACATTTTATTATACTTTGCAATTCATTAAAATTGAAAATATACGACTCATGAAAACCTATTGACAAAACAAAAATCTTTACTTTTGTACTCCCTATAATTAAATCAAAATTATTTTGTCACATTTTATTATACTTTGCAATTCATTAAAATTGAAAATATACGACTCAGATGTTTGCATTACTTTTCTTTAAACATATAGAAAGCATGCAATAAAAATATTTGAAGTATTCTTTTTCAAGATAGGGATAATAAATACATTTCTCAACAATATACTCCAGACTACAGTATTCCGTAAATATGGAATATTTCAGTTTAAATTTGCGTTTGACATGCTTTAGTTAGATAAACTACAAGAAGAAAAGAGAAGTCTGAACATTACACTAGAATATCTTAACAAGCAAATATGGAAGTTAATTTCCAATGTATGTTTAACATGCATTATTCAGATAAACATATTTACGTCATGTCCCATTGCTTCTGAGTATGTAGATCTGACTTGTTGATCAATCATTCAGCATAGATGATCTGAGCTTCCTAATGATTTTCTATATATTGAAGGATGCTTTTGAAATCATAAACAAAGCGTTTTCATCTACATGGCTTTGATAATAAAGTATAGTTCATACATAAATGAACTATAGATAGAAGTTCAAACGAAATACAATATCTGAAAGTAGCCAGATTTCACAAGCGTAGACTTGAACGAAAGCACAATGCAAAAAAACTAGGATATATCAGCATAAAGTTAATCAAAGATGTTTTCATTTGTCTTTTTAAAAGTTTGTATAATGCGTTTTCACAATTTTGGTTATTTGACCTCTAATTTTCACAATCACAATTACCTTTGCCAGATTAACAAGGGGTTGAGTCAGATATGCCTGGTGGTCATTATATGTTGTTTTCTCAAAAACATTTTCGTAGTATTGTCAACTCATTTCGTTCATTCTTTGTTACTTTCGCGTTTCCTAACAAGGTACAAACGTACTTGCTTTCTAACAATTGATTTTCCCTTTCCCAAAATATCGGAAAAGTCGATATGATTTATTGGTGAGTTAATTAGCACCTATTTATCATATTATATAGTCCATGTTCATATCAGTGGCATTTGATACGTCTTATAATGAAAATTTGTAAAAGTATTAATACAATGTCAATCAATCAACAAAATGTTGTTTAGTCTTTAAAGTCTGATCCTATTTATTCTCTCATGCTAATTTTGCTTATTTCTGAGAAAATTTAAAAATACTAGTAGTTATTTATAAAAAATAAAAACAAGGTTTTATTAAAATATTTCTGTTACAAAAACAATATAAGGAATGCTTCATAAAACTAGATATAGTGCGTCATGTTTGACCTTAAATTTAAATATTAGATTAGACAAATAGACTGTGATTCTGGTAAGATAGCGTTTTTCATCACCATAAGCACATGGTGCCTAGTACTACTATCATTTATCCTTATACTTACATCATGGATATGTATGTTTGAATACAAATTAAAGGTCAAACTTAAGGCACTATACTTTTTTTATATTTTGCTATATTCTTTCCTTTCCAGCTGAAAGTACATGTAATGTTCAATATCAAATTGAACACGTAACACACGGTGTCCTTATTGTATGTTACGTAGAATAAATGCATTTCAGTGAAATGTCTCTAAGTTGGCTGTATTATATCATGATGTTATAAGAAACTTCAATTCAATTCTGTTCGTCATTATATTTTTTATCTCCATCGAAAAGTTTTGTCATATACCATTTTTAAAAAATCATAGAATAAATTTTATAATAATGGTATGTGATAACAGGTTTATAAGAACGTATTTCAGCTCTAAAAATTTGCCCGCCTTTATACATTTTCTTTAAACAAATACAAAAACAAATGTGTAAGCATTAGTTTTGGGAAATGTTTTTTATTTTAAATTGAATGTCACTGATTTTTTCTTTATCGCTACAAAGCACCATGTTCTATCTAAAGAAATGGTAATGGGTTCCATTCATTCTAATGATATTTTAATAATTTAACTAATGCTATTAGCATCAGTATCCCTAGGGGTATAGTTTTGTAGCCTTTATTCTACGTTGTTTTGCTAAACAAATCAAAATATTATACACGTGAGAATACTAAACCGTTATCTTAATGCGTATCTTCTTGATGTGTAATAGTTTTAATGTTTTTTAAAATCTTTTCTAAATAATTAACATTCATTTGAATAAGATTCCTTCATTTTGTTAAAATTTAAAGTAATCTTTAGAACAAAAATATATTGACTTGTTGAACAGTTTTAGGCCATATTTTATGCCATTAAAATGTGTAACGCGTACGGTTTGTAAAGAGATATCATTCATGTTTTGACATTACAATACCATGAACACCCGAAGTGCATATAGGCGTATGGATGTTTCTGGTGAAGTGTAATAGGTTAAGAAAAAAGATATATTGACCTGTTGAAAAGTTTTAGGCTCAGTTTTGTGCCACTATGTGTGGGATACTCATTGTCCTTATTCTGTTTCTTCTCCTTCATTAATATTTATTATTATTCCACTTTCCGCACACGTTTGACTTCCCATTTTTGCAGAGATGCCTTACTCAATCTCAATCAAACCTTAGCAACAATGTATCAACCATGTATATGTGCAATCCGCATTTTAACTTTCAGACATGACTGTCGTTACCATGGAAACAGTTAAAGGTAACAAAACCTTAAAACCCCTTTTTCTCGATTACCGTTTGTCCGATTTTCACGAAATGTTAAAGGAATATTGCTAGCATCAAGAGTAATCGATTCCATTTGATATCGACCAAATCCAATATTACCGCCGTTGCCAAAGAAACGAAAAAGTTAATTTTATCGAAACACTGAAACAGGAGATTTTTACCTTCCAGAGCAACCGGCCTCCCTTTCCTGGTGGCTGTTCACGTACGTGTTTTACCAAATTTGTCAGTTTTAAAGATTTTACTTTGCTTCTAAATTGTGATTCGGACATGGATTAGTATGTTTGTTTTTGATTTATCCAATAGTTATTTACAACCGTTTTAACATGGTTGATGTTTGTACTTTGTGCTTATTCCTACTTAGAATTAAGTAATCTGAAACTAATTTAGTGGCTTTCTACGGACACTACGCTGACATTTCGCGTGGTGGGTTTAAAAGCTCAAAAGTAGATTATGTGTGCAAAAAAACAAAATTTTCTCATGCTAAAAGTTGAAATTTTACTGGCAAAATACCAAATATAGGTTGAGCAATTTCATGTTTCGTTCATTCATCGTTTTTTTCAGTTTCGTCTTTTCTCTTGTCGACAATTCGTCGTTTGGTATTATTTTTCATCTTCTTATGTTATCTTATTTCGTTTTCTTTGCCGAAAAAATCGTTTCGAACAAATCAGCTGCTTCAACTTGAAATTCATAAAAAACCTCACTGAGTGTTTAGCAAGAAAGAAATTTCTTGCGTTGCATCCTTCACCTTTCTACTTATGATGCATAAGTAAATTTACTTTTCGTGTAAATAGAAATTAAACAAGTGGCAATTTAATATGTTTGAATAAAATTTGTAATTTAAGAACATGACAAACACGTAGATTGATACGCCTCTATCAATAACTAAAACGTGTAACAAAATAATCAATAATATCAAGAAGCTTGTATGAGAATCGTATATATTCCAAAAACCTGTTAAATTGTAGAGAGTTAATTAAAATGAATTTTCAATAACGATTGAATCAGGTGATCACTCATGTTTTAGAATTAGTGATCTAATTGAATGGCTTTTCCAGAAGAACGAAATGTCAACTGAAAAATTATGTAATGAAAATAGTTAAACATGTCTGCTCTGAATGTGGTTGATATCTGCGAAATTCTGTAGTGTCAATTGGAGATGAATTTGTGAATTTGGTAATTGCTACATACATCATAGTAAAATATACAACAGCAAAATGTATGAGAAAAACAAGGCCTAAAATTTAAGCGGTATTTTATGAGACTTTGCAATACATTTAAATTGAAATAACGCAGCTCAGATATTTGCATTTCTTTTCTGAAAACATGAAGGAAGCATGCAATAAGAATATTGAGTATTAAGAGTATTATTTTCAAGATAGGGATAATAAATACAATTCTAAGCAATAAACTCGAGACTACAGTATTGCGTAAATATGGAAGGTATTAGTTAAAATACGCTTTAGACATGCTTTGGTTAGATATACTACAAACGGAAATGAGAGGTCTGAACATAATACTGTAGAATATCTTAACAAAGTCATTTCAAATGTATGTTTACATGCGTAATATAGATAAACATATTTATGTCTTGTTTCACTGCTTCTGAGTATGCAGATCTGACTGGTTGATCAATCAATCAACGTAAATATATATAAAATGAACTATAGATGGAAGTTCAAACGAAATACAATATTTAAAAATAGCCAGATTCCAAAACCAAAGACTTGAACAAAAACAAAATGCAAATATATATATTAGCATAATTAAACATGTTTTCATTTGCATATTTAAAAGTTTTGTATAATGTTATTTTCACAATTTTCGCTATTTGACCTCCATTTTTCCCAATCACAATTACCCTTGTTAGATTCACAAGGGATTGAGCCAGACAGTCCTTGTTGTCATTATATCGCTTTATGTTGATTTCTTAAAAAAAATTTATAGTATTGTATTTCTATTTCGTTCGTTCGTTATTGTTTTCCGTGTTATAACAAGGTACAAACGTACTTGCTTTCTAACAACTGATTTTTCCTTTCCCAAATTATTTTAGTTGGAATGATTTATTGGAGTGTTAATTAGCGCCTATATAGTAGTATTATATTATGTAGTCCATGTTCATATCAGTGGTATTTGATACGCCTAATAATGAAAGTTTGGAAAAGCACGGTAAATTTAATCCTATGTCAATCAATCATTAGTTCATCAAACAAAATGTTATTTAGTCATAAAAGTCTGTTCTCAATTATTCCCATTATGGTAATTCAATTATTTCTGAGTAAGAATAGTTATTTATAACAAATATAGAAAAAGAAAAAATGTAATTGAAATGTTACTTTTACACCAAGAACATAAGGGATACTTTATGAAAATAAACACTTTTGATTAGTATGGTTTGACAAACACTCTCCAGTTCCCCCTTTCCTTCCTTCTCCACATGCAAAATACCATACATGCCTGTCGAAAGCTTAACGCTAAGTTAACGAATTAGTGTCAAATCGGCAACTCTTCTCGGCCCCTCGTTATCGATACTCGAAAACCAGTTTAAAAGACAATACATCTGCCATTTAATATAATCAAGCTCGTTATGAAAGTTGTAAATTAGAAATTAATACATAATTCTTTCTCTCTGAAATTCAAAGTTTCTGGTTTTTTTTTTTCTTTTGCTAGTCTTACGATGTGTATAGAATTGTAAACATTGTACTTTATCTATAAAACACTTGCCACTCCAAATTCTAATAAGATGAAATTAATTAGTTGTAAATTTCCTAACTCGGCGAATCTAATCAATCAAACTTGATTTCATGCTGTAAGGAGAGTAATTCTACACAGTGAAATGTACATCTTTATCCTAGGAACAAGTGATAAGAATTAGGTTTTCCACGACGTCGTACCAATATAATCGCGCGATAAGAAAATATAAACGAGAATCGAGACTGGATTTGATTTTGTTGTAATATCTTAACGAGTCGCTATTGATAGAAGTACATAAAGAAAGATTTACTGACAGAACGGGTTTATTAATAGAGAGAGCAAAACCATTTAGGGATTGAATTGTGAGCAGTTTATACTGTACATGGGATTCTTTTGCCATTGTATACTTTATCGCACTCGAAAATGTTTTAAACGCAATATTTTTTAATTTTGGTTAATTCTGTATTTTTCAGGCGAGTTTTCATTTTAGTATTCTTAGGGGAATAGTTCATTACAGCATGTTTTAGTAGTAGTTTCAGTTTGCCTATAGAATTTGTAAGTTTTTGTTTTGTTCAGAGGAGCTGGTTTCACTATGATCAGAAAAGCTCACAAAAGTGTGCTCATAGAAGTTGGTTAATTCCGTATACTCGGATGGGGTCTTTTTTCAATATAATTAGATGAGTTTTTGTTTTCAGAATACTCAGAGGATTTGTTCGTAAAATATTTTCAGAAGGAGTTGGTTTCAGCATACCCATATGAAAAACATAAGCGTCTTATTTCAAGCCTAGGCTTATCAGGGCCCTAAAAAGTGTTATGACCGTCATCAGTTTTGTTGATAAGTATGACGTCTCTCTGTCCAGGATTGCTCTCGATATATTTGACGTCTCATAGTTCCATGTTTCTTTCACTCTCAATTTTGATTACACACATGGCGAGTGTAGCTAGCTAAACAGGAGGTGCTTACACTTCCGCAACACCAGACCTCACTTCCCTGGTGGAAGTTCACGTGTTTATTGTGCTTATTCCTACATAGAATAAATACTTCTGAAACTAGACATAAATTATCTTGCCAATAGTCAGTGCAGTACACCGCGCCTGATACAACAGACAAATAAAACGGATTAGATAAGTTAAACCCATCAGATATTGTGACCACTGATTACATAATCATTTTAAGTAATTTTGGTTCACATAGACAGAAATGGAGAAAATGACAAAAACCAATTTTAAATTGTCTGCTGCAATGTTATCAAATTGAGATATTGATAAATACGCGATAAGCTTCAATCAGGATAAAAAAAAACTTGTCTTAACATTAGTTATATATCCCAAACTATTTCTTATTCCTTAGGGTGTAAATGTATATAGATTTTCACTTCGATCGTTTATGCGGTCCAAACATTGAAAATTAGCGATGGATCACAACACCTATAACATTTGAATAAAAGACGTGTAAACACAATTACAATGGCATCCCAGATGACTTTGTCCAATCAGCTATATTAAAATGAATTAAAGAATGTTATTTACTTTTACCAAATAAATGCATTTTTTCTTCATGAATTGTTTGTTTTCATTATTCATTTTGAGGAAACATTTTATCTAACCACCTAATTTACGAACGCGCTTACGGACCATAGCGCCTTCCACCTCTTAGGCTTGGGACGTATCCTAATGCGAGACAGTTTGTCATGTCACTTGTCGAAAGTGGTTGACGTAAATTTCCTTTTGTTTATTTTTCTACTTTTCGCTGCAGTATTTCTTTTTTTTAAATGTGTCGTCGGTTTTAGCATTTTCACCCAGCAAACCCGTCATACAAAAGACGAAATAACAAAAATAATTCACTTTAGTTTAAAGTTTATTCAAAAACTTTAAATTGCCGATTGTTATGCAAGGAAAAAACTTTATGCGTTTCATCTTTCACCCTTCCACTTTTTGGGCTTGAGTAAATTTACTTTTCGTGTTAATACAAATGAAACGTGTCCGATTTGAATGTGTTTGAATGAAATTTGTAGTTTAAGAACAAGAAAAAAAGGAAGATTGATACGTCTCAATTGATAACTAAAACGTGTAACAAAATAATCAATAATATCCAGAAGATTGTATGAGAATCGTATATATTCCAAAAACCCGTTAAATTGTGAAGATGATTCAAAATGAATTTTCAATGACGATTGAATCAGGTGATCACTAATGTTTTAGAATAAATATTCTAATTGAATGGTTTTTCCATAAGAACTAAATGTCAACTGAACAATTATGTAATGAAAATAGTTAAACATATCTGCTTTGAATGTGGTTGATATCTGCGGGATTCTGTAGTGTCAATTAGAGACGAATTTGTGAATTTGGTAATTCCTACATACATCTTAGTAGAATATACAACAGCAAAATGTATGAGAAAAACAAGGCCTAAAGTTAAGCAGTATTTTATGAGACTTTGCAAAGGCTCAGATGAGCTATTGCAATCTATCTTCGTCCGTCGTCCGTCGTCATTCGTCCGTCGTGTGTCGTGTGTAAACTTTACATTTCAATCTTCTCCTCCGAAACTACTGGGCCATATTTGATGAAACTTGGTGATTATCATGCCTAGGTAACAGCCTTTCAAAATTGTGTTCGGGGTTTGGCCACGCCCAGCATGATGGCCGCTGTTACTAAAAATAGCAAAAAGACAAAAAAATCTTCTTCTCTGAAACCAAAAGGTGCAGGCAAATTTTGATTGGATATTTGGATTCAGCATACCTGGGAACATTAAAATTGTGTTTTTCATGAAAATTGGACGAAAAATAGGTTACGCGTTTTTTGCGTAAATTTACGTAATTTTTAAAATGAGACATTTATTGTTATAACTTCATAACGGCTGAAGATAATTGTATGGAGTTTTCACTGTTGATCTTGTCTTGCAATTTTCTTCCAATTGATGTCAAGGTCGAAGTCAAGGTCATGTCCCAGTTTTTGACCTTTGATAAAAATGCTATTTTTTTAACATTTCTTGTGATAATGATGTAGGATTTTCAGTTATTTGTAGGTATTGACATGACGATCATTTTGATACATAGATCAGGGTCATGGGTTCAAAGGTCAAGGTCACAGATGTCCAAGAATACCAAAATAGTTAATTATCTGCAAAACTATGAATTTTTTGTATGGGCATGTATATCAGAATATTGTAGGTAATGGCACAATGGTCATTTAGATATATGAATAAAGGTCATGGGTTCAAAGGTCAAGGTCGCAGATGTAAACAAGTACTGAAATGGTTAATTATCTCAAAAACTATAAACTTTTTGTATAGACATGTATATTGGAATATTGTAGGTATTGGCCTAACGCTCATTTTGATATATGAATGAAGGTCATAGGTTCAAAGGTCAAGGTCAAAGACGCGAACAAATACTTAAATGGTTAATTATCTCAAAAACTATAAACTTTTTGTATAGGCTTGTATATTAAAATATTGTAGGTATTGGCCTAATGATCATTTTGATATATGTATGAAGGTCATAGGTTCAAAGGCCAAGGTCATAGCTGTGAACGAATATTTAACTGGTTAATTATCTCAAAAACTAAATTTTTTGTATTGGCATGTATAATAGAATATTGTAGGCATTTGCACAACAATCATTTTGATATATGAATGAAGTTGATAGGTTCAAAGGTCAAGGTCATAGATGCAAACTAATACTTAAATGGTTAATTATCTCAGAAACTATAAACTTTTTGTATAGACATATATATTAGAATATTGTAGGTATTGGCCTATCGATCATTTTGATATATGAATGAAGGTCATAGGTTCAAAGGTCAAGGTCATAGATGCAAATGAATACTTAAATGGTTAATTATCTCAAAAACTATAAACTTTTTGTATAGGCTTGTATATTGGAATATTGTAGGCATTTGCACAACAATCATTTTGATATATATATGAAGGTCATAGGTTCAAAGGTCAAGGTCATATATGCAAATGAATACTTAAATGATTAATTATCTCAAAAACTATAAACTTTTTGTATAGGCATGTATATTAGAATATTGTAGGTATTGGCCTATCGAGCATTTTGATATATAAATGAAGGTCATAGGTTTAAAGGTCAGGTCATAGATGCAAATGAATACTTAAATGGTTAATTATCTCAAAAACTGTAAACTTTTTGTATAGGCATGTATATTAGAATATTATAGCCATTTGCACAACAGTCACTTTGATATATGAATGAAGGTCATAGGTTCAAAGGTCAAGGTCATAGATGCAAACAAATACTTAAATGGTTAATTATCTCAAAAACTATAAACTCTTTGTATAGGCATGTATATTGGAATATTGTAGGTATTAGCCTAATGCTCATTTTAATATACAGATGTTTTAGCTGTTTATAAATAATATATTGTAGCTAGACTTTAAATATGTTATATATAGCAAACTTATATAATAATTATTATAATTAATTTGCAAAAATACTTGCATATTATTGGCCTTTACTGCTGAAAATTTTGATATTCTCTTTTATTAATGTCATTGACCATTGAACCTCTGCATAAGATATGTACTCTTCCTCAGGTGAGCGTTAAGGCCCATGGGCCTCTTGTTCTTTTTCTTTATTTGTTATAAATAACTATTCTTCTTCAGAAATAATTGAATTACCATAATGGGAATAATTGAGAACAGATTTTTATGAATAAACAACATTTTGTTTGATGAACTAATAATTGATTGACATAGGATTAAATTTACAGTGCTTTTCCAAATTTTCATTATTAGGCGTATCAAATACCACTGATATGAACATGGACTACATAATATAATACTAGTATATAGGCGCTAATTAACACTCCAATAAATCATTCCCACTAAAATATTTTGGGAAAGGAAAAATCAGTTGTTAGAAAGCAAGTACGTTTGTACCTTGTTATAAAACGGAAAACAATAACGAACGAACGAAATAGAAATACAATAGTATAAAAATATTTTTAAGAAATCAACATAAAGTGATATAATGACAACCAGGACTGTCTGGCTCAATCTCTTGTGAATCTAACAAGAGTAATTGTGATTGGAAAAAATGGAGGTCAAATAGCCAAAATTGTTTTAAACGCTTTTAAATATTCAAAGGAAAACATGTTTAATTAACATTATGCTAATATATCTATTTGCATTTTGCTTTGGTTCAAGTCTTTGGTTTTGGAATCTGGCTATTTTTAAATATTGTATTTCGTTTGAACTTCCATCTATAGTTCATTTATATATATATATATATATATATATATATATATGAACTGGACTTTATTACCAAAGACATTTAGATAAAAACGCTTTGTTTATGATTTCAAAGGCATCTTTCAATATATAGAAAACTATCATTCGAAGCTTAGATAATTTACGCTGATGATTGATCAATCAGTCATATCTACATACTCAGAAGCAGTGAAACAAGACATAAATATGTTTATCTATATTATGCATGTAAACATACATTTGAAATCACTTTGTAAGATATTCTACAGTATTATGTTCAGACCTCTCATTTACTCTTGTAGTATATCTAACCAAAGCATGTCTAACGCGTATTTTAACTAATACCTTCCATATTTACGGAATACTGTAGTCTGGAGTTTATTGTTTATGTTTAGAATTGTAATCATATCTTTATTTTGACAATAAAAACTTCAAAATATTTATTGCATGCCATACACATGTTTTCAGAAAAGAATGCAAATATCTGAGCTGCGTATTTCAATTTAAATGTATTGCAAAGTATCATAAAATACTGCTTAAATTTAGGCCTTGTTTTTCTCAAACATTTTGCTGTTGTATATTCTACTAAGATGTATGTAGGAATTACCAAATTCACAAATTCATCTCTAATTGACACTACAGAATTTCGCAGATATCAACCACATTCAAAGCAGACATGTTTAACTATTTTCATTACATAATTGTTCAGTTGACATTTAGTTCTGATGGAAAAACCATTCAATTAGAATATTAATTCTAAAACATGAGTGATCACCTGATTCAATCGTTATTGAAAATTCATTTTGATTCATCTTCACAATTTAACGGGTTTTTGGAATATATACGATTCTCATACAATCTTCTGGATATTATTGATTATTTTGTTACACGTTTTAGTAAATTAATTGAGGCGTATCAATCTTCGTTTTTTTCTTGTTCCTAAACTACAAATTTCATTCAAACATATTCAAATCGGACACGTTTCATTTGTATTACACGAAAAGTAAATTTACTCAAGCCTAAAAAGTGGAAGGGTGAAAGATGAAACGCATAAAGTTTTTTCCTTGCATAACAATCGGCAATTCAGGTTTTGAATAAACTTTAAACTAAAGTGAATTATTTTTGTTATTTCGTCTTTTCTATGACGGGTTTGCTGGGCGTAAATGCGAAAACCCACGACACATTTAAAAAAAGAAATACTGCAGCGAAAAGTAGAAAAATAAACAAAAGGAAATTTACGTCAACCACTTTCGACAAGTGACACGACAACTGTCTCGCATTAGGATACGTCCCAAGCCTAAGAGGTGAGAGGCGCTATGGTCCGTAGCGCGTTCGTAAATTAGGTGGTTAGATAAAAAGTTTTGCTTAAAATGAATAGTGAAAACAAACAATTCATAAAGAAAAAATGCATTTATTTGGTAAAAGTAAATAACATTCTTTAATTCATTTTAATATAGCTGATTGGAAAAAGTCATCTGGGATGTCATTGTAATTGTGTTTACACGTCTTTTATTCAAAATGTTATAGGTTTTGTGATCGATCGCTAATTTCAATGTCTGGACTACATAGACGATCGAAGTGAAAACTATATACATTTACATCTAAGGAATAAGAAATAGTTTGGGATATAAAACTAATGTTAAGACAAGTTTTTTTATCCGATTGAAGCTTATCGGTATTTACTAAATCTCAATTTGATAACATTGCAGCGGACAATTTAAATTGGTTTTGTCATTTTCTCCATTTCTGTCAATGTGAACCAAAAATTACGTAAAATGATTATGTAATCAGTGGTCACAATATCTAATGTGTTTAAAGTATCTAATCCGTGTAATTTGTCTGATGCATCATGCATGGTGTACTGACCATTGGCAAAGTAATTTTGCTTAGATATTACTTCATTCTATGTAGAAATAAGCACAAAATACAAAAAATGTCAATCATGTTAAAATGTTGCAAATAATTGGATAAACAAAAAATAATCATACAAATCAATTCGGAACCAAAGAAAACACTTTAAAACTAACAAGTTTGGTTAAACACGTGAAATTAATCAGTGAATTGAGGCCGGGTTCTCCGGGTAAGCACCCCCTGTTTAGCTAGCTACACCCGCAACGTGCGTCATCAAAATTGAAAGCGAACGAAACATGGAACTATGGGACGTCAAATATATCTAGGGCAATACTGAATATAGAGGCGTCTAGTTATCAACAAAACTGTGATGACATCCATACCACTTTTGATGGCCCTGATAAGCCTAGGAATGAAATAAGACACTAATGGTTTTCATATGGGTATGCTGAAACCAACGCCTTCTGTACCAACAAATCCTCTCAGCATGTTGAAAACAAAAACGCATCTGATTATATTTAAAATAAGACCCCATCTGAGTACACGGAATTGACCAACTTTTGTGAGCACACTTCTGTAAGACTTCTCTGACAAAGCTCCTCTGAACAAAACGAAACTAACAACTTCTATAGGCATATTGAAACCACTATTAAAACATGATGAAAACAAACAATTCCCCTGAGCATTCTGAAATGAGCAACTTGTCTGAAAACATTAATCCAAGAAATACAAAAATGAAGTTTGTGTTCAAAACATTCTTTGAGTGCCAGATAGTATACTGAAATGAAAAAACCCCTTCAAAGTACAGTATATAGACTGCTTGCCAGAGAGAATACAATTGCAGAACCATTCAATGCACACGGTATAAACTACTCACTATTGAATCTCTAAATGGTTTTGCTCTCTCTATTAATAAACTCGTTCTGTCAGTAAATCTTTTTTTATGTACTTCTATCAATAGCGACTCGTTAGGATATTACAACCACATCAAATCCAGTCTCGATTCTCGTTTATATTTTCTTATCTCGCGATTATATTGGTACGACGTCGTGGAAAACCTAATTCTTATCACTTGTTCCTAGGATAAAGATGTACATTTCACTGTGTAGAATTACTCTCATTACAGCATGAAATCAAGTTTGATTGATTAGATTCGCCGAGTTAGGAAATTTACAACTAATTAATTTCATCTTATTAGAATTTGGAGTGGCAAGTGTTTTATAGATAAAGTACAATGTTTACCATTCTGTACACATTGTGAGACTAGCAAAAAAACCCACAGAAAATTTGAATTTCAGAGAGAAAGAATTATGTATTAATTTCTAATTTATAGAAATTTATATAATTTATCACAGTATTGTTGATAAGTTTGATGTCTCTGTGTCCAGGATTGCCTTGGATATATTTGACGTCTCATAGTTCCATGTTCCTTTCACACAATTTTGATTACACACGTGACGGTGTAGCTAGCTAAACAGGAGGTGCTTACCCTTCCGGAGCACCGGCCTCACTTCCCTGGTGGAAGTTCACGTGTCTAACCTAACTTGTCAGTTCAAAGTTTTTACTTTGCTTCTGGATTGTGATTCGGAAATGGATAAGTATGTTTGTTTTTGATTACAACTTTCATAACATGGTTGATTATATTAAATGGCAGATGTATTGTCTTTTAAACTGGTTTTCGAGTATCGATAAGGAGGGGCCGAGAAGAGTTGCCGATTTGACACTAATTCGTTAACTTAGCGTTAAACTTTCGACAGGCATGTATGGTAGGTTTTACAAACAATATCTGCATGTGGAGAAGGAAGGAAAGGGGAACTGGAGAGTGTTTGCCAAACCATACTAATCAAAAGTGTTTAGTTTCATAAAGTATCCCTTATGTTCTTGGTATAAAAGTAACATTTCAATTACATTTTTCTTTTCTTTATTTGTTATAAAAACTATTCTTCTTCAGAAATAATTGAATTACCATAATGGGAATAATGAGAACAGACTTTTATGACTAAACAACATTTGTTTGATGAACTAATGATTGATTGACATAGATTAAATTTACCGTGCTTTTCCAAATGTTCATTATTAGGCGTATCAAATACCACTGATATGAACATGGACTACATAATATAATACTAGTATATAGGCGCTAATTAACACTCCAATAAATCATTCCACTAAAAATTTTGGGAAAGGAAAAATCAGTTGTTAGAAAGCAAGTACGTTTGTACCTTGTTATAAAACGGAAAACAATAACGAACGAACGAAATAGAAATACAATACTATAAAAATATTTTTAAGAAATCAACATAAAGCGATATAATGACAACCAGGACTGTCTGGCTCAATCCCTTGTGAATCTAACAAGGGTAATTGTGATTGGGAAAAATGGAGGTCAAATAGCAACATTGTGAAAATAACATTATACAAAAACTTTTAAATATGCAAATGAAAACATGTTTAATTATGCTAATATATATATTTGCATTTTGTTTTTGTTCAAGTCTTTGGTTTGAATTTGGCTATTTTTAAATATTGTATTTCGTTTGAACTTCCATCTATAGTTCATTTATATATATATATATATATATAGATATATATATATATATATATATATATATGAACTGGACTTTATTACCAAAGCCATTTAGATAAAAACGTTTGTTTATGATTTCAAAGGCATCTTTCAATATATAGAAAACTATCATTCGGAAGCTTAGATTATTTACGCTGATGATTGATCAACCAGTCAGATCTACATATCAGAAGCAGTGAATCAAGACATAAATGTTTATCTATATTATGCATGTAAACATACATTTGAAATCACTTTGTTAAGATATTCTACAGTATTATGTTCAGACCTCTCATTTCCTTTTGTAGTATATGTAACCAAAGCATGTCTAAAGCGTATTTTAACTAATACCTTCCATATTTACGGAATACTGTAGTCTGGAGTTTATTGCTTAGAATTGTATTTATTATCCCTATCTTGAAAATAATACTTCAAATATTCTATTGCATGCTTACTACATGTCTCAGAAAAGAAATGCAATTATCTGAGCTGTGTTATTTCAATTTAAACGTATTGCAAAGCATCATAAAATACTGCTTAAATTTTAGGCCTTGCTTTTTTTATACATTTTGCTGTTGTATATTCTATTAAGATGTATGTAGGAATTACCAAATTCACAAATTCATCTCTAATTGACACTACAGAATCCTGCAGATATCAACCACATTCAGAGCAGACATGTTTAACTATTTTCATTACATAATTGTTCAGTTGACATTTCGTTCTAATGGAAAAACCATTCAATTAGAATACTAATTCTAAAACATGAGTGATCACCTGATTCAATCGTTATTGAAAATATATATACGTTTCTCATACAAGCTTCTTGATATTATTGATTATTTTGTTACACTTTTTAGTTATTAATAGAGGCGTATCAATCTACGTGTTTTTTATTCTTAAATTACAAATTTTATTCAAACATATTAAATTGCTACTTGTTTAATTTCTATTTGACACGAAAAGTAAATTTTGTCATGCATCATAAGTAGAAAGGTGAAGGATGCAACGCAAGAAGTTTTTTCTTGCTAGACACTCATTGAGGTTTTTATGAATTTCAAGTTGAAGCGGCTGCTTTGTTCCATACGATTTGTTCGGCGAAAAGAACGAAATAAGACCACATAAGAAGATGAAAAATAATACCAAACGACAAATTGTCGACAAGAAAAAAAAACGGAACTGAAAAAACGGCGAATGAACGAAATATGAAATTGCTCAACCGATATTTGGTATTTTGACAGTAAAATTCCAACTTTTTGCATGAAAATTTTGTTTTTTCGCACATAAAATCTACTTTTGAGCTTTTAAACCCACCACGCGAAATGTCACCGTAGTGTCCATAGAAAGCCACTAAATTAGTTTCAGATTACTTTATTCTATGTAGGAATAAGCACAAAGACAAACATCAATCATGTTAAAACGGTTGTAAATAACTATTGGATAAATCAAAAACAAACATACTAATCCATGTCCGAACCACAATTTAGAAGCAAAGTAAAAACTTTAAAACTGACAAATTTGGTAAAACACGTACATGAACTTCCACCAGGAAAGGTAGGCCGGGTGCTCCGGAGGGTAAAAACTTCCTGTTTCAGTGTTTCGATAAAATTAACTTTTTCGTTTCTCTGGCAACGGCGGTAATATTAGATTTGGTCGATATCGTTATTTTCTGAATGGAATCGATTACTCTTGATGCTAGCAATAATACTTTAAAATTTCGTGAAAATCGGACAAACGGTAATCGAGAAAAGGGGTTTTAAGGTTTTGTTACCTTTAACTGTTTCCATGGTAACGACATTCATGTTTCAAAGTTAAAATGCGGATTGCACATCTACATGGTTGATAAATTGTTGCTAAAAGTTAGATTGACATTGAGTAAGGCATCTCTGCAAAAACGGGAAGTCAAACGTGTGCGGGAAGTGGAATAATAATAAAGATTAATGAAGACAAGAGAAGAAACGGAATAAGGACAATGAGTCTCCCACACATAGTGGCACAAAATTGGGACTAAATCTTTTCAACAAGTCAATATATTTTTTTTCTTAACCTATTACACTTCACCAGAAAAATCCATACGCCTATATGCACTTCGAGTGTTCATGGGATTGTAATGTCTAAACATGAATGATATTTCTTTACAAACCGTACGCGTTACACATTTCAATGGCATAAAATAGGGCCTAAAACTGTTCAACAAGACAATTTATTTTTGTTCTAAAATTTTAACAAAATGAAGGAATCTCATTCAAATGAATGTTAATTATTTAGAAAAGATTTTAAAAAACATTAAAACTATTACACATCAAGAAGATACGCATTAAGATAACGGTTTAGTATTCTCACGTGTATAATATTTTGATTTCTTTCACAGTTTGATTTAAATTTTTAGTGTTATTTTGATTACGTTTTAGCAAAACAACGTAGAATAAAGGCTACAAAACTGTAACCCTAGGGATACTGATGCTAACAGCATTAGTTAAATTATTAAAATATCATTAGAATGAATGGAACCCATTACCATTTCTTTAGATAGAACATGGTGCTTTGTAGCGATAAAGATAAAATCAGTGACATTCAATTTAAAATAAAAAAACATTTCCCAAAACTAATGCTTACACATTTGTTTTTGTATTTGTTTAAAGAAAATGTATAAAGGCGGGCAAATTTTTAGAGCTGAAATACGTCCTTATAAAACTGTTATTACATACCATTATTATAAAATTTATTCTATGATTTTTTAAAAATGGTACAAAATGTATATGACAAAACTTTTCGATGAAAATGAAAAATATAATGACGAACAGAATTGAATTGAAGTTTCTTATAACATCATGATATAATACAGCCAACTTAGAGACATTACACTAAATGCATTTTATTCTACGTAAGATACAATAAGGACATTGTGTGTTACGTGTTCATGGTTTAATTTGATTTTGCAAATTACATGCACATTCAGCTTCATGTTGATGGATTCTTTTTCATCGATGATTAAAATAGTATAACAATGTTAGTTTACAAGAAATCTTACAGGAAGGAAGGAAAGGAAAGAATATAGCAAAATATAAAAAGTAGAGTGCATTAAGTTTGACATTTAATTTGTATTCAAACAGACATATCCATGATGTAAGTATAAGGATAAATGATAGTAGTACTAGGCACCATGTGCTTATGATGATGAAAAACGCTATCTTACCAGAATCACAGTCTATTTGTCCAATCTAATATTCAAATTAAAGGTCAAACATGATGAACTATATCTAGTTTTATGAAGCATTCCTTATATTCTTTTTGTAACAGAAATATTAAAAAACCTTGTTTTTATTTTTTATAAAGAACTACTAGTATTTCTAAATTTTCTCAAAAATAATGAAAATTAGCATGAGAGAATAAATGAGATCAGACTTTAACGACTAAACAACATTTTGTTTGATGAACTGATGATTGACAATGGATTAATACTTTTGCAAATTTTCATTATAAAACGTATCAAATACCACTGATATGAACATGGACTATATAATATGATAAATAGGTGCTAATTAACTCACCAATAAATTATTTCGACTTAAATATTTTGGGAAAGGAAAATTCAATTGTTAGAAAGCAAGTACTTTTGTAGCTTGTTAGGAACGCCAAAGTAACAAAGAATGAACGAAATGAGTTGACAATACTATGAAAATGTTTTTGAGAAAACAACATATAATGACAACCAGTCTGGCTCAATCCATTGTGAATCTGCCAAAGGTAATTGTGATTGTGAAAATTAGAGGTCAAATAGCCGAAATTGTGAAAACACATTATACAAAACTTTTAAATAGACAAATGAAAACATTTTTGATTAACTTTATGCTGATATATATTTGTTTTGTTTTTTTTTTGCATTGTGCTTTAGTTCAAGTCTACGCTTGTAAATTCTGGCTACTTTCAGATATTGTATTTCGTTTAAACTTCCATCTATAGTTCATTTATATATGAACTATACTTTATTATCAAAGCCATGTAGATGAAAACGCTTTGTTTATGATTTCAAAAGCATCTTCAATATATAGAAAACTATCATCAGGACGCTCAGATTATCTATGCTGAATGATGATCAACAAGTCAGATCTACATACTCAGAAGCAGTGGAACAAGACATAATATGTTTATCTGAATATACATGTTAAACATACATTGGAAATTAACTTCCATATTTGCTTGTTAAGATATTCTTCAGTGTAATGTTCAGACTTCTCTTTTCTTCTTGAAGTTTATCTAACTAAGCATGTCTAACGCAAATTTAAACTGAAATCTTCCATATTTATGGAAATAGTCTGGAGTATATTGTTTAGAATTGTATTTATTATCCCTAACTTGAAAAAGAATACTTCAAATATTCTTATTGCATGCTTTCTATGTTTGGAGAAAAGTAATGCAAACATCTGAGTCGTATTATTTCAATTTAAATGAATTGCAAAGTATAATAAAATGTGAAAATAATTTCGATTTAATTATGAGGGAGTACAAAAGTAAAGATTTTGTTTTATCAATAGGTTTTCAGCAACATTGTGCCATTATTTAAGCATAATAGATTTAATAAAATTAAAAAAAGTAACAACAATAATAATTTCGACTTAACCATCTTCGGTGGTATTATTTAGGATGTTCATCATTCATGTTTTGAATGCCTTGAATAAATCACAATTAGTTAATAGTTAAGCTTTAAGAAAAGAATCATTATATTATTATTTTTTTTTGCCTACACTTTTATCTAACTTGTACGCACACCTAGATTCATACCCACCTATATAATGATCCTATTTCACATATTATAATGGCCATCAAAGATACTTTATTCTTGCAACCCAGATAGGAAAATCCATAAAAAGAGAGGTGCGAGATATCTCCATCTTGTACCCCCCTGTGCAAAATAGCCCACACGCTGTTTTTCCCAAATTTTATCAATAAAATCAGAGGTGTATCGATCAGTTGAAATTGATTTTAAATTGAAAATTTTGTACTTTCTGATGCAAGAAATAAATAGTCGTTGTAATATATTTGGTCCAGAACTCTGCAAGATTCGTTCTGGACTAAATATATTAGAACTCGGGTTGCGATTTCCTTATCTGTCACCACAAGTTGTGATAGATTCTATTAATCTTATCATGAACTAACTACAGGCTCCATGCGCTTATGGCTCAGCTGTTATTTTTAGTTTAGCCTCGATTCATTGCCGTTGGGTTTTCTTTTAAATCCTGCTTCACAAGATCCGTCCGAAACATAAGAGTTTTTTTTTGAAATGTTGAAAGTATGAATTTCAAGTCTGCCAGACATCTATTGACTGTTTACCGACTTATTTTTCGACATTTACAGTCAACGGTTAAAATTAATAACGGGGGTATACTAAGTGACCAATAGACTTCTTGTTTCCAAAAAAATGACTTACCTGCATGGCTAGTGGACATCTAGTCACCAAGTATGAAAGATTCCATAGTGGCTGACCAAATAAATATGTAATGAATGTTATGAGACAGTTACAATTTGGTTTACTTTTTATTTTTTTCGGTTTTGATCAGGGTCTCTGTTTTTTGGGAGGTGCTCATTAGGCTGGTTTCTATAAATACATTTTGCTGATGTTTTTCTAGGATGTTGGAATAACCAAATTAATAAATTCATCTCATATGTTTCATGACCTTCTTTGTACTTTAATTAAATAGAACTGTACCATCCAGTTTTATTGGAGGCGCTCATGTAGCTGGCTTTTAACTTGATGATTTGCGTTGCCTTTCTCTTACATTTTTGTTGCATGTTCTTAAATGTATATAGCAATTACCAAATTCAAATTCATCATTTAACTTCAGAATCCACACTCCGATCCTCCATATCGACCACATACAGAGCAGACATGTTTAACTATTTTCATTACATAATTGTTTAGTTGATATTTCCTTCTTATGGATAAACCATTCAATTAGAACACTGATTCTAAAACATGATGAAATTGTTATTGAAAACTTATTTGAATTAACTCAACAATTTAACAGGTTTTTGGAATATACACGATTCTCATACAAGATTCTTGATTTTATTGATTATTTCATTACAAGTATCAGTTAATAACAGAGGCGTATCAATCTCCATGTTTTTTCTGGTTCTTTAATTACAAAATTTCATTTAAACATATTCAAAATCGGACATGTTCAATTTGTATTTACACGAAAAGTAAATTTACTCATGCCCCATCAGTGGAAGGGTGAAGGTTGAAACGCATGAAGTTTTTCCTTGCATACCACTCGACAACTTAATTTTTTTTAATTTACTTCAAGGTAAATTGAATGATTTTTGCTATTTCGTCTATTCTATGATGGGTTTGCTGGGCGAAAATGCGAAAACCCACGACACATTCAAAAAGAAATACTGCAGCGAAAAGTAGAAAAATAAAAAAAGGAAATTTACGTCAACCACTTTCGACAAGTAAGATAGCAAACTGTCTCGCATTAGGATACGTCCCAAGCCTAAGCGGTGAGAGGCGCTATGGTCCGTAAGCGCGTTCGTAAATTAGGTGGTTAAAAAGTTTCCTCATAATGAATAGTGAAAACAAACAATTCATGAAGAAAAAATGCATTTATTTGGTAAAAGTAAATAACATTCTTTAATTCATTTTAATATAGCTGATTGGACAAAGTCATCTGGGATGTCATTGTAATTGTGTTTACACGTCTTTTATTCAAATGTTATAGGTTTTGTGATCGATCGCTAATTTCAATGTCTGGACTGCATAGACGATCGAAGTGAAAATCTATATACATTTACACCCTAAAGAATAAGAAATAGTTTGGGATATAAAACTAATGTTAAGACAAGTTTTTTATCCTGATTGAAGCTTACCTCGTATTTACCAATATCTCAGTTTGATAACATTGCAGCGGACAACTTTAAAATTGGTTTTTGTCATTTTCTCCATTTCTGTCTATGTGAACCAAAATTACGTAAAATGTTTATGTAATCAGTGGTCACAATATCTAATGTGTTTAAGTTATATAATCCGTTTCATTTGGCTGTTGTATCAGGCGTGGTGTACTGCACTGACTATTGGCAAGATAATTTTTGTTTAGTTTCAGAAGTAGAAATAAGCACAAAGAACCAAGAAATCTTCAGTCATGTTTAAAATGTTGCAAATAATTGGAAAAATCAAAAACATACTAATCCATGTCCGAATCATTATTCAGAACCAAAGCAAAAACTTTAAAACTCATACATTTGGTTAAACAACTGGACAAATCAAAACTAAACATACTAATCCATTTCGGAATTATGATGCAGAACCAAAGCAAAAACTTTTAAACTGACAATATTTGTTAAACACGTGAACTTCCACCAGGGAAGTGAGGGCGGGTGTTCCGGTAGGGTAAGAGCCTTCTGATTAGCTATCTACACCCGGCATGTGTGTAATTAAAATTGGGAGTGAAAGAAACATGGAACTATGAGACGTCAAATATATCGAGGGCAATCCTTGACACAGAGACGTCATACTTATCACCAAAACTGTGATGACGGTCATAACACTTTTTAGGGTTCTGATAAGCCTAGGCTTGAAATAAGACACTAATGTTTTTCATATGGGTATGCTGAAACCAATTCCCTCTGAAACTATTATACTAACACATCCTCTGAGTATACTGAAAACAAAAAACTCATCTGATTATATTTGAAATATGACCCTTTCTGGTTATACGGAATTGACCAACTTCTGTGAGCAGACTTCTGTGAACCTTTTCTGATCACAATGCGAATGAAAACAGTCCCTCTGAACAAAACGAAAACCAACAAATTCTAAAAGCATATTGAAACCACTATTAAAACATGATGAAAACAAACAATTCCCCTGAGCATTCTGAAATGAGCAACTTGTCTGAAAACATTAATCCAAGAAAAACAAAAATCAACCAAAATGAAGTTTGTGTTCAAAACATTCTTTGAGTGCCAGATAGTATACTGAAATGAAAAAACCCTTCAAAGTACAGTATATAAACTGCTTGCAAGAGAGAATACAATTGCAGAAACATTCAATGCACGGTATAAACTACTCGCTATTGAATCTCTAAATGGTTTTGCTCTCTCTATTAATAAACTCGTTCTGTCAGTAAATCTTTCTTTATGTACTTCTATCAATAGCGACTCGTTAAGATATTACAACCAAATCAAATCCAGTCTCGATTCTCGTTTATATTTTCTTATCGCGCGATTATATTGGTACGACGTCGTGGAAAACCTAATTCTTATCACTTGTTCCTAGGATAAAGATGTACATTTCACTGTGTAGAATTACTCTCCTTACAGCATGAAATCAAGTTTGATTGATTAGATTCGCCGAGTTAGGAAATTTACAACAAATTCATTTCATCATATTAGAATTTGGAGTGGCAAGTGTTTTATAGATAAAGTACTATGTTTACCATTCTATACACAATACACATTGTAAGACAAGCAAAAAAAAAAAAAAAAAAAAAAAAAAAAAAAAACAGAAAATTTGAATTTCAGAGAGAAAGAATTATGTATTAATTTCTGATTTACAACTTTCATAACGAGCTTGATTATATTAAATGGCAAATGTATTGTCTTTTAAACTGGTTTTCGAGTATCGATAAGGAGGGGCCGAGAAGAGTTGCCGATTTGACACTAATTCGTTAACTTAGCGTTAAGTTTTCGACAGGCATGTATGGTATTTTGTTTTACAAACAATATTTTGCATGTGGAGAAGGAAGGAAAGGGGGAACTAGAGAGTGTTTGCCAAACCATACTAATCAAAAGTGTTTAGTTTCATAAAGTATGCCTTATGTTCTTGGTGTAAAAGTAACATTTTAATTACATTTTTCTTTTTCTTTATTTGTTATAAATAACTATTCTTCTTCAGAAATAATTGAATTACCATAATGGGAATAATTGAGAACAGACTTTTATGATTAAACAACATTTTGTTTGATGAACTAATGATTGATTGACATAGGATTAAATTTACCGTGCTTTTCCAAATGTTCATTATTAGGCGTATCAAATACCACTGATATGAACATGGACTACATAATATAATACTACTATGTAGGCGCTAATTAACACTCCAATAAATCATTCCCACTAAAATATTTTGGGAAAGGAAAAATCAGTTGTTAGAAAGCAAGTACGTTTGTACCTTGTTATAAAACGGAAAACAATAACGAACGAACGAAATAGAAATACAATACTATAAAAATATTTTTAAGAAATCAACATAAAGCGATATAATGAAAACCAGGACTGTCTGGCTCAATCACTTGTGAATCTAACAAGGGTAATTGTGATTGGGAAAAATGGAGGTCAAATAGCCAAAATTGTGAAAATAACATTATACAAAACTTTTAAATATGCAAATGAAAACATGTTTAATTATGCTAATATATATATTTGCATTTTGTTTTTGTTCAAGTCTTTGGTTTTGGAATTTGCTATTTTTAAATATTGTATTTCGTTTGAACTTCCATCTATAGTTCATTTATATATATATTATATATATATATATATATATATATATATATATATATATATATATATATATATATGAACTGGACTTTATTACGAAAGCCATTTAGATAAAAACGTTTTGTTTATGATTTCAAAGGCATCTTTCAATATATAGAAAACTATCATCGGAAGCTTAGATTATTTACGCTGATTGATTGATCAACCAGTCAGATCTACATACTCAGAAGCAGTGAAACAAGACATAAATATGTTTATCTATATATGCATGTAAACATACATTTAAAATCACTTTGTTAAGATATTCTACAGTATTATGTTCAGACCTCTCATTTTCTTTTGTAGTATATCTAACCAAAGCATGTCTAAAGCGTATTTTAACTAATACCTTCCATATTTACGGAATACTGTAGTCTGGAGTTTATTGCTTAGAATTGTATTTATTATCCCTATCTTGAAAATAATACTCTTAATACTCAGTATTCTTATTGCATGCTTACTACATGTTTTCAGAAAAGTAATGCAAATATCTGAGCTGCGTTATTTCAATTTAAATGTATTGCAAAGCATCATAAAATACTGCTTAAATTTTAGGCCTTGCTTTTCTCATACATTTTGCTGTTGTATATTCTATTAAGATGTATGTAGGAATTACCAAATTCACAAATTCATCTCTAATTGACACTACAGAATCCTGCAGATATCAACCACATTCAGAGCAGACATGTTTAACTATTTTCATTACATAATTGTTCAGTTGACATTTCGTTCTAATGGAAAAACCATTCGATTAGAATGCTAATTCTAAAACATGAATGATCACCTGATTCAATCGTTATTGAAAATATATATACGTTTCTCATACAAGCTTCTTGATATTATTGATTATTTTGTTACACGTTTTAGTTATTAATAGAGGCGTATCAATCTACGTGTTTTTTCTTATTCTTAAATTACAAATTTTATTCAAACATTTTAAATTGCTACTTGTTTAATTTCTATTTACACGAAAAGTAAATTTACTCATGCATCATAAGTAGAAAGGTGAAGGATGCAACGCAAGAAGTTTCTTTCGTGCTAAACACTCAGTGAGGTTTTTTATGAATTTCAAGTTGAAGCAGCTGATTTGTTCGAAACGATTTTTTCGGCGAAAAGAACGAAATAAGACCACATAAGAAGATAAAAAAAAATACCGAACGACGAATTGTCAAAAAGAGAAAAGACGAAACTGAAAAAACGGCGAATGAACCAAAATATGAAATTGCTCAACCTATATTTGGTATTTTGCATGAGAAAATTTTGTTTTTTCACACATAAAATCTACTTTTGAGCTTTTAAACCCGCCATGCGAAATGTCACCGTAGTGTCCATAGAAAGCCACTAAATTAGTTTCAGATAATTTAATTCTATGTAGGAATAAGCACAAAGTACAAACATCAATCATGTTAAAACGGTTGTAAATAACTATTGGATAAATCAAAAACAATCATACTAATCCATGTCCGAACCACAATTAAGAAGCAAAGTAAAAACTTTAAAACTGACAAATTTGGTAAAACACGTACATGAACTTCCACCAGGAAAGGTAGGCCCGGTGCTCCGGAGGGTAAAAACCTCCTGTTTCAGTGTTTCGATAAAATTAACTTTTTCGTTTTTATGGCAATGGCGGTAATATTGGATTTGGTCGATATCGTTATTTTCTGAATGGAATCGATTACTCTTGATGCTAGCAATAATCCTTTAAAATTCCGTGAACATTGGACAAACGGTAATCGAGAAAAAGGGGTTTTAAGGTTTTGTTACCTTTAACTGTTTCCATGGTAACGACAGACATGTTTGAAAGTTAAAATGCGGATTGCACATCTACATGGTTGATACATTGTTGCTAAAAGTTTGATTGAGATGGAGTAAGGCATCTCTGCAAAAACGGGAAGTCAAACGTGTGCGGAAAGTGGAATAATAATAAAGATTAATGAATACAAGAGAAGAAACGGAATAAGGACAATGAGTCTCCCACACATAGTGGCACAAAATTGGGCCTAAAACTTTTCAACAGGTCAATATATTTTTTCTTAACCTATTACAAATCTTAAACATATATATCTGAAATACATTTTATATACTGCATCATTACTGCATCATAAAATCACCCAATGTAAAAGAGAATATAACGGCGGAAAAATGCATGATAAAATAATGGCATTGAAAATGACGGATAAATGTTTAGAAGTTACATTGGAAATGTTTACAAATGTTTGGAAGTAATGAGGAAAATGTTAGCAAGTGTTTGGCAGTAATAAAATGGAAAATGTTTGTAAATGATTGGCATCAACAAAAGAATGTTTGGAAGTAATATGGGTAATGAAGAATATTTCAGCGTTTAAAACTTCACCCGAAACATCCATACGCCTTTATGCACTTCGAGTGTTCATGGTATTGTAATGTCAAAACATGAATGATATCTCTTTACAAACCGTACGCGTTACACATTTTAATGGCATAAAATAGGGCCTAAAACTGTTTGACAAGACAATATATTTTTGTTCTAAAGATTACTTCAAATTTTAAAAAATGAAGAAATCTCATTCAAATGAATGTTAATTATTTAGAAAAGATTTTAAAAAACATTAAAACTATTACACATCAAGAAGTTACGCATTAAGATAACGGTTTAGTATTCTCACGTGTATAATATTTTGATTTGTTTCACAGTTTGATTTAAATTTTTAGTGTTATTTTGATTACGTTTTAGGAAAACAACGTAGAATAAAGGCTACAAAACTGTACCCCTAGGGATACTGATGCTAACAGCATTAGTTAAATTATTAAAATATCATTAGAATGAATGGAACCCATTACCATTTCTTTAGATAGAACATGGTGCTTTGTAGCGATAAAGATAAAATCAGTGACATTCAATTTAAAATAAAAAACATTTCCCAAAACTAATGCTTACACATTGTTTTTGTATTTGTTTAAAGAAAATGTATAAAGGCGGGCACATTTTTAGAGCTGAAATACGTCCTTATAAAACTGTTATCACATACCAGTATTATAAAATTTATTCTATGATTTTTTAAAAATGGTACAATATGTATATGACAAAACTTTTCGATGAAAATGAAAAATATAATGACGAACAGAATTGAATTGAAGTTTCTTATAACATCATGATATAATACAGCCAACTTAGAGACATTTCACTAAAATGCATTTTATTCTACGTAAGATACAATAAGGACATTGTGTGTTACGTGTTTATGGTTTAATTTGATATTGCAAATTACATGCACATTCAGCTTCATGTTGATGGCTTCTTTTTCATTGATGATTAAAATAATATAACAATGTTAATTTACAAGAAATCTTACAGGAAGGAAGGAAAGGAAAGAATATAGCAAAATATAAAAAAGTATTGTGCATTAAGTTTGACCTTTAATTTGTATTCAAACAGACATATCCATGATGTAAGTATAAGGATAAATGATAGTAGTACTAGGCACCATGTGCTTATGGTGATGAAAAACGCTATCTTACCAGAATCACAGTCTATTTGTCCAATCTAATATTTAAATTTAAGGTCAAACATGACGCACTATATCTAGTTTTATGAAGCATTCCTTATATTGTTTTTGTAACAGAAATATTTTAATAAAACCTTGTTTTTATTTTTTATAAATAACTACTAGTATTTTAAATTTTCTCAGAAATAAGGAAAATTAGCATGAGAGAATAAATAGGATCAGACTTTAAAGACTAAACAACATTTTGTTGATTGATTGACATTGGATTAATACTTTTACAAATGTTCATTATAAGACGTATCAAATGCCACTGATATGAACATGGGCTATATAATATGATAAATAGGTGCTAATTAACTCACCAATAAATCATATCGACTTTTCCGATGTTTTGGGAAAGGAAAAATCAATTGTTAGAAAGCAAGTACGTTTGTACCTTGTTAGGAAACGCGAAAGTAACAAAGAATGAACGAAATGAATTGACAATACTATGAAAATGTTTTTGAGAAAACAACATATAATGACCACCAGGCATATCTGACTCAACCCCTTGTTAATCTGGCAAAGGTAATTGTGATTGTGAAAATTAGAGGTCAAATAGCCAAAATTGTGAAAACGCATTATACAAACTTTTAAAAAGACAAATGAAAACATCTTTGATTAACTTTATGCTGATATATCTTAGTTTTTTGCATTGTGCTTTCGTTCAAGTCAACGATTGTGAAATCTGGCTATTTTCAGATATTGTATTTCGTTTGAACTTCTATCTATAGTGCATTTATATATGAACTATACTTTATTATCAAAGCCATGTAGATGAAAACGCTTTGTTTATGATTTCAAAAGCATCCTTCAATATATAGAAAAATACCATCAGGAAGCTCAGATCATCTATGCTGAATGATTGATCAACAAGTCAGATCTACATACTCAGAAGCAGTGGAACAAGACATAATATGTTTATCTGAATATTACATGTTAAACATACATTGGAAATTAACTTCCATATTTTCTTGTTAAGACATGCTACAGTATAATTGTCAAATCTCTTTTCTTCATGTAGTTTATTTAAGTTATACATGTCTAACGCAAATTTAAACTGAAATCTTTCATATTTATGGAATACTGTAGTCTGGAGTATATTGTTTAGAATTGTATTTATTATCCCTAACTTGAAAAAGAATACTTCAAATATTCTTATTGCATGCTTTCTTCATGTTTGGAGAAAAGTAATGCAAACATCTGAGTCGTATTATTTCAATTTAAATGAATTGCAAAGTATAATAAAATGTGACAACATAATTTCGATTTAATTGTAGGGAGTACAAAAGTAAAGATTTTTGTTTTGGTTTCCAGCAACATTGTGTCATTATTTAAGCATAATAGATTTAATAAAATTAAAAAATAGTAACAACAATAATAATTTCGACTTAAGCATCTTCGGTGGTATTATTTAGGATGTTCATCATTCATGTTGTGAATGCCTTGAATAAATCACAATTAGTTAATAGTTTAGTAAAGAAAAGAATCATTATTATTATTTTTTTTTGCCTACACTTTTATCTAAATTGTACGCACACCTAGATTCATATCCATGCCTATATGAATGATCCTATTTCACATATTATAATGGCCATCAAAGATAATTTATTCTTGCAACCCAGATAGAAAAATTCATAAAAAGAGAGGTGCGAGATATCTCCATCTTGTACCCCCCCCTGTGCAAAATAGCCTACACGCTGTTTTCCCGCCAAATTTTATCAATAAAATCAGAGGTGTATCGATAAATTGAAATTGATTTGAAATTGAAAACTTGTACTTTCTGATGCAAGAAATAGAATTAGTCGTTCTAATATATTTGGTCCAGAACTCGGCAAGCTTCGTTCTGGACCAAATATATTAGAACTCGGGTTGCGATTTCCTTATCTGTCACCACAAGTTGTGATAGATTCTATTAATCTGATCATGAACTAACTACAGGCTCCATGCGCTTATGGCTCAGCTGTTTATTTTTTGCCTAGAATACTTTTAGGCCTCGATTCATTGCCGTTGGTTTTTTTTTAAATACTGCTTCACAGAATCCGTCCGAAACAAAAGTTTTGAAATGTTGAAAGTATGAATTTCAAGTCTGCCAGACATCTACTAACTGTTAACCGACTTAGTTTATTTTTCGACATTTACAGTCATGGGTTGAAATTAATAGCTGGGGTATACTAAGTGACTAATAGCTCACAGACTTCTTGTTTCCAATAAAATTACTTAACCTGCAAGGCTAGTGGACATCTAGTCACCAAGTATGAAAGATTCCATAGTGGCTGACCAAATAAATACGTAATGAACGTTATGAGACAGTTACAATTTGGTTTACGTTTTTATTCTTTTCGGTTTTGATCAGGGTCTCTATTTTTGGGGAGGTGCTCATTAAGCTGGTTTGTATAAATACATTTTGCTGATGTTTTTCTAAGATGTAGGAATTACCAAATTAATAAATTCATTTCATATGTTTCATGACCTTCTTTGTACTTTAATTAAATAGAACTGTACCATCTCGAGTTTTATTGGAGGCGCTCATGTAGCTGGGTTCTTTAAATTTAACTTGATCATTTTGCGTTGCCTTTCTCTTACATTTTTGTTGCATGTTCTCAGATGTATATAGCAATTACCAAATTCACAAATTCATCATTTAACTTCAGAATTCAGCACTCCGATCCTCATATCGACCACATACAGAGCAGACATGTTTAATTCTTTTCATTACATAATTGTTTAGTTGATATTTCCTTCTTATGGATAAACCATACAATTAGAACACTGATTCTAAAACATGAGTGATCACCTGATGAAATTGTTATTGAAAATTTATTTTAATTAACTCAACAATTTAACAGGTTTTTGGAATATACACGATTCTCAAACATATTCAAAATCGGACATGTTCAATTTGTATTTACTCATGCCCCATTAGTGGAAGGATGAAGGTTGAAACGTATGAAATTTTTCCTTGCATAACACTCGACAACTTAAATTTTTTTTAATTTACTTCAAGGTAAATTGAATGATTTTTGCTATTTCGTTTATTCTATGATGGGTTTGCTGGGCGAAAATGCGAAAACCCATGACACATTCAAAAAGAAAAGTAGAAAAATAAACAAAAGGAAATTTACGTCAACCACTTTCGACAAGCAAGATAACAAACTGTCTCGCATTAGGATATGTCTCAAGCGGTGAGAGGCGCTATGGTCCGTAGGCGCGTTCGTAAATTAGGTGGTTGGATAAAAAGTTTCTTCGACATGAATAATGAAAACAAACAATTCATGAAGAAAAAATGCATTTATTTGGTAAAAGTAAATAACATTCTTTAATTCATTTTAATATAGTTGATTGGACAAAGTCATCTGGGGTGTCATTGTAATTGTGTTTACACGTCTTTTATTCAAAATGTTATAGGTTTTGTGATCGATCGCTAATTTTCAATGTCTCGACTGCATAGACAATCGAAGTGAAAATCTATATACATTTACATCCTAAGGAATAAGAAATAGTTTGGGATATATAACTAATGTTAAGACAAGTTTTTTTTATCCTGATTGAAGCTTATCGCGTATTTACTAATATCTCAATTTGATGACACTGCAGCGGACAATTTAAAATTGGTTTTTGTCATTTTCACCATTTCTGTCTATGTGAACCAAAATTACGTAAAATGTTTATGTAATCAGTGGTCACAATATCTTTCGTGTTTAAAGTATCTAATCCGTGTCATTTATCTGATGCATCATGCATGGTGTACTGACCATTGACAAAATAATTTTGCTTAGTTACATATTACTTCATTCTATGTAGAAATAAGCACAAAATACAAAAAATGTCAATCATGTTAAATGTTGCAAATAATTGGATAAAAAAAAAATGATCATACTAATCAATGCGGAACCAAAAACTTAAAACTTTAAAACTAACAAGTTTGGTTAAACACGTGAAATTAACCAGTGAATTTAGGCCGGGTTCTCCGGGTAAGCACCTCCTGTTTAGCTACCTACACTAGCCACGTGCGTCATCACAATTGAAAGTGAAAAAAATCAACCAAAATGAAGTTTGTGTTCAAAACATTCTTGAGTGCCGGATAGTATACTGAAATTAAAAAACCTTCAAAGTACAGTATATAAACTGCTTACCAGAGAGAATACAATTGCAGAAACATTCAATGCACGGTATAAACTGCTCGCAATTCAATCCCTAAATGGTTTTGCTCTCTCTCTCTCTCTCTCTCTCTCTCTCTCTCTCTCTCTCTCTCTCTATTAATAAACCCATTCTGTCAGTAAATCTTTCTTTATGTGCTTCCATCAATAGCGACTCGTTAGAATGTTACAACCAAATCAAATCCAGTCTCGATTCTCGTTTATATTTTCTTATCTCGAGTTTATATTGGTACGACGCCGTGAAAAACCTAATTCTTATGACTTGTCCTAGGATAAAGATGTACATGAAATCAAGCTTAATTGATAAGATTCGCCGAGTTAGGAAATTTACAACTAATTAATTTCGTTTTACTAGAATTTGGAGTGGCAAGTGTTTTATATATAAAGTACTATGTTTACCATTCTGTACATATTGTAAGGCTAGCAAAAAACACAGAATAATTGAAATTTGGAGAGAAAGAATTATGTAATAATTTCTAATTTACAACTTCAATAACGAGCTTGATTATATTAATTGACAGAAGCATTGTCTTTTAAAATGATTTTCGAGTAAAAACTTTCGTTTAATATAACTCATATTTAGGTGTAATATTTAACGCGTAACTTATTGTGTAATAACGCGTGGCCTGAGCGTAATATTTAACGCGTAACTTAAGTGCAATAACAAGTAACTTATGTGTAATGTTTATCTTTTGTTTGATAACACATAATTTAGGTGTCATCTTTTAGGCTTGATAATGCGTAACATTGCTGTAATTTTTAACTGTAAATTTTGCATATTAAGGTACACTATTTCGTTATAAAATCAGAGCTCATTAAAAATTGATGTAAAATTGTAATAAATACAGAAAATCTTACATAATTTTACAAACTGGTAGTTGAAAAAAAGAAAATGTTGAGGCGTTATGATGACGTGCTGTCATTTTGAGGTCACGCGGAAAGAATTTTTGCTTAAAATAAAGACGAAAAATATTTATATAAAAAAGGGGTAAGATAAAAGAAAAAGGAAAAAAGTAAAAAAGAATAATGGCAACAGACACGTTACTAAGATTAGCGTACATTTCATTGAAATATGCAATATTTGGAACTGTTTTAAATATTTTTTCTATAAAAAATTTAAATAAAAAATTGTGTCAATCAGATTTGTCAATTTCATCAGTGCCAAAATGACATTTTCAGAGTTTATGGATTTTTTTTATCATTTTTAAGCAATTATGATAAAATATCGTTTTTCTTCCCTTGAAATATTAAAAATTGTCTAATCATACATGTAAATTACACATAATCGAAAACAAGCATACCTATCTGAAATACAATATTTTCTAAACATATTTCAATTATAGTCCAACCTGACTTAAAGGCCACCTCTATGTAAGGACCACCTGCTTATAAATGACAGTAGAATTGCACCCCAATTGTTCTTATTCATATTATTCTAACCTATACTTAAAGATCATCTGGATATAAAGGCCACTTTTACTGGTTCCCTTGGGTGGCCTTTATTGACAGGTTTCACTCTATCTTTGTAGGTACTTTTAAATTACGATTATCCTTCTTAATCCCATTGTTATGAAAAAATGTAAGATTCAGAATTTTTGTTGTTTCATAATCATTCATTCCTTGAACATTTTTTTTTACGTTTTTCAACATTTGAAATAACATTAGAAATGTTTTTCATTGTAACATGGGAAATGATTGCAAATCAATCAATGGAATTGGAAATATAATCAACCAGTGCTAAGAAGTAATAAGTTACTTTGATCGCATTGGGAATGTTTGCAAAAAAAATTTTAAGTGACATGTGAATTGTTTGCAAATGTTTATTTTTTGAAGTTGTATGGAAAATATTTACTAATGTTTGAAACTATATTCAGGAAATAAATAACTTCAACAGAAACATGAATACACACACATACGCACTTTTGGTGATAGTAACGGTGTGTTGTTTCTTTTACAAACACGTTTTCAATTTTGATGGCATAAAATAGGGCCTAAAACTGTTGAACAAGTACTTCAAATCTAAACCATATGAAGGAATCTCATTCAAATGAATGTTAATTATTTTGAAAACATTTGAGAAAGCATTGAAACTATTACACATATAGAAGTACCACATAAAGATAACAGTTTAGTATTCTCACGTGTATAATATTTTGATATATCACATAACCCTCCTGTTTATTGATGGAATAAAACGGTGTAATATTTTTCGTATTACACAGGTACCCATGTAATATCACTCGATTGTGACGTAATCAGTTATCACGCTTCTGATTTACGTAGTGGTCGTGCCTAATGACGTCATATGATTTGTCTGACCTAAATAGAAATCGGCTGTTTCTATATGGCATCAAATAATATGTACATGTTATTATGCCTCGGTATTTTGAGTTATGTGATATATAGAATCTTAGACTCGTGAGGGTTTAATATGAAATTTATTAAACTCGTTCAATAATTAAATATTCCACTCGCCAAGGCTCGTGGCATATTTAATTATTAAACTCGTTTAACAAATTTCATATTAAACCCCCACTCGTCTAAGATCCTCTATTTATTTCATAGTTTGATTTAAATTTTTAGTGTTATTTTGATTACGTTTTACCAGTACAGCGTAGAATAAAGGCTAAAAACCATACCCCTAGGGATAGTAATACTAACAGCTTTAGTTTAAATTATTTAAATATCATTAGAATGAATGGAACCAATTACCATTGCTTTAGATAGAACATGGTGCTTTGTAGCGAAAATGATCAAATCATCTTGACGTGACATTATACAAAACTTTTAAATATGAAAATGATGACATGTTTAATTAACTTTATGCTGATAAATATTAGCTTTATTTTGCATTTTGCTTTGGTTCAAGTCTACGCTTGTGAAATCTGGCTATTCTCAGATATTGTATTTCGTTTGAACTTCCATGTATGGCTCATTTGTATTTGAACTAAACTTTACTACCAAAGCCATGTATATAAAACCCTTTGTTTATGATTTCAAAAGCATCTTTCAATATATAGAAAACTGCCATTCGGGAGCTCAGATTATCTACGCTAAATGATTGATCAACAAGTCAGATCTACACACTCAGAAGAAGTGGAACAAGACATAAATATGTTTATCTAAATAATGCATGTTAAATACACATTGGAAATTAAATTCCATATTTGCTTGTTAAGATATTCTACAGTATAATGTTAAAATCTCTTTTCTTCTTGTAGTTTATATAAGTTAAGCATGTCTAACGCATATTTAAACTGAAATCTTCCTATATTTACAGAATACTGTAGTCTAGAGTATATTGTTTAGAATTGTATTTATTATTCCTATCCTGAAAATAATACTTCAAATATTGTTTTTACATGCTTACTACATATATTGAGAGAAGTAATACAAATATCTGACTCGAGGTATTTTAATTTAAATGAATTGCAAAGTATAATAAAATGTGAAAAAATTAATTTAATAATAGGGAGTACAAAAGTAAAGATTTTTGTTTTGTCAATAGGTTTACAGCAACACTGTGCCATTATGAAAACATATTTGATTTAATGAAATAAAAACACAGTAATAACAATAATAACTTCGAATTTAACCGTGGTACTATCGGGGTTTTTTATTATTCATGTTTTGAATGCCTTCAATAAATTACAATTATTGAATAGTTTAGCTTTAAGACAAGTATCACCATTTGTATTGTTTGCCTACACTTTTATCGAACTTGCACGCATACCTAGCTTCATAGACACACCTAAATAAATTATTTTATTTTTCATATAATGTCCATTTAAAATAACTAATTTGACCATAACTACAGGCGGACGCTATATACATGCGCTTATGGCAGAGCTGTTCATTTCTTTGCCGACAATACTGCTTAATTTTAAGGCCTCGATATATTTCCGCTGCTCTTGCTTTAAATCCTGCTTCATATGATCCTTCCGAAACAAACATTTTCTAAAGAGTTTTCCCATCAACTTAAAATTTTGTATGCGAATTCAGGATGAGTTCACTATGTCGCAAGTACGGATTTCAAGTCTAAATTACCAATAGCTCACAAAGTTTCCAATAATAATACTTCTTAACTTCCAAGGCTAGTGGGCGTCTAGTCACTTGGTATGGAAGATTTCATAGTGGCTGACCCAATAGTTGTGAGATGGCTACCATTTGGTTTACGTTATAAACCTCTTCGGTTTCGATCACGGTCTCGGTTTTTTGGAGTTGCTCATTTAGCTTGTTTCTATGAATTCAATTTGAGTTTCTTTTCTTTTAAATTTTGCGGTTGTTTTTCTAAGATGTAGCAATTGTCAAATTTCATGAATTCATCCCAAATGTTTTATTACCTTATTTGTACGTTAATTAGATATAATCTTACCATCTCGGGTTTTATTGGATGCGCTCATGTATCTGGTTTCTTTAAATTCAACCTGATGATTTATGTTGCTTTCCTCTTACATTTTTGTCGCCTATTAATTGGTATATAGCAATTACCAAATTCATAAATTCATCCCCAATGATTTATGGCCTTCTTTGGGCGTTAATTTGAATAGCACTTTATCATATCGATTTTATTGGAAGTGCTCATATAGCGTTGTAGGAATTTATTTGGCGTTCCTTTTTTCTTGGATTTTGTTGTTGTATGTTAGATGTATGTAGCAATTACCAAACTCGCTAATTTATCTCTCATTTACACTACAGAATCCAACAGATATCGACCACATACAGAGCAGACATGTTTAACTATTTTCATTATATAATTGTTCAGTTGATATTTCCTTCTTATGGATAAACCATTCAATTATAACACTAATTCTAAAACATGAGTATCACCTGATTCGATCATTATTGAAAATTCATTTTAATTAACTCTCCACAATTTAACGGGTTTTTTGGAATATATACGTCTTTCGTACAAGCGTCTTAATATTATTGATTATTTTATTACGCGTTTTAGTTATTAATAAAGGCGTATCAATCGTCGAGGTTTTTTGCCTGTTCTTAAATTACAAATTTCATTCAACCAGATTCAAATGCGACATGTTTAATTTGTATTTACATGAAAAGTAAATTTACCCATGCCCCAAAAATGGAAAGGTGAGGGATGAAATGTATGAAGTTTTTTCTTGCATAACACTCGGCAATTAAGAGTTTTGAATAAGTTTCAAAATAAATTGAAATATTTGTGCTATTTCGTCTTTTCTATGATAGGTTTGCTGGGCTAAAATGAAAAAACCCACGACACATTCAAAAAGAAATACTGCAGCGAAAAGTAGAAAAATAAGAAGGAAATTTACGTCAACCACTTTCGACAAGTGACATGACAAACTGTCTCGCATTAGGATACGTCCCAAGCCGCAGCGGTGAGAGGCGCTATGGTCAGTAAGCGCGTTCGTAAATTAGGTGATTGGATAAAAAGTTTCCTCAAAATGAATAATGAAAACAAACAATTCATGAAGAAAAAATGCATTTATTTGGTAAAAGTAAATAACATTCTTTAATTCATTTTAATATACCTGATTGGACAAAGTCATCTGGGATGTCATTGTAATTGTGTTTACACGTCTGTTATTCAAATGTTATAGGTTTTGTGATCGATCGCTAATTTTCAATGTCTGGACTACATAGACGATCGAAGTGAAAATCTATATACATTTACATCCTAAGGAATAAGAAATAGTTTGGGATATATAACTAATGTTAAGACAAGTTTTTTATCCTGATTGGAGCTTATCGCGTATTTATCAATATCTCAATTTGATAACATTGTAGCGGACAATTTAAAATTGGTTTTTGTTATTTTCTCCATTTCTGTCTATGTGAACCAAAAATACGTAAAATGTTTATGTAATCAGTGGTCACAATATCTAATGTGTTTAAAGTATCTAATCCGTGTGATTTGTCTGATGCATCATGCATGGTGTACTGACCATTGGCAAAATAATTTTGCTTAGTTACATATTACTTCATTCTATGTAGAAATAAGCACAAAATACAAAAAATGTCAATCATGTTAAAATGTTGCAAAAATTGGATAAACAGAAAAATGATCATACTAATCAATGCGGAACCAAAGCAAACACTTTAAAACTAACAAGTTTGGTTAAACACGTGAAATTTAACTAGTGAATTGAGGCCACGTTTTTCCGGGTAAGCACCTCCTGTTTAGCTAGCTACAACCGCCACGTACGTCATCACAATTGAAAGTGAAAAAAATCAACCATAATGAAGTTTGTGTTCAAAACATTCTTTGAGTGCCGGATAGTATACTGAAATTAAAAAAAAAACCTTCAAAGTAAGTATATAAACTGCTTGCCAGAGAGAATACAATTGCAGAAACATTCAATGCACGGTATAAACTGCTCGCAATTCAATCCCTAAATGGTTTTCCTCTCTCTCTCTCTCTCTCTCTTTCTCTCTCTCTCTTTCTCACTCTCTCTCTCTCTCTCTATTAATTAACCCATTCTGTCAGTAAATTTTTCTTTATGTACTCCCATCAATAGCGACTCGTTAGGATATTACAACCAAATCAAATCCAGTCTCGATTCTCGTTTATTTTTTCTTATATCGCGTTTATATTGGTTCGACGCCGTGAAAAACCTAATTCTTATGACTTGTTCCTAGGATAAAGATGTACATGAAATCAAGTTTAATTGATAAGATTCGCCGAGTTAGGAAATTTACAACTAATTAATTTCGTTATACTAGAATTTGGAGTGGCAAGTGTTTTATATATAAAGTACTATGTTTACCATTCTGTACATATTGTAAGACTAGCAGAAAAACACAGAATAATTGAAATTTGGAGAGAAAGAACTATGTAATAATTTCTAATTTACAACTTTAATAACAAGCTTGATTATATTAAATTACAGAAGCATTGTCTTTTAAAATGATTTTCGAGTAAAAACTTTCGTTTAATATAACTCATATTTAGGTGTAATATTTAACTTAACGCGTAACTAATTGTGTAATAACGCGTGGCCTGAGCGTAATATTTAACGCGTAACTTAAGTGCAATAACAAGTAACTTATGTGTAATGTTTATCTTTTGTTTGATAACACATAATTTAGGTGTCATCTTTTTAGGCGTGATAATGCGTAACATTGCTATAATTTTTAACTGTAAATTGTGCATATTGAGGTACACTATTTCGTAATAAAATCAGAGCTCATTAAAAATTGATGTAAAATTGTAATAAATACAGAAAATCTTACATAATTTTACAAACTGGTAGTTGAAAAAAAGAAAATGTTGAGGCGTTATGATGACGTACTGTCATTTTGAGGTCACGCGGAAAGAATTTTTGCATAAAATAAAGACGAAAAATATTTATATAAAAAAGGGGTAAGATAAAGGAAAAAGGAAAAAAAGTAAAAAAGAATAATGGCAACAGACACGTTATTAAGATTAGCGTACATTTCATTGAAATATACAATATTTGGAACTGTTTTAAATATTTTGTCTATAAAAAAAATTAAATAAAAAATTGTGTCAATCAGATTTGTCAATTTCATCAGTGCCAAAATGACATTTTCAGAGTTTATGGATTTTTTTATCATTTTTTAAGCAATTATGATAAAATATGGTTTTTCTTCCCTTGAAATAATAAAAAATTGTCTAATCATACATGTAAATTACACATAATCGAAAACAAGCATACCTATCTGAAATACAATGTTTTCTAAACATATTTCAATTATAGTCCAACCTGCCACCTCTATGTAAGGACCACCTGCTTATAAATGACAGTAGAATTGCACCCCAATTGTTCTTATTCATATTATTCTAACCTATACTTAAAGATCACCTGGATATAAAGGCCACTTTTACTGGTTCCCTTGGGTGGCCTTTATTGACAGGTTCACTCTTTCTTTGTAGGTACTTTTAAATTACGATTATCTTTCTTAATCCCATTGTTATGAAAAAATGTAAGTTTTAGAAGTTTTGTGTTTCATAATCATTCATTCCTTGAACATTTTTTACGTTTTTCAACATTTTGAGGTAACATTAGAAATGTTTGTCATTGTAACATGGGAAATGATTGCAAATCAATCAATAGAATTGGAAATATAATCATCCAGTGCTAAGAAGTTATAAGTTAATTTGATCGCATTGGGAATGTTTGCAAAAAAAAATTTAAAGTGACATGGGAATTGTTTGCAAATGTTTATTTTTTGAAGTTGTATGGAAAATGTTTACTAATGTTTGAAACTATATTCAGGAAATAAATAAAATCAACAGAAACATGAATACACACACATACGCACTTTTGGTGATAGTAATAGTGTGTTGTTTCTTTTACAAACACGTTTTCAATTTTGATGGCATAAAATAGGGCCTAAAACTGTTCAACAAGTCAATATATTTTTGTTCTAAAAGTACTTCAAACCTTAACCATATGAAGGAATCTCATTCAAATGAATGTTAATTATTTTGAAAACATTTGAGAAAGCATTGAAACTATTACACATATAGAAGTACCACATAAAGATAACAGTTTAGTATTCTCACGTGTATAATACTCTGATTTGTTTCATAGTTTGATTTAAATTGTTAGTGTTATTTTGATTACGTTTTAGCAGTACAGCGGAGAATAAAGGCTAAAAAACCATACCCCTAGGGATAGTGATACTAACAGCATTAGTTTAAATTATTTAAATATCATTAGAATGAATGGAACCAATTACCATTGTTTTAGATAGAACATGGTGCTTTGTAGCGAAAATGATCAAAACATCTTGAGGTGACATTATACAAAACTTTATAAATATGAAAATGATAACATGTTTAATTAACTTTATGCTGATAAATATTAGCTTTATTTTGCATTTTGCTTTTGTTCAAGTCTACGCTTGTGAAATCTGGCTATTCTCAGATATTGTAATTCGTTTGAACTTCCATGTATGGCTCATTTGTATTTTAACTAAACTTTACTATCAAAGCCATCTATATAAAACGCTTTGTTTATGATTTCAAAAGCATCCTTCAATATAAAGAAAACTATCATTCGGAAGCTCAGATTATCTACCATGAATGATTGATCAACAAGTCAGATCTACATACTCAGAAGCAGTGGAACAAGACATACATATGTTTATCTGAATAATGCATGTTAAATATACATTGAAATTTAACTTCCATATTTTCTTGTTAAGATATTCTACAGTATCATGTTCAGACCTCTATTTTCCTCTTGTATTTTATCTAACTAAAGCATGTTTAAAGCATATTTAAGCTGAAATCTTCCATATGTACAGATAACTGTAGTCTGGAATTGTATTTATTATCCTTATCTTAAAAAGAATACTTCAAATATTCTTATTGCATGCTTACTACATATTTGAAAAATGATGCGAATATCTGAGTTGCAATATTTCAATTTAAATGAATTTCAGAGTATCATAAAATATGAAAAAATACAATTTAATTTTAGGGAAATACAAAAGTAAAGATTTTTTTTGTCAATAGGTTTTCAGCAACACTGTGTAAGCATAATAAATTTAATAAACTAAAAACAGTAATAACAATAATAATTTTGACTTAACCATCTTCGGTGGTACTATCTGGGATTTTCATCATTCATGCTTTGAATGCCTCCAATAAATCACAATTATTTAATAGTTAAGCTTTAAGAAAAGGATCACCATTTTTGTATTTTTGCCTACACGTATATCTTACTTGCACGCACACTTAGATTCATAACCTCGCCTAAATAAATTATTCTATTTCACATATAATGCCCATTTAAGATAATTAATTTGATCATGAACTACAGTCGGGCGATCCATGCTCTCATGGCGCAGCTGTTTATTTTTTGCTTTAACTTTTAGGCCTCGTTGCCCTTGCTTTTAAATCCTGCTTCATATGATCCTTCCGAAACAAAAAAATTCTAAAGAGTTTTTCCAGCAACTTGAAATTTTGTATGCGAATTCAGGATGAGTTCACTCTGTCGCAAGTACGGATTTCAAGTCTGCCAGACAACCGACTAAATGACCAATAGCTCACAGATTTCTTGTTTCCAATAATGATACTTCTTAACTTCCAAGGCTAGTGGGCGTCTAGTCACTTGGTATGCAAGATTTCATAGTGGCTGACAAAAAAGTTGTGAGATGGTTACTGGACCATTTGTTTTACATTATAAATACCGTCGGTTTCGATCACGGTCTCGGTTTTTTGGAGGTGCTCATATAGCTGGTTTCTATGAATTCAATTTTAGTTGCTTTTCTTTAATATTTTGCGGTTGTTTTTCTAAGATGTAGCAATTACCAAATTTCATGAATTTATCTCAAATGTTTCATTACCTTCTTTGTGCGTTAATTAGATAGAACCTTACCATTTCGGGTTTTATTGGAGGCGCTCATGTATGTGGTTTCTTTAAATTAACTTGATGATTTGCGTTGCTTTCCTCTTACATTTTTGTCGTGGTTTATATAGCAATTACCAAATCCATAAATTCATCTTCAATGTTTCTGTATCTTCTTTGTACGCTAATTAAATAGAACTTTACCATCTCAGTTTCATTGGAGTTGCTCATCTCGTTGGTTTCTGTGGCTTTTTCTCTTACATCTTGTTATTGTATATTATTCTAAAGTGAATATAGCAATAACCAAATTCATCAACCCATCTCAATTGTTACAGGACCTTTATTACAGGGTAGATAAATAGAACCTTACCATCTCGGAATTTAATGGAGATGCTCATTTATTAATCTATTCCCTTCCATTTTGTTGGGGTATATTTTTCTAAGATGTATATAGCAATAACCGAATTCACAAATTCATCTCTAATTTACACTACAGAATCCAGCAGATATCGACCACATACAAAGCAGACATGTTTAACTATTTTCATTACATAATTGTTCAGATGATAATTTCTTCTTATGGATAAACCATTCAATTATAACACTAATTCTAAAACATGAGTGATCACCTGATTCGACCATTATTGAAAATTCATTTTAATTAACTCTCCACAATTTAACGGGTTTTTGGAATATATACGATTCTCATACAAGCTTCTTGATATTATTGATTATTTTTTCACATGGTTAGTTATTAATAGATGCGTATCAATCTACGGTTTTTTGTTCCTATATTACAAATTCAGTCAAACAGATTTAAATGCGACATGTTTTATTAGTATTTACATGAAAAGTAAATTTACTCATGCCCAAAAAGTTGCAGGGTGAAGGATGAAACGCATGAAGTTTATTTTTCTTGCATAACACTCGGCAATTTAAAGTTTTTGTATAAACTTTAAACTAAATTGAATGATTTTTGTAATTTCGTTTTTTCTATGATGGGTTTGATGGGCGAAAATGCGAGAACCCACGACACATTCAAAAGGAAATACTGCAACGAAAAGTAGAAAAATAAACAAAAGGAAATTTACGTCAACCACTTTCGACAAGTGAGATGCCAAACTGTAACGCATTACGATATGTCCCAAGCCTCAGCGGGAGAGGCGCTATGGTCCGTAAGCGCGTTCGTAAATTAGGTGATTGGATAAAAAGTTTCCTCAAAATGAATAATGAAAACAAACAATTCATGAAGAAAAAATGCATTTATTTGGTAAAAGTAAATAAAATCTTTAATTCATTTTAGTATTGCCGATTGGACAAAGTCATCTGGGATGTCATTGTAATTTTGTTAACACATCTTTTATTCAAATGTTATAGGTTTTGTGATCGATCGCTAATTTTCAATGTCTGGACTACATAGACGATCGAAGTGAAAATCTATATACATTTACACCCGAAGGAATAAGAAATAGTTTGGGATATCAAACTGATGTGAAGACAGTTTTTATCCTGATTGAAGCTTATCTCGTATTTACTAATATCTCAATTTCATAACATTGCAGCGGACAACTTTAAAATTGGTTTTTGTCTTTTTCTCTATTTCTGTCTATGTGAACCAAAATTACGTAAAATGTTTTGTAATCAGTGGTCTTAATATCTAATGTGTTTAACTTATCTAATCCATTTCATTTGTCTGTTGTATCAGGCGTGGTGTACTGTACTTACTATTGGCAAGATAATTTTTGTTTAGTTTTAGAAGTATTCATTTTATGTAGGAATAAGCACAAAGTACCAAGAAATCTTCAATCATGTTTAAAATGTTGCAAATAATTGGACAAATCAAAAACATAATAATCCATGTCCGAATCATAATCCAGAACCAAGGTAAAAACTTTAAAACTGATAAATTTGGTTAAACAATAGGACAAATCAAAACTAAACATACTAAACCATTTCAGAATCATAATCCAGAACCAAAGAAAAACTTTTAAACTGACAAATTTAGTTAAACACGTGAACTTCCACCAGAGAAGTGAGGTCGGGTGTTGCGGAAGGGTAAGCACCTCCTGTTTAGCTAGCTGCACCCACCATGTGTGTAATCAAAATTGAGAGTGAAAGGAACATGGAACTATGAGACGTCAAATATATCGATAGCAATCCTGGACACAGAGACGTCATACTTATCAACAAAACTGATGACGGTCATAACACTTTTTAGGGCCCTGATAAGCCTAGGCTTGAAATAAGACGCTAATGTTTTTCATATGGGTATGCTGAAACCAACTCCTTCTGAAAATATTTTACGAACAAATCCTCTGAGTATGCTGAAAACAAAAACTCATCTAATTATATTGAAAAAAGACCCCATCTAAGTATACGGAATTGACCAACTTCTATGAGCACACTTTTGTGAGCTTTTCTGGTCATAGTGAAACCAGCTCCTCTGAACGAAACAAAAACTTACAAATTCTATAGACAAACTGAAACTACTATTAAAACATGCTGTAATGAACTATTCCCCTGAGAATACTAAAATGAAAACTCGCCTGAAAAATACAGAATTAACCAAAATGAAAATATTGTGTTTAAAACATTTTCGAGTGCGATAAAGTATACAATGGCAAAAGAATTCCATGTACAGTATAAACTGCTCGCTATTCAATCCCTAAATGGTTTTGCTCTCTCTATTAATAAACTCGTTCTGTCAGTAAATCTTTCTTTATGTACTTCTATTAATAGCGACTCGTTAAGATATTACAACCAAATCAAATCCAGTCTCGATTCTCGTTTATATTTTCTTATCTCGCGATTATATTGGTACGACGTCGTGAAAAACCTAATTCTTATCACTTGTTCCTAGGATAAAGATGTACATTTCACTGTGTAGAACTACTCTCCTTACAGCATGAAATCAAGTTTGATTGATTAGATTCGCCGAGTTAGGAAATTTACAACTAATTAATTTCATCTTATTAGAATTTGGAGTGGCAAGTGTTTTATAGATGAAGTACTATGTTTACCATTCTGTACACATTGTAAGACTAGCAAAAAAAAACCAAAACAAAAACCACAGAAAATTTGAATTTCAGAGAGAATTATGTATTAATTTCTAATTTACAACTTTCATAACGAGCTTGATTATATTAAATGGCAGATGTATTGTCTTTTAAACTGGTTTTCGAGTATCGATAAGGAGGGGCCGAGAAGAGATGCCGATTTGACACTAATTCGTTAACTTAGCGTTAAACTTTCGACAGGTATGTATGGTATTTTGTTTTACAAACAATATCTTGCATGTAGAGAAGGAAGGAAAGGGGGAACTAGAGAGTGTTTGCCAAATCATACTAATCAACATTGTTTAGTTTCATAAAGTATCCCTTATGTTCTTGGTGTAAAAGTAACATTTCAATTACATTTTCTTTTTCTTTGTTTGTTATAAATAACTATTCTTCTTCAGAAATAATTTAATTACCATAATGTGAATAACTGAGAACAGACTTTTATGACTAAACAACATTTTGTTTGATCAACTAATGATTGATTGACATAGGATTAAATTTACTGTGCTTTTACAAACTTTCATTATTAGACTATCAAATACCACTGATATGAACATGGACTACATAATATAATACTAGTATATAGGCGCTAATTAACACTCCAATAAATTATTCCCACTAAATATGGGAAAGGAAAAATCAGTTGTTAGAAAGCAAGTGCGTTTGTACCTTGTTATGAAACGGAAAAGAATATCGAACGAACGAAATTGGAATACAATACTATAAAAAAATATTTAAGAAATCAACATAAAGCGATATAATGACAACCAGGACTGTCTGGCTCAATCCCTTGTGAATCTAACAAGAGTAATTGTGAAAAATGGAGGTCAAATAGCCAAAATTGTGAAAATACCATTATACAAAACTTTTAAATAAGCAAATGAAAACATGTTTAATTATCATTATGCTAATATATATATATATATATATATATATATATATATATATATATATATATATATATATATATATATTTGCATCTTGCTTTGGTTCAAGTCCTTGGTTTTGGAATCTGGCTATTTTTAGATATTGTACTGTAAACCGCTTTATATTGGCGCATACTTATTTTAGCGATTGTTGACTGGTAAACATATTAGCGCAGTTTAATTTGAGCGTAATCAATTCCAGTCTGAACTGTTTTATACCTCTTTATATTACCGTATTTTCTCGCCTAAAAGAAGGGAATACCAGGTTACAAGAAAAAATAAAAATAACTATGTAATTGTGCTTTAATTTGTTTGACTCTTACTGAGAGAAAATCTCCGTAACTGACCCAAGAAGTCACTAGACAGACAGATGTCTGCAGGAAGCTTTCATCATAATTTGGCCCATTTGTCGATTAGACTTTTTACTGAATAAATAATTAAATCAATAATAACCTATTTTGTTTTTATTCATTTAAATACCAATTGTTTTTTTTAATTATACAAATGTTTCGACACATTGTCGATGTATCCCCGATAACAGCCGCTTAGATCATTATAGAGGTCAATAATTAGGATTTATATTATGTTGCCGACATCACAGAAAAAATAAACAGTTTTCACATAACGGGTCTAATTTTTTGATATAATTGTTAATATTTGAACGATTGAAGCCAACTACTGGTAAACTAAAATTAATTACCCGAGACTTGTCAGATTGTACGTATCACAGACAATGGCCAGTAATTAACAGCTAAGTCAGTGTTCCCTAATTTATCCGTTTGTCGGTGGTCAGTCTACTGGGTCTTGGTAATTAATCCTTACTTACTTATCGTATGCGTGTATATTGATAGAAGCCATAATAGTGTCATTCATAGCTATTATTATTTTAACACTGACTATATAACCATTTAACGTGCGTCTATACCCATTCATAGTCACAGCAGGGATGTACAGTACTGACCCTTTTTTGTCATTTTAGCGGCAGTTTTATTTTAGCGCTGATACTCTTATCGCCAATTGCGCTAAAATAAAACTGCCGCTAAAATAACACGGTTTACAGTATTTCGTTTGAACTTCCATCTATAGTTCATTTACACACACACACACACACACACACACACACACACACACACACACACATATATATATATATATATATATATATATATATATATATATATATATGAACTGAACTTTATTACCAAAGCCAGTTAGATAAAAACGCTTTGTTTATGATTTCAAAGGCATCTTTCAATATATAGAAAACTATCATTCGGAAGCTTAGATTATTTACGCTGATTGATTGATCAACCAGTCAGATCTACATACTCAGAAGCAGTGGAACAAGACATAAATACGTTTATCTATATTATGCATGTAAACATACATTTGAAATCACTTTGTTAAGATATTCTACAGTATTATGTTCAGACCTCTCATTTCCTTTTGTAGTATATCTAACCAAAAGCATGTCTAACGCGTATTTTAACTAATACCTTCCATATTTACGGAATACTGTAGTCTGGAGTTTATTGCTTAGAATTTTATTTATTATCCCTATCTTGAAAATATTACTCTTAATACTCAATATTCTTATTGCATGCTTACTACATGTTTTCAGAAAAGTAATGCAAATATCTGAGCTGCGTTATTTCAATTTAAATGTATTGCAAAGTATCATAAAATACTGCTTAAATTTTAGGCTTTGTTTTTCTCATACATTTTGCTGTTGTATATTCTACTAAGATGTATGTAGCAATTACCAAATTCACAAATTCATCTGCAATTGACACTACAGAATTTCGCAGATATCCACCGCATTCAGAGCAGACATGTTTAACTATTTTCATTACATAATTGTTCAATTGACATTTCGTTCTTATGGAAAAGCTATTCAATTAGATCACTAATTCTAAAACATGAGTGATCACCTGATTCAATCGTTATTGAAAATTCATTTTAATTAACTCTCTATAATTTAACAGGTTTTTGGAATATATACGATTCTCATACAAGCTTCTTGATATTTTTTATTTTGTTACACGTTTTAGTTCTTGATAGAGGCGTATCAATCTACGTGTTTTTCTTGTTCTTAAATTACAAATTTTATTCAAACATATTAAATTGCTACTTGTTTAATTTCTATTTACACGAAAAGTAAATTTACTCATTCATCATAAGTAGAAAGGTGAAGGATGCAACGCAAGAAGTTTCTTTCTTGCTAAACACTCAGTGAGGTTTTTTATGAATTTCAAGTTGAAGCGGCTGATTTGTTCCATACGATTTTGTAGGCGAAAAGAACGAAATGAGACCACATAAGAAGATGAAAACGACGAATTGTCGATAAGAAAAAAGACGAAACTGAAAAAACGGCGAATGAACGAAATATGAAATTGCTCAACCTATATTAGGTATTTTGCCAGTAAAATTTCAACTTTTTGCATGAGAAAATTTTGTTTTTTCGCACATAAAATCTACTTTTGAGCTTTTAAACCCACAACACGAAATGTCACCGTAGTGTCCATAGAAAGCCACTAAATTAGTTTCAGATAACTTAATTCTATGTAGGAATAAGCACAAAGTACAAACATGAATCATGTTAAAACGGTTGTAAATAACTATTGGATAAATCAAAAACAAACATACTAATTTCTGTCCGAATCACAATTGAGAAGCAAAGTAAAAACTTTAAAACTTACAAATTTGGTAAAACACGTACGTGAACTTCCACCAGGAAAGGGAGGCCGGGTGTCCGGAAGGTAAAAACCTCCTGTTTTAGTGTTTCGATAAAATTAACTTTTTTGTTTCTCTGGCAATGGCGGTAATGTTGGATTTGGTCGATATCGTTATTTTCCGAATGGAATCGATTACTCCTGATGCTAGCAATAATCCTTTAAAATTTCGTGAAAATCGGACAAACGGTAATCGAGAAAAAGGGGTTTTAAGGTTTTGTTACCTTTAACTGTTTCCATGGTAACGACAGTCATGTTTGAAAGTTAAAATGCGGATTGCACATCTACATGGTAGATACATCGTTGCTAAAAGTTTGATTGAGATTGAGTAAGGCATCTCTGCAAAAACTGGAAGACAAACGTGTGCGGAAAGTGGAATAATAATAAAGATTAATGAAGACAAGAGAAGAAACGGAATAAGGACAATGAGTCTTCCACACATAGTGGCACAAAATTGGGCCTAAAATTTTTCAACAGGTCAAAATTATTTTTTTCTTAACCTATTCCACTTTACCAGAAACATCCATACGCCTATATGCACTTCGAGTGTTCATGGTATTGTAATGTCAAAACATGAATGATATTTCTTTACAAACCGTACGCGTTACACATTTTAATGGCACAAAATAGGGCCTAAACTGTTTGACATGACAATATATTTTTGTTTTAAAGATTACTTCAAATTTTAGGAATGAAGGAATCTCATTCAAATGAATGTTAATTATTTAGAAAAGATTTTAAAAAAACATTAAAACTATTACACATCAAGAAGTTACGCATTAAGATAACGGTTTAGTATTCTCACGTGTATAATATTTTGATTTGTTTCACAGTTTGATTTAAATTTTTAATGTTATTTTGATTACGTTTTAGGAAAACAACGTAGAATAAAGGCTACAAAACTGTACCCCTAGGGATACTGATGCTAACAGCATTAGTTAAATTATCAAAATATCATAAGAATGAATGGAACCCAGTACCATTTCTTTAGATAGAACATGGTGCTTTGTAGCGAGTGACATTCAATTTAAAATAAAAAACATTTCCCAAAACTAATGCTTACACATTGTTTTTGTATTTGTTTAAAGAAAATGTATAAAGGCGGGCAAATTTTTAGAGCTGAAATACGTCCTTATAAAACTGTTATCACATACCATTATTGTAAAATTTATTCTATGATTTTTTAAAAATGGTACAAAATGTATATGACAAAACTTTTTGATGAAAATGAAAAATATAATGACGAACAGAATTGAATTGAAGTTTCTTATAACGTCATGATAAAATACAGCCAACTTAGAGACATTTCACTGAAATGCATTTTATTCTACGTAACATACAATAAGGACATCGTGTGTTACGTGTTCAATTTGATATTGAACATTGCATGCACTTTCAGTTTCATGTTGATGGCTTCTTTTTCATTGATGATTAAAATAATATAACAATGTTAGTTTACAAGAAATCTTACAGGAAGGAAGGAAAGGGAAGAATATAGCAAAATATAAAAAAGTATAGTGCATTAAGTTTGACCTTTAATTTGTATTCAAACAGACATATCCATGATGTAAGTATAAGGATAAATAATAGTAGTACTAGGCACCATGTGCTTACGGTGATGAAAAACGCTATCTTACCAGAATCAGTCTATTTGTCCAATCTAATATTCAAATTAAAGGTCAAACATGACGCACTATATCTAGTTTTATGAAGCATTCCTTATATTCTTTTTGTAACAGAAACATTTTAATAAAACCTAGTTTTTATTTTTTATAAATAACTACTAGTATTTTTAAATTTTCTCAGAAATAATGAAAATTAGCATGAGAGAATAAATAGATCAGACTTTAAGACTAAACAACATTTTGTTGATTGATTGACATTGGATTAATACTTTACAAATTTTCATTAAAGACGTATCAAATACCACTGATATGAACATGGACTATATAATATGATAAATAGGTGCTAATTAACTCACCAATAAATCATATCGACTTTTCCGATATTTTGGGAAAGGAAAAATCAATGTTAGAAAGCAAGTACGTTTGTACCTTGTTAGAAACGCGATAGTAACAAAGAATGAACGAAATGAGTTGACAATACTATGAAAATGTTTTTGAGAAAACAACATATAATGACCACCAGGCATATCTGACTCAACCCCTTGTGAATCTGGCAAAGGTAATTGTGATTGTGAAAATTAGAGGTCAAATAGCCAAAATTGTAAAACGCATTATACAAACTTTTAAAAGACAAATGAAAACATCTTTGATTAATTTATGCTGATATCTTATTTTGTTTTTTTTTTTTTCATTGTGCTTTCGTTCAAGTCTACGCTTTGAAATGGCTACTTTCAGATATTGTATTTCGTTTGAACTTCTATCTATAGTTCATTTATATATGAACTATACTTTATTATCAAAGCCATGTAGATGAAAACGCTTTGTTTATGATTTCAAAAGCATGCTTAATATATAAAAAAATATCATCAGGACGCTCAGATATCTATGCTGAATGATTGATCAACAAGTCAGATCTACATACTCAGAAGCAGTGGAACAAGACATAATATGTTTATCTGAATATTACATGTTAAACATACATTGGAAATTAACTTCCATATTTGCTTGTTAAGATATTCTTCAGTGTAATGTTCAGACTTCTCTTTTCTTCTTGAAGTTTATCTAACTAAAGCATTCTAACGCAAATTTAAACTGAAATCTTCCATATTTATGGAATACCGTAGTCTGGAGTATATTGTTTAGAATTGTATTTATTATCCCTAACTTGAAAAAGAATACTTCAAATATTCTTATTGCATGCTTCCTTCATGTTTGGAGAAAAGTAATGCAAACATCTGAGTCGTATTATTTCAATTTAAATGAATTGCAAAGTATAATAAAATGTGACAAAATCATTTCGATTTAATTATAGGGAGTACAAAAGTAAAAATGTTTGTTTTCTCAATAGGTTTTCAGCAACATTGTGCCATTATTTAAGCATAACAGATTTAATAAAATTATAAAAAATAGTAACAACAATAATAATTTCGACTTAACCATCTTCGGTGGTATTATTTAGGATGTTCATCATTCATGTTTTGAATGCCTTGAATAAATCACAATTAGTTAATAGTTAAGCTTTAGGAAGAGAATCATTATTTTTCTTTTTTGCCTACACTTTTATCTAACTTGTACGCACACCTAGATTCATAGCCACACCTATATAAATGATCCTATTTCACATATTATAATGGCCATCAAAGATACTTTATTCTTGCAACCCAGATAGGAAAATCCATAAAAAGAGAGGTGCGACATATCTCCATCTTGTACCCCCCTGTACAAAATAGCCCACACGCTGTTTTTCCCGTTAAATTTTATCAATAAAATCAGAGGTGTATCGATCAGTTGAAATTGATTTTAAATTGAAAATTTTGTACTTTCTGATGCAAGAAATTAAATAAGTCGTTGTAATATATTTGGTCCAGAACTCTGCAAGATTCGTTCTGGACTAAATATATTAGAACTCGGGTTGCGATTTCCTTATCTGTCACCACAAGTTGTGATAGATTCTATTAATCTTATCATGAACAAACTACAGGCTCCATGCGCTTATGGCTCAGCTGTTAATTTTTAGGCCTCGATTCATTGCCGTTGGGTTTTCTTTTAAATCCTGCTTCACAAGATCCGTCCGAAACAAAAGTTTTCATAAGAGTTTTTTCAGTAACTTGAAATGTTGAAAGTATGAATTTCAAGTCTGCCAGACATCTATTGACTGTTTACCGACTTATTTTTCGACATTTACAGTCAACGGTTAAAATTAATAACGGGGGTATACTAAGTGACCAATAGACTTCTTGTTTCCAAAAAATGACTTTACCTGCATGGCTAGTGGACATCTAGTCACCAAGTATGAAAGGTTCCATAGTGGCTGACCAAATAAATATGTAATGAATGTTATGAAGCAGTTACAATTTGGTTTACGTTATTATTCTTTTCGGTTTTGATCAGGGTCTCTGTTTTTTGGGAGGTGCTCATTAGGCTGGTTTCTATAAATACATTTTGCTGATGTTTTTCTAGGATGTTGGAATAACCAAATTAATAAATTCATCTCATATGTTTCATGACCTTCTTTGTACTTTAATTAAATAGAACTGTATCACCTCCAGTTTTATTGGAGGCGCTCATGTAGCTGGCTTTTTAAAATTTAACTTGATGATTTCCGTTGCCTTTCTCTTACATTTTTGTTGCATGTTCTTAAATGTATATAGCAATTACCAAATTCATAAATTCATCATTTAACTTCAGAATCCAACACTCCGATCCTCCATATCGACCACATACAGAGCAGACATGTTTAACTATTTTCATTACATAATTGTTCAGTTGATATTTCCTTCTTATGGATAAACCATTCAATTAGAACACAAATTCTAAAACATGAGTGATCACCTGATGAAATTGTTATTGAAAATTCATTTTTTATTAACACCACAATTTAACAGGTTTTTGGAATATACACGATTCTCATACAAGCTTCTTGATTTTATTGATTATTTCATTACAAGTATCAGTTAATAACAGAGGCGTATCAATCTCCATGTTTTTTCTGGTTCTTTAATTACAAAATTTCATTTAAACATATTCAAAATCGGACATGTTCAATTTGTATTTACACGAAAAGTACATTTACTCATGCCCCATCAGTGGAAGGGTGAAGGTTGAAACGCATGAAGTTTTTCCTTGCATACCACTCGACAACTTAAATTTTTTTTAATTTACTTCAAGGTAAATTGAATGATTTTTGCTATTTCGTCTATTTCATGATGGGTTTGCTGGGCGAAAATGCGAAAACCCACGACAAATTCAAAAAGAAATACTGCAGCGAAAAGTAGAAAAATAAACAAAAGGAAATTTACGTCAACCACTTTCGACAAGTAAGATAGCAAACTGTCTCGCATTAGGATACGTCCCAAGCCTAAGCGGTGAGAGGCGCTATGGTCCGTAAGCGCGTTCGTAAATTAGGTGGTTAGATAAAAAGTTTCCTCATAATGAATAGTGAAAACAAACAATTCATGAAGAAAAAATGCATTTATTTGGTAAAAGTAAATAACATTCTTTAATTCATTTTAATATATCTGATTGGACAAAGTAATCTGGGATGTCATTTTAATTGTGTTTACACGTCTTTTATTCAAAATGTTGTAGGTTTTGTGATCGATCGCTAATTTTCAATGTCTGGACTGTATAGACGATCAAAGTGAAAATCTATATACATTTACACCCTAAAGAATAAGAAATAGTTTGGGATATAAAACTAATGCTTTGACAAGTTTTTATCCTGATTGAAGCTTACCTCGTATTTACCAATATCTCAGTTTGATAACATTGCAGCGGACAACTTTAAAATTGGTTTTTGTCATTTTCTCCATTTCTTTCTATGTGAACCAAAATCACGTAAAAAGTTTATGTAATCAGTGGTCACAATATCTAATGTGTTTAAGTTATATAATCCGTTTCATTTGGCTGTTGTATCAGGCGTGGTGTACTGCACTGACTATTGGCAAGATAATTTTTGTTTAGTTTCAGAAGTATTTATTCTAAGTAGAAATAAGCACAAAGAACCAAGAAATCTTCAGTCATGTTTAAAATGTTGCAAATAATTGGAAAAATCAAAAACATACTAATCCATGTCCGAATCATTATTCAGAACCAAAGCAAAAACTTTAAAACTGATACATTTGGTTAAACAACTGGACAAATCAAAACTAAAATACTAATCCATTTCGGAATTATGATTCAGAACCAAAGCAAAGACTTTTAAACTGACAATTTTTGTTAAACACGTGAACTTCCACCAGGGAAGTGAGGGCGGGTGTTTGGTAGGGTAAGAGCTTCCTGATTAGCTAGCTACCCGCCATGTGTGTAATTAAAATTGGGAGTGAAAGAAACATGGAACTATGAGACGTCAAATATATCGAGGGCAATCCTTGACACAGAGACGTATACTTATCACCAAAACTGTGATGACGGTCATAACACTTTTTAGGTTCTGATAATCCTAGGCTTGAAATAAGACACTAATGTTTTTATGGGTATGCTGAAACCAATTCCCTCTGAAACTATTATACTAAACATCCTCTGAGTATACTGAAAACAAAAAACTCATCTGATTATATTTGAAATATGACCCTTTCTGGTTATACGGAATTGACCAACTTCTGTGAGCAGACTTCTGTGAACCTTTTCTGATCACATGCGAATGAAAACAGTCCTTCTAAACAAAACGAAAACAACAAATTCTAAGCATATTGAAACTACTATTAAAACATGATGAAAACAAACAATTCCATGAGCATTCTGAAATGAGCAACTTGTCTGAAAACATTAATCCAAGAAAAACAAAAATCAACCAAAATGAAGTTTGTGTTCAAAACATTAAAACATTCTTTGAGTGCCAGATAGTATATTGAAATGAAAAAAACCCTTCAAAGTACAGTATATAAACTGCTTGCCAGAGAGAATACAATTGCAGAAACATTCAATGCACGGTATAAACTACTCGCTATTGAATCTAAATGGTTTTGCTCTCTCTATTAATAAACTCGTTCTGTCAGTAAATCTTTCTTATGTACTTCTATCAATAGCGACTCGTTAAGATATTACAACCAAATCAAATCCAGTCTCGATTCTCGTTTATTTTCTTATCGCGCGATTATATTGGTACGACGTCGTGGAAAACCTAATTCTTATCACTTGTTCCTAGGATAAAGATGTACATTTCACTGTGTAGAATTACTCTCCTTACAGCATGAAATCAAGTTTGATTGATTAGATTCGCCGAGTTAGGAAATTTACAACTAATTAATTCATTTTATTAGAATTTGGAGTGGCAAGTGTTTTATAGATAAAGTACTATGTTTACCAATCTATACACATTGTAAGACTAGCAGAAAAACACAAAATAATTGATTAATTAATTTTTGAGAGAAAGAATTTTGTATTTATTTCTAATTTACAACTTCCATAACGAGCTTGATTATTTTAAATGACAAATGTATTGTCTTTTAAACTGGTTTTCGAGTAATAGCGCGGAACTTTTGTTTAATATAACTCATATTTAATCATAACTTTCGCGTAATTTAACGCGTTGCATAGACTTCATACCGGGTATTTACTTTTGAGTAACAACACGTAACGTGTGTAATAGCACATAACTAAGCGTAACATTTGTGTAATAACACGTAACTATTGTGTTACAACGCTTCATTCGCGTATTGTAAAAGGGCATTAATTGATGTAAGGGTGGTTGCAGTTTAAGACATCTATTTGTGTTGCCTTTGTTGTTTTGAGAAAGTTTCCAGCTTCGAATAACAACATACGGATGCGTTTTGCTCCAACTACATAAGAATGTCATCGTAATAATAATGGTACGCCCGGCATTGTCTTAATTAAGTGGTAATTGCCATGTACATGTATTAGTAGTCACGTGACAAACACTACGTCATAAACACGTCATTTATGACATATCAGTTCTCTTCTCGTTTAATGTCATGTTTATATTATGCATATATATGCATGTTATATGATTGACAGTGAATGGATAGGGAACATGGCTTATTCTTAATTCTAATGTTTGAGGCAATTAAAATTAAAAGCAAACTTAGTGGTGTTTGTCTTGGTGACGTATATTTAACAACATACGAAATTATATTGGACTAATTTTGTGAAGGAAAACCCAGTTAACTAAACTTATAATGCAAATTTTCAACTTTCACAGTAAGGGACCTCAGTAAAATATAGGTTATATATGAAGAATTTTAAAGTTGTCGAGTTGTTTAAGTGGTCCTAATTACAGATCACAACGCCTCATCGCTTAGGTTCGAATCCTGCTCGGAAGAGTTCATAATCGGTTAGTAAATCTGTCAGCTGTCGGTAATTGTGTCAGGCCAATTCAGTTTTCTCAAACACTCTAGAAATTCCCGTTTCGATATAAGTGAAAGAATCTTGACTAGGACGTATAACAGCATTACTCCACTCAACTCGCTCTCCGATGTAAGTATATGAATGTTCACCAAAACGGCTGTGATGGTACATCGGATCTTGTAATATTTTAACTTTGTGTGATATCATGTCAACAACCTTTTCAGACAAAACAAATGTCCATGGAATCAAATTGTTACAACTTCACGTTAATCAAACTAAATACCACATAATTAAATAAGGTTCTAAAAATCAACGACTGCAAAACAAAATTCAATTTCATTTGGTTAAAAGTATTAAATTGGGATGGAAAATAGATAAATCATGGCTTGAGTTTCCTCATTCCAATGGTTAATTTGTGTTAATAGTATTTTATTAGTAATTTAATCATGTAATCTAATGATGTAATTAATGTAAAATCACAATTTTTATCGATTTTAATGAAGGAAGAATATTCATTTGATTTTATATACATTTACACGTGATTGTCTACTTTATTTTAATTTTGGATAAAAGTACAATCGTGTTTTATGACACCAGGGTCGGACATTATCTTTGAAACTAGCTTTGGTTGTCAACTGTGAGTATAGTGGTCAAGTGGTCTATTAATGCACGCACTTAAGGACTTCGGTGCCTCTCGGAATGATTGTAAGTTCGCTTACACAAAAGGCCAAAAAGGACCTGTAATGCTCAACTGGCAAAATTTGACATAATTTGCTAAAATTGGGTCAATGAAAAACTTCTCGAAAAAAAAACCTTTAAATGGCTATGTATCTAATTTCTATATTTAAAATTGAACAATATTGGTGGAAATCTGAATGGACAACGGCCTTTTTAGTGATATTTTTGCTATTATAACAACGGTGGCCATCTTGAATTTTGAACAGGGTCGCCTTGTACAAACTTTGATCTACTCAACCTAGGGAGCGTCCATACGAATTTGGTTTCAAGTGGCAAAGTGGTTTCTGAGGAAAATATTTTCAAAGAATTTGCTAAAGATTTGACCTCATTTGCATAATATTTCTCACAAAAACTCGTTACATGTTAAATGACTAGGTATCTAGATTCTATATTTCAAATTTGAAGAAAATCGGTTGAAAATTGAATGCTCAATGACCATTTTAGTGATTTTGCTATTTATAGTGACAGCGGCCATCATGGATTTGGTACAAGGTCGCCTTGTACAAACTTTGATCTACTCCACCAAGGGACGTTCCACATTAAATTTTGATTTCAATTGGCCCAGTGGTTTGTAAGAAGATCAAAGTTTACGGATGCACGCACGCACGCTTTATCATGCCATAAGCTCAGCTGGCTAAAAATATAGATTGTTTTCTCTAGACACTCCGGATTCCTCTGCTATCCCAGAACTGACCGATTCGATATGAGTTAAACTCTTTGACTGGAGTTAAACACTATTACCGAACACTACCAGATGCATCTAACGTGGATTGTTCAGTTTTTTTATATTTACCAGTGCCGTCTACTACTTTTTAATGTATTGAATGATAAAACTTAAAAATAGAATATGACAATATATATATTGTGATTGAATGTTGCTTAACGTCGCATCAGCAATTTTTCAGCTATTCGCGACGAGAACTACTGTATTTATCTATGAACGAGTTCTTGTATGCATGTAAAGTGCGAGTGTGTTTCATTGTCTGCTTTGTACCACCAGTTCGCACTCAGGGTGACTTTAAGGTGCTAGCTCATCGAGTCAGTACGCCGAAGACAAGCGTACCACTTCCTTAGTCACATTATACTGATATCTGGTGAGCAAGTAAAGGCCAACAAGGAAAATTCACTTTCTCACATGTGGTCTGAGCGGGACTTGGAACTCACAGCGAGGAGAGACCCTGGATTTGTAGACTGACATCTTATCCATTAAGCCACCGCCGTCTCCTATATGACAATAAAAATGTGTTTAGGTTTTGTTCCTTTGTAAATCGCAGAATAATGTCAGTTTTGCGGTCAAGTTAGTTGTTAAATACTGTGCAATGAAAGAGACGCAACTCTTTTAATTCTTAGCTATGTTTCGACGAGCTTACTAAGTTACTAGATATGTTATATCTATCTACTTGTATCGAGGCAGTCAGTTCTGATAAAGTGGAGGAAACCGGAGTACCAGAAAAAACAAGATGACTCACTTCTCGTTATTTTGCAATTTGATCATTTTTTTCTACAGATGACATTATTTTCCATTTTTCACAGATTTTTGACCGAGGGTTCTCTTATAGTACTATAACATTTACTTCAGCATCCGTCCAAAGAAGGAAACCAGTGGTTTCAATATGGGTTTGCCCTTGACTTGTTTGGTTGTTCTATCACTTTCTCATTATAATATTGTCCAAATCTTGTGTGTTGGCTAGTGTCAAGTATATATGCAACATTTCTTCTATAGTCAAACCTGCCTTAAAGGCCACCTCTATATAGAGGCCACTTGGTTTGAAAGGCCAGTAAATTTTTATCCCAATTGGTCTTTATTCATGTATATAAGGGCCACCTGCCCATAAATAACCGTTTGCATCTGTGACCTTGACCTTTGAACTCATGACCTTCATTTATATATGATATCTTATGTCAATATTAACAATATTTAACTATACATGCCTAGATACAAAAAGTATATAGTTTTGAGATATTTAACCATTCCCATATCAGTTTGCATCTGTGGTCTTGACGTTTAATGATCAATATGCCAATACCTACAATATTCATACATAAATGCCTATAGAAAAGGTTTATAGTTTTCCAGATTTATTGACAAATACACTAATTTTAGCAATTTCCCCCTTAAGTACCTTGTTATTTTCCCATTTTGGTCCCTTTGGCTACGATTTGTGCATATCTGAAACTAGGCGCCTTAAGTATTTTTACATGAAATATCTAAGCTATATCTCTTGTAAGTTCAGAGGAGATGATTTTTAAAGATTTTTACAATTTTCTTCTTAATGGGGCCCCAAGGGGACATAATCCTTTCATTTGTGCAAATCTGAAACCCCTTTACCTAGACATCATTACTGCTAAATATCACCCAATTTGGGCCTGTAGTTTTAGAGGAGTTGATAAAAATGTGAAAAGTTAATACATGACAGACGAGGATAGATGGCAATAGCTCTGAGCCTTTGTCTCGGGTGAGCTAAAAACTCCAGTGTAACAGCACATCAAGCCAGAGATCTAGAATAGAACAGTTTTTGAATTACAACTCTCCATCAGTACAAAACCTTAAAACACTGGACTGCATGTCTACACAAAAATTGATATTGCAGCAAAGAAATGTATATAATTAAAATAGAGAAAAAATGTTATGACAAAATTAATTTTTATTATTATCATACATTGTATAATACATGTTACTGTTTATCATCTCTCAAAAATACATACAATCTTGTTATTCAGTGCTACATAATACATATACATCACTTACAGTGCATCCTTTATTTTTATGTGACACATTAACATTTAAGGACCACTTACACTGTTCACTATTAATGATCAAATGTGTGTGTGTGTGTGTGTGTGTGTGTATGTGTGTGTGTGTCAAAAACTGAATTGTCTTAGAGAGTGTGTGTGCATGTGTGTGTATGTGTGTGTGTAAAAAAGGATTATAACTTTTTGAGAAAATCTAAATGCAACATTTGTCATGATAATGCTGGATGTTTCAAGACCATTTAGCTGTCATATCACTATTTTACTTTGTTAATCATATAGACCACATTTATAAATGTAGACAACCTTAACATTTATTATAAATTACTAGCATATAACACAAAATTGCACCTGTGGCAGCCTTATACTCAATTAACAACTCTAAACATAAATAATAACACAAAAACAATTTGACCAAGCGTTTCTTAGTTTAATAGTTTTACTACTTCTCTGTGCAAGATACTAGAGCTAGGATCATGTACAAGGGTTCCATTTGATTCCCGACTGTCAGGGGTCATAGAGTCAAACCATAAATATGTGTTATCCTGACAGTCAGGAGTCAAATAGAATCCTCAAATTAAAAAAAAAAACCTACCGGGTAGTCTGGAAGACCCGACATAACCATGGTAACAAACATATACATTATCCCTTACTATAGTGTCAAGTTTGACCTGGCCATTTAACATTAATTTGAATACCAGTATTCAAACACGCATATCCATGGTGTAATTTAGTGTATATAAAGTTGGTACATAATGATAGATAAATGCAATACTACCGGTAGGTAGTGGGCACTAGGTGTTTATGGTAGTGAAACCCTTTGTCTTCCCAAAATCACAGTCTTTCAGCACAATCTAATATTCAAATTAAAGGTCAAACAGTCAAATCAAACTTGATGCATATGATGAATACATAGACCAATATTAAGGATTAATAGTAAACACTTACTTATATGATTCCACATCCAATGGAAATAGAAATAGTTCTTATGCACAATTATTAGGAAGTATCACAGGCTACAGCTGCGAACCAAAGTTTGAATAATTGATGAAAAATTTAAAACATGTCTATCTCCCTAGATAATGAACACATATGCTTGCCGTTAGCTGATGTTGGGGAAAATCAAGATTTGGTTTTAAAGTAAACACCAAAGACAAAACAAAATCTAAGTGACAAACACATTATTTCAACCTTATAAAATTGCTTTAACTTGTAAAATCCAAAATTAAAGATTCCATGTACCAGTACAAGTATATAAACTTTTATAATAACACCAACCTTCTGTCGTCCCTGATTATTCAATATATGTTTAAAGTGTGTCAAGTTTGACCAGACCTTTTGACCTTTAATTTGAATATGCAAACAGGCATATCCATTATATAGTTTAAGGACTATATAACATTTATATTTAATTAGGATAGATGATAGTAATACTGAATACCGGGTGTTAATGGTAATAAAACATGCCGTCTTAATATCTAAGTCACACAGTTTATTAGCCCAATCTAATATTCAAATTAAAGGTCAAATGGCCAGGTCAAACTTGATGCACTATAACAAAAATTGTTACAAATTGTTTAAGACACAATAACAAGACAATGTGAATTACCAGCACATTAAGTTAACACAAACAAAATAAGTAGCCTATATAGTTAACATAACTGTTAATATTTGCACACATGACAGGGGTCTAATACACATAATACAGTTAAACTTTGATTCATTGCCCCTGTTTTGCCAAATTTTGGTTATAGAAAAGATATTTAAATAAATAAGAGCAGAATTATGGTATTTTTTATGCTACAGTCAAGTTTTTTTTAACTTATATCAAGGCAGACAATTATGGCATTGAGGAGAAACCTAAATTGGCTGGAGAAATCTAAGACCTTAGGCAAGCAAACTGAAAATTTTCTCACACTAGGACCTGCCTCAAATGGGGTTCAAATCTAAATGGCGAGAGGCACAGTGATCTGTAAGTAAGCACTGTAGACCACTTCTTGACCAAACTAGTAGGCAACTACTGAAAAATTAATCCAGGCTGATCAAGAACAATATTAAAAGAATTGATTTTGGAACTTGAAAATAGTGTGACAATAAGTGAGAAGGACATTATAATGAGGTTTTACTGTATATCCTTACACAGCTACCCTTTGTGCTGGTGAGTTAATACATAAATGTTAAATTCATACTCATTATTAAGACAGAGTAAATCTGGTTTAATTATCAGTCAAGCTCTCTAAAAGAATCGCCCCTGGGGATAAAAGTAAAAATATACTTTGTGATTGAAGTACTTAACATCCCAGTTTCTTAATGAGGATAAGTTTGTATTCCTGGTAGCCAAAGTCTCCAATGGCTACTCATTTCTAAGATTTGTTTAACTCAAAAAATAAGTTTTTTAAGTATCTAACTTATTTTAGCAAAAAAAAAAAAAAAAAAAAAAAAAGACTATATTTTCAATTTTTGGAAATTCAGCTATCAATTTAATATTTATTGATAACTAGATAGGGTATTTTTCTCGCATTTAAAAGCAAGCAGGTTATTTTTTTTCATTGATACAGGTGGTCTATGAGACTAGTTTAACTACAAATGAAAATATTAAAGTCTTGCATTACAATTTATCACCACAAAAATTTCATTCCAAACAAAGCATACAAAAAATCCATTTATAACTTCTTCACTGTCCTTTTCCAATCTTTTATATCTGTTTACAAAATTCCAGTTACTTCTCATCCATATTAAGAAACGTCCTTCTTTTTTCTTTCAGTCACAGACAATCACCATCTACTCACCTGGAAAAACAAACAAAACAATGTAATTACTAAGGATTATACTGAAAGTGAGCTTTGTAATGTGTTAGTAAGGTTTTTCTATGATTTGACATTTTTACTGACCCAACATGGTCCATATATGAACTTGAATTAGTATTTTTCCAGATTCTAGGAAAGTTTCCAGATCGATGGACAAAAAAGGGGCTACTACTGAGTTTACAATAAAATGTTAATGAATGACTCCAAGTAGACCAGAATAATTGATTGAATGGGATTTTATGCCTCAGCCAAAAAAATTTTCCAAATATCGAGTAAAGTGACAGAAATTTTTACCTTTGCAGTGCACTCAGGACAATGTGCAGGGAGGGATCTTTTATATGCCATGTCTGCCATGACACAGGGCATCAGTTTTTATGGTATCAGTATGATGGACAAAGATAAAGATGCCATCATAAGTGTTGCAAAAACAAACTATGATATCATAAACACTTGAAAACAAAACCCAAACAAACATTCAAACAAACAAAAAAAAAAAAAACCAAAAAACAACATGGTCAAACATTAACTTGACGTCTTGAGGTACAGTGATTTTGTTACATTTAAAAAAACTATCTTCTGCCTTTAAAATTGGGAAAATTGAGGTTCTGAGATCTAGCTAACTATATAATAATATGCTCATAATGCTGGCATTAGCTACATTGTAGAATCTTCATTGCAAAACACTATATTGTGGGATTATCTGATATTGTGGGTAAGGACAACTAGATTTAAATTTTCAGTGCATCGCTTTTGTTTTGGGCAATTTTAGTGGACAAATTGGGAAATTTTAGTCATTTTTCCCTAAGAGAAAATTCTTTTATTCAGTAGTAATTTTAAGCAAAAAAATCACTGAGGTAACTCATATTTGTAAAAAATCTCTTGACACAAATAGTTGAAAAGTTACTGATGTGACATAAAATGTCATGCAACAAATCATTCAATGCAGCCAGATTCATTATTGTTGGGGCCAATGATCTTTTGCCAATTGGCCTACTGTTAAGGTCTAAGTGTGTCATGTTTAACATTACATGAATCCAAAAATGCTGATGTCATGGTGTTTTACATGAAAGTTTTTGATAATGGCCCCTATGAAAAATTGTAGATTGAACAATGATGCATAGAAACACTAATATAATAATATTTATAATATTAATAAGAACATACACTTATTTCAATTTTCCATTTGTCAAAATACTGAGTAAGTATGGTCCCTTCGGAAAGGAATCCATGGCGTATTGACACTACTGATCGTATCCTGAAGTTCATTCGTTGTAGACACTGTATAATTATGATCAGCATTTATTTTGAAATCTGTCCTGATTGTAGAATCAAAATCTGTCTTATTTGATGGATCACAACCACAAAAATTTCTCTCTGAGAAGTCAAAATATGTGTGATCAGTTTTAAGAGGAGTCTTTGAACAAGATTTCAGACAACTGTGGGTTTTACAAAAACTGGTTTGAGACGAAAGTTGATCTCTGGCATATGTGTGGTCACAATAGGAAGGCGGATTTGAATGTATCTTGGACTTTAATGTAGTGTTTTTCTTCCTTAATGAATCAGCTGTTGTTTCTTTTGGCCATGAACTCCCAAGAACTTTTTCATTAAATATATTTTCCTCTGAACCAGAAGACACCACTAGACCACTGAAACCAGGAATAGGAATCCCTACTTGAACAAGAAAGTCAGAAAGTTCTGCTGTCTTTGAAGTCATCTTTTCCAGTGAATGACTTTTCTGGATACCGAGCTAACAGGGAAGTCTTGACTACATATTTTGTCTGAACTATTGCTGTTTCTATTCAGATTCTCCTCCGATGAGCTTCTTCTGGGTTCTGTTATGGAATGGGCAGTTTTTGCAGTCCTGCCTCGTGGTTGTAAAGTTTTACTAAAATAGGAATAATTGTGATCTTTTTCTTTGTTCAAAAGTCGCTCAGAATCTGTTATTTCTATTTCAACATCGTTCATACAATAAGTGTGGTCCTTGTCCAGTTTGTGAGCTTCAAGGGCAAGAGTCATGTCAGCAAAACTGAGCAAAGACAAAGGGCTGAAGTCATTCTGGGGCGGAGCATTGTCCGTTTCCAAATCCTCATCGTCACAAATAACGCTCATACTTTCTATATTACGATAACACTCTTGGAAACCTATCAAAATTTCATTACTACGTCTTCTTCCTTAACACGCAATCGATTTCTTCACCTGTAAATATTACAGGTATAAATCCTGCTTTCAAAACTGAAGAGTGATCAAAGGGAAACAACTCTTATGTAAAAATGAAAATAGAATTTTTACTGAGGAATTTAATAAAAGTTTATACTTTTCCGTCAGATTTTTTTCTAAGCTTTTTCTTAAATTAAACATTGCAGACTTGAAATCGGCATAATTTAGCGAATTTTCAAAGTAATCAGGAATATATTTAAAGTGTAATTTTGACTGAACCACATCAAACCAGATACAGCTGTAAAAGATATTTTTAGTGACATTTCCATACCTATCTCAACTATTGAAAATTATTCATACCTCCATAAAGGCATTTTTTTCATCTGAGTTTAAAGATCTATATAGTGTTCCAAGGGTATGTCAAAAAGTTGAAAAATTTTCACAGAGTACCATAAAATATATCATCTGGTTATATTCTCTCAGAATCACCAGAGCCGAGGACCACAAAAATCTCTGGATAACATTAATCAATATGTTCATCAATTAAAATTATCAATTAATGTAAATAAAACTGAACTTGAGTTATTGTTTTCCAACAATTTAACTTACAATGAAACTGTAGATCTATACATCATTTACATAAACAACAAATATATTGAAACTGTTAAAGAATACAAATATCTCGGTAATGTCATTAATTCTGCAGGTTCATTTCTTTCATCTTCAAAACTACCGGAACTTTCCAAAAAAGCTGTGAAAACTCGTCACAGCGTGTTCTTCTCACATCCAACACCAAAGAGCTGCGGCGATGATTTTCGGCAATTTTCAAATAGCGAAATATATATCTTAATGGAATAATTTTTATTTTTTTGAATTTTATTATTAATATTGTACTTATAACTATCGATTTTGGTCATAATCCCCTAGACTTCAGTATCCCTTAATGTTCAATTATACCAGCGACTATTTAATACAGAATTTGAGTGTATTAAATGTCGCTTAATATATTACTGATTATGTAATATCATTGGGTGGACAACTGTAACCATAGTTTTTCTCAATAAACGAATAATAATAATAATAATAATAATAATAATAATAATAATAATAATAATAATAATAATGTTGAGAATCTACGAATATATATCATGTTTAAACTATTTGATTCATTAATTAGACAAATTCTTACATGTAACTCTGAAATTTGGCTTATGAATCTCTATAAACAAATAATATCATAAAAAGAAACAAGAACTATACTAGGCACTAGTAAAACATCAAGTAATTTTGCTGTTAGAGCTGAATAAGAACAATACCCCATTTATGGTTTTGTCTTCCCAAAGGTTGAGCAGACACTTGTTATTTATCGAGTCAAGAATACACCAAGATAATATGAACCCTTTGGTAAAAGAAGCTCTCAGTCTATCTAAAAATTTAGATGAGAATAATACATTTCTGTAAAATATATTTTAGTGACATTTCCATACCTATCTCTACTGTTGAAAATTGTTCATATTCTCAACAAAGACATTTTCAAGTTATAATCTGAGTATAAAATTTATAAGAAACTTTTCCTAAACAAATTAAACTAAATGAATAGTTACAATAAGATACATTTGTATTCTACTTTGAAAATAAAAACGGATTTTAAAACCACACTTAGATGTGTTTAAAAACTATAAAGAGAGAAGGGAGATAACAAAACTATGGAGTTTGCGAAATCTTTGATTGAAAAAGTAACCGTATGTGTAAAATCACTAAAATGACTTTTTCTGAACCGAAAGACCTAAGATCCAAAAACTGAATATACATAATCAGCATGTGAAGTTTTACCACGTTTGCGAATAGATTTGACCTTGACCTATGTTTAAGGTCTCAGTGACCTTGTATGTAAAAACGCTAAAAATGACATCTTCTTGTGAAACAAAAGGCCTATAGACATCAAACTTCATAATATAGAATCAGTGTTGAGTTCTATAAAGTTTGTAAATAGATTTGACCCTGACCTCATTTCAAGGTCACAGTGACCTTGTATGTAAAAACGCTAAAAATGACATCTTCTCATGAAACAAAAGGCCTATAGACACCAAAATTCATATATAGAATCAGTTTGTTGAGTTCTATATTTAAGCTGGCATATAGACATCAAACTTCATATATAGAATCAGTGTGTTGGGTAATTTAAGGCCCAGTCACACAGCCAAAACTTACGATTTACGCATGAATTGCGCAGAAATTTTGAGTCGTGCGCGATTCATCGGTGCTGTGCGTAATTCATAAGTTTTTCTGACGTGGAGCATCAGTAGTTGTCAGTGGATATTCGTCGAATCGGGTTTGTGCGCGATTCCAGGTTTTGAGTTGCTCAAAAATCTTGATCACGCACAAGTTTGCGCGATTGTGCGCCGTTTAACGTAATTCATGCGTCCTTTGCGTAGTTCTGACGCGGACAATGCGCGACATATGCGTGGACCGTTAGTGGTTGTTCGCAAGAAATTTACCGCTACCGCGCACGTCGATGACTTTTCACTGACGAATAACGCACATATCACGCATGTCTCGCTGTAGTAACACGTACATTTCACTGATATCCACTGACAATCACTGACAAAAAAGTATTAACGCATAAAACACTTACAGAACACTTACAAAAACGCATAAAAAATTTATGAAAAACTTATGAATCACTTATGTATCACTAACAACTCACGTATGATTTTTGCCGTATGAAAGCAACCATTTCTTCAACTTTTGCCAGTCTTGTCCTTGCTGCCAAGGGGTACACATCTTGCAGGCTCAGGAGCTGGAGCAGGGTCCTGGGAGTCAATCATGGCATATATCTTGGTCTTCATCTGCTTGTAGTGTTCTGCAGGTGCTGCACGGAGACTGTCTGCCACGTACTTGATGAAGGCTTCACGTTCCGATTGTACAGGTTTCTCTTGTATCAGCTGGGACAACAGCTGCTGATTGGCCTTCATCGTTTCTCTGAGCTCCTTCATCTACTCTTCTTCATGGTCGACCTCCCTCTCCCTCCTCTTCTTCAGCTGCCTGGATGAAGTCTGGCTGGAACTCTGGGCTACCTCAGCTGATGTCCTCTCCACTGCCTCCAGGTCTTCGTCAAGGGGAGTGGGTGCTCGCTCCTGGTCGCTTTCTGGCTCACTGTCACTGACACGGGATGCCTGGGTGGAAGTCAGGGGCAAGCTCATCATGGGTTCAGACTTGGTTGATGGCAGCTGGGTCTTGTAGAACTGCAAGCTGTTGATGATGTACTGCTCCCTGTCAGTGTACTTCTTCGCTGCCTGGCCAGACTTGACCTTGCTGAGTCTGACGTACCAGTCTTTCAAAGACTTCCACCACCCCATTATGTGGTCCACTGTCAGACCCAGCTCATTAGCCTTGGCAGTCCAGATCTCCCTGCGCTTCTTGTAGAGACGATGCCCCCGCCTCCAAACTTCGTCGTGCTCCGCCATCCACTCAAGGAGACCTTCTTCTATCTCAGCTTCAAGGGAATAGTCACGCTTCGCAATGGCTTTTCCCTTGGACTTGCCCTTGCCCTTGCCCACAGGACGTGCATCTTCTTCAGACTCATCAACAGCAGCAGCCTGGTCACCAGCAGCAGCAGTGGAAGCAGACTCATCAGCAGCATGAACCTCCACTTGGATTTCAAGATCAGGAGGTGGAGGTCTTGGAGACCTCCTGGGAGCCTCTTCATCTCCAGCGGCCTCTCTCTGTGGGAGATCTACAGGAACTTCTTCTTCTGGAGCAGCTGGAGCCTTCTTCTTCTGGACCTGCGTGACAGTTCAGAGTGACCCTTTGTGCAAAAAATGCTTAAAATGACTTTTTGTCATGCCCCAAAAGGAATATAGTAATCAAACTTAATACATAAAACCAGTGTGTTGAGTTCTACAAAGTTTGATCTTGGCCTTATAAGGTATCCGTGAAGTTTTATGTAAAAACACTAAATATGACTTCTTCTTACGAACCAAAAGGCCTGTAGAAATCGAACTTCATATATGGAATCATTGCCTCGGGTTTTACGAAGTTTTGAATATATAGGAAGTAACGCCACTAAAGCTGCCCTTAGATGGACACCACCTGAAAAACAACATGGCGCAGAACCGTTGAAACAGAATTAAAAGAAAAGAACCTGGCATAGGAAAAGGCAGAGACCAAAGCCAAGAACAGAGCTGAGTGGTGAGATCTTGTGTCGAGGTAGGTAGGTAGGTAATACAGGAGAAATACGTTAGGGACCTGGCATGGGGAGAGGCAGAGGCCAAAGCCAAGAACAGAGCTGAGTGATGAGATCTTGTGTCGACCTTATGATCCGCCGGAACCGAAGAGGATAAGTAAGTAAGTAAGTAAGTAAGTAAGTAAGTAAGTAAGTAAGTAAGTAAGTAAGTAAGTAAGTAAGTAAGTAAGTAAGTAAGTAAGTAAGTAAGTAAGTAAGTAAGTAAGTAAGTAAGTAAGTAAGTAAGTAAGTAAGTAAGTAAGTAAGTAAGTAAGTAAGTAAGTAAGTAAGTAAGTAAGTAAGTAAGTAAGTAAGTAAGTAAGTAAGTAAGTAAGTAAGTAAGTAAGTAAGTAAGTAAGTAAGTAAGTAAGTAAGTAAGTAAGTAAGTAAGTAGTAAGTAAGTAAGTAAGTAAGTAAGTAAGTAAGTAAGTAAGTAAGTAAGTAAGTAAGTAAGTAAGTAAGTAAGTAAGTAAGTAAGTAAGTAAGTAAGTAAGTAAGTAAGTAAGTAAGTAAGTAAGTAAGTAAGTAAGTAAGTAAGTAAGTAAGTAAGTAAGTAAGTAAGAGTAAGTAAGTAAGTAAGTAAGTAAGTAAGTAAGTAAGTAAGTAAGTAAGTAAGTAGTAAGTAAGTAAGTAAGTAAGTAAGTAAGTAAGTAAGTAAGTAAGTAAGTAAGTAAGTAAGTAGTAAGTAAGTAAGTAAGTAAGTAAGTAAGTAAGTAAGTAAGTAAGTAAGTAAGTAAGTAAGTAAGTAAGTAAGTAAGTAAGTAAGTAAGTAAGTAAGTAAGTAAGTAAGTAAGTAAGTAAGTAAGTAAGTAAGTAAGTAAGTAAGTAAGTAAGTAAGTAAGTAAGTAAGTAAGTAAGTAAGTAAGTAAGTAAGTAAGTAAGTTAGTTAGTTAGTTTAAGGTCACAGTGACCTTGTATGTAAAATGCTAAAAATGACATGTTCTTATGAAACACAAGACCAAACTTCATATATAGAATCAGTGTGTTAAGTTCTACATAGTATGCTAATAGATTTGACCTTGACCCTGTTTAAGGTCACAGTGACCGTGTATGTAAAAACGCTAAAAATGACTTCTCATGAACCAAAAGGTATATAAACATCACACTTCGTATAGAATCGGTGTGTTGAGTTCTACAAAGTTTTGAACAGATTTGACCTTGACCTGCGTGACAGTTCAGAGTGACCCTTTGTGCAAAAAATGGTTAAATGACTTTTTGTCATGACCCAAAAGGAACATAGTCATAAAACGTCATAAATAAAATCAGTGTGTTGAGTTTAACAAAGTTGCAAATAGATTTATCCTTGGCATTTGTTCATGGTCGCAGTGACCTTATACATAAAAATGCTAAAATAACTTCTTATGAACCAAAAGGCGTATAATTATCAAACTTCATATAAAGAATCAGCAAGTTGAGTTCTACAAAGTTTGTGAATACATTTTACCTTAATCTTCTTTCAAGGTCACAGTGACCATATTTTGAACTTCTCATTAACCAAGAGGCTTGTCATAATAAAATTCCATATATCGAACCAGAAGACACCCACCACATAAAATTGCTTTGATTTTTTTTCTAATGTGCACCAGGTGAGCGATACAGCCCCTATTGGACCTCTCGTTATTATTATAATTGTATTAAAAGGTAAATCTCAGTCACAATAGGACATGTTGTGAAATTGGACCCTGGACAAGCACACAGCACTGTTTAATCACCACTGAGCAAGCATGGCAGTGAATATCAAAAGTTCAGTATATAGTGCAAGTAAAATATGTTTTGGTTGTTGGTGGACCGTTTATAAATTGTATCTCCGTAAGTGCTACCCGTAAAACAACCAAGCTCTTTTGCCTAAAATTCCTCTATTGATCCTTTATTATTTTTTATTCGCTCTCTCCTGTGGCTGTACTTTCACAGGTGCCGGGTGTCCAACTCAAAGCCAGAGATCAGTTTTGGGCACCATTTGTAACGTTTACTAAACTGTGACACAGTGAACATGCCGGGGATCGAATCCGGGGTTGTAAAGCGAGCGCTCTCGTAAGCCAGTCTCCTAACCTATCCATATTGTACACCACATACCATGTAACTATCATGTTACACCTTTGGCCTAAACGCTTAAATGTGGTATGCCTCGCTGTTCCAAATTCCAACAAACTCCATCCATAGATGTTGAAATCATAGAGCCGGCACAAAATTTGGACACTACTCTAAAACTAAGATTTTACCTTGTGACGACCTTGACCTTAACGCAAAAATGGGGTTCGCTCATATTGGTATCCAGCATCTATGCCAAGTCAAAATCCATCCATAGATGTAATTGTTGTGGAACAGACACAATTTCCGGCCTGTATGTTGATTTCTTTGGACACCCCTCAAACAGCTTCCTGTAGATGGACATGGCAATTCCTAAATACTCATTTCGAACTAGTTTTGCAAGCATACATATATATGCGAGACATAGAGGAGACCGGGAATTAAGAGTCATGTGAACCATAATGACGATTTTGACCACCCAATTACTAGTCCAAGAGATCATGGCTAAAATCCGGGTGAACGAGGCCAAAAGGTTTGAAAGTTGATTCTTGTAGGAAAATGTCCCTAGTTACTGAAAACCCATTTCTTACGCGTCAAATCGTTTCCGATTTTTTAAACAGAAACAGTTTTTGAAGAAAAGCCTCTGCAAATGTTAAATTTTGGTAAAAAACAAAATTCCAGATTTTGAAGCATTTTGTGGCAGAAACAACACAAAAATGTTCTTTCTATCTTTCATTGTGGACACATGATAGATTAAAATGCAAAACATCCTGACAGTTTTCCGATTTTGTGTCAAAATTTTAAAATAAGCGATAAAATCGATGCTGTAAACTGCATTTTTATCATATCTACCGTCTTTCGATTCTTGTAAATCTGTTGTTTATGCATTAAATATGACAAACTATATATTTTTATAAAGCATTGGTAGTGCTGTAGATAAAAATGTTACAAAACTTCGGAAATATGGAACCTTAATACCATAGCAAATTATTATGTTTCCCCTACCCGTAAAATACGAAAATGTCAAAAATTCATTATTTTGGCCCATGCTTGCCGATAAGTGTTTAAAACAAATCATTATTGTTTGTTACATCTCCCGTCTGTTCCCGACATTTTATAAAACAATTATATGTAGAGTGCTTGGTGATTTTATATGAAAATTTGCACTTTTCATGTAACAGTAGTTTGGAAAATGAGTTTTCATTAAATCTTTTGAACTCTACTTCTTGTAATTTTGTTATATAGGCATTGAATCTCGAGATTTATATATTTCTGTATTGCCATGGTACATTTGAGTCTGACAACATAAAAAACTATCGGAAATACCGAAGTTTATAGACGGAACGGATACATTTATTTCCCCTACCCCAAAATTGAAAACATGTGAAAATCCATTTTTATGCAATATATGCCGATTTGTGTTTCTAATGAAGATTTCGAGCAAATGTACCCGCAACAATGATAAAACAAGCCAAGTTCAAGGATTTTAAATATGTGAAATGCTTTAGCTTAAGGACAGATAGGACTAACTAATATATAACTATTTATAACTAGAGGCATATGGAAACGATATTAAAAAATCTAAGTTTGGTCATTTTTCTTGGCTAGCGTTCGTTTCATTTCCGACCATTTGTACAGCGACCTCTAGTGGTGTCCGGATACAAACATTCAGAACGCAAATACCTGTGCCTTGTTGTTTATCGCCTATCATGTTTCGATAAAATTGTTATGGAAACTGAATAACTAATCTACAGGTATCATTCGAGTTCGGTGACGTTATGAAAACAATATACAATGTACCCAATATACCGAAAAATAAAACAAAAAGTTAACAAAGATTCGTAGGCGTACAAAACTACGTGGTAACCAAGGAAAGACAACAAAGTGACAGACGATGTGAAATACAACCCTTTGACCTTTTGTCACAATATATAACGGTGACTAAGGCAAGGAGGGTCCGATATGATTTACGTCAATATTACATTCTAATGCATTTTGTAAAACCAATTTTGATTGGACGTCGATCGCAGTAAAATCTGTGTTTTGCGGTCCGAGTTGAGATGTCACGTGCTGCCTGGGTTATTATTACGTAAGATCTTCCTACGCCCTGATGCATAAACCTTTCTTTACATAACAAAAATTTATGTTGTTATTTTTGTTTTCCAAAATCATAAACAAGAGGTAAAACAAACAGTGTAATAACTCAATAGTTTTAAAACATTTGTTTTTAGTGTGATGAAATTTTGTTCCCTATCATATTTTTTCAAGAAATATTTCCAAAAAGTTTCAATGATATAGATGAAACAACATTTCACTAAGTAACTTATAAAACTATAGAGCCGTCTCTTGAGCGACAAATATCAGCGTCACTAACGTTACGGAGTTGTTTTTTCCCCTATTTTCACAGAATTTCGGTGATTTAATGCTCTTTTGACCTAGAATAGGGTATTTCAAAAATGAAAAAAAACAACCAAAACAAGAAATAATATTAAAATAAATCCTCACAGCCAATTTTCAAATTTGAAAGTTGATAAGTTTTTTTTAATAAATTGCCGTGATATTATCCCAAGATAAAGTACACGTGGTAATATCCAGTACATACGTACCCGTAAGAAAAATATCAGCGAGATATATAGGCATTGTTTATTTATCACGGGTTATATAAATACGAAGTTTACCTCGAAAAAATCACAACAATTTATACATCATTTTTAAATTTCAGATTTGGCAAGAGGCTGTGAGTACTGCGAGGATTCATTTTAAATACTTTTTCAGGTTTTGGTATTTTTTAGATTTAAAGTTCCACATTCTAAGACCACCGGAATATGGTGTCATAGCTGTGATAGCTATGTATGATTTAATGAGTTCAAAATCGCCATTGCGGTTCTAATTTAATTCTTAAAGGTGTAATAATTTTTGATGTCTAGATTCTCTAACTTATCGAGTTATTGACTTATCGACAGTTATTGGACGATGGCCGGGTATATCCGAACAAAACCGTCGATTTTTTCAGTGAACTAACAAACTGTCACACGAGGATCGAGGATCTGTCCACGTGGGTGTTAGTGAAAGTGCTATTATGCAAAATTTGGTGACAGATATAAGTGAAAAATAAACTTTGCGGGGTTCATTTTGTGGTAAATTTCTGGAAAACAAAGACCAAAATGGAATTTCCTTTGCAATTAAATTGAAATAAAGAAACAAGACAAAGTCGCACATTATGTTTACGAAACATGACTATTTGTTTATAACAGGACTAGTACTTAGCTTGACATCTAGGATGATTCAAGGGTGTTTCGCCAAATAACACCATTGGTGCTCTTAATAGTACAATTGTCTTCACGTGTTTGGTTTCGTAACAACCATGCACCAGAAGTCGGTCATTACCTGTTTTGCATAAACTAATTCCGACTGTGACACACCACCTAGATAACACGTGTAAAGAAGATAACAGTCACAATAATTTACACTACTGCGCAATTTCGATTTTTCAAACACTTTTTTTAAAAAAAAAACGATCACTATCCGTATTGTCAACGATTGACAGACAAATGGAGCTTAGTATTAATGTTTTTTGAAAAATTGAACTACATCTGCATCAGGAATAAAATGAACATTATGCAATAAAAGAGTTAAGTCCCTTAGTCCTAGTTTTTTTTTGTATTAAAACATTAAATATGGAGTTTTTCGATTTTTAAACAGAATTTGATTTCAACTTAGTTTTTGTTATAAATGATTTTAAAATACAGCTCAAAGAATTTAGAAAAGACTCAAATAGATATGGGATGTACATTCATTATGCTGAGCTATTTTGTGTAGACATCCCTCGTCTTCTCCATATTTTGGCAAACGCCATTGACCATTTTTAGGCAAAAACTTGAAAATTACAACACTAAAAACTCTTTGTTGTAAGTTCATGATCTTTACGCAGTTTGATGGCCACCATAATTGCCAAATTCATCAGCAAGTTTTCACCAATGTTGCATATTTTTGACATAATTTTTCAAACAGTTAATTGATTGATTGAAGGGTTTTTACGTCCTAGTCAAGAATATTTACTTATATCAATACGTCACCAGCAATAGGTGAAATGGCAGAAATTTTGGCCTTCGCTGTGTGCTCAGGGCAATGTGCAGGGATGGTTCTTTTACGTGTTAGGCTTGCCGTGACATGCGTACGGGACATCGATTTTTAAGTTGTCTTCCGAAGGACCCATGACTTTCAACCAGTCTATTTGAATAATTTCTAAACGGCAAGCGCTTGGTTTACAGTTACTACATATTTTTCAAGTCGTGGTCATGACAAGGCCGGGGTTCGAACCCACGGCCTCCCACATACGGAGCACTCTACCAACTGAGCTACCGTGGTGAGATTTCAGTGAGACTGGGATATTAGAAAAATACTTCCTGTAATAATGCATTTATATTACGTACAAAAGGTTTACCGAAACAAGCAGATAGAGACACTTAAGTGGTTTTATTTGTAAATACTGATAACTCACATGTATCCATGTGTACAGTACAGTGCATGTACAGTACACTACAGGGCTGTCGAAAGTTTAACACTAAGCTAGCGAAGCAGCAGATCATGCTGTCTTCTTGTTATTTCTTAAACAGTTTAAGTAATAGCAGTAATAATGTAACCAAGTAACTGCAAATAACAACAGAATAGAAGAGGTCAGCGATTTCACATACCTTGGAAGTAAGATCACAGCCAATGGAGACTCTATTGTAGATGTGCAATGCAGAATAACAAAAGCTCGTGCCATTTTTGCAAACCTACGGAACATTTGGAAGTCATCAAGTATCAGGACCCAAACCAAGATCAGAATATTCAAAACCAACGTAATTGGAGTTCTTCTGTATGGTTCAGAGTCCTGGAAGGTGACCAACACCATCACTCAAAAACTAGACACCTTCCAAACCAGATGTCTCCGCAGGATTCTAAAGATATTCTGGCCCAATAAGATCAGCAATGAAGAGCTGTACGAAAGAACACATGTACAAACAGCTGCCATATACGACCAGATCAAAGAGAAACGCTGGAGGTGGATCGGCCATGTCCTTAGAATGGAAACATCAGAGATACCGAGGGTAGCCTTAAGATGGACTCCACCTGGAAGGAGAAACAGAGGAAGACCCAAGGAAACATGACGGAGATCAGTTGAGAAAGAGATGAAGGAACAGGGATGGACTTGGGGCATAATACAGCAAATGGCAGCCAACAGACAGAGATGGAGGTCCTCGGTAAAGGCCTTATGTGCCCAAGGCACGAAGACGACTAAGTAAGTAAGTAAGTAATAATGTCTCATAAGTAAATTTTTGTTGGACATTAATACATTTTATTGTGACTTGTTTTATGTATGTACATGTATTTATAAACCGTGTTTTATTGTGTACATTAAAATAAATAAATAAATAAATAATAACAATAATAATAAATTTTATAATAAGATAATAATAATAATCATATTATTATTATGAAAGATATTATTATTATTATTATGATTATTATTATCTTATTGTAAAATTTATTCATTATTATTATTATTATTATTATTATTATTATTATTATTTATGAAATAATAAAATTATAATTATTATTTAATAATAATAATAATAATAATAATAATAATAATAATAAAATTATAATTATTATTACTATTATAATTAATATTATGATGATGATTATTATTATTAATTTGATGAATAATATTATTATTATCATTATTGAATGTATTATTATTATTTTTGATGATGATGATGATGATTATTGTTATTATGAAATGTATTATTATCATTATTATTATATAACTTATTGTCGTCATCACCTCGATAAATCAAGCCCGTTTTAAAAGCAGTTTATAGCGTAAGAACATTGACATTTAACGATCCTATCTTGTTTTTAACATCATGATCCAAACAGGAATATTTTTGTAATTCTCTATCACAAACCGACTTGCAATGTGGTCGTTTAATTATCACATGTCAGGTAATCGTAATTCGAAGTATAAATATAGCGACAATTAAAAGTGCAATGTTTAAGGGTCATTTAAGTAGAAAAATTCAAGTGAAAACCATTTGGTTGAAAAGCGTGAAAGAGGGGTATAACTATGAAATTACCTACACAAGCGTGAAGATTTATAAATAAAAATAAAGTAAGAATTGATAATTTAAGAGTTTTTAAAATATTTGTTGCATTTTTTAAAGGAAATTGTGCAAAAATACACGTGTTGGGGAAAATAGTTTATACCTAGTATAACGAATTAATTTTAAAAAAAGACATTAATATAGTCAGCGTCATAGAGCAGTGCAAAGGGGGCAGAGTTTGTTAAAGAAATACGAGGTTTTTGAAAACTCGACAATATATACGGTTTCTATGATTTGTTTTCGTTTTACAAATGCGTGTACCAGGCGTGATAGTTCATATTCTTAGGCTACCGACGATCCAAGGGAAGATTATAAAAGCTAAGTTTGTATATTACTTGGTTATTGTTGAGGCATATTCGGCTTTATATAGTTCAACATTGTTGAAACCACACAATATTCACCTCAATTCAAATAGAACAGTATTGTGTGACCGTGCACTTTTAGTGACTTGTTGTATTTTGGATTATTAGTGGCCTTAGAATATAAATATCACGCCTGGTACACGCATTTTCAAAAGGAAAATAAATCGTAGATAACATCAACCGTAAATTGTCGAGTTTTCAAAAACCTCGTATTTCTTTAACAAACTCTAGCCCCTTTGCACTGCTCTATGACGCTGACTATCTTAATAATATCATTTCATTTTTTAAAATAAATTCGTTATACAAGGTGTAAACTATTTTCCCCAACACGTGTATTTTTGCACTATTTTCATAAAAACATGCAACAAATATTTTAAAATTGATTAAACTATCAATTGCTGCTGTATTTTTATTTATAAATCTTCACGCTTGTGTAGGTAATTTCATAATTAATATTATACCCCTCTTTCACGCTTTTTAACCAAATGGTTTTCACTTGAATTTTCTTACTTAGATGACACTTAATTTAAAAGGTGTTTAACCAGAAGCTCTCTGAACAGTCCAACCTGCCTTAAAGACCACCTGTATATAAGGACCATCTGCTTATAAAGGCCAGTAATATTGTATCCCAAGTGTTCTTTATTCATATTATTTGAACATGTATATAAAGACCACCTGCCCATAAAGGTAACTTTTACTGATTCCCTTAGGTGGCCTTTATAGACAAGTTTTACTGCAATATTCATAGTAAATTATTTGATTCATTAAAAGTTAATCCTGTCATTAAGTATTTAATATTTCTTCAAAATTAAAAATTATAAAATTTGAATACCCACAGGTACAGTTATTAGCGTCGTAGGTATTGGCGTTTAATTTGCCCACTTAAAAGACATTTACGCATTTATGAGAAAACATTACTTTCATCTCCAAAGCGTGATAGTATGGCAAGGACAAATGAAATCCTTCGTTACTTATGCTATCATTTCATCATTTATACATAGCTATTACCACATCATTTTTTTAAAATATCTTAATCTAAATATCACACATAAATGTTTTTTTTTAAATACATATAGAAATATCTTGCATTTATATTGGTAAGTTTTGCAAATATCTATCTATCTATTCATCTATCTATTTATCTATTTTGCATAAAGTTTATTATGTAAAACATTGCATATATTTATTTGTAAGTTTTGAACAAAACAAAACAAAAACACAAAAAAATGAATCGAAATTTTAACATCATTATATATTGATTTTGAATGCAATTTTTTAAAATTATTTCAACATTTTCCAATTAAATACATATTGATCGATAGTCATCATCATCATCATCATCATCATCATCATCTACGATTGATCGATAGTCACCATCATCATAATCATCATCATCTACGATTGATCGATAGTCACCATCATCATCATCATGAATGAAATACGATTTACGCTTAACGTTCTGTATTATTTTAACATTACAAGTATATAAACACACAAGGCAGGTACATGAAGTATTTTTTCTTCTTTCAATGTTTCAATAGCGACAGTTATTGGTGTAAACTTTTCGTATCTTTATTACGTCTTTGAACGTTTCTACTGTTATGCATTGTATATTTGAATGCATTACTTAATTTCTTAATTAAGAAAATTTAAAAAAAACATCACATGACAGTCAGGTTCATCAAGGACGATTTAAAGCAATGCTAATCTTAATTAGTATACGTATTTATGGCCGTCATCACAATATCGTAATTAAATATAATGTCTCTGTATACAAAATTACACTGAATATATTTGACGCCCAATAGTTCAATTTCTATCATTCTTACACGTGGCGGGTGCAACCTACTAGAGACGAAGTGTTTACCCTTCCAGAGCACACGGCCTCATTTCCCCGGTGGAAGTTCACGCGTGTTACTCAATTATCCAGTTTCAAAGTTTTTAATTTGTTTTTGGATTTTGGTTTGGACATTAATTAGTATGTTTATTTTCGATTATTTCTAAATCTGTTTTAATTTTGCAGCACAAGAAGGCTGTTTCGAAATAAAATTACTTGTCAGTAGTGCTCGGATCAAAAACTAACTAACATCAGTTAAAGGAATCTGAATCATTTTGACACTTTTGAGAATATCCATAAATATAAACCAAGGAAGCAATACATTGTAATATTAGATAAATCAAAAACAAACATACTAGTCCATGTCCGATTCACAAACCAGAAGCAGAATAAACAAGTTAGGTTAGACACGTGAACTTCCAACAGGGAAGTGAGGCCGGGTGCTCCGGAAGGGTAAGCACCTCTTGTTTAGCTAGCTACACTCGCCACGTGTGTAATCAAAATTGTGTGAAAGGAACATGGAACTATTGGACCTCAAATATATCCAGGGCAATCATGGACACAGAGACGTCAAACGTATCAACAATACTGTGATGACGGCCATAAAACTTTTTGAGGGCCTTCCTAAGCATAAGCTTGCAATATCCCTGAGTCAACAATTTATTTGAAAGCAGCCTACTTCGTTGTACAAAGTCCCTGTAGTGGGAACAGGCTCTTAGATAAATATTGTTAATCAATAGTATCGGCTTCGTAAATTTAAAATTCCCCTAAAAACTAAGATATACTTAACATTCAAAGAATTGTATTAGCTGGATTTGGAAAAATCAAATTTGGTCCTTTTTTCTAATTTTAATATCTTAAAATGTTTGGGCTTGCTACAATTTTGATCCATGCACTACTGGTTAGGGATTTTTATTCCGAAACGTCCATCTAGTCCTGCAAAATTAAATCGGGTTTAGAAATAATTTTAGTTGTTTTGAAGATAACTCTAAGCTTATTACATTAATTATTTCTGTTAAAAATTGTATTTGCGCCAGTAAGGAAAGAATCACCAACGAAGACAATCATCACACATGACACACACATAGAAACAACATCCGCAAGGGAGATAATACAACATAATCCTAAAGGGAGGTAATACAATATATAATTAAAATGTTGTCAAAAGCAGCCAGAGTTAAGTCAAGTAAGGGAATCTAATTAAAGGAACGATTGTTAAACAGAAGACTGGTGGTCTTAAGGTACAAAATGTTCATATTTCAATAAATTATCTTTAATGTGATTTTTACACTCACACATGTGTTTGCATTATGATGCAATGAACATTCTGTTATGGATGACAGGAAGATAGGTTAATCGAAATAGGATTTTATGAAATAGTTGCACTTTCAGAAATATATAGGTAAACAAGGTTTTTGTGTAAAAGGATGGTGTGTTAATTATAATTCTTATTAATAATAAATACCGTGTTATGATATACATGTTCCTGATGTGTGTATTTTATTGTCTAATTCCAACGTGTATGCTGGAAGGTTACCCAAACACTAGATTGTTTAGTTCTGTATATTTCTGTTTGGTTGTATAATTGTGACCTGTTACGTCAGTAATATTTAAGGTGCTTGTGGCCAAGCCCTGATTTCACATTTGATTCTAAACTAAAATTTTCCTAACTTAAACCATGCAAATGTGTAGTCAGAGTAACGTGCCCTGGTTCCACAATCATTTCCGAACTAAGATTTTGTCTTAACTCGTATATTTTATCATTTAAATTTTGATAATTTGAAATCTGAATAACTTTTTTTAAACATGCTAATCAGAAAATACAAACATTTATGACATGACAATATCGAATATGTGAAGAAAAATGTGGCCCTAAGACATGTACTTGGGAATAGCTAAAACTACCAATAGAACGACAACAACAAACAAGGGAAATAAAAAAAGACAAGATAGAAATAAAATTGAAATGAAAAACATATTTTGGCTTTTTTATGACAAACCTAAAATCAATCATTCCAATATATCAATAAGGCAACATTATTCTTTCTTTATAACATCCGGTTATGGCTGACAGAAAGATAGGCTTATCAAAATAGTGCTTTATGAAATAATTGAACTTGCACAAATATTTAGGTAAACATAGTTGCTTTTTGTGTAAAAGATGATGTATTATTAGAATGCATCTTAACAATAAATATCGTATTACGATATAGATATTTCTGATATGTGTATTGTTTTGTTTAATTTCAGCATGTATCGAGGAGGTTATCTCACATAACTTCATATATATTAGCTCTATAGCTTTTGCTTGGTTGCATAATTGTGTCCTGTTACATCAGTGTTTTTTTTCAGGTGCTTAGGACCAGATACAAAAATACATTGGAATTCTTAAATCTTTAAATATATTATGCAGAAAATGCAAAGGTTTATAACATGATAATAAGTGTAGCCCTTAAATGTACTTGGGAATAACCAAAGTTACTAAGAGAACGACAACAACAAACATAGGAAATAAAAAGGCAAGATAGAAATAAAATTGAAATGAAACTTTATGAAAAATCGTCTTAAAATTATTTAAAAACATCACTATGACAACATACTTCTTTCTTTAAAACATTCCGCAATGATGACAGAAAGATAGGCTATAGAAAAAATAGGGTTTTTTGAAATAATTGCACTTTCTGAAATATTTACGTAAACCAAGATAGTTTTTGTGTAGGATGGTGTATTAGAAATCTTGTTGACTTGACAATTAATACCGTGTTACGATATATATATATATATTCCTGGTATGTGTACTTTATTGTATGATTACAGCATGTGTGCTAGAGGTTACATCATAACTCCATGAAATTGCTATAGAGATTCTGTTTGGTTGTATAATTGTGACGTGTTACATTTTCAGGTGCTTTGAACCAGATACAATAAGAAAACACTCATCTTGTCATAAATTTCAATATATCATGCACAAATTGTAAAAGTTTATAATAAAAAACCAAGTACGCTAATCCAAAATCCAATCCTATACCAAAGTAGAAATTTCCACCAGTGAAATAAGATCGGATGCTCCGGAAGGGAAAGCTTCAACACCCGCTACGTGCGTAATCAAAATTTAGAGTGAAAGGAACATGGAGTTATGGGACGTCAAGTATATCTAGGGCAATCCTTGATGCCAAAACGTGTTGTAGTTTTAGTCCTAAAGCAAATGCAAGGAAGGAAACTACACAAACAAATGTAACAACTAAAAAGGCAAAATAAAAATATAGAGATGATAAAGTTGAAATTAATACTTTAATAATAACAACTAAATTACCTTAAATAAACTTTCAATATATTTAAACTTCAAATATCACCAAGGCAACGCATTTCTATCTTTTAAACAAGTTCGTTATGGATGGAGGACAGAACAATAGATTAACTGACATAAGTTTTTATGTAATGATTGCACTTTCAGAAATTTTTAGGTTGCTTTTTGTGTAGAAAGAATGATGTTTTTATTAGAATTTCTACAACAATTAATGCTTTTTACGAGATATATGTATCGTATTGCCAAATTGCAGCATGTATGCTGGAATATTACCTCATAGTTACATTATTTAGTTCTGTATATTTCTGTTTGGTTATATAATTGTGCCCTAATACGTCATTCATGTTTTGGGTGCTTGTGACCGAGCCCTGGTTTCGCAATCATCTCTTAACTAAGATTTGGTTTTTACTTAAATCTTGCAAATTTGAATCACTACTGGTGGGAAATTGACGACCGTCTATTGCTATAAAATTAACATCGGTATAATATGTAATTCGCACCTAAATTCACTGTACTAATGTTAATTTGCAAAGTTTCAAAATTTTACCTTGCTTTTTTATTGTGATTTGGACATGGATTTTCTTGTTTGTTCATTTCCAATCATTTCCTAGAAAAGAGTCTATAAGATTAACAAGAGCTTGGTCCGTCACATAATTCTACAAGTTATTTCCTCCAACGCCGGGTTACATCAGTACTTGTAAACAGCCCCGATGTTAACCATATTTTATGCTAACAATATTCATTACAGTTTCCAGTGGGTGATACTAGATCCTCGGTAAGGTGGTACACAACAAACCCAGCCAAAGGAGAGCCAAAATAAGTGGAATTTATATAATAAAAATAAATGGCATTTGTCATTACGGGGAGTTTTAACCCATGCTCGTAACTTGTATATGACTTCAGATTTTGCCTATATAAAGCAGTTTCTCAATTATCCGACCCAAACTGCTTTCAAGAATGACAGCGTCGACGTACATTTTTATGACTTTAAATGACAGTGTGTGTATGTACATTCTCAATAAAATTTGGAAAACTTTCATTAGCAGTGTGGCAGTGTATTTTCAAAACTGTTCGATGCTTTTAATGGCAAAGTGTTTATATTTACATTTTTTATTCTGGATGTTTGCGGTGGAATTGATATTTCTCATTACGGGACCAGTGGTTTCAATATACCCAACAAGCTAACAAAAGTTGTCTGCTACTTCTTCGAATATGGATTAAGTTTGTTGCTTACATGTTTTTGCAATACAATTTACTCCATACTTGCTGCCTATTTTAAAAATGTCTTCTACTTTAAAATTTACCGGATGGACAGCAGGGTATTGCTCGTAACCTGTATATGATTAAGCTCTAGATTTTGTTTAGTTGTGATCCGTTACCTCAGTAAAGTTAAGCTAAATGTTAAAGTACTATTGTAACCAACATCTTTAAAATAATATTTCTATGTTATAGATTTTAATTGAAATTTTATATAAAAAATTATTCAGAAAATGCAAACATTTATAATATGATATGTGTGGAAAATTGTAGTTTGGAAACATGTACTCGACAATAGGAAAAGCAAGAAAGAAAACAACACAAATAAAGAAGGAAACATAAACAAGACAAGATAACAATATGGAGATAAAAATGTAATGACGTAGTTTTATGACCAAATTACCACAAAATTGTCTGAATATATTACTATGGTAACTTATTTTTTTATATTCTGAATGTTTTTATATTAAATTTTTGCCGAAGTTATTTGAAATTTTTGATACAGTTTGACTCCCCAATGTATTGGTAGCTGATGAAAATATCATTATGCAATTTGTAGAGTTATCTCCCTCTAACCGATTGCAAAGTTACGATCATAACTCTCGCCCCAGTATTTTCCTTACTTAAATCTGGCAAAATGTGACATCATTTTATAATGCTACAAAGAAAAACGTTTCTATAAAATTTGAATATAAGTGCATGTACTTAGCTTCGAATGTAGCCGCGAATAGCTGCAATAATAATGATGCGGCTTTAAACAATAACTCACTCACTCACTTAGCTTAGAATGATCTTAAAAATAACACCTTAAATTAATGAATATCTTGAAAACTGGCAAACTTTTCTAATTTTCTAGATTTAAGTTAAGGAAAATCTTAGTTAAGAAATGATTGTCAAATTAGGGCCTGATCCCAAAGTCAATTTTCTAGCTTAGGAATAGCATCGCCTAAAATTCCTGGAAAATGTTCTTGCAAGTATTGATTAATCAAAACATCCCAAATGTTTCCAATGTGCAGTGGGTTCTCTTAAAAGCAAAAATCGAATTCAATAATTTTTGTAGACTTTAAACAAAATAATAATTCGGTCATTGATACATTGAATTTGGTTTCATTGAGGACAGCAAATAAATTCCTAGTTTGAAAAATGCATTACACTTAGCTAAATCAGTATCTATGTTCCTTCATCGTTCTAGTTTGGCTGCGTTAGTCTCCCGCATCCAAGATTAATTTTATTTTTAATCTTAAAATTCACCTGCATTCTTTGTATTCGTAAAACTAGGAAGTAATTCGTTGTTATATATATTCTATATCTGACTTTAAAGAAACATTAGTTCGTTGTTGGTTTGTAATTAGCGTTTTATCTCAATTCGCTTGACTTGGTCACCTTGTTATTTAGTCAAACCACCATAATGCAAGAGTGTGTTCTCGTGTCGAGTACAAGACCAGAGTAAAATGTTCTAAATGTTTTGACACAATAGAGAATACGTGCTCGTATCGCCTCAAAAAATGCAATTCAGAAAGTCGACATCTCTCGAGAACGATGTTTCGAAAACTTTTCTGGTCGTTGAATTAAAACATAGAATATAGAAGCGGTATTTATATAAATAAATACAGAATGTACATATGTTCCTGATCGCTTCCCGCCTAATAGCTTTAAAGAATACACCAACAAGTCATTGTACGATTCATTTGAAATTGAACTGACTTTTACCAAACGACTCAAACATAAATGAACGCTAATATTTTGAAATGTCGCTTCTCGCGAAAATAAACTGACACAAAAATTCCCTCTTTAAAGTATTGTTCGTTACAATCGGCTTCAAATATTATTTCAAAATAAATATTTCTGCACACCTAGTCTTGATTATTCTTTTGGAGGTTGTGTGATATATAGTCTTGACCGCGGCCTCAAAGGCATTCACTGATTTTCACTATTTTGACAGTCTATGCTAGCTAGATTTTCTTTCTTTTCTTTTCCCCCTTTTTAAAATGCCATTATTCGTTCCTACCTTGACATTACATTTTTCATTTTAAGACGCATTTTATATATGGATTCAAAGTTGTCCTGTTTTTTGAGAAATGTGAAAAAATCGACGACACATTTGAATTTCTGTTTATGTATGGTTCTGCGTATCGTTCAAAACTTTGTTGAAATTGTCAACAAAATTATGGAAAAATATACAAATACTTTGGGATTGTATTTGGATTAATGTATTTATAGACACTCGTTTAACAAGGGATTTGTTTATTGTAAGGTACATACAAGAATACATAATAAAATAATAATAAATAATAAATAAAGGAAGGGGGTAACATTTCACCTAGATAAATAAACCAATCGGACCAGGTTCTCCATACACAGGTGCCCTGGTAGCAGTCACTTTGTTCCTTAGATAAAGAAACAATTACCTCATGGCATTACAAGTGGAACCATATGATGATCATTATCATAATGTGTCCAAAAATCTTATCAGTCATTAAATCACAAAACAGAGGTAATAAACAATGTTATCTTAATTAGGAGCACATTGTGTATTAATATCTGCCGACAGATGGGGAAAGTGTTCCGTGTTGCTTGATTTAGACCCACATGTAATCGAATTAGTTTCCTAGATTACGATGGCCCATACCAGCCATCAACAAGCAATTACTAGTTTCTCAGTTCAAGGATATAGAGCAAGCCTAGGCTTAAAAAGTTTAATGGTCGTTATCACAATATTGTATGATGTCTCAGGATCTAAAATTACTCTGGATTAAGTTAACGTGTCATAGTTCCATGTTCCATTCATTTACAATTTTGATTACACACGTGACGGGTGCACAATGTAGCTAGCTAAACAGGAGTTGCTCACGTTCCCGGAGGAATTTCTTGTGTTTAAACTTAATTTGAAAGTTTTTACCTTGCTTAAGAATTGTGGTTTTGTCAACAAACCACGTACAAATTACAACTACAAGCAATACGTTTTCGTATAAGTAAATAATTGTTGGCTGCATATACACGTCGTCTGTTTTTCCTTCTTTCCTTTTTTCGTCATCGAAATAATTAAGAAGCGCTGATAAAGTACAATGATTGTCCAAGTTTAAGGTCTATATATATGACCGACAGGCCAATGTGCAGACCGAAGAACAAGTACAGTCAAACCTGTCTATAAAGGCCACCCAAGGGAACCAGTAAAAGTGGCCTTTATGGACAGGTGACCTTTATATACAGGTTCAAATAATATGAATAAAGAACCATTGGGATACAATTCTACTGACCTTTATGAGCAGGTGGCCCTTGTATAGGGGTGGCCTTTACGGCAGGTTCGACTGTAGTTGTATGTGTTAGATGTGCGAGTGTTTTATAGTCTGCCTTGTATTAGGGCGCACCAAGGGAGACTTTAAGGCGCTAGCTCACAGAGTCAGTAAGCCGCAGAAAAGCACATCAAACCTCAGTCACATTATCCTGGCACCGGGTGAACCAGTCAATACTCTGTCCTCTTAATTCCAAGAGGCAATATCTCAAACTTTAAAGTCTTTTGTATGACCAGACCGGGGTTCGAACCAACGACACCCCCCGGATGCTCTTCCACTGAGTCAACGAGGCGGTCCTGATAAAATACAACAGTAACTTTAATCAACGTTTTTTCTGTGATGGCTGTTATGGGCCATCGTATATATAAAACTGTTCCGTACAGATAACCCATGTAAAACAGCAATTAATGAAGCTACCTTAGATAGTGTCATCTTATTTAATACCAAATATCAAATAAGAAAAATCTTAATAATGCTTTACAATTTAACCGGTATATTAGTTAGACAATTGTGCCGTACACGCACCTGCAAATAATGACATTAATGATCCCGGTAAAAGTTATAGCGTTAGTACATTGATGTACACAATTAGTATGTCAAGGTTTTTTCCTTAACGAATATTATGATAATTTTTATCAAGGCCCTTAAAAAGTTTTATAGCTGTCATTAAAATATTTTTAATAAGTATGTCTCAGTATTCAAAATTACCCCGAATACATTTGACGTAATAGTTCCATGTTCCTTTGACTCCACATTTTGATTACACTCGTGGCGTGTATAGCTAGCTAAACAGGAGGTGCTTACTCTTCTGGAGCAACTGACCTCACTTCCCTGGTCGAAATTCGTTTAACCTAATTTGCCGGTTTCAAAGATTACACTTTGCTTTTGGAGTGTGGTTTTGATATGGATTGGTAGGTTTGTTTTGGATTTGCTTAATATATCGTTGGTTTGGTCACAGCTAAATTGGTAAATAAGGGAGGAAAAATTCTGTGAGCAAATGCAATTATGCTCCCACAATAAGAAGGACTCAAACTTGACCCAAGTTAAAACTTAAAAAAGTTAAAAGTTTTACAAATTACAAGATGTATGTCTTTGTTCTATAGATAAACTATATTGTTGATCAAATGTATGACTGAAAAGTAATAAAAAAAAAGTACCACAGGTTAAAAATTCAAGACCAAACATACCGGTCCATATCCAAACCAGAATATCCCCCAAAAAGCGAAAACTTTGAAAACTGACAAATTAAGTTTAACACGTGAACTTCCACCAGTTTTGTATAAACCATATTCAGGTGCATTCTGTTCGATTGCCATATTACTTTAAACAACAAAGTAAGATTTTCAAAGGTGGCGTCGATGTCGATGTAACTTCTTTTTGAAGCCAAAAATTGCCATCAAAATGGAAGAAAACGAATCATTTATGAGTTTATCCATGAAGGATAGTGTTTTTTACCGGAAAGGTAAGCACTCATAATCTAGCTAGCTACACACGCCACGTGTGAAATCAAAATTGGGAACGAACAGAAAATGGAACTATAAAAAGCTTTTTATGGCTCTTATTGGTTATATGATGACAACAATGGCAGCATAAAATAGAGAGAAAAAACTTGGTTTCGTATCTCTTCAGTGCTTGCTGGGAATGTTGGGATTTTATAACAACCTTCTGCTAAATTAGATTACTGTTGTTTAATATTTACATTTACTCGGTATGTTCTCCATTATATCTGTAATAAAACCCTCGACTGGGGCGTAAAACTATATTACTCCGCTCCACTCTGTAATGAACCCCTCGACTTGGGCGTAAAACTACTTTACTCCACTCCACTCTGTAATAAACCACTCGACTGGGGCGTAAAACTACTTTACTCCACTCCACTCTGTAATAAACCACTCGACTTGGGCGTAAAACTACTTTACTCCACTCCACTCTGTAATAAACCCATCGACTGGGGCGTAAAACTACATTACTCCACTCCACTCTGTAATAAACCACTCGACTTGGGCGTAAAACTACTTTACTCCACTCCACTCTGTAATAAACCCCTCGACTTGGGCGTAAAACTACTTTACTCCACTCCACTCTGTAATAAACCACTCGATTGGGGCGTAAAACTACTTTACTCCACTCCACTCTGTAATAAACCACTCGACTGGGGCGTAAAACTACTTTACTCCACTCCACTCTGTAATAAACCACTCGACTTGGGCGTAAAACTACTTTACTCCACTCCACTCTGTAATAAACCCATCGACTTGGGCGTAAAACTACTTTACTCCACTCCACTCTGTAATAAACCCATCGACTGGGGCGTAAAACTACTTTACTCCACTCCACTCTGTTAAAAACCCCTCGACTGGGGCGTAAAACTACATTACTCCACTCCACTCTGTTAAAAACCCCTCGACTGGGGCGTAAAACTACATTACTCCACTCCACTCTGTAATAAAACCCCACTCTGTAATAAACCCCTCAACTGTGACGTAAAACTCCATTACTACACTCCACTCTGTAATAAAACCCCTCGGCTGGTGCGTAAAACTACTTTACTCCACTCTGCAATAAACCCCTCAACTGGGGCGTAAAACTCCATTACTACACTCCACTCTGTAATAAAACCCCTCGACTGGTGCGTAAAACTACTTTACTCCACTCTGCAATAAACCCCTCAACTGGGGCGTAAAACTCCATTTCTACACTCCACTCTGTAATAAACCCCTCAACTGGGGCGTAAAACTACTTTACTCCACTCCACTCTGTAATAAACCACTCGACTGGGGCGTAAAACTACTTTACTCCACTCCACTCTGTAATAAACCACTCGACTTGGGCGTAAAACTACTTTACTCCACTCCACTCTGTAATAAACCCATCGACTGGGGCGTAAAACTACATTACTCCACTCCACTCTGTAATAAACCACTCGACTTGGGCGTAAAACTACTTTACTCCACTCCACTCTGTAATAAACCACTCGACTTGGGCGTAAAACTACTTTACTCCACTCCACTCTGTAATAAACCCCTCGACTTGGGCGTAAAACTACTTTACTCCACTCCACTCTGTAATAAACCACTCGACTGGGGCGTAAAACTACTTTACTCCACTCCACTCTGTAATAAACCACTCGACTGGGGCGTAAAACTACTTTACTCCACTCCACTCTGTAATAAACCCATCGACTGGGGCGTAAAACTACTTTACTCCACTCCACTCTGTAATAAACCACTCGACTGGGGCGTAAAACTACATTACTCCACTCCACTCTGTTAAAAACCCCTCGACTGGGGCGTAAAACTACATTACTCCACTCCACTCTGTTAAAAACCCCTCGACTGGGGCGTAAAACTACATTACTCCACTCCACTCTGTAATAAAACCCCACTCTGTAATAAACCCCTCAACTGTGACGTAAAACTCCATTACTACACTCCACTCTGTAATAAAACCCCTCGACTGGTGCGTAAAACTACTTTACTCCACTCTGCAATAAACCCCTCAACTGGGGCGTAAAACTCCATTACTACACTCCACTCTGTAATAAAACCCCTCGACTGGTGCGTAAAACTACTTTACTCCACTCTGCAATAAACCCCTCAACTGGGGCGTAAAACTCCATTTCTACACTCCACTCTGTAATAAAACCCTCGACTGGGGCGTAAAACTACATACCTCTACTTCACTTCTCCACTCGACTATATAATAAACCCCTCGACTGGTGCGTAAAACTACTTTACTCCACTCTGTAATAAAACCCCTCTACTGGTGCGTAAAACTACTTTACTCCACTTTGCAATAAACCCCTCAACTGGGGCGTAAAACTCCATTACTCCACTCCACACTGTAATAAAACCCTCGACTGGGGCGTAAAACTACATTACTCAACTTCACTACTCCACTCGACTATGTAATAAAACCCTCGACCGACTGGTGCTTAAAACTACATTACTCAACTTCACTACTCCACTCTACTCTGTAATAAACCCCTCGACTGGGTCGTAAAACTACATTTCTCCGCTCCACTCTGTAATAAACCCCTCGACTGGGGCGTAAAACTACATTACTCCACTTCACTCTGTAATAAACCCCTCGACTGGGGCGTAAAACTACATTTCTCCGCTCCACTCTGTAATAAACCCCTCAACTGGGGCGTAAAACTACATTACTTCACTTCACTACTCCACTCCACTATGTAATAAACCCCTCGACTGGGGCGTAAAACTACATTACTCCACTTCACTACTCCACTCCACTATGTAATAAACCCCTCGACTGGGGCGTAAAACTACATTTCTCCGCTCCACTCCACTCCACTCTGTAATAAAACCATCCACTGGGGCGTAAAATTACATCGGTCCACTTTACTCCACTCTGTAATAAAACCCTCCATTGGGGCGTAAAACTACATTTCTCCGCTCCACTCCACTCTGTAATAAAACCATCCACTGGGGCGTTAAACTTCATAACTCCGCTCCACTCTGTAATAAATTCTAATTACAGGGGCGTAATACTCAAATACTACACTCAACTCTGTAATAGAATATCCAATGTTGAAAAAATGGAACTAGGGTAAATATAGATCTTTCAGAAGAAAAGGACCTAGGAGTAATTATTGACAAGTATCTAAGCTTTCAGCCACATATAACACAAGCTGTCAAAAAGCAAACAAGAAAATTGGACCGATCAAACGGACTCTCAAACATTTGAAAAAAGAATCATTTTTAAACTTGTCTTGTACGTCCACATCTTGAATAAGGAAGCAATGTGTGGTGCGTAATATATAAAAAAGTAGCCGTAGCCCTGGAAAATGTACAAAGAAGAGCAACGAAATTGATATCAACTATTAAAGATTTAACGTATCCAGAAAGACTTAAGAAGCTATGGTTACCATCGCTAGAATACAGAAGAACACGCTCGGATATAGTGGCTACGAAAACATTGACAGCAACAGATTGTTTCCAAGTAGGAGGTATAAACAAGGGGACATAAACACAAGGTATATAAACAGCATTCAAAAACTATAAAAAGGAAAAAAATACCCATAGAGCAGTAAATACCTGGAACCATTTTGCCAGAAGATGTTGTAGAAAGTACCAGCGTAAATTTGTTCAAAGGCAGGCTCAATGACTTGGAAAAATGTTTGGTTCAAGTTCAATCCACAGTGTTTAAGACCGGAAGTGACAACCGAAGCAGTAAATGAGTATGAAGACAGCAACAAATGGGTCTCAGAAGCACAAAGTGCTTAAATCGACCTTAAGGAATAAGTAAAAAGTAAAAGGTAAAAGTAAACAATACAACACGCCACCCCATCCCATAGCAACGATTGTCACGTGATTACTATCAACCAACATGGCGGATACATTTAACGGCGTCACATAAGTTTTCAAAATTTTAATCTGGTTGGGTTAAATATATATATATATATATTATATATGTAATTATAGATAGCAACTTTGTTAGTATTTGCTTTAACTTTTTAGCGGTATTCAAAAATATATTAACTATTATTATATTTGGAACATTTGACAACAAATATTTTTGTTGGGACAACCTCTGTTTTATATAGATCGGCTTTGAAAGCTCTCACCTCTTTTGTAGATATGTCTGTTGCTAAAGGGTTCTAATGTTTTGCGGACAAATATGCAGTCTGCTAAAAAGCCGAACTGTTTTGCTGATATGTGGGTTGCTATGTCTGTCGTTTGCTGAAGTGTTGACATGTTTTTCTAAATTGTCGGCTGCTTAAGGGTTCACATGTTTTACAGACAAATATGTTGGCTGCTAAAGTGCCGATCTGTTTGTTTTGCTGATATGTGGGTTGCTATGTCTGTCGTTTGCTGAAGTGTTGACATGTTTTTCTAGTTTGTCGGCTGCTAGAGCAATCACTTGTTTTGTAGATTTGTCGGCTGCTAAAGGGGTCATCTGTTATGATTAAATTTTGTTTTGAAGATATGTCGTCTGCTTATACGCTCACGTGTTTTGCAGATATGTTTGCTGTTGTAGCACAGATCTAAAGCAAACACGTCGGCTATTAAATCGTTAATCTGTTAGCAGATATATCGGCAGTTACAGCGCTAAATTTTTTCAGATATGTAGGCTGATAAATAAAAGAGTCCACCTGTTATGCATGTATGTCGACTGCAAAAACTCTCATCTATTTTGCAGATATGACTACTGCTATAAAAGGGTCATCTGTTCTGCTGCTAAGCGTTGATCTATTTAACAAATATCTTGGCTTCTAAATTGCTGATCTTTTTGCAGATATGTCTGCTGCTAACGGATTGGCCAAATTTTTTGACTGCGAAATCTCTGACCTGTTTGACAGATGTGTCGTCTGCCAAAGCCTCTAAAACACCTGTTTCCAAGAAAATGGCATATAAATGTATGTACCATTTACATTATGCTATCCAGATGAATTCATTCTTTACCGGGAAATATAGATTATTCTCAAGGCAATCGATTGATCCACAGTAGTTTGATTGAATGGGGTTTTACCTCCAAGTCAAGAATATTTCACTTATATTGAGATATCACCAGCTATATGTGAAATAGCAGAATTTTTTACCCTCGCAGTACACTCAAGGCAATGTACAGGGATGGTTCTTTTACGTGTTAGCCCTGTCGTGACATGTGGCACCGGTTTTAAGGTCTCCTTTGAAGCACCCCGTGACTTTCATTTCTATATGCCGAGTGCTTGGCAAAAAAAAACAGTCACTAACTAGTTTCAAGTCTTGGTCAGGCCCCTACCGAGGTTCGAACCTACGACCTCCCATATATTGAGCGAGTACCCTACCAATTGAGCTACCATAGTGGTGTTCCACAATATAGAAGTGGTTGCGTATTAAAAAATACCTATACATGTTCCCAAGGCCATTCCGAGGCGAGCATGATAACAATACAAAGAAACTTGTTCTTTTGGCATATATCATATAAACAAGATTACGTAGAATATATATATATATATATATACTTTGATAAAGAAGACAATAGAAATACTGATAGTTATTTTTCAGTCATTTGAACACTGTCCAAGTAGGCTAATTACCAAGGTATCGCGTATCAATGGCACTCTTGTAGAACGCCTACTGTTTCAGTGTTTGTCTTCTTAATTGCTTTGCATGTGGTAAAAACTTAAAATTAAAAAAATAGACTAATTTTGATTTTTATCACGAAAAAATATTCAAAAAAGAAGAAAGATTGTTTAAAGGTAGTTTAAAACAATAAACCGAAAACGTACAAGGTTCTGCCCTTGTTAAAAATATGTGTGCTTTCTGCCAAATTTAAAGAAATTCTTCTGATGAATGGGTTAAGTAGACCGAATTTATTTCCTAGGAAGTGTATATATATACAGGGGGTGGGTAAACTTTGCACTCATCTCGGTAACCGAACAATGTCCCGTGGTTTGTTTATTCAAAACAATCTCTGCTTTTAAAATCTATGACGTCAAACTATCAAAAAATCTAAAAGCAAATGACTTCGGTATAATTGGTTATCGCTCACGAAATCTTTTAAGTTAAGATGACGCAGGATATTTTAAAAACATTCCATTTAGGGGCAATAGAAAAGCTTGATTTAACGCCATATAAGATATAAGACCATACCCGGAAAGAATACTAGATAGAGGCTAATGTGTTCTAATTTTAGACATAAAAGTACATTTATAATGGTTTTGTAACTCTATATACCCATGCCAGTGCATTTAAAATTTATTTTTCATAGCGATGTAAGTATTTTGTTCTCAGCGACATCAAAATCGATGAAAGATTTAAAAGAGCTCGCTAGGCTTTTAGAACATTTGTATCTGTTATCTGTATATGTATTGACCAGTTGGTATGTGGGAGGTCGTGGGTTCGAACCCTGGTCGGAGTCCCTCCAAGACTTCAAAAATAGGAACTGACTGTTCTTTCATCAAGCACTTAACATTTAAATATGAAAGTCACGAAGTCCTTCAGAAGCCGAGACAATAATTGAAAACCGATGCCTGTGATGCCTGTGGTCCGTGGCAGGCGGTGCACGTTAAAGAACCCTGCCTGCACATTTTCATGAGACCACCGAAAACTTAAAACTAAAAATGTCTGTCACTTCAGAAGCTGGTGATATCTTGATGTAAGTGATGTATTCTTGACTGGGACGTAATACCCCGTTCATTCAACTCCTCAAGTGGGAGGTCGTGGATTAGAACCCCGACCGGGTTTGACCCAAGACTTGAAAGTGGGTAGCGACTGCTCGCCAAGCACTCGGCATTACAAAATAAAAGGCATGGTTCTTCTGGGTGGGAACTTAAAATAAACGAGGTCCCGTGTCACGGTAGGCTTGGCACGCTAAAGAACCCTGTTTTATAATGCCACAAGCGCAATGCAAAATTTCTGCACTTTCGCCTATAGCTGGCGACGTCTCGATATAAGTGAAATATTTTTGACTGGGACGTTAGACACCGTTACTCAACTCTACTCAACTCTTTCATTCAAACCATCATATTTATTGTAGATTTTCCCATTCTTAATTTCATAGTGGCAGATTTGAGAAACATCTCCAATCAAATCTGAGTGGATTATATAATTCAACTGTTTTCACAACCTTGTTAATTAAACCTTATACAGCATCTCTTAAAACTTATTGGATAATATTACCTAACCTATAAGCGACCAACAAAAGAGGATATATCAAAAGTAAACATTACAAAAATTACAAAAATAGCTATGTTTTTAACATAACGACTTCCCTGAGTTTAAGGAAACACTTTTATAATTAATCACAGAAAGTAAACAGGTATATCCAATTTATTACCTGGAATGATGGGGAAACTGTTGGTTGGTTGGTTCATCTTTCAGCAGTTTACCTAAATATTTCAGATAAATACTTATTCAGTTTAGTATAAGTCGGTGTTAATTTATTATATTTTAAGACAACATACGGATCAATGCATGTATTATACAAAGAGATCTTACACACACAAAAAACTCAATTCAAATTATTCATACCGCGCAACTATCTCGCAAATATCTGACTTCATTGCTGTATCTTGGCGGGAAAAAGAGAGCGTGTGACATCTTTGCACAAAGCTACGAGATTGGAATATCTTTCAGTCACCCGATTGTATTGATTATCCAATTTTTGCCTTGACGGACGCAAGATCACTTAAAGATAAACCTTTATAGACAGAAATTTTGTCGAATTGTGATAGATCTAAAACACCTGGATTGAAAGTTTTGTTACATTTACAAAAATCGTGGACAAGTTAGCATGTATGGTCAACCATATGATTAAAAAATAATTTATAAGCCGGTTAAGAAATATAGGTACTCTAAGAAGATGAAGTAGATTTGCTGTAAAATAAAACTATATTTTAAAGATTTTAGTTGTCATTGATATATTACCGGTATAGCTAGCATGCATGTGTACTTTTACAAGTACGCCATTTCATATCAAAATTTACAAACCACTATTTAAAAAACCTGTGGTTATGCAAATTAACTTCCAATTGTCCCATTACCATCCCATGACATACAGATATAATACAAACCACAACCAAGGTTTTGGGGGTGGGTTGAATAACTGAGTATCAAGTTTATTTATTTCAATGTGTAATTTGTTTGTATTCAGTCTATTACGAAATTGCATGCTTTTTTAAAAATTTAAACAAACAGAACGTCAATGTAAATTCTTTAATTTCATAAAACATGTAGAATAAACACTCGACACACCCCCTCTTTAGTAATTATTACGTCGATATGTACATAACATCACTGAATAAAAAGCGCGTGTTTCCTACGGCAGCCCAGAGGTACCATGAAAACACTGTACATACCAGTCAAAACGTAACCCTGACCTCATAACTCTGCTGCCGAGGAGCCGGCGAGTCATGAATAACTTTTTACCGAAAAGCTGCCGAAAGAGATTGATCGACCTGTCGAGAGATTGGGAATCAAGGGCCAATCTGACCTGTTTATTTGGTACCAATTAGCTAGCTTAGTGTTTAATTTTCGACAGGTCTGTACTGTATTGTAGTCTACCACGTACCTATAGTTATTTGGTGACAATTATATATTTATTTTGAATTATATATTATAACGAATCATGCTGTAAATACTTTTTGCTAGTGCACAACGTGATCAATACCTTGCAACATATCATATCATGTCAACGTATCATATCATATCATATCATGTCAACGTATCATATCATATCATGTCAACGTATCATATCATATCATGTCAACATATCATATCATATCATATCATATCATACCATACCATATCATACCAACACCACTACTCCACTCTTAATCAATATTTCAATAGTTTTGAAAAACTGGCCCAGTTTTCACATTTTTAATCTAGCTGATTTTGACAATTTTTTCGGAACTACAAATTAACATTTTTGACAAATTCTGAATACAAATGTTATAAGCTTGAAATGATCTTCAAAATGACACATTAAAGAACCCAATATCTGTAAAATATACAAAATTATTACAGTATCAAACTTAGAAGGTTTAAGTTAAGAAAAATCTTAGTTCAGGAACGGTTGTGAAATAGTCATGGGGCATATCTAAAAAGTAGCCTCTTTATTGACCCCTAAACTTTTTTGTTAAAAGCAGGAGACGTGATGGATCTTATTGCCCTGTATGTACTTAGTTATCTTTTCTCCTTGACTTTTTCCGTTTAATGAAAATATGGCTGCCAAATCCAAGATGGCTGCCAAAAAGATACTTTTAAAATTAAAATTCAATAACAAATCAAACAGGAGTAGTTAGCGTTAGTCAATGTAAACCTACAACTAAATATCGCTGGAATATATACACATCAAATAGACTCCCTCCGTAAGTGGGATGTCGTGGGTTTGAACCCTGACCGGGTCTGATCGAAGACTTGACAGTGGGTAGTGACTGTTCTTTTGCCAAGCACTCGACATTACGGATTGAAAGTCATGGTTCTTTCGGATGGGAACTTAAAATAAACGAGGCCCCGTGTCACGTTATGCATGGCACGATACCTTCGCCTATAGATGGCGACGTCTCGAATTAAGTGAAATATTCTTGACTGGGACGTTAGACACCATTACTAAACTCAACTCACCAAATAGAAGCGAATTAAGACAGTTGGCTCGATGATGCTTTTAAAAAAAGAAACTAATGACACTTTTGTGCTACCGTAGTCTTCAACCACAAATGTAAAACAAATGTATTGTTGTCGCTTCCTAGGAAACAAACTGATTATGTCTCGCCTTAGTACATATGTTATGCTTGGCGGATCGTGTTTTACTGCTTGGCTGAAGACATCCATTTTACATTTTAAATGAGACAGTTTTTATGATTGAATACGTGACATTTTATCTTATTCATTTATTTATTCAACATTTACAACAATTCAGAACCAACCTGTTGCAAATAAAACCCATTAATGTTATTCATCAATTGTACTTCTAAATATTACACACATCAATTGTACTTCTGAATATTACACACGCAAGTTGATGGTTTAAAGTCTCTCGTTAGAAACAATAACCATGCTATATATATATCTATATAGTTACAGTCAAATCTGTCTATAAAACCCACCTAATGGAACAAGTATAAGTGGTCTTACTAAGCAGGTGACCCTTATATTCAGATTCAAATAACATGAATAAAGAACAATTATGATGAAATTTTACTGGTAGCCCTTATGTAGAGATGACCTTTAAGGCAGGTCCGGCTGTATTATATACACCAAGTAAAATTGATTGACTGATTGAATGTGGATTTACGTCCAAATCAAGAAAATTTCACTTATATCGAGACGTCCCATACTATAGGTGAAGTGATAGAAATTTTTACCTTTGCAATACGCTCGTGGCAATATGAAATGAGGGTTTTTAACGTGACATTCCTGCCACGACGCGGCACATCCTTCCAAAGGACCCCGTGACTAAATGTCGAGTGCTTGGCGAAAAACAGTCACTACCTAGATTGTATTTTTAAGTCTAGTTAGACCCAGTCAAGGCTACCAGGTTATCAGCCTTGGATTCCCGTATATAAAGTACCATCAGACGTAAGTTAGCCCGGGGTTTTGCCGTGTTTAACGCGTCATTACATAGTTCCATCTTAAAGGATTCTGAACTGTTTTTACAATGCTTTTGATGCTATTTCTCTTTGTCTTCAACTTATGTTTCAAGACTTCATATCTCATTTACTTGATATTACTGATTTTGTCTATGTTACACGATCGCCATATCTTAATAAATACGTCATATTTGTCTTATTACATATGTGAAATATCAAGTATATTAAAGGTAATTGATAGATGATATACAATGATAATCCAGTTGATATTTTATGATATTTTATTAAATCTACTTTGATACAGCTTTATTTTATTCTTGGTGATTCAAGATTACTTTATGTCAATGAATATGTTCGAACCTTGACCAGGGCCTTTGCAAAACTTGAAGATAAGTAGTGACTGTTCTTTTGCCAAAAACTCGGTGTTCAGAAATAGAAGTCATGAGGACCTTAAAACCCGATGCGCATGCTTGGCACGTTAAAGAATTGCCCTGAGAGCACGACAAAGGTCAAATTTTCTGTCGCTTTGCCTATAGACGTTGACGGTTCGATGAAAGTGAAATATCCTCGACTGGGACAAAGATCCCCATTCAATTAATCAACCAATAACTGAACGAAGTTTGGTGAGCACGACAAAGGCCAAATTTTCTGTCGCTTTGCCTATAGATGTTGACGTTTTGATGTAAGTGAAAAATTCTCGACTGGGACAGATCCCCATTCAATGAATTTACCAATACCTGAACGAAGTTTGTTGATTTGACATCGTTCAGGCTGTTTATGTTGTCAGTCTGGTGTATTTTTTTTTGGTTAATGCATAACCTAATCAACTAAATTTTAACAATATTTTTTTGTATATTAACTCACTCGTTTTGTCTGTAAATTGCAATAGTGTTTGTCTTGTATTTCTTGATAGTAATGACCGTCAATATTTGCATTTCTATTAAAATATTCAGTTTTTCTTCTGTAGATGTTTTGTAGATGTTTACAATTGGTAGGGTGTCAGGAGCAAAATCGTGCCACACCTACCTTGCAAGCTTTAAAAAACCAGATGTCGTTGTTTGCGACGCTAAATGGTTCTGAATAGAAATGCCCTACAAATAGTTATAACCATGTCGGTACGTATGTACTCACACTGATCTGCATTAATTAATTCGAGCGGATTATACAGGGGTTAATGCTCTATAGATTATTTATTATCTAATGTGAAAAAAACTAGTTTATATACTGAAGGGGAAACATGTTTTTTGTTCATATGTTTTTCATTATGGATCTTACTAAAGCCATTACCTACATGTGTTGCATAATATATAGACATCTCGTTCTATTGAACATTTTAATGTGCCATCTTACTTTGTTTCATGTTTCTAATACATGTCGTGCCATATGTTGGACATTTCGTCCCGTGTGCTAAACATTTCGTGCGCCATCACTATATAAAGACGGGTTTACAAGTTAAATTTGAATAATTTTGAATGCTTGGCGCAAATTATTAATATATCATTTTTATGCATGTCGTTGACTGGATATAGCATTTTTCATCCGATATGATAGACTCGGTAGGCAATACTTTTGTATTGTTAGAAATATATTACCGTCTACATTTTCTGCTAGTTGAAATCTGAAAATGTCAAAAACTAAGGTATACGCCCTCATACAAAGTATTTCATTAGCTAAAGGTTTAATATACTTGGATCCTATGGATATTTTGTCAACCATCCCACCCCCCACCCCCTTAAAAAAGTTTGGTTTCAAAATTTTGGTCCATGCACTTCTGATAAAGAATTGCATTCCGACACGGCCGTCTGGTGCTGTAAAATTAACATTGGTATAATGTGTAATATGAAATTATAAATCATCTTTAATATAACAAAGACTAACCTATACTATAAAATAGTCCCTTGCATGCATTGTTCTAGACAGGAATAGGTAAGACCTGTGCAGAGGAAAGTAAACGTCAAATATGTATCCGGTTTTTAACTTTTTACATTGAGCAATCAATATGGAAATAAACTTTTTGAAATCTAATCAGAGTATGAAATGTCCAGAGCATGGGACGAAAGAACAGGAGTCACTTTAAAATAACACACAAATTTTGATTTACTTGGCGAGTGTAGCTAGCTAAAAAGGAGGTGCTTACTCCTCCGGAGTACTCGGTCTCACTTTCCTGGTGGAAGTTCACGTTTCACCTAACTTGTCAGTTATAAAGTTTTTACTTTGCTTTGGGGTTGTGATTTGGTATTTATTTTTGACACTATAGAATGTTCAAAGCATGGGACAAAAAACGTAATGTGGAATACGAATGTTCAGAGCATTAGACGAAAGTTCAATGTGACGAAAAGGGCAATGTGTTCTACGAGATTACACACAGAGCGCAATGTTTACTACAAAATTCACTCTACAAAATATCCAGAGCATTGGACGAAAGTTCAATGCATAGTGTCATATACCATTTTTTAAAATGTATTTTGTGATTAAATAAAAACCCGTTTATGACAATAGAACCAAATTGCATACTTTAAAATGCCCAATGGGGCGAAATGTCAAACACCTCTGGGAAATCCTGTTTGATTGATTCTCTTTGACGTAAATTGATACATATAATGACGTAATGTGTGTAATGTTCTGTATAACTAATATTATACGACATAAACTCATTCATGTAGATATTATCATCAGACTCAATCAAATACACAAGTCATAGATATCATTTTTTTGCATTTACATATAGGTTGAAGACCAACTAACCTATAATGCAGATCAAGAATATAAACACAGTGCAATAGCACTATATAGTTTGTGATATATCCATGTCTCCATGCCTCGTGTCCGTCCAAAAATTAACACCAGAGTTATTTATTTCATGATATTTATAAATTTAAACACCATTTGAATTCACAACCTTCTTGTTGCGCCAATCTGTACATATTCACAAGGATTCCCTGAAGATATGTTTTTGATAGGAATCTTACGAGCACCCCATTTTTTAAAAAGTTAAGCAGCAAAGTGCATGTTTTGTGTTGCAAATATCTGTCTTCTATATGAATCCTTTATTTCGTGACTGTTCATTCATGGTTTGTTCATCTTTTTTGTTGTTTTTATATATATTTATTTTTTATTTTTTATCTTATTCTATTTTTTATTTATTTTCACCTTATTTTTTTAAAAGAGTTTTTAAGGAGGATTTGGCCACATGTAGATGATATATTGTTTGATTACCGATAATGACGTAATGTGTGAAATGTTCTGAAACATCATTACTCATTAATGTATATGACATAAATGAATTTATTTACATATTTTTGTCAGAATTGATCAAACTAATAACCAAAAACCTATTTTATCAGGGGTTGATAACCTAGCCTATTTTATATGAATTCCTGGTAGGTATATCCTGTCTAGGATTATTTTCTGCGGAAAAGGTTCGGTTAACATACGTAATACAGAACAGACCTGTCGAAAATTTAACACTAAGCGCAAGAATTTGTACCGAATCAGTAACTCATATCGGTCTCTTGATGGCTATATCTCGATAACTGCTTTCTATCTCTCGACAGTTTTTTCAGACACTACCTGTCAATTTCTCGCTCACTCGATAGCCTAGGTTCGTTTCGTTTTTGTTAGGCCAGTGTTAAATTTTTCGACACGTCTGTACTAGGTATGATGTGTTGTTAATTAATAACCAGATGACGTATAAATAATATGTCTTAAGACGCAATCATTCTTATAGTTTGTGATATATATTCATTTATTAACATTTTTGTCAGAGTTGATGAAAAGAGAAAAAAAGAGCACCCAAAAATGCTATGTTGTAGGTAAATAGTCTAGCCTACCTGGCAAAAACAAAGTAGTGGAATATTGTCACAACAATACATCAAACATTTATCAGCATCAGTGATAGAATATTGTCACAACACTGTATCAAAAATGCATCGTGATAGAATATTGTACCAAACACTGTATCAAAAAAGGTATCGACAACAGTGATAGATATTGTCCCAACAATGTATCAAAAATGCATCGACATGAAAATGAAAGAATATTGTCACAAAAATGTATCAAAATGGTTTCGGTACCAAAATGATAGTATATTATCACAGCAATGTATCAAATGTGTATCAATAATGTATCAAAAATGTATCGACAAAATAAGATTTTATACAATATTCAGAAACCAGGACAAAAGCATATTGCTGCTGAAAAAGATGTAACAAAAAACACAAAATAAGAATAAAAAATTAAAAAAAACAAACAAGTTGCTTATAAGCGTAAAATCGGGAATCATAATTTGGCTGATGTCGATGGTCTTAACCAGGGATTGACTTATGTTAGTCTTAGCCAGGGATTATCTAATATTGGTCTTAACCAGGGATTGACTTATGTTAGTCTTAGCCAGGGATTATCTAATATTGGTCTTAACCAGGGATTATCTAATATTGAACGGGATAACAAAGTTTTGACATCTGTATCTTCGAACATTTTTGTACTTTTAATTAATGATCGTATTTCTTGCCTTATTTTGACCTCTGAAAACAATTATTACCTAACCCAGAGAAAACTGTCGACCTAAAAGCCAATCTGACAAACTAATAAACAGCGGAAATTCTGCAGTGACGCAAGCAAAACAAATAAATAAGACATAAAATAACATCACAGTTTTTCTTAGATATCCTGTTTACAATGCTGAGTTGAATAATATTTTCGACAAAAGTCACCATGGCATCCAGCAAGGCAAGCCTATCCACCTATTTTCCGGACTCTTGTCAAGCCGTTTCTTTTCTTTGGAAACAATCGCTTATTACCCAATATGTTGGGGAAAAGGCGATGTAGATATGGTTGGTATTATTGATTGATTGATGGATTGATTGATGGCTTGAATGATTGATTGACTGCTGGATTGATTGATTGATTGTTTGATTGATTGATTAAATGAATGGAGTTAAAATAACGTCCTGGTCAAAGATGTCTCACTTCACCAGCTATTGGCAAAAGGACAGAAAATGTTACTGCCTTACCATTTTTGCTTTTCGTTTTTTCATTATAAAGCTATTGTATTTTGCTTAGGTTTTCTTTTTTGCCAATGCATACCATTCGCGCATACTCAGTCTACCTATCAACTTTTAGGTATGTATAACTCTGTCATAAGTAATTTGGACAGTGGTAATTATATCCGTATTTTTTTATATATCAAATGCTAATAATCATGTCGTTTATTTGACCGGGTCTCCAGTATGGTTATGTAGCATACGATAACTGCTCATAACAGCAAGCGTGTTTGCAGGATGCCTGTCTTCTTGAAATTAAAGTGATCAGGTTGAATGTGCTAGAATTATCACAGGACATACACGAAATTACTCATAAATTCTGTATTTATTTTCTGTATTGTCTACTCGGACTGGAATCCCTATAGAAAAAACACACAGGTTGTACAGCAATACATGCCTTCATACAAAAAAAAACAAAAAACAAAAAACAAAAACAAAACAAAACAAAACAAAACAAAACAAAAAACAAAAAAACAGAAACGGTTTAAACCTTGTAATTCGAACCGATTCGCTTTTTTTTTTGCTTCCTTCTTGTTCCGTGGACATGATAAGTAGCATTCACTCCGAGTCTCTTTTTTTCTTTATAATACATTTATGTATTGTTTTTTCTCTTTAATTCATTGTATCATATTTTATCACACTTTTTTTAAACTACAAATATATTGTATTATCGTTATCTGTGATGTTTGGGTACACATACGCGTATTTAATTATACATATAATTACGTATGCTGCTGTGTACTCTGTACATAGGAAAGAATCTGAAATAGATAATATATGCAGTCCAGTTGCTTTCAAGTTTTTCTTGAAAAAATGTTGTTCAAATTACAAAAAAGATGAACCAAAAAAAAAAAAAAAAGACAAGACAAGAGAAGACAAACGCATATTGGAACATTAAATGATAAGACTCCCGACTTTGGACGGGTACTGGATATTAAAAAATAATGTAGTGATGCATTTATTACTCTTTTAAATTAATCGTTCTGATGGAACAAGATTTTGGCTTGGATAAGTAATACATGTAAATTATCAAAGAAAATGGTACTTTTATTTTGAAGGAACAAATATCATCTGATTGTCTTTGAGGCCGATCCTGAAACTTACCATCAATTCAAAGAAAAAAGTACTTTAATCTTGAAGGAACAAATATCATCTGGTTGTCTTTGAGGCCGATCCTGCAACTTACCATTAATACAAATTTTTGGCGGTTGCTAGAACAACGTTAGGGAATTTGGGTCTTCCTTTTTTTAATGAACGTATTCAGGGGACCGCTGCTTCATCGGTTTATTTGTCTTATTCACTTCGTGTGTTTGATATTTGTTTCGTATTTAGGGTTAAATTAGTTAGTAACATGTTCATTTAATTCTTAAGTTTGATTACACACGTGACGGATGTAGTTAACTAACGAAAGGTGCTTACCCTTCTGGAGCAACCGTCTTTCTTCTTTTGGTGGAGGCTCGCGTGTATGGCTTGGTTTGCCGGTTTCACAGTGTTTACTTGGCTTCGGGATTATGGTTTGCACATAACTTGGTATGTTTGTTTTTTATTATTGTCATGTTTAGGATTTTCAGGTTTAATATTTTCAAAAATGGTCTCTGTGTTGCCTTTATTATGCTGTATCAGACTTAAACCCAATCAGTAGAACCAAAAAACTGATATTATATATTTTAATAGTTTTCCCGCTCAACAGCAATTTGATACTTATGGTACAGTGGCTGACGTGTTTCATCATCGAACTTCTGTACAACGTCAACTCGCGTGTTGTTCGGATTCAAACTTGTAGTCGAGTTGACACTCCCATATACTCAATACTTGAACCTAGAAATGTTTTTTCCTATGAAGTTTTTTTGCTGTTTTGTATTCTATAGGGTCCCTAGAGTTAAATTAGGTTAGTTGCCCTGAAGGCAACCTTGGGCAAATTGCATAATTTGCATATATCTAAGATGGCTGCCTGACGCCATATTGAAAATATATCTTTTGTAAGAATTGTTCTACAATAGCTTGTAGTATACCGTTTTATATGTTTTCAAGGATGAGGAACTCATTTCCGTTGTTGTTTTTAACATTTGGGACAATTTAAAAGTAAAAATTTAAAAAATTTAACAATTTTGACCAACAAAGGTAGGAGTAACATGGTTTTTATTATAAGATGTAACTCAGCATATCACATTCAATGCTTCGTAATTTAATCATACATCTTGATACATTTTGATTTAAAGGTCATAAATGAGGCTCGGCCAATTCCTTATAATAAGATATTAAAACATGATCTTAGCAATTTCAGCTTTACTAAGTCTAGCGTAAAGGCTAGTTCACTTTGCTAAGGTGTCTTTAAAAGTGTGTATCCAACGAAGAAGTTTTTAAAGCCACATTATTGCTATCATAGTTAATCCAGTCACATATATATATTACCACGATTGAAAACCAAATTATACTCGGACTTTTTATCAAATTAAATAATACATTTGTCAACAATGAATTGATTCGATTTTTACATGAACACTGATACATTACGTCATATAATGAAGTATTATGGTTTCGGGAATCTACAATCTGATAATGCAACATCATTCCACAAATTTATTGGTTGGAGTTAAACTTCATAACTCATATTTTTGGTTTTATAATAGTTATGATCTACTATTTCCACTCCAAATGACTATACTATGATACACACGCTATGACTACAGACTTCCATGTTTATCAATGTGGTGTAAGTGAAAAAGTAGTGCACAGTCTAGATTTGGTTTACTTTTAAGACGCCATTAAGCAACATCTCAACGTCTAGATCTTGACAATGCTGTTTCAAATTATACTGGACCGCAGAAAATAATACCCCTACACAATCTTCCAACAAAACTTGTATCCTGTTTAACACGCCCAACAAATAATTTTATTTGATGCTGAATATGTACAATACGCTGGTAAACTTTCTCAGTGTCTGGTATAAACACATGCGTGTCCTGTCTTGCATGTCGGCACCATGATGGTTATTAGGATAATGTCTTAGCAAACCAGTTTGGAGAACAAACTGCTATCAAATTTAAAAAATGAGTCTTCAAAGGCATGGCTCTTTAGCCTGATCATTTTAGTGGGTAGATTGGTGCTTCTCTTCTCTGATCGATTGGAATGAATATTTTCTGAGTGTGATACGGACCATAACTCAGAGAGTTCAATCCTTTGTGTTCCTTGGATATATCTGACCAAAATGTATTGCTTCTTCAAACTCCCTCTAAATGAAAACAGGTCAAAAGGAAATTGCTCGTAAAATTGCTTCTTATGTGTCAATGTGGTGGATTCAGTCGTAATGTATGATTAGATGGAATACGAGTACAATCAAGACAGCCTGATGAGTTTTATAATGCCATTATTAGCTTATAAAGATGATAAAGGCAATATGTTTCAAAGCGACGCCGTCAAGATGCAAAAACAAAGCAAGTTGTTGATCTTGGAAGCATGTTTCATTGGTTACCTTTGTTTGGACAGCAGAGCAGTTTAAGCTTAGCTTCTACTTGTATTTGATATCGGTTCTGTTCCTTTTTGATAGTGGTTGAAAACGGTTGTCATTGGAAAGGCATGAAGTCAGCTCTAGTCAAATCACTTTGTGGAGTTCGTTCATCCAAAACTTACAAACAATCACAATGATTCACACTTTTTCTATCGCATCCCTTGGTTACATGGCGATAACACATCAGATTTCATTGCATCAACCCAAAATAGGTCATATTGGTACCCAGACACTTCAAAGAAAATATTTTAATTGACAAATACCAGGACAGAAGAAACAACACAGCAATATGTATACGATTGTGAATTCGGCCATGATGAATCCGGCATAACTATGTATCGCATGTTCTCCAGGCTATACAAACATGTCGTAATAGCATTTGTGTGCTGATTGACGACACAGATGTTTTTGTTTTCCTAGTGTATTGTGTGTATAAGCATGAAAACAGTGTGATATATAGATGGAGTGATAGGGTAGAAGAATGGAATTTTGAACATATATGCATCAAACAATGGTCATGATTTGAGATGTCCTTAACTGCCAGGCATGCATGCTCTCAGTGTTATGGTCATGATTTGAGATGTCTTGCATGCTGTAAGTGCCATGGTCTTGGTTCGAGAAGTCTTGAACTGACGGGCATGCACACTGTAGGTGTCATGGTCTTGGTTCGAGATGTCTTGAACTACCAGACATGCATGCTCTCAGTGTCATGATCTTCGTTTGAGATGTCTTGAACTACCAGGCGTGCATGCACTTAGGGACATGATCTCCGTTCGAGATATCTTGAACTGCTAGGTATGCATGCTCTTAGAGATTGTGATACAACATCCAAATTACAAACTCTTCTTTTTCTCATTTAGTTGATGTTCTTGGTAAACAAAGATCACAAATAACTTAATAAGATTTGAACCATTCTTTGTTGTTCTTCATGACCAACCAGCAGGAAAAATGTTTCTTTAGGCTCTTCATAAAGAACATCAAAGCCTAATAGTTAAGACTTTGTTTCAAACACTATTTTCTGTTGTCTCACCTTTAGTTAATGTTGTGAAAGAGTACCTACAGTCAAGATACTCCTGAAGAGTATGAAATAATAACCGATTTCGGATTGAAATTCAAAGATCAATTCTCATTACATGTTATTGCGAAAGGACATCCAGTGCCACAAGAACGTCTTTATGTCATGTTATGTCAATATAGAAACAAAATCATAAGTGCAGCACAAGGACATGATTGCCTTAAAAATCCTGTAAACAATTTTGTTTCTCTTCTGGAGAAAAGGAATGTTTAAATTTTTACACCAAATGAGAGTACCCATGGCTATCCTAGCTTGATTAGTTATTTGACACATATGGTCTGTCATTATAGACATGATGGTATTTAATGTAAAACTATTGCCAGAATTGAGTTGTCCATGCCTAAATACCCCTGGAAAGATATATTACAACCTATCATAAATTTGCTTGTATAAAAACAATATTTCAAGATGGTGTCCGCCGGTCATCTTGGATTTATAGGTTATTGTGCAAGTTAAGTGTTCCGTATGTTAAAATTAACACCAGAAATAGGTTTCTCATACCTGAAAACATCTAAAAGGATATATTACAAGCTATTGCAAGATATGTTATATCGCAGTATGTACTTCAATTTGACGTTTGGCGGCCATTTTGGATTTATGTATATTGTGCAAGTTGCCCAAATTTGCCCGAAGGGCAACTAAGCTAGTTTTGTTTAAGGACCCATAAGGAAAACAAATCAGCAAAAAAACTTCATAGGAATGAACATTTCTAGGTTCGTAAAATGCCTACTCGACTATTGGGAGACAATCCAAGTTCCGAATAAAAACAAAACATGGAAGATTACTATCATAAATGACATATTCTAGAGGCATATGGAAACGATTCGCGATGTTAAAAAATCTAAGTTTGGACATTTTTCTTGGCTAGCGTTCGTTTCATTACCGACCGTTTGTACAACGTGGCCTCTAGTGGTGTCCGGATATTCAAACATTCAGAACGCAAATACCTGTGCCTTGTTGTTTATCGCCTATCATGTTTTCGAGAAAACTGTCATGGAAATTGAATAACTAATCCACAGGTATTCATTCGAGTTCGGTGACATTATGAAAACGATATATAACGTATCCAATATACCGAAAAATAAAATAAAAATTTAACAGAGATTCGTAGGCGTACAAAACTACGTGGTAACCAAGGAAAGATAACAGAGTGTCAGACGATGTGAAATACAACCCTTTGACCTTTTGTCACAATATATAACGGTGACTAAGGCAAGGAGGGTCCGGCTGATTTACGTCAATATTACATTCTAATGCATTTTGTAAAACCAATTATGATTGGACGTCGATCGCAGTAAAATCTGGGTTTTGCGGTCGGAGTTGAGATGTCACGTGCTACCTGGGTTATTATTACGTAAGATCTTCCTACGCCCTGATGCATAAACCTTTCTTTACATAACAAATAATTTATGTTGTTATTTTTAATTCTAACATTTGTTTTCCAAAATCATAAACAAGAGGTAAAACAAACAGTGTAATAACTCAATAGTTTTAAAACATTTGTTTTTAGTGTGATGAAATTTTGTTCCCTATCATATTTTTTCAAGAAATATTTCCAAAAAGTTTCAATGATATAGATGAAACAAAATTTCATAACTAACTAATAAAACTATAGAGCCGTCTCTTGAGCGACAAATATCAGCGTTACTAACGTTACGGAGTTGTTTTTTTCCCCAGTTTTTTTACCTTATGACCTTGACCTTGGGCGCATGAACCTATAGCTATATTTGTTATCCTCTCATGTTGATTTACATTTGTTTTATCAAAGTTTGATCAAAATCCATCTAAAGACATTGATTGATTTCATTAGGTTTTACGTCACAATGAAGAATATTTCACTTATATTGAAATGTCACCAGCTATAGATGAAGTGAGAAGAATTGTGACCTTTGCAATGCGCTAAGGACAATGTGCAGTGAGCAGTTTTTAACATGTACGCCTGTCGTGACACGGGACATTGGTTTTAAGGTCTCTTCCGAAGGTCTTTATGACATTCGTTTCTAAATACCCATTGCTCGGCGGCGAAAGAACATTCACTGGTTTTCTTGGTCTTGGTCAGGGTCGGGGTTCGAAACCACGACCTCCTACATAGCACAGTACCAACTGAGCAACCGTAATGGTCATTTACAGAATTGCAGATGTGGAGCAGACACAGCATAAGGTCGCACGGACGGACAAACGAACGAATGATTGGATTATATGAACAAGTTTAGTTGTTTTTTAATTTATTTTTAAAACATCTAGTTCAAAAGTTACACAACTTTGATTATAAAAACATATTTCGCTAATTATGAAGGGCATATCTCGCTTATTTGTCACACTATTGTTTAAAGTACAAAAACATACATAACAACTGTTTCCTTAAATTGTCGCTGAAATACACATGAGTTGGGCAATAAACGATTTTATTTTATTTAATAGTTAATTAATTAATTAATTAATTAATTTATTTATTTATTTATTTATTTATTTATTTATTTATTTATTAGCTCACCTGAGCCGAAAGGCTCAGATGAGCTATTGCAATCTATCACCGTCCGTCGTGCGTCGTCCGTCGTGCGTAAACTTTACATTTTTATCTTCTCCTCCAAAACTACTGGGCCAAAATTGATAAAACTTAGTGACTATTGTGCCTGGGTAACAGGCTTTCAAAATTGTGTTCGGGTTTGACCACACCCAACAATATGGCTGTCGTTAATATAAATAGCCAAAAGACAAAAAATCTTCTTCTCTGAAACCAAAAGGCGCAGGAAAATTTTGATTGGATATTTGGATTCAAGATACCTAAGCACATTATTCCTATATACCCCCTAAACTTCGTTTGTGTGGGTAAAACTTATTTATTCTCGAACAACTCGTCCTAATTAACATCTGTTGTTGTGGATACAGTACTTTTAGATGTTTTTTAATTTATTTTTAAAACATCTAGTTCAAAAGTTACACAACTTTGATTATAAAAACATATTTCGCTAATAATGAAGGGCATATCTCGCTAATTTGTCACACTATTATTTAAAGTACAAAAACATACATAACAACTGTTTCCTTAAATTGTCGCTCAAATACACAAACGATTTTATTTAATTTAATAGTTAATTTATTTATTTATTTATTTATTTATTTATTTATTTATTTATTTATCTATTTGTCTGTTTATTTATTGATATGGTTATTTATTTATTTTTCATATAGTTGTTTTATTTATTTATTTTTATTTATTTATTTATTTCTTATTCGCTACTACGCCAATTATATAATTGTAACGTTTGCAAAAGTACCGTTATTGAGTAGGAATTCAAATGTCTCTGTGCGTCGTGCATAATGACATGACGTCACTCAGAGCTAATACTTTCATGCAAAAATAACAGAAAAGATTTGACCAATGAAAAAGTTTGAAACAAAGTAAAATAATTTATGATCTGACCAATGAAAAGGTTTGAAACAAAGTAAAATAATTTATTATCTGATCAATGAAAAAGTAAAATAATTAAATAACAAATAAATAAAAAATATAATACTATGCAAGTTAAAACATTTTAAAACATTCTAACTAATACAACCATTTACAATTACAATGTATTTGTCTTCTGTATGCCTCTATTAGACTCGCTTTTTCTAGTTTTGAATTTTTCTCGTTGAAGCTAACAAATCAAATCATTTCTTTTTTATCTCTATAATTGCACATTTACAACATACAGAAAATGTATTACAATTACATGTTCAATATTGCATGCATTTATAAAATTAACCTACAGTACAGGCCTGTCGAAAATTTAACACTAAGATAACGAGATAACAAATTAGAGTCGAATTGGCATCTTATCTTGGCTATATCTCGGCAGCATCTTGACAGCTTTTCTGCCACTAGTTATCCATATATGAGTCACTCGGTAGACGAGCTTTGACTAATTTTCGTTAGATCTGTTTTAAACTTTCGACAGGCCTGTACTGTATAGGACCGACTCTCTAAAAAATTTGAATAAAATTAAATAGTCGAGGATAGGGACTTTGACATTTTCTGAGATGATTTTCATCTCATGTCCCAACTAGAGCTGTAAAAAGCTCGTTACTCGGTAGTCTGTCGAATGTGACACAAAACCAAGGTTTCTTGTCTCAGTGTACCCTTAAGACACCTTTGTGGCGCTCGAAAAAGAACAGGCAACGTGTGGCCGCAACAGAGGACGTCCAAAACTAGAAGCAATTTAAACAGGCTAAGCAAATCAAATCAAACCAAACATATCTAAAAATAATTGAAGGTCCAAAACCATATCTACAAATTCCTGAGTCAATCCCTGATTTGTATTTTACAATTCATAACAGGAAAGTTAGTCAACAAAAAAAAGAACTCTTATTGACAACCATTCTACCTAATAGTGGAATAATATCAAAGCACACACACACACACACACGCACACACACACACTCACACACACACACACACACACACACACACACACACACACACACACACACACGGCCAAGAACACGACATACTACAAGTAAAAGATAGAAACAAGCAAGACAAAACAAGAGAAGATATTTGAACACATAATTGGCCATTTGGTTTTGGGCGGGCACTGGAGTAAATTAATGTAGTATGTGGTGAGGTTAAAGTACTATTGATAGGCCACAACAATCGAACTTATTTTGAAATAAGTGAATCAAAAATACACACATAAGCTTCATTTTACCAAATAATGAAACACGACCATTCCATTATTTTACATCCAGAAGTCCATTAATGCACATATTATGATTTAAACTTATTTCCTAAAAAATTTAAAGAATAATTATTTTACAACCAGTAACGTTAGTCCATAAATGATAAAGAGCACTAGGAAATAACACAAAGACGCAAAAAAGGGTATTCTGTACAATCATAACATTCTTACGTCATTTAAACAATAGAACCACTGTGGTAGCTCAGTTGGTACAGTGCTAGCTCCGTAAGTGAGAGGTCGTTGGTTCGAACCTTGGCCGGGTCTGACCCAAGACTTAAAAGTGGGTAGTGACTGTTCTTTCGCCAAGCACTCGGCATTACGAAATGAAAGTCACGGTTATTTCGGATAGGAACTTAAAATAAACGAGGTCCCGTGTCTTGGTAGGCTTGGCACGATAAAGAACCCTGCTGTATAATGTCATCAGCGCAACGCACAGGCAAAATTTCTGAACCCTTACCTATAGCTGGCGACGTCTCAATATAAGTGAAATATTCTTGACTGGGACGTTAAACGCCATTACTCAAGTCAACTCAACTCATTTAAACAATATAAATATAAATCAGTGTTTTAAATCCATCTGCTTCATATTTTAACCACAAAAACACACTATATAAAGACTATCTGTTCATTAAGACCAGTGTTGTATAGCCCGTTGCTTCATATTTCAACAATGACCCCTATTTAAAGACCATCTGTTCATTAAGACCAATGTTGTATAGCCCGTTGCTTCATATTTCTGCCAAAATGACCCCTATTTAAAGACCATCTGTTCATTAAGACCAATGTTGTATAGCCCGTTGCTTCATATTTCAACAATGACCCCTATTTAAAGACCATCTGTTCATTAAGACCAATGTTGTATAGCCCGTTGCTTCATATTTCAGCCAAAATGACCCCTATATAGACCATTTTCCATTTAGACCAGTATTTTAAAGTCTCTTTTCTTCATATTTTAACCATAAACATTATAATGTTGTTTACTACATTGAGAAATTATAATACATAAAGACCACCTGTATGTATTTTAAAATCATTAACCTTCATACTTCAGCCAAAAACAATGTCTATAAATAGACCACCTGTCCATTACGATCAGTGTCGTAAAGTCCCTTTGCTTTATATTTCAATCATTTGAATCTTACGACACTAAAACAATATAAATTCAGTTTTTAAATTTTAAGTATATGATTTTAGGGATTTTATCCAATTTAAATTTATTCGTAGTTTAAAAGGCAACGTTGTTACCAAATTGAAACTTGCTTTTGTCGATGCCGCAAGCGATGAATTAAAATAAAATGTTACTTTTTACAGTCAAACCTGTCTATAAAGGTCATCCAAGGGAACCAGTAAAAGTGACCAGTAAAAATGAACAGGTTTCTTTTATATACAGGTTCAAATAATATTATTAAAGAACAAGCGGGATGCAATTCTATTGGCTTTTATAAGCAGGTGCCTCTTATATAGAGGTGGCCTTTAAGGCAGGTTCGACTGTACTTTCATTGTGTTGGCAGTTTGTGCAACTGCTGTATATATTTATGGTTTATGATTTAAAAGTAAACAATACCTTCTTATAAAACCGTGTTCAAACTACAATCCCAGAGCAAAGTTAAAACTTTGAAACTGACAAATAAGGTTAAACGCGTGAACTTCCAACATGGATGTGAGACCGGATGCTCCGGAAAGGTATGCACCTCTGTTTAGCTAGCTACCCCCGCCACGAATGTAATCAAAATTTAAAGTTCAAGGAATATGAGTGTGTGTATAAAAACATATTGCAATCAAAGGTATAAGCAAACAACATTGACCTGTCTGCTTGACCTTTAATTAAGAATATTCATATGGGGAGCAAGCCAATACACGTGTTGTGTTAGGATTCGCCCTCAATACATGCACAATGCACAGTTCTCGCGGTGTAGATGAAATAAACACATGTGTGTTCAATCAAAACAGGTACTGGCCCATGATAAATATTTAAATTAAAGGTCAAACGAACAGGTCAATGTTGTTTGTCATTTACATGATATCAAAGACATGGGGGAGGGGGGTACTCTAAAGTGGCATCATTAATCGATTTTATGAAAAATTACTCTTATAATTGAAGATAAGAGCAAATTATTGGTTACTCAATTTGTTTTCATCCCTAGTTTAAATTTATATTTTAAGTCGAGATGGTTTGTAAGTCCAAAGTTGCTCAGCTCTTGTTATATAACCTCGCTATTTTTATAAATAGGACGTCAATTCTATACTTAATTGCCGTGCACTAGGAATAAAACAATTGTACAAAAGACATTTAAAACAACAAATGTCATCTTAAATTGTATTGCATCTTTTTAATATTCAACATTAAAATCTAATTGTCATTATAAAAAGTTTCATACAGTACTTTTTGAACTTTTAAAAACAATTTAATGGTGAAAGTATGTACATTATTAAATAATTTGTGTATCTATTTAAGGATATTTTATGTTCGTTTGTGGGCGTTGCTGAATTCGAGACACCGATACATTGTATTCTTTGTCATATTTATGTTTACTTCCGCCCACGTGCTTCGCAAAATGTGACAACGTCATCACAAAATGCTGTGTTGATGTGTGTTATGAGCGTTCATCAAAGACTATTTGACAGTTTCACAACATATACTTTATAAGAAACAAAGAATGTTATTATACGATTAGGCCATCTTTTAGGTATACAAACTGTCAATGTGATCGACAGAAAGTCCTCTGTGAATAATTTTGATTCGGTAACCTTTATTGATTTAATTTTTCTTATTTTCTTTATGCGCAGTTTTAACCTTTTTCGCTATGGCAATATAGAAATAAGTGGAGATTGTATGGTGGCTTATTTCTGACATCGACATAATTTCAGCCGACATAAAATTGTCTCAACATGTCGACTTAATATCACGATCATGGAAAGTTGTAATAGTAAAATAAATAGTTGAGATAAATAACACGACGTGTCGAGATATTTACCATAACTAGTCGACATAAGTTTCTCGACATGTGTTATTTATCTAAATTTTTTATTTTACTTTCACAACTTTCCATCATATTATCTCGACTTGTGATATTAAGTCAACATGTCGAGATAATTTTATGCCGACCGAAATTATCTGGATGTCAGATATAAGCTACCATAGAGATTTAGTGTTTTACGCACCAGCCAACAGCTAAATGTCAAAGTAAATCGAGTTGGTATCAGAACAAAACATTCTGAAATATTTCTATTAATCTACAGTAATCTGTCATATCAAGACAACTTTTCCCCGATTCAATTTTCTGAGTCCTGTTCCATTAAACATATTCAAGTAAACAATCTACACAAGACAAAATACCACCTTAAAGAGGTGTTAAAGATAGTGTAAATATGGTTTAAAGGTCCCTTTATGCCCCTTTAAGTCGCTTAAAAAGGGCCTATATGCCTCCTATAAGCTTGGCATAAAGAGTGCTTTCTGGCAGTCAAAATATAAGCTATCTTAAAGCATTTTAAAGCTTCCTTTAAACTTTATATATAAAATCTATTTTAAAATGTTTTTTCTCATATTTGAAAAAATAATAATAAACAACGACTTTAAAAATATGGTTGAAATTCAAAAATTATTTAAACAAGTAAACAATCTATATAAGACAAAATACCACTTAAAGAGGTATTTGAATTGATTTTAAAACAGAATAAGTTTTAATTTATTAAAATATTCTTTTAACTTTAAAACTATTTTTATGTATATCATAATGATATATATATATATATATATAATATATATATATATATATATATATATCAATTAATAGAAATTATTATATTAACGACATTTTATACTTATATTAGAATGTTGTAAATGTGAAATGTAGTTGGTACATTTCAAGAAAATTACAACTCCTAATGAAGTCCGGATTTCATCAAGGGTTGACAATTTCGACGCCTATTGAATTCCAAAAATTGAGGCTTCAGACGAGAAGTGAAATACAATTCGTTCAATTTTGAGAATAATTCTATTTTGTACTATCAAAAAAAATCTTGTCGAGCCTCAATCTTTGGACTTCATTAGATGTCGAATTGTTAACCCTAATGAAGTCCGGAGTTAACGTTCATGCTCTAGGCATTGTAATTTCGACGCCTAATGGAGTCTGGACTTCATTAGGCGTCGGACTTCATTAGGCGTTGGACTTCATTAGGAGTTGCTACATAGGTCTTTAAAAACTGATTTACCGTACTGGATTTTACTTTGATGTCGCATCTAATATTTTATATATCACCTTAATTGTTCTTACGCGATAATAATTAATAAATTATCTTAATGTAATTACCTTGAGGTGTCAGTATATAGATATTTTACCTGATATAAACACTCCTTTGCCGCTTTTATTGTACTAATGACTCATAGTTATCTTAATTTTTATGAATGAAAAGTGTTTAAACAAATCATGTAATTGAGTAATTTGATTAAAACAAGTGCGAGTCTGAATGTTTATATTTTAGATCAAGTCAAAGGAAGGATAGGGCCATGCGAGTTTTTTCTTTGTTAAGCACCAACTGGCGGGTAGGTTTTGGGACTTCAAAGTGAAAAAAAACAAACACATTTTATTCTGCATTTTTATTCTTTTTTGGGAAAACATTAATCATTTTAAATTTAAGGTTTAATTTATTTGACATTTTGTTCATTCTATAACTATAGTTTTTTACCATGTTGTTATACTTTGTTACACTTGTTAATACTATATTCTCATTTTTGGACTGTTTATTAAATGCCAAACTCCATATTGTTAACATATGAGGTTCGTTTTTTTTATTTTTGCTTTGTGTGTGTGTTTTTTTCTACCTGATAGATAGAAAGGGTGGGCGCTTAATAAAGAAAAAACTTGCACGACCTTAAGTGGATTAAAAAAGTTTGACACTAAAGTTAAGAGCGTTTAAATTATATCGAGGCAGTTTATGATGGTGGAGTAAACCGGAGTTACCAGAATAAAACGCCTAGTACGTCTTTTACACGCAAACTACGGACATTCAAGACCTTGCGACGTAAACGTTTCAATAGCGTTCCGCATAACGTAAGGTGATCACGTGGTACACTGGCGAAACCCGCGATTAAAATAATATTCCTGAAATGAAAGTTCCCCCTTGATTCGACGTCAAAAACAATTTGTCATTGGTAACGTCAAATGTTCAATTATATGGTGACGTCATTCACACACAAATAGAAACTTAAACATACCAAACAAACTTTCAGTGCTACATTCGAAGTGTGGCTTGTTTTAGTGAAAAATGTTCCCGTAAACTAGGCTTTCTAAATGCTCAGTCATGTTATTAAAACACGCACTCCACTCCACTAAAACTGTTTTATTTTAACAACAAAATTGTTATTTTCGTTAACAAGGATCGTAGAAATATGTTACTAAAAAAACCTTGGCCACGAATACGCCCCTATAAAAGAACGAAATAAAAATACAAAACAAACATGCCAAAATAATGCCCAAATCACAACGCCAAAGCAAAGTAAAACTTTGAAACTGGCATTTAAGTTAAACACCTGAACTTCCAGCAGGTAAGTATGGCCATACTTGTTTTAGACCACTGATAAATCTCACATTGGACTTTGGACCAATATAAGAAAAAACATCAAAATGCTATCATGTGGTGTGGATGTCATTTTAGATGGAACTTGTAAATAAATTATTGTTGATATAATGTTGGAAAGAATTTGTCAAGGAAATACAATTATCCAATAAGAAAATTCTTAATTTTTAAGATTCATCTGGACGTATTTTTCTATTACCATTAAAGATTTAATTTAATCAGATGAATCTAAAAATTAAGAATATTCTATTGAATAATTGTGTTTCCTTGACAATGTCTTCCCAAAATTATATTAAAAATGATTTTTACTAGTTCTAAGTTTAAAACGATATGTCTTTATATTAACTATACATTATGGTTCAAAGCAACATTTGTGGTTGAAAGAGATTACCAGTATTTAAAAAAAAATTGAAACCACTTGCCCCAGTTAAACAATATTTTCCTGAACTTAAGAAGTCTGAATAATTTTGTTTGATTTAAAGATATTCATGATTAAAATATGCCATTTTGAATACCAATTCGAACTTATTACATATATATTCTTATTTTGTTGAAAACTGTTAATATCTAGTTAGATAAAAGATCGTCTAAATTTACCAGATTAAAGATAAATGAAATCTTAGTCAAGGAATGATTGTAAAGCTAGGCCAGATTGTATATCTCTCGGCTTTAGACGTGCACTAGATACAACAATGAAATGATATCCAGGGATATGGTTCAAGTAGATTTTATATTTGTAGAGCCCTGACTCCAGTTTCCCAATCATCCTGTCAAATACCACTTTTTTAATTTTATCATAAAATACATTCAAAAAGTTGTATATGGCGATACCACTATTTTAATGTATTTATGATAAAATTAAAAATGTATATGACGATACAACTATTTTACGAAAGCTTGTTCGTGCCACTTTGTTATCTGATTTTTTTCTTTTCTTAATTCGTACGTACGATTAAAAAAAATCAGATTACAAAGTAGCACGAACAAGCTTTCGTACTATTTCAATGTATTTTATTGATAAAATTAAAAACTTGTATATGACAATCCATAAACTTAAAATGTTCTTAGCTTAACTCTGGCAAAATTTGGCAGTATTTTATATAACTTCAAATAAATACTGTTCACAAAATTAGTGGAAAATAAATGCGATAACCGTATCATGATCTTCCACACGACACCTTAAATGTGAATATATTGAAAACTAACAAAATTACAGTCAAACCTGTCTATAAGACCACCCAAGGGAATCAATAAAAGTGGGCAGGTGGCCTTTATATACACGTTCAAATTATATAAATAAAGAACAATCGGGATACAATTCTACGGGCCCTTATAAGCAGATGGTCCTTATATAGAGGTGGCCTTTAAGGCAGGTTGGACTGTAATCATATCTTAAAACTAATTTTAAGTTCAGGGAAATCTTAGTTAAGAGTTGATTGTAAAAAAACCGGGGCCTGACCGTTTAGTGACCACCACTCTTTTTTTAAAATCAGTGTATTGCCAGTACCCATAGATTTTGGAAATTCGTGTAGGCTGTATCAGAACTTCATTAACATGTTGGACAAAACAGGGACTGTTGAAATGCTAATCACATCCCCTGCTGTTTGACGTAGTGCAAATTACATGTCCGCTGCAAATACGTGGGTTGTTTACATTGGTCATTATCAGGTCCAAGGCCCACCTGCTGTTTTGGCAAAATTAAATAATAATTTTTTGCGTATTGGTCTTACATTTTCCATATAAGGTCAGATTTGAGTTGAGTTGAGTTGTGTAATGGTGTTTAACGTCCCAGTCAAGAAAATTTCACTTCTATCGAGACGCCGCCAGCTATAGGCGATGGTGCAGAAATTTTGCCTGTGCCTTGCGCTGATGGCATTATATATACAGCAGGGTTCTTTAGCGTACCAAGCCCACCGTGACACGGGACTTCGTTGAATTTAAGTCCCCATCCGAAAGAACCGTGACGAGTCCTTCGCATAAGAACAGTCACTACCCACTTTCATGTTTTCGGTCAGACCGGGTCGGGGTTGGAACCAACGACCCCCCAATTACAGAGCGTGCACTCTACCAACTGAGCTACCGCAGTGGTGGCATATTAGGCAAGAGCCGTCACATATAAATGTTTTTATTGTTAAAGACGTTTTAACTACATGTATTTACTATTCTACAACGCCTGCTTTCCAAAACTGCAGTATTCGATACATGTCCCGCTCAGACCACATGTGGGAAAGTTTTTTTCTTGCCGCTTGCCTTTACTGGTTTACTTGGTATCAGTATAATGTGACTGGGGAGTGGTACTCTTGTCTGCGACGTACTGACTCGGTGAGCTAGCACCTTTAAGTCGCCCTGAGTGCGCGCTAATACAAGACTAACTATACAACACACTCGCACTTTACATGCATACACAAACTTGTTCATAGATTAATAAAATAGTTCTCGTCGCGAATAGCTGAAAAATGCTGGTGCTACGTTAAGCAACATTTAACCCATTCAAACAATCATTACACGATGTTGGAAATTCATATTAAAAATACATACATGAACACAAAGCAATTTAATGGAAGATTATCATAGTCGCAACTAAATGATGTTAAAACCATCAAAACGAAAAACAGATGTGGGGAATTATCTACTTTGTAGGGACAAATAGATTCAATTTTTGTGTCATGGGCTTGGTCATTCAACTCAATCGTTTTCATATATCTTTGCCATTTTCGCGAACTTTTTCATACACTTAATCAAACATTCAACTCAAGATCTGTTGAAACAGAAAAATGGGAATTTCAATCAGAGCATTCAAGTTGTTGTCAAGTACCGGTAATTCAATGACGAATCAACTTTTGAGAAGTGTCTCGAGTGGATTTTTCATCACTCTATCTTAATACAACATTACAACTTTAATAATATTCTGAACACTGATTCCCACCAAAAGCTTTCTAAGTATACTGTCACGAGTCATGACATATGCTTCAAAAACCATACCAAAACACATATTTTACCAGTTTTAATTTTACAGCACTAGACGGCCGTTTCGGAATACAATTCCTCATCAGTAGCGCTTTGACCAAAATTATTTTGAAATGTGAATTCCAAATTTCCAATTGGTCTCATTGCTTGAAACTTGGACAAGTGGGAATTTTGATTTTGTTTATTATATTTGTGAATATGATAAAAGGTAGACGCGTACTGAAAATTACCAAAACTTAGTAACATAATAAATAAATAAATAAATAAGTATCCATTACGATCTTAAATCGACTTTTGACGGACACCAGATCACGTGATTCAACCGTTGACGATTCAGTTTTGATCTTGAAGTACGCTTACTATGTTTAACAAACAACTTACCACCATTTTAAAAACATTGGTGCCTAAACGCTTATTTAAAAATAAAGACAGAATATTTCAAACTCGATAAACCTTACTTGTAATTTCAAATTTAAGTTTAAATTGCCAATCAGTAACTGTGACACTTTATAGTAGAATTTCTAATTTCAAATTTGCGAGTCTGAATGTTTATATGTTAGATTTTATATTTTATTTTAGATCAAGTCAAAGGAAGCATAGGGCCATGCGAGCTTTTTCTTTGTTAAGCACCCACTGGCGGGTAGGTTTTTGGACTTCAAAGTGAAAAAAAACAAACACATTTTATTCTGCATTTTTATTCTTTTTTGGGAAAACATTAATCATTTTAAATTTAAGATTTAATTTATTTGACATTTTGTTCATTCTATAATTACAGTTTTTATCATGTTTTTATACTTTGTTACAATTGTCAAAGCTATATGCTCATTTTTGGACTGTTTATTAAATGCCAAATTTAATATTTGTTAACATAAGATGTTCGGGTTTTTTTTTTTTAAATTTTTGCTTTGTGTTTTTTTTCTACGTGATAGATAGAAAGGGTGGGCGCTAAACAAAGAAAAAACTGACACGGCCTTAATTTATAAGTGGAGTTAAAGTGTTTGATGCCTAAAAGGCCATGTGAGCTTTTGCCATCACTTGGCGTCCGTTGTCCGTCCGTCGTTAAAGATCAACTCCTCAGAAACCGCTGGACCATTTGCAACCAAACTTTGTCACAACAGCCCTTTGGTGGTCTACTTTAAAAATTGTGTCCGACATGTCCGCACCTAATCCAAGATGGCCGCCAGCGGGGACCATAGATTAACATTGGACCCTATGGGAAAATATGTTCAAAGATATTTTCTCTGAAACTACTGAGCCAATTGGAACCAAACTTGGTCACAGCAGTCCTTAGATGGTACCTTCTGAAACTGGTGTTTTTTAAGCCTGGACCTAATCCAAGATGGCGGCCAGCGGGGAACATAGGTTAACATTGGACCCTATGGGAACAATATCAAAGATCTTTTTCTCTAAAACCCTTTAGCGAATGGGAACCAAACTTGGCCACAATAGTCTTTGAATGGCCCCCTTCAACATTGGGGTTTTTGAGGGCCGCACCAAATCCAAGATGGCCGCCAGCGGAGAACATATTTTAACATTGGACCTTATGGGAAAATACGTTCAAAGATATTTTTCTCTGAAACTACTGAGCCAATTGGAACCAAACTTGGTCATAGTAGTCCTTAGATGGTACCTTCTGAAACTGGTGTTTTTTTAAGTCTGCACCTAATCCAAGATGGCGGCCAGCGGGGAACATAGGTTAACATTGGACCCTATGGGAACAATATCAAAGATCTTTTTCTCTAAAACCCTAAGCCAATTGGAACCAAACTTGGCCACAATGGTCTTTGGGTGGTGTTTTTTTAAGTCTGCACCTAATCCAAGATAGCTGCCAACGGGAAACATAGGTTAACATTGGACCCTATGGAAACAATTTCAAAGATCTTTTTCTCTAAAACCCCTAAGCCAATTGGAACCAAACTTAGACACAGTAGTCTTTGGATGGCCCCCTACAACATTGGTTTTTTTAGGGCCACACAAAATCCAAGATGGCTATCAGTGGAGAACATATTTTAACATTGGACCCTATGGGAAAATACGTTCAAACATATTTTTCTCTGAAACTACTGAGTCAATTAGAACCAAACTAGGCCACAATAGTCATTAGGTCTTTACATTTGGTATTTTAAAATAACATCTGCATTTAAAAATCAACTCCTGTAAAACCCCTCGGCCAATTGCAACCAAACTTTGTGACAATAGTCCTTGTGTGGTCTACCTGAAATATTGTGTCCGACATGTTCGCACGTAATCCAAGGTGGCCACCATAGTACATCAGTCAGACTGCCTTATAGCTTTTGTCCTTGACCTTAATTGCATGGTCCATTGACCAGTTTTTGGATAAGGAAAATTTCTTAGGTATTAAACATGAAAAGTCGATGATACTTGGTATGTATTGTCTCAAAATTTTGAAATATGGTTTAGTTTTGAAAGGAAATAATATTGAAATTTTGTGATAGAAATAAATATTGTGTAATAAATTTCAAGCATTTATTTAAACATTAGACAATCTGTTGATTTTCATTCTGCAACAAATCTACCTAGGTGAGCTATACATACTCCTGGGAGCCTCTAGTTTTATATCTAGGCAGTCTATGATGGTGGAGTAAACCGGAGTTACCAGAGTAAAACGCCTAGTACGTCTTTTACACGCAAACTACGGACATTCAAGACTTTGCGCCGTAAACGTTATAATATCGTTCCGCATATTCACTGGCGAACCCTATTTATGTCGCGATTGAAATAATATTCCTGATATGAAAGTGACTGAAAAAACATTGGCCACGAATACGCCCCTATAAAAGAACGAAATAAATATAAAAATCAAACATGCCAAATAATGTTCAAATCACAACCTCAAAGTAAAGTAAAAATTTGAAACTGGCAATTTAAGTTCAACACCGGCCATATACCTGAACTTCCAGTAGGGAAGTATGACCGTACTTTTTAAAACCACTGATAAATCTCTCGTTAGACTTTGGACCAATATAAGAAAAACCATCAAAATGCTATCATGTGGCCATGGTGTGGATGTCATTTTAGATGGAACTAGTTAGATAAAAGAACGTCCAAATTTACCAGATTAAAGACAAATGAAATCTTAGTCAAGGAATGATTGTAAAGCTAGGCCAGATTGTAAATCTCTCGGCTTTAGACGTGCTCTAGATAAAACAATGAAATGATATCCAGGGATATGGTTCAAGTAGATTTTATATTTGTAGAGCCCTGACTCCAGTTTCCCAATCATCCTGTCAAATACCACTTTTTTTTAATTTTATCATAAAATACATTCAAAAAGTTGTATATGACGATACCACTATTTTAATGTATTTTATGCTAAAATTAAAAAAGTTGTTAATTGCAATCCCTAAACCTAAAACTTGGCAGTATTTTACATAACTTCAAATAAATACTGTTCACAAAATAAGTAGAAAATAACTGCGATAACCGTATCATGATCTTCCAAACGACACCTAAAATGTGAATACATTGAAAACTAACAAGCCTGTCTATATAGACCACCTAAGGGAACCAATACAAGTGGGCAGGTGGCCTTTATATACAGGTTCAAATAATATAAATAAAGAACAATCGGGATACAATTCTACGGGCCCATATAAGCAGATGGTCCTTATATAGAGGTGGTCTTTAGGGCAGGTTGGACTGTAATCATATCTTAAAACTAATTTTAAGTTCAGGGAAATCTTAGTTAAGAGTTGATTGTAAAATAAGCGGGGCCTGACCGTTTAGTGACCACCACTCTTTTTAAAATAAGTGTATTGCCAGTACCCATAGATTTGAACTATTTTGGAAATTCATGTAGGCTGTATCAGAACTTTATTAACATGTCGGAAAAAACAGGGACTGTTGAAATGCTAATCACATCCCCTGCTGTTTGACGTAGTGCAAATTAAATGTCCGCTGCATATACGTGGGTTATTTACATTGGTCATTATCAGGTCCAAGGCCCACCTGCTGTTTTGGCAAAATTAAATAATAATATTTTGCGTATTGGTCTTACATTCCCCATATAAGGTCAGATTTGAATTGAGTTGAGTTGTGTAATGGTGTTTAACGTCCCAGTCAAGAAAATTTTACTTCTATCGAGACGTCGCTTGCTATAGGCGAAGGTAGAGAAATTTTGCCTGTGCGTTGCGCTGATGGCATTATATATACAGCAGAGTTCTTTAGCGTACCAAGCCCACCGTGACACGGGACTTCGTTGAATTTAAGTCCCCAGCCGAAAGAACGGTGACGAGTCCTTCGCGACAGAACAGTCACTACCCACTTTCAAGTTTTCGGTCAGACCGGGTCGGGGTTGGAACCAACGACCACCCCCCCCCCAATTACAGAGCGTGCACTCTACCAACTGAGCTACCGCAGTGGTGAGCCGTCACATATACATGTTTTTATTGTTAAAGACGTTTTGACTATTTACTATTCCACAACGCCTGCTTTCCAAAACTGCAGTATTCGATACATGTCCCGCTCAGACCACATGTGGGAAAGTTTTTTTTTCTTGCCGCTTGCCTTTACTGGTTTACTTGGTATCAGTATAATGTGACTGGGGAGTGGTACTCTTGTCTGTGGCGTACTGACTCGGTGAGCTAGCTCCTTAAAGTCGCCCTGAGTGCGCGCTAGTACAAGACTAACCATACAACACATTCGCACTTTACATGCATACACAAACTTGTTCATAGATTAATAAAATAGTTCTCGTCGCGAATAGCTGAAAAATGCTGGTGCTACGTTAAGCAACATTCAACCAACCAAACAATCATTACACGGTGTTGGAAATTCATATTAAAAATACATACATGAACACAAAGCAATTTAATGGAAGATTATCATAGTCGCAACTAAATGATGTTAAAACCATCAAAACGAAAAACAGATGTGGGGAATTATCTACTTTGTAGGGACAAATAGATTCAATTTTTGTGTCATGGGCTTGGTCATTCAACTCAATCGTTTTCATATATCTTTGCCATTTTCGCGAACTTTTTCATACACTTAATCAAACATTCAACTCAAGATCTGTTGAAACAGAAAAATGGGAATTTCAATCAGAGCATTCAAGTTGTTGTCAAGTACCGGTAATTCAATGACGAATCAACTTTTGAGAAGTGTCTCGAGTGGATTTTTCATCACTCTATCCTAATACAACATTACAACTTTAATAATATTGCGAACACTGATTCCCACCAAAAGCTTTCTAAGTATTCTGTCACGTGAAGTACGCTTACTTTGTTTTACCACCATTTTAAAAACATTGGTGCCTAAACGCTCATTTAAAAATAAAGACAGAATATTTCAAACTCAATAGACCTTACTTGTGATTTCAAATTTTAATTTAAATTGCCAATCAGTAACTGTGACACTTTATAGTAGAATTTATTCTAATTTCAAAATTTAATTTTAAATGCCGACGAGTAATCGTGAAAATACGGGGGAAATGTTTTAAGCAATGCATTAATGCCAACATGCATTGCAAACATGAACATAAGATGATATACATGTAAGTACGAAAGAGTTGAGTTTAAATTAGTAATGACGTTTAACGTCCAAGTCAAGAATCTTTCACTTATATCGAGACGTCGCCAGCCATAGGCGAAAGTGCAGAAATTTTGCCTGTGTGTTGCGCTGATGGCATTATACAGCGTGGTTCTTTAGCGTGCCAAGCCCACCATGACACGTGACCTCGTTTATTTTAAGTTATCATCCGAAAGAACGGTGACTTCCAATTCGTAATACCGAGTTCTTGGCGAAAGAACAGTCACTACCCACTTTCAAGTCTTGGGTCAGACCCGACCGGGGAACGAACCCACGACCCCCTACTTACGGAGTGAGCACTCTACCAACTGAGCTACCGCAGTGGTTAAAAGTACGAAGGAAACACACTGATCATTATAAAACAATGAACACTGCAAAGCTCTAAACAAACAATATTTACATGCTTTGGGTCACGTACTTCTTTTCAGGAAACGTGACATTCTCTGCTGACAATATCCTTTATTTAACCTGCCATGAGTTGTCGTTCGCCAAACATCCGACATTTATAAAACGATAGTCACGGGTACTTTGAAAGAAACATTAAAGTCCGATGCCCCATGTCAAGAAATTAACACTGTTAACTTTTGACTGGAAGTTAAATACAAATCAGATTTTAAAACCAAATTTAGAAATCTAAATTTTATTTCATGTTAATTTAAAACTGGACCAATTCTCATAAAACTGCCTTAAAAACAGACAACTATAAAACTCAAGCCGAGAAAACAAAATGCATTCTGAAAAAACAATATTTTATCTTCATCGCAGTAGAACGTGCACATATTCAAAATGCCCGCAGTTATCCTTTACATATTACTGAACAACATTGACCTTTTCGCTTGACCTTTATTATGGACTAGTACATTTATGTATAGGGAACACAGGTGTTTATTTGGTCTACTTCATGGAAAACGCGCATTATTAATATATTAACTGTGAACCCTAACACTACCCATCTACCTATATAAGAATATTCCTAATGAAAGGTCAAGCAGACAGGCCAATGTTACTTACTTACTTAGGCCTTGAACCCCTGTAGGGGAATAGGCCATCCACAACCGCCCGCCACTGTCTCCGATCCCGTGCGATCCGCTCTAGTTCCCCTGGAGTAGCCGGTTTTCTTGGCGTCTGCCTCCAGGTCCCTTCTCCAGGTATTCTTGGGTCTGCCTCTCCTTCTCTTCCCTTGAGGATTCCAGGTCAGGGCCTGGCGAGTGATGTTGGTCGGTGGTTTCCTAAGGGTGTGTCCAATCCATCTCCATCTTCTTGACAGGCCAATGTAGTTTGATAATAATCTGTTCAATGTTGGTCAAAATAAGACCCGTTTTAAAATTTTATAGACCAACGGTTGCAAAAAAAACGGAATGGTTTAGGTTCCTAAACGCATTACTACAGAACATTTATCACGTGCCAGTAAAAACCAGATTGTTGTAATCAACAGGTCAATAACGCGTTTGCCTTAATTGTTGATTATAATAATATTGGACTAAAAGTCGTTACATGATCAAATAAAACAAGGTAATGACCTGACACGTGCAAGAAAAGTTGATTGACCGGAGATTGCTTATCTTCCTGGGGTTCAATTTTGATTATGTAAGATCTGAAAGAAGAAGCTACTTTATTTACTCGGGTAAATAATGCTTCCAAAATAGGAGAGAGATTTGAAAGGGCAACATCGTAACAACATTGACAGCAGACGATGGAAGGTTTTCTTATCTTATAATAAAAATTTAAAGCAGCAATTAGAGGTCAATATATGTTTTATTGACCACTAGATAGCAATATTGACCTCGGAGAAGCGCTCGGTCAATATTGTTATCCAGTGGTCAATAAAACATATATTGACCGCAAATTGATGCTGTAATTATTATTATTATTATTATTATTATTATTTGTTCCTTGTTCTTGGTTGCGTCGGTTCTTTTTCAATTACCAATATTTCTTTTTTTAAATTGAAGTTACAAATTCCCCATTCAAACATAACATTGCAACCTTAATTTTTTTTTCAAGCGGATGCCTCATTGGCGAAATATATGAAACGAAGCGACCACATACAGTACAAGACAGTCGAAAGTTTAACACTAAGCTAACGGATAAGTGCCAAATCATAAGGTCATCCTTGCCCCTAGATAGCTATGTCTGGACATTTTTTTAATCTTTTGATAGCTTTTAGGCCACCAACTATCCATATCTCGGCCAGTTAAAAGCCGAACTTCGATCCCTTTTTCGTTAGGGGGTCTCGGTGACTAAGTGGTCTAAAGCGCGCTCAGGTGTCACAGCGCCGCTCACTGCCTGAGTTCGAATCCCACTTGGACCCAAACTTGTGTGAGAAAGTCAGTCAGTTCGCTTGCCAAAGGACGGTGATTTTTTTTAGGAAACCACTTTCCTGCACCATCCAGATCAGACCGTTCCGATATATAAGTAAAGTTTTCTCATTTGCCAAATGTTAAACTTTAGACAGGTCTGTACTGTACAATATATTAATTAATTCATGAACACTGACATTTTTAGTATTATAAATATTTCATTTTTCACGAATAATAATCCTTTGTAACCCAGGAATAAAATAAATCTGACGTAATTAATATGCACATATGACCTTATTAGCACGATACATTTAGCAAGATTTGGGTCAGAAAAGAATGTATTTATAATTATCTGGGTTTGTATTTACATATTATAACATAAAAAGTGCACTTTATGACACTAAAATATACCATGGTTGTATAGTGTATCAGAAACCAAGTTCCCTCAGTGCTGAGAATTCGACCCCGGCACACTAGATGTTGTTAATCTACAAGAACCTAAGTTCCCTTAATGCTGAGAATTACCCCGGCACACTAGATGTTGTTAATCTACAAGAACCCAAGTTCCCTTAATGCTGAGAATTACCCCGGCACACTAGATGTTGTTAATCTACAAGAACCCAAGTTCCCTTAATGCTGAGAATTACCCCGGCACACTAGATGTTGTTAATCTACAAGAACCCAAGTTCCCTTAATGCTGAGAATTACCCCGGCACACTAGATGTTGTTAATCTACAAGAACCCAAGTTCCCTTAATGCTGAGAATTACCCCGGCACACTAGATGTTGTTAATCTACAAGAACCCAAGTTCCCTTAATGCTGAGAATTACCCCGGCACACTAGATGTTGTTAATCTACAAGAACCCAAGTTCCCTTAATGCTGAGAATTACCCCGGCACACTAGATGTTGTTAATCTACAAGAACCCAAGTTCCCTTAATGCTGAGAATTACCCCGGCACACTAGATGTTGTTAATCTACAAGAACCCAAGTTCCCTTAATGCTGAGAATTACCCCGGCACACTAGATGTTGTTAATCTACAAGAACCCAAGTTCCCTTAATGCTGAGAATTCGACCCCAGCACCACACTAGGTGATATAAGCCTATAAGAATCCAAGACCCCTAAATGTTGAGAATTCGATCCCGCCACACTATATGATATAAGCCTATAAGAACCCAAGTTCAATTCTGAGCTTTCAACACAAGTCCATTTGGGTATTTATCCTTGCCTTGTGCATTCATTTTTTTTTTTTTTTTTTATTTATATTTTTTCACATTTTACAATATATATACAAGTGACAAAAAACAATACAAGGACACATACAGTCTTTCACTCCCTCATACACCCACATATAGATATGTAGCGGCAAACGACTTTGACCTTTCTGCTTGACCTTTAATGGGGACTTTCGATATACATGTAGAAGGATCCACCCAATACCTGGGTAGTAGTAGTATTTGCAGTTAATAATGTGTATACGATGTGCGCGATCAGTGTTCGCACCATGCAGACAAAAACAAACCCAAGTGATTTCTAAATGCACTTGTCCACGTTAAATTTTCTAATCAAAGGTCAAGCAGAAGGGGTCAAAGTTGTTTATCTATATACAAATAATCCAATCCTAAGTATGATGTATGTACAAACAATATTCTTGATTCTATGATAAATATATTTATATATAATCAAATAGTCAGATAGAACAAACAGCTTGAAATTGACTTCTGGTTTATTCATTTATGCCTTGTGCATTCATTGGTGTGGTTTTGCAATTATATGATGGCATGGCTTGCGAAAGGCAGTATGTAAGCACTAGCTACATAAAGAATTATTCTAAAAAGACTACACTAAATAATGTACAACTCAAGATTTCTTTATTTCTTTGATGAAAAAACAGTGGTAACCAATGAATCCCAATAAAAGATACTGGTCCATGACCAAAAGAAATCAAACATGGCCAAGAATCAAGTTTGTTGCCGCTACCGGAGTTTACATAGTTACAGATTTGGACATATTTAGGTAATTATCAAATCATGTTTAAAATATGTTTATATAGTCTTTTAAACGTCTATCCGGCTTTTTTTTCACCATCCAAGGACTTTTTGAAATTAAGTTTGAACATGACATCATTCCACTCAGCCTCAAACATTTGGTCAGCATTAAGCATCCCCAAGGCTATTATAAACGCGGAAGGCAATACGTTTGTATTGTCAAAACTATACTTCTGTCCGAATTTGTTGCTAGTTGAAATATCAATTCCCGAAAAACTGAAAACTGGGGTATTCTCCCTCGTGCAAAGTGTTCGCTTTGCTAAATTTGGTCCTTTGGCTATTTTATTTAACCACTTTAAAAATTTTTGGTTTTACAATTTTGGTCCAAGCACTACTAATGAAGAATTGTATTCCAAAACGGCAATCTAGTGTTGTAATATAAACACCGGTATAATTTGTAGTTAGAACATAAGACATTAAACAACCTTAAACATTCGTTCTTCACGACCCCGTGTTTCAAACACAACAAGAGCTTTCAGTGAAAGCAAGATCCCCCGCCGATACTAGGAGTTTTTAAGAAGAACGACAGTGCCACACTTGACATTTTTATCCTAAAAGTGAAAATGTTAAGTGTTGGCTATTTTCTTCCTGTCCATCCAATAACTGGATGTTTTATTAGGGTATTAATATGTGCCAATATAGCTCATGTTTTGTTGATTACCCATCGGTGTACTTTATGTACTTCACTATCATCAATCTGTTCTATGCGATATTGGATATTTTTTCTATAATTTATTAAATCCAAGCTTATCTTATTTTTAGAACTAATCAGCAGAATTTCTGTAAATATTACAAAAATATGAAATATTATATTTTTTACGATAAAACCAAGCGTATCAAATCAGAAAACGTAAGCGTATATGTTATCTATTATGATACGGTTTTACAGTCGGATATTAAAAAACCGTCTAAGTAATGTTTTATAACTCCGAATATCTACACCACATTATCATGTTAGATGTTATGTAACTACACTTTTATTACTATGAGGACATAAATCACCTTAATCAACATATAAAGTTATATATATATATTTGTTTTATGTCATTTACATCTTTATTTATGCCAAGTTCTTTGTTTTGTTTTTTTTCACAAATACACGTTATTCCGGTACATATCTTTCTACGTTCTGATTACATGCCGTAAGGAGCTTCGGTGGCCTTGTGGTTTCAATTGCCTTTTTCGGATTAGCGCCCCTCACTACTTAGATTCCAATACCCCTTAGTGTGAAAAAATTGTCAGTTAAATCACCGTATGTGAGTGGGTTTTATCAAGGCACTCCAGTTTTCTCCATTAATACACAGCTGGCAACATCGATGACTAGATACCGTATTTTCATTGAATGAGACGTAAAACGCCATCACTCTTAAATCACTTTATCCACTCACGACGTAAAACACCATCACTTTGCTCTCATACAATTATCCTCTGTCTTATAAATCTCTTTATCCACTAAAGGCGTAAACACTATCACTCAACTCTCTTTTACTCATCGTTTGTCACATAAATCACTTTATCCACGCAAGACGTAAAACACCATCACTCAATTCTCTTTTTATTAATCGTTTGTCGCATAAATCACGTTATCCACTAAAGACGTAAACACCATCACTGAACTCTTTTAATCATCCTATGTCGCATAAATCGCTTTATCAACTCAAGACGTAAAGCACTATCACTCAACCCTCTTTCACAAATCGTTTGTCGCATAAATCACTTTATCCACTCAAGAGAAAAACATCATTCAACCCTCTTTCACAAATCGTTTGTCCATCACTCAACTCTCTTTCACTCATCGTTTGTCGCATAAATCACTTTATCCACACCATCACTCAACTCATTTTCACTAATCGTATGTCGCATAAATCACTTTATCCACACCATCACTCAACTCATTTTCACTAATCGTTTGTCGCATAAATCACTTTATTCGTTCCAGGCGTAAAGCATTATCACTCAACTTTCTTTCATTCATCCTGTGTCGCATAAATCACTTTATCTACTCATGATTTGATATATTTTATTGATGTTAAGGAGTACCTATTACATAAACGTAAACATATGTTTCTTATTTGTCTTTGTTTAAGACAGACTGTAAGCTTGTTTCTATAAAGGTTCTCAAGGGATCAGATAAATATTGTCCCGTAACGAAGTCTACGAGTAAGGGTAATATCTTAAAAATGGTCTCGTTGGCCAAGTTGTCTATTAAAGTGTCGCCCACTGCCTCAGTTTAAATATCAATGTGACAGAACCTACAGGTCTGTTAGTTTGCTTGTCGAAGTGTTGTTTTCTTTGTCTGGGCGTTGCAATTTTCTCTATCATTCTAGAAATGACCACCACATAAATGAAAAAAAATATCTTGAACTCGCCAAGGCGAAATATTTACTCAACAACATTCCTTTCTGGGTGGAAATATTTCATGCTATCGACTGCAAACATGCCCCAGCAAATATAGAAGTACAAGGATGTTTTAAAGTTCGAAGCTACCGTGCAACTTTTAAATTAATTATTAAGTGTCATGTTAAAAGTCTTTTACGCTTTTCGGAATTTTCCGGAGTTTATTATTGTTATAAAATTTTACAACCAACTATGTTTGTATGCATAATCATTTATAAAGCTTTCAGTATAAAATCGTCCAATAATTTTGCTACTTACGTAAGCTTTTATCTCACAATAATTTCAGAAGTAGATAGGTAAAATTGTTTGATAAACCGGAATAGCAAAACTAATCGGCTTACTATCTCCCATTTTGATGGAAATGTCCACTTAGTCGATCGCAATGATATATTGCAAAATGTTCTTACTTTTCTCGGTAAGTGACTAAACTTGCAAGTATAATATACAATGTAATAGTTAAACAGTTATGCAAACAAAAAATTTAAGCAATTTATTATGGTTTTAAAAAATCTATGCTTATTAAGAATTATTATTATGTTAAAGTGTATTATAGAATGGTAATGCAAACAAAAAATTAAAGCATTTATATTTCTGAACATATTCGTATAATTCTAGTAAATTGCAAACAACAAAAAAGATAAAGCATACAAAAACATTGTGAACCTGGAGAAAGAAATAAGAAATACTTTGCAAATTTGATTTATTATTCTTTGTAACAAAGTTTGCACTTTTAAGAATTATCATTATATTAAAGTGTGTATCAGGGAATAGTTATACAAACTAAAATTGAAGCATTCCTGAACATATTCATATAATCCTAGTACAGTTACACTGCAAACAACATTAACAATAACAAAGAAAAAATGAAAAAATAATGCATACAGAAAAACATTGTGAAGCTAAAGAAAGAAATACGAAATACTTTTGCAACTTTAATTGATTATGTTTTAAAACAACCTATGCACTTTAAAGAATTATCATCATATTAAAGTGTGTATCGGAGAATAATTATACAAACAGGAAATTAAAGCATTTCTGAACATATTCATATAATCCCAGTACATTTACATTGCAAACAACACTAACAATAACAAAGAAAAAAATGGAAAAATAATAGAGAAGCTAGAGAAGGAAATAAGAAATACTGTTGCATCTTTGATTTATTATGCTTTGAAATAATCTATGCACTTTTAAGAATCATCATCATAATAAAATGTGTATTAGAGCATAGTTATGCAAATTAAAGTTAAAGCATTTCTGAACATATTCGTATAATTCAGTAAATTGCAAACAAAAAAAAAGAAAAGGCATACATGAAAAACTTTGTGAAGCTAGAGAAAGAAATAAGAAAATTGTTTACAACTTTGATTATGTTTTAGACAATCTTTGTTTTTTTAAAAATATTATCGTGTTAAAGTGTGTATAAGAGAATAGTTATGCAAACTAAAATTAAAGCATTTGTGAACATATTTTTACAATAAAACCTGTCTATAAAGGCCACCTGAAGGAACCACTATAAGTTGTCTTTATGGGCAGGTGGCCCTTGTATACCATTTCAAATAACATGGATAAAGAGCAATTGGGATAAAATGTTACTGGTTTTTCAAAGCAGGTGGTCCTTTTAAAGAGGTGGCATTGAAGGAAGGTATAATTCTATAAATTGCAAACAATCCAGCGCTAATGAGATAATGCATACAAGAAAAAACATTGTGAAGCTAGAGAAAGAAATAACAAAAAATGTTGCAACTCTGATTTATTATGCTTTTAAACAATCTATGCACTTTTAAGAATTATTATCATATTTATTATCATGTTAATGTGTGTATTAGAGAAACAATTGCAAACGAGCATAGAATGTTTTATTATTTCGTTTATCCATTGCGACAAAGCAATATAGATCATAATATGTGGTTAAGAACATCATAAGAATAAGATTATTAAATTATGCCATATAGCCTAATTTGCCTCCCTACTGTGTACAGTTTTTTACCAGTTGGATAATTGCGTCAGTCAGAAGCATTTAATTAATAGTTTTCATGAGTGCGGTATTTTACCTCATAAATGTTATCTATTTATCTCTAAAAGTAGTTTAGAGCGTGCGACATGTAGGCCTACTATCAAGGTATCATAATAAAAAAGAACTCCATTTCTAAGTATTACGTCACAGTCCCATTCATAAATCCATTTATATCTAGAGTTAGTTGCTGATACATTCCCAAAACGTCTGCCAAAAATTGTGTTCAGAGAATGTTTATCTGTTTGAAGACAGTGTAAGATTTACAATAACTATCTACATGATTCTATTAAGACTTGTTATTACGGGTATAGTTAAAAACCGGGACTTGAGCTCTAGGTCTTGGACTAAAAATCTTTATTATGAATTCTAGGATAATATTGCAGTATCAGAGTAGATGATAAGTTAGTTTCCTTCAAAATAATTCTATTTCCCCTTGAATTAATTTTGTCTGTGGTTCCCGATTAGTTGCAGTATCAATCCCAATGAGCATCAAATTATCATTAAACCAAGTGCCCTTCCCTGTTTGGGTTTTTTAATGGAACCAATACATCAACTATATATCCATCTAGTTTTGGTTTTGCTGTTACGTATTTCAGGCAGTATTAGTTCATGTCAAGTACATTACATATTTTCCAAGTTTAATTATTTTACAGCACTAGACAACCATTTCGAGATACAATTCCTCATCAGTAGTAGTTGGATCGAAATTGTGAATACATGGTACTTCGACTACAAATTACTGCTTTCTCGTTAATAATTAAAAAACATGTGCAATTGCAAAGTCTAAGTTAACTGGTTGTTCTATTATTGCTTGTGTTTAATCAATAGTTGCATTATGAGTCCCAATGAGCACGGACTTATCAGTCAATCAAGTGTCCTTGCCATGTTTGGGTTTTGAATGGAACCAATATTGCCAATATATATTCATCTAGTTTTTTGTTTGTTTCTTTGTTTCACGTATTCCATGTTGTATTGGCTAATGCAAAGGTACATTACCTATTATAACAGTGTTAATTTTACAGCACTAGACAACCGTTTTGGGATACAATTCCTCATCAGTAGTGCTTGGACCAAAATTGTAAATTTATTGTTTTTCATCCACAAATTGCCTATTATCATTTATATTTACAATGCAAGTTAAAAAAAAATGTCTGATTGAGTTCACAATTTAAGTCAATGACCAAGTTCATGTCCTAATCAGTCCATTGTAAGGTCCTGTTCCGGTTTTCCAATATGCCATCATTAAGTTGTAACTAATCAAGATGGCGTAGGTGGGTGTCTACCATCATGAAGTATTGTTGTAATTATTAAGCTAATTGAAACTAATTAACCTTGTATCTGTAGCTGATATATAACAGTGTATCAGTACATCCGACAGTAATAATACAGGAATTGAAGGTTTTACAAGAGATCCGAGATAAAGCAACAAAACACATAACAATTACAAACTTTAATGTCAAATTCTCTTATTATCTCACAATGTCTCTCTTCTCGCTATACTTTCATTTCCAACTAAAATCTTACGATCAAGAGAACACAAAAAACGTTGCTCATTCGCTTTAAAATTAACTGTGGTTTCCTCTGATTACTCCGGTTCTTTTTGCCATTCCAGCACTGGTCAACTGGATGTGAATTGAAACATAGAAAATAAGGCATATTTTTAATAACCCAATCAAAGTTATATTCATAAATAACACATATTATAAGTGGTAGAAATTATGAAACATAGGTGGAAATCCTTGGCTATTAGAACGACATTTTTGCATTAGATCGTACCTTAACGTCGCACAGGAAGAGAAAATAACTACAGATATATTTGTCAGTTTCTTGGTCAACTTAAAAGTTTACATTACAGCAAAGTACTACTAGCATAAATCTGAGCACGGTGTATGTTATGATCTCACGGATTTGACTATGCGAATAGATAATTATTATTTCATTTTTCATTTTGTTACCCTGCTCAGTGTTTTTATGCATGAAAACAAGACAATTCTCAGGTTTTATCTTGTCAACACAAACAATTACCTCCTATTCTTTTAATTGTTACCAGTTTTTTAACAGTTCATTTCTAACAATTCTTTCCAAAGATTTTTTTGTTTCCTTTATTATTTTTCTATCTTTTACCTTTAAAACTGACTTTTTCCTATTATTGGTAAAACATTCCACCAACTCTATACATGTATTTTATTTCCTAACAGTCGGAACGCCAACCCCGTCGGCGTAGGGATTCATTAAAATTTGTGAACTTGCAAATGTGATGTAAAATTTGTCAAAAAATGGCGAACCTTTGAACGACACAAAATGAGGAACTGTGTTGAATGTATCACAGATTACCATAGATTGGGATGCAAAATAAAAAATTCAGAATATTTGAAAACCGACAAAATCTATTTTTTATAATTCCGGTTACAGTAATTTATAGTGAAACGTGAATCAAAATGTTATCCGTCACAATATTCCTTCCCATTTCTCACACAGCTCGTGCTCAGAAACAATATTTATACCAAATGAAAGACTTTTTTACAAGGTACAATTCCATATATAATACATCAAATAATTTCCTGTACACAAAAAACGTCCAAGTTTTAAATGCGAAAAAACGCCGCCGTCAATCCGGAATCTTGGATGGGGTCAGTCCATTTTCCGTCTAATTTGACCCAGAAAGTTTGTTAGTACTGCTCCCTAACTATGTTCTATATATAGTTTGGACACACAGAAGACGCAGAATGGTATTTACGGCTGAAATAAAGTAAGTTTTGGCGATTATTAGCATCTATTTCGTCCGATTTCTCAAGATTTATGCCGAATTTTAGGACCTACTTTCAGTCTCCATATTAAATTTGGCCATATGCCGCTTCGATTGTTCATTTCACAAATCTGAATTTCACAGGCCAATCTCGTGCACAAATATTGTGTTGGTTGACCCTTACGGTGTATATTAAGTATCAGTGAATTGGTGGTACACTTGAAACATGCGCAACCGTTTATTAAGCGTGTGCGAGTTATAGGCCTAGGACTAGGATGCCAAAATGGCTTGTCATGTTTTCTGTAACTTTTGCCTTGAAATTTATCATTCTATGGTCTCAATATAATCACTCGGCCTGTGCCTTTCTGAAGATAGGCACAACTCCCCATATCTGTTAAAAAACAGTGTCATTGCATGTCAACACACACACACACCATAGGCTGATAGGCCTAATGAAATTTAGAAATGTGCAACAGATATGGTTTTCAGTTGTTCTAAGCTTTAGTACTTGGTGTTGTTAAGAAATTATAAACAACCATATGGAACCTACATTTTATTAAAAACTTTTTGCTGAATGAGGCATTATCTTTGGCAGAAAATTAAATGCCAATTTGGTTTTATGTTTTACAATGCAGTTTCACTGTCCAAAGTGTAAGTAGAACAAATTGTGCAAAATAGCAAGAACCAATGCAAGCTGAAACCCAATAAGAAGATTAGGTTTCACACCAGTAGTGTCACATAACAAAACAGTGCAAATAGAAGGGTGGTACACAAAATCCTCATCCATATTCACTAAAAGTTTGTTTTTATAAACAATCAACACCTGAGTTATGCTAAACACAAATATCTACAATGAAACTTGCTGCTTCCAAAATCAACAAATTAATAATCAGTCAGATTACTGGTACTGAAAATTAGTAAATTCCAATAAATGGACATGTTTATCAATTATTTTTATTTAAAGTGAGCATTCTTTAAATGTATAGTGTTTGATAAACATATTTGGTTCCAGTTTTACAGTCATTCCTAAACTAAGATTTTCCTTAATTGAAATCTGACAACTTTTGAAACAATTTTATGCAACTGAAAATAAAGTTTCAACAAAATTCGAATATAAATGTAAACAAATCCTCAAGAATGGTCTTCAAAATGTCCCCTTAAATTTATGAACATCTTGAACACAGAAAAAAAGTATTCAGCTTTCAAATTTGCTAAACTCAAGTTGAGGAAAATCTCAAATAAGGAATGAATGTTAAACTGGAGTCAGCAGTCTTAAGACCATTACTTTTACAGAATATTCATATCTAAAGGCATAGTACCAGGCAATAATAACCACTAACATTTCTCAGGTCTTTGTGTTCAAACCCATAACCCATTTACAGAACAAATCCTCTCCCAAAGGAGCTACTCTAACTGGACAGGCTGTAATGTGTCACAAAATACCAGCATATATGTATTTTATACAAAAAACATTGTATATAAATACCATGAAGAATAGGCCTACATATTGTGTGACAGTAAAATTATGGACCAATAATAAGGATGCAAATAATTTTAACAAAATTATGCACTGGGATAAAGCTATTGACCTGCCTATATGCACACATCTTGAAGGGCCAGTATGTATACAGTCTAGCTTTGACAGGTCAGTATATATACAGTTAAGCTTTGAGGGGCCAGTATGTATACAGTATATATATCTTGACGGGCCAGTATGTATACAGTATATATCTTGACGGGCCAGTATGTATACAGTATATATCTTGACGGGCATGTTTGTATACAGTATATATCTTGACGGGCCTGTACCTATACAGTATAGCTTTGACAGGCCAGTATGTATACAGTATATATCTTGACGGGCCTGTATGTATACAGTATATATCTTGACGGGCCAGTATGTATACAGTATGTATCTTGACGGGCCAGTATGTATAAGGTATATATCTTGACGGGCATGTTTGTATACAGTATATATCTTGACGGGCCTGTACCTATACAGTATAGCTTTGACAGGCCAGTATGTATACAGTATATATCTTGACGGGCATGTATGTATACAGTATATATCTTGACGGGCATGTTTTTATACAGTATATATCTTGACTGGTCTGTACCTATACAGTATAGCTTTGACAGGCCAGTATGTATGCAGTATAAATCTTTATATGCCTGTATGTATACAGTATAGCTGTGATGGGCCAGTGCACAATTGTGCATTGATCTTGATGGACAAATGTAAACTTCACTAAATCTTGACAGAGAAATGTCAGTATGGTTAATCTTTATATTATACAGATGCTGTTAGGCTAGTTCAAGTTTTAAGAAATCTTGGTGGGGAGCAGTTGAGGTATGATAAACATAAGTATAAGGCTACATAGATACTGCCATGCCAGAATAGGCTGGCTTGATGGGAATACATGATATGTATGGTATAGCTTTTGATAGCCCAACATTGGTTTAACATGTTAAAACAGCAATTATAAAATTCAAACAATCCATAAACATGTAATGAATTTAAAGACATTAAGTGATGAGAATTCTTGCTGCATCTGTAACTGAAACACTACTCATGTAGCTATTTAATTATGAAAATGCAAAACACAGTCATTTTTCTTCAAATGATAATAGAAATCCAATATACAATGGCCATTCAGTTGTCCAAATCCATGTGTTCAAATGCTACAGTATATGTTATAAATATATTTGAAAATATAATATCCAATGAAATGCATGTTAGCAAGCTAAAATTTAAAAATACACTTAGCATTCATAATATTCACAAAAAATTACTTTAATTATAGCAATAAATGTCTCTTTTTCTTTTGTAAATCCATCTGATTCTGTAGTGAGATAGGCAAATAAATAAATAATTAATTAAATAAATAAATAATCAATTAAATAAATAAATAAATAAATAAATTTATTTTTATAAATAAATAAATAACCATCAAATCTAAAATGTGCCAATATTAATGCACATGAAATTGTTTTTTTTTCATTTCTTCAGTTTGTCAAACTGTGTCATATATAGGTCTTGTCTTTGTTCACAATGCATAAAATCAATCCCATGTGTGATAATGGGAATTTTTTGTCATCTCAGAGAGAGAGAGAGAGAGAGGAGAGAGAGAGAGTATGGTGCTGAGAGAAGAGAGAGAGAGTATATGGTGCTCAAGTCAGGACCAGGCATTGAACTGGAATACAGATTTTAAACAAATTGGAGGGGCTTCAGTTATGCAAGGCAAAGACTTCTAAAGACAGAAAGTTCTATGCAAGACAAGAGAGATAACTCTCATTTTCGTAAATGGCTCTTTGACACTGACCAATGGAATACGTAAATTAACCGTTTAGTTCGTCGAATGATTTATCAACATACAGTAAAATTTGATTATGTGTATTTTTATGAAAGAATTTGAAATCGTTATCACGTGAGTGTTATTATAATTAGTTGCAACGTCATTTGAAACTTGATATTGAAGCATCGATCATCGCGGGGGCAGCCATATTTGTTTTTATTGACAACCAAATGTACTACCCAGTCTTTCGGGTTTTTAAGATATTAACAGGTCGTGCTCAGAAACCATTCTTAATTGAATTTAATTCTAATTGTGTGATGTCACATTCTACACAATATAAAGTGGTAATTTTGTGTACACAAAATTCGTCCAAGTTTTAAAGATTGTCGAAAATTTGGGGCAATTGCGAGAAGAAATTGATTGTCATCAAGAAATCCGAAAAAATGTGTAAATAACAGTATCTTATCGCTAAATTGAAAATTAAATCTCAAACTGTTGTTTATTCGGCATATAATGCAAAAGTTTCATCGATAAACTTTACTTCATTATGTCCCAATTTAGGTTTAAAAACGGGTGTCTTTTCGCCCCTCAGACACTTGTCAAAAAGTAATCCCAAATTTCCATACGGCGGAAGGATACACAATTTGTAAAGCCGAAACACAATTTGTGGAAATTGCCGACTTGGCGTTCCGAGTGTAACTAAACATCTCTAGTCTTGATTTCTTCTTTTTTTCTATGTAAATGGTTTTCTACTGTTGATTGAAATTACTCTTTTAAGTTTACACAATTCTTTTTCATTATTTCTAATATTCATAAAAATGATATACTCCTCAAAATGTCTTCCATCTTTTAAAAGGTCCCTTCTATTATGTTGTTTTAAAACTTTGAAAACAAATAATTCTCTCATGATGTTTCTTCTTGCATAAAGGAATCTGTTTTCTCTGTGTTTCAATGAACAATGCTTCTCTTCTCAGGTTTTTATCTGGCCTTTTAAATCATTATCTACAAGCGATTCTATTTCATCTTTGGCCAAGTGGTTTAAACCGAGCGCTTATGGATCACACGGCCTCTCATCCTCTTTGCTTGAATCCTACTCGGGCATATTCTATTGACAGTTAATATAACTAAGATCAGGGGTGATCTACACTTGTGAAAATAAATATCGCATAAGTGATCCTTATTTTCTCTATGAGAATTTTTTCTATCATTAAAAGTAATCTCCTATATTTTAGAACAATTTTCTCTCCTTAGTTATTCTATTCTCTCCCAAGATTTCTTGATATTTTTCCTTTTTCTGTGTCATCAGATTGTAGCAAAATGACTTACTCGGAGGATCATCTGCCCTTGAAAACATTGTGTTTTCCGAATAAAATAAATCTTTCCTCAGGGATTATTCTAATCATGGAACAAATCTTTACCTATGTTTTCCCTGTCCTTGAAACGAATTTCAATGATTTGGTTAGGTTATAGTGTTACATTATCGAGTTTTTTTTTTTTTTTCGATAAAATTACTATCAATAAATCTTCACCTATAAATTACACATCACAAATGACAATATGGTGTTACCAACTGGGGCTTTTATAGAGTGCTAAAACGCAAGCACACAGTTTCGCAGATAACTATTAAAAAGCACCTTGAACTGACACTGGGCAACCTAGTTTGAAACTTGGGTTGTCTAGGATAGAATCCGATGTCTCGCAGACAGACGGAAACAAGGTTTTACTATTATCTATTTATCTTTTTATTATTATGATACTGCATATGTTGTTTTGCAATCGCCCTATAAATATCTAAATTGTACAGAAAGTTAGATATCATGTTATCATATAATAAACGATAACTTAAGTAAGAAAACGCCTGATTATGCTTCATCGTCAGAGTACTTAGAGTTTAGGAGCGTGTAGAAGATTCCTTATCAAAACATTTTTGCAATCCGAACTTAATAACAGAATCTGTTTTTCGTTCACCCGGAAGCCTTTCAAGATATTTATTTATAGATTTTAATCTAGATAGCAGCTTTATTTCCGTACCAGTCAAGTACGACAGATTTAAAGTCTTCCGGATAAAACCCTATCTACAGATGGTAGTCTTGTTAATATAAAAAACATCATCAACGTCGCACCGAGTAATCGGGATCCGATTTGTGTTTTATTTTTATAAACCGGTAAACACCTAGACCACCAAGATCAAAATAACCCGAAAACAGGGATAAATCCTTGCATCAAATTTTATAAATAAAGATTACTTCTCAAAACCCTTCAAAATAAATTAATAAGTTTTAATTAGGAAAAAAGTTACCTAATTAAGATAACATCAGGTTCTGCATAATGATTGTTGTTTTGCAATGGTATATTATTTATTGCCTGGTACTAAGATCCTTCTAGCGATTATCTTGAATAAGATGTCTTCTGTTAAGTAGATGGAGAGAGAATGACAATTAGAGAAGAAATATGCTAACAGATGTTAGATTAATTAACCCAGAGTTTGCACATGCTGCAATGACTGCAGAAAAATGCATACCAACCGATTACAGCATTCAACAGAAAGTTGTGATATAGAAAATATATTAATTAAATATTACACCAGTTTTAATTTTACAGCACTAGATGGCCATTTCGGAATACAATTCCTCATCAGTAGTGCTGAAACCAAAATTGTTTTCAACATGTTGTAAAGATTACAAAAGGATTTAGCTAAGGAAAAACTTTGCATGAGGGAGTATAACTTATACTTGCAGCAACTTTTGACAATAGTATATTTCTGACAATAATACACACTTATTGCCTAATGAAATTGTGATATCCTCGGGGCACCAGCCACCAACAGAGATATCGGCTCAGGGGTTTGAATTACATATTATACCAGTTTTTATTTTTTCAGCACTAGACGGTCGTTTCAGAATACAATTCCTCATCAGTAGTTGTTTTTAAGATGTTGAAAAGATGACGAAAAGAACTAAAATATATTTAACCAAAATTAGCTTAGAAAATACTTTGCATCAGGGAGTAAACCTTAGTTTTGGAGAAGTTTCAAACTTTAACATTAACATAAACAAGTCTGTACCAATAAACTGACAGTCTTCTAGAACAGCATGCTAGTGTTTTGTCAACTTAATTTTATTATTGAAGACACCCATTATATGTTTTTGTTCGAAATTTCTTTAATCAGTTGTTTGTTGATTTTTATTGTTGTTAAAAAAACAACCGAGAGATTAAATTGATTAAATATCGACTAATAAACGATGCTTAATTAAAATAACGCCTAACTAGTAACTGAATTATCGCAAAAATTGTTTATGTAATGTACTTAAGTAAACAAATATATTCTGCCTAGCTAGTATCTTTGATCTAAGTTTCTAGTTTTTAAAACACCATGAAAAACCCCAATTAAAGAAGACATGTGAGGAGAGGTCATATGACATATTTCTATGACGTAATTACCATGTTTAATCTTTTTTATCGATAGATCACTCCAGTCAACAGATGTACAAAGTACATTCATAGCAGAATAAGACAATCAAGTTGATTATTATATATGCATACAAAAAAAATCATAACAAACGGTCCTGTCAGTCTTAATTGATTATAGATAACCTATCGTTACGTATATAGGAGAGAATATTCACCTACTTAATTACGACCCAGAATTTGAATGCTTTTCATGTCGTCTAATTCGTGCCGGGTGTAGCTAGCTAAGCAGAAGGAGCACCCGGCCTTACTTCCCTGGTGAAAGTTCACTTGTCTAACCTGACTTGTCAGTTCAAAAGTTTATACTTTGCTTCTGGATTGTGATTCAAACATAAGGAAGATATGTTTGTTTTTTATTGTATGCTTCTCCTAATTATGATGTATTTGTTTCATACATAACACGCTATGGTAGAGATTATATTCACTTCTAGAAATTTATACAACGCGCAAGTCCTGCTTACAAATTAAATGTTGACGGAGGGATAATGCAAGTCAAAGTTTATCAAGACCACCAAAAGAGTATGATGACATTCACCACAATACTATTGATAAGTATAATGTCTCTGTAACCAGAACCATCCGAGATATATTTGACGCCCTATTGTTCATTGTTTCTTTCAGTCTGAATTTGTATTAAACACGCGGGGTGTAGTTAGCTGAACAAGACGCACTCACCCTTCCAAAGCGCGCGGCCTCACTTCCCTGATTAAAGTTGACGTGTTTAACTTATTTTACCAGTTTTTCCTATGATGCAGTCATTGCTGCCATACAGGCATGTTTTCGGGATGAAACCTCATTGGTAAGGACAAGACAGTGAGATGGAAAATGAACAAAAATTGAGGCAAATGGAACTTTAATGAAATATGATAATATAATGCTTATACCTGTAAGATGTCATCTCTCCTTCATCACCTGAGTATAACACAAGTGTTGTTGTCTTATACTTGTGTTGCGTGGCATTGAAGTGGAGCCTTGAATATCCTTGATGTGCCTTGAATATCCTTGAGACATTGTAAAAAAGTGCATGTCGCGAAATTGGTTTACTGCATCGCTTACCAAGTAAATATGATTTATGTATCTAATCTTTTTTATCAACAAAAACATGAATATCTTTTACCGAAGTATGTTCTGTCGTTGTTGTTTCTGCTATGTTGCGTATGCGTATGGAATTTAGTAATATAAATGTTTATATTAAAACTATGAAGGGATCAAGGTTGCTAGAAGTACAGTAACTAACATGGTAAATACTCTTGTTTACAGATGTTAAAAAACTGTCCATTACTTAAAATATATCGATGGTTAGCTACACTACATACATATCTACACCAAAATAGTCGATGAAAGGGAAACAAAGGAAGGGTTGTGAAAACTGAGTTTAGCACAACGAATTAAAGGAAATCTTGACCTAAATTTTTATCATTGGATTGGAATTTCTCATCTCCTTAATAAAAACAACTGAGAACAACCTTAAAGAAGACGAATGAAGCAACAAATCAAAAACAAACATTAAAGATCATTTCCAAATTGCGATTTTTAAAGCATAGCAGAAACTTTGGAAAATGGACGAATGAATTTACACTTCCACTAGAAAGGTTAGACCAGGTTTTACACATGTAAAATTAAAATTGAGAAGGAAAGGAACATGTATCTATGAGACACCAGGATAATTCAACGATCTTATTTAAAATGCATGTATGTCATAAATTCGTATGTTCAAAACCTTTCAATTTATTTTTACAATTATCTTATTAATTTGAGAGTTGTGAGCGACATCCTTGATGCCCGTGTATGTTGTAGCGTTTCTATATACCCATGTATTAAGTATGAAGTATATTGACGATTTCATGATGATCGACTAAACTAAAGCAACATCTATAATAAACCAGAAATTTATAATAAGTTCATGGTCTTGGTCCATTTATATATTTATTATTTCTTATATATAGCTATCGAAGGGAATCCTGTAACGTTGCAATATAGGGAAGTCGCAAAACAACCACTAAAACTTGTACTAAGAAACTACCAACGCAGTGTGCCAATAAAAGAGTAACCAAGCTAGAGAGCCAACGCATTAATAAAAACCATGTGCCAATAAAAGAGTAACTAGGCTAGAGAGTAAAGGACAAGCAGCACAAATTGGGACCAATGCTAACAATTAAACATTTGAATTCGGAATTATAGCACTATTGGAGCACCTGAACAACAAGTTGTCCAAAATAAAAAATTAATACTTATTTTGCAAACAATGAACTAGACTTGTCTAACTTTTTGTTAGCCATAAGTATTTACGGAAATATGTTTTTTTATTTAGTTTAGTTACTGTAAGCTTATAAAAGCATGACAAATCCCAAACGGTTACATAAGTAACCAACATATTTATCCTGGCATTTGTCACGTAGTAGCAATAACAGCAATTATCCTGAAATTATCACATGTCATCCTGATTGCGTCTGACTACTCTCTGACATGTGTCGCTCCGTTAATAGGACTGTTTACTACCTGATGGTTCAAATCAGGTACAATGGACTCTAAATCTTTCAATTGAATAGACAATATAAGTTTTTGCCATTTTAAGAAACATGATTTTATAATTTTCGGGAAAAAAAAGAAAAACAAACGTTTATTGGCAAATGAACTACATGTATAATGTCAATTTGAAAATCATTACTAATGAGGAATGTTTTTCGAAACAACCTTCTAGTGCTTTAAAATTTACAACTGGTACAATATGTAAATAAATAAGAAAAATTACCAAAATCTAAAAACAAATATTTAGAATAAATACACATCTGAGAATGGTTATTGATGTATAAAATGCTATGTCCCCAGATAAAATGTCAATGGTTACAAACAGTCTTTTAGTTACGTATCTTCAGGCTACCTACACGTGTACTTTAGATAATTAAATATCACAATATGCAACACTATATGACAAAAGGCTTTGAGGATTTTTCAAACATTACTTGGAAATTCATGGCATTTAAAATACATGTGTATACAGTCGATCCTGTCTATAAAGGCCATCCAAGGGAACGGCTAAAAGTGACCTAAAGGCCACCCTAGGGAACGGGTAAAAGTGACCTTTATGGGCAGGTGGCTTTTATATACATGTTCAAATAAGGCAAAATAAATAGCAATCGAGACAATTTTTTACTGACTTTACAAACAGGTGGCCCTTATATAAAGATGGCCTTTAAGGTAGGTTCGACTATACTGTCAAAATGGGTAGTCGAAATTACGTCAAAAGGGTATTGTACATTTTACTAAAGTAATCATTAGCAATTCTAGATGTGTAGAGGATGGAGATTTAGATTATTATCCATTTTATTCCTACCTGACAATATGCAAATTAATATTGGGTTTATGACCTATATATATACACGACAACATCTAGACCTGCCTGTTTCAGACATTTTAATACAGGTAAAAAGGATCTTTGTAATTTGTACACTTTAATGAAAACTTAAAACCTTTGCACTCATCTTTAACAAATGGTACATTGTTATTTATGAAACAAAGTTATAATATCTTTTATATACTTGCATAAAAATAAAAATGTATTGGCAAAATATTTTATGTGTTGTCGGGCAGTTCATTCTATACTCATCAGGTTCGCTTCTCGTCTTGTGTTTGGAATATAATGATCCAGGTATTCTAAACCAAAAATATAGACTCAATTCTATTGCAGCTAACCGCAACAATTTTTACTTCTATGGATTTCTTTGAAATTATTAGAGCAGCATATAAAAATGTATATAAATTCCGGTAATGGAAATACGAAAACAAACAAACATACCAATCCATATCCAATCTCTAAGCAGAGTAAAAACTTTTGAAACTAGCAAGTTCATTTAAACACGTTTACTTCCGTCAGGGAAGCGGGATCGGATGTTCTGAAGGCAAGAGACATTACATTATTCAACAATATTGCCATGACGTTCATAAATAGTTTTGAGGGCCTTGATAAGTCTAGTCTGGCGATATCGTTTTGTCAACAATTTATTTGTAAGCAGCTCGTGTTTATTTGCATACGCTTCCTTAGTTGGAAAAAGCTCTACCATGTATGGCGTATAAATTGTGAAACAAATACACCACAAGCAGGAGAAACAGGTAATCATTTTGTCATGCAGCTTCAAATATAGCCTTTCGTGGTCGTCATAATTGGGGTACAAGTCCAAATATCTTTTATTTCAAGCTCACTAGGATAGATGTCATTTACAATCTCTAAATAATAGTCTCTCGATTTAAAACTGAAAAATTGGTGTAAAAAACGTAATTACGTTGTATGATCGATGGATATATATAATGGTTTTATTCTATCCACCTACTTATTTAGGTCAGCTTTTTAGCCAAGGCTGTTGTAAAATCATAATACATAGTAATCATCAAAAACAAACATACCTATCTGTGTCGGATTCACAATCCAGAAGCGAAGTATTAAAATTTGAAACTGACAAGTCAAGTTAGACACATGAACTTTCACCAGGGAAGCGGGGCCTGGTGCTCCGGAGGGGTAAGCACCTCCTGTTCAGCTAGCTACTCCCGCCAAGCATGTAATAAAAATGTGTGAAAGGAACATAGTAAACAGGATCAAATGTTTCTAAACAAATATTGTTTGTTATGCATCCATGAAGCAGAAGTGGTAAAATACAAAACATTATAAAATCTTTAAAATTTCCTCTGTTCAAATACTGACCAATATTAATGTTAAATACCTTCGGTATTTGCATTTTGAATTTTGTTTGAAAATATCAAAGCAAATTTCTATAACAATACCATGGGGTATTAATATTAGACGTTAAAATATTTATTAGGTCAATTTCAATTTCAATGTTCAGCAAAAAAAATTTTTTCAAAAAAAGGATGCTAAAAGAAACAAAACATACATGCACGCTCACACGCAAGTATATCCAACTACTACAAACCACGCTTAAACACACACACACAATTCTTCTATAATATACGAGTTCGTTTATCGAATGATATCATCACCCCTCATTATGTTTTATATAATTATAAAATATTTGTACTCTTTAAATAATTTATTTATGAAAGTGAGAATTTACTCACACATACGTGTGAAGCATTGTTAAATTTAAATATGTCAGAAAAGATGGCATTTCTATGGAGATTTTTAAAAGTACACTGCTGTATAGGGATTAGATCAATCAAAGTTACATATTACTAGTTTTAATTTTACAGCACGTACAATTCTCAATCAGTAGTGCTTGGACCAAAATTATGAAGCCAAATATTTTTCAAGATGTTGAATAGAAACCCAACAGACTAAAATATATTTTAGCTTAGAAAATTCTTTGTATGAGAAAATATATCTTAGTTTTTGAGGAATTTTAACTTGCAGCATATTTATACATTAAAATATTTCTGACAATAATATACAATTATTTCCTACTCAAAATATAGATACCAATCCAGCTTCAAATTTTAAAAGCAAAGTAAACACTTTTTTAACAACACTTTTTTTAACACAGTAACATTAAGTAAAACACTTCAACATTTTGAAAGGGAAGTTTTTTTTATTTATTCATTTTTATTCACATTCATCATATTTTAACAATATTCTAATATATATACATATATAATACAATATAAACTTACTAATGAATGTGTTTTATGAGAGAGAAAGAGAGAGAGAGAGTATTTAAATAAATATCACAATTGGTGGTTGAATAGTTTTAAAGTCATTCAGTACAATGCAACGTCGATGTCCAGACATAATAAATATATATAAATTTAAGGTATATCAATATTGTGAAATTGTTGCCATTGTTTCATAAATTTTTCCAGATTATTTCTGCTTGTAGCGATATTTTTTACAATTTTGACCACATCAGCCAAAATATACTTAAATGAATCTATTGACAGGGATTTGTTAAGACATCTAGTTTTATCAATATAATATTTTATATGAACTATGATAAAATTTTTTATTCTGTTATTTAAACTAAAGTCTCCTAATATAAAATGACGTTTTGTAAAATCTAATAGTATGCTGTTTTGTAAAAACCAGGTATCTAGTTCTAATTTTGCACATATTTACATTACCAGAAGACATGGATAACAGTTTCATTACTATGTTTGCAAAATGTACATTTTGGATCATTTCTTAACTTAATCTTAAACAAAAAGGCGTTAGTACCGATAATATTATTAACAATTCTGTGTTGAAACCATTGCAGTTTTGTACTTGATGTTGTTGAAAAAATTAATTTATAGATTTCTTTCCACGCTTTTGTATTTAAATCTTCCAAGATTTCTTGCCATTTCAACCTTGCGGTTGGTATCATATTATTTTGCTTCAAGATTTTGTACATGTCTTTTGAACCTTTCTTACTGATAAAAAATATTTTTAAATTCACCGGAATAAATGGATTTTAAATTTTAGAACAGGCGTTTGATTATTTTTTGCAACACATATTTCACCGATGAAATTATATCATTATAGTCTACAAAATTTATATTGCAATTAAAACAATTGTTAAAACTTTTGAGGTCTAAAAAATTTCCATCTATATCGAGTAAGTCGTTAACAAATTTAATACCTTTCTCGTATAATTTTCTGAAAAACATGGATTTATTCCCCTTTTTTATATAACTATTGTACCAATAAAAGTTTTCAGAAGGTTGCTTGTAAGTTTTTAATGTGTGACATGTTTAAATTAACAATGACCATGCTTTAAAGACGTCAATCCAAAAATTGTTTTTTAATCTTTTCAATATTTACAATTATAAAGTCCTCCCTAACACTAAGTAATATTGAGAATTCAGAATTTCTTTTCAACTGCTTTCTTCATGTAGCAGCCTCCTTATCCAAGTACTTTTAAGAGCATTTATATAAGAAATCAAATGAACTATTTTTAACCCTCCCTCCCTCTTCGTACTCTTTTATTAAAACATCTTTTTTGACTCTACCAGTAGGACTATCCCATATGAAGTGATATAAAATTGCATTAAGTTCAGTAATAATTTTCAGGTTTGGATTTTGTAATGAAATAAATAAATGGTTTAATTGTGAGATGAGAAGTGTTTTTATCACTGTCATTTTTCCAATCGGGGTGAGATTTCGTTTTTTTCATGACTTTATAAACTTCCGTACTGTATTTAAATTCTGTTCGAAGTTAATTTTGGTAATTTTATCTATATCTACATCAAATATAATACCAAGTAATGTAAAACGAGTATTGCCCCAGTGTAATCAAAAACAAACATACTTATCCATTGTAAGTCATAGTCTAAACAGAGTTTTTCTTCACTGTATTTTTCATTTCCTATCCAAATAATTTGAGTTTTGTCATAATTTATTTTAAGACCCGAAATGTTTGCAAAAATATCAAGTTCACATAAAGCTTGTCGTATTGTCGTAACGAAAGTTCAGATCCGTCCATATGTGCAAATAGAGATATTTTAGATTCAGTAAGATTTGTTCTAATTCATTTTATTTTCACATTATTTCGAATTTTTATTGCCAAAATCTCAACAGATAGTAAAAAGATATAAGTGACAAAGGGTCCCCTTGTCTACAGCCTCTTTTAATTTGAAAGAAGTTTGTTAAGATTTACCCTTGTGTAACTGCAGATTTGATATCTTTATAGAAACTAGAAATTCATTTTCTTATAGAAATTCCAAAATTAAAAAGAGTTAATACCTTGTCTAAAAAGGACCAAGAGATTGAATCGAAAGCCCTCCCTTTGTGTTACTGAAAGTTGTCCATTTTTATACCCATAATTTAAAGATCGAATAATAAAGGGCCCAATGTCGTTCCAATATACTTTAAAAAATTCAACAGAACAACCATCAGAGCCAGGACTTTTATCATTTTTCATATTTTTTAATGTATATAAAGCTTTTTTTCAGTAATAACACTTTCTATACGATCAGATTCGCTTTTTGTAAATTTTGTATAGTGACAATTGTTGAGATAGTCGTTTAAATCTACATCTAAAATATTACGGTTTTCAGAGTACAGATTACTATAACAACTTCCAATTTCTTTCAAAATTTGTTTTTGATCAGTTATGATATCTCCGTCATTTTTTTCTATTCTAGGTATAATTTTATTCAAATAATTTTTGTTTCCAAGTTGCAGAAACATTTTGTTGGTTTTTCGCCCTCTGTTAACCGTTTAACTCGCGATCTAACAATAGAACTTTTGATTTTTTCTTTGCTAACATTCTCTAATTGTACCCGTTTACCCTCTAATATACCAAAATTTTGATCATTTAAATTTTCTTCCAAGTATTTTATGTCATCCAGCAGTTTTGTCTCTTGATTTTCTTTTTTTCCCCATTACTCGCGTATAAAATAGTTTTACCCCTGATTTCCATTAATAAAGTTTCTAAAAATAATTGATCATTAATAGTGAATTGAACGGAGTCAAGTGGTATTTTATTAATATTATCTAAATCATAGACTGGGATTGTATATTGTTATTTGATTTTACTTATTAATTCTTTTATTGTTTTAATGCATTGTAAGTCATATAATAAAGAATTATTAAATTTCCATAACCCTCTTCCCCTAATATATTCGACAAGGGAAGTTAGGCTGGTTACTGTGGAAATCAAAAACAAACATACTAATCCATATCCGAATCGGCCTTTACTGATTCACCTGGTATCAGTATAATGGACTGGGGGAGTGGTACGCTTGTCTGCGGCGTACTGACTCTGTGAGCTAGCACGGTAAAGTCGCCCTGAGTGCGCGCTAGTACAAGGCAGACCATACAACACACTCGCACTTCACATGCATACACAAAAAAAAAATTGTTCGTAGATTAATCCATAGAGATTAATTAAATAGTTCTCGTCGCGAATAGCTGAAAAATTGCTGATGCGACGTTAAGCAACATTCAACCAACCAACCAACCATATCCGAATCACAATCCAGAGGCAAAGTAAGAACTTTGGAACTGACAAGTTAGGTTATACATGTGAACTTCCACCAGGGAAGTGAGGCCGGGTGCTCCGGAAAAGTAAGCACATCCTGTTTAGCTAGCTACACCCGCCACATGTGTAATGAAGACTATGTGAAAGGAACATGGAATTATAAGATGTCAAATTATATTAAGGGCAATCCTGGACACAGAGACATCAAACTTATCAACAATACTGTGATGACGACCATAAAACTTTTTGAGGGCCTTAATATGCCTAGGCTTAAAGGAAGACACCTCTTGTCTAGCTAGCTACAGCCGCAATGTGCAAGATCAAAATTGAGAATGAAAGAAACATGGAACTATAGAAATTAAACTTTATCCAGGATAATGTTAGGTAGAAACATATTTTGTGATTTTTAGGGCCTTGATAAACATAGGCATTTTGCTTCTTTGTATAAAGTTCCGTAGTTGGAACATTCTACCGTAGTGCATTAACTGTGAAACAAAAACACAAGTAGCAGGAGAATCAGGTATATTGTTCAGTGAAAAGGAAACTAGCAGGTTAATTGATAGAAAATTATATTACCAAACCCATCAAATATTTGAGAAACGAGAATAATGTTGAAATCTTTATCAGTTGGGTTTCGAACAAGGTTTAGTACTCATAAACCCTTAGATCTGAAAATCTTTGTCTTAATAAAACACCTAACTGTACCTATTCATTTGGATAAAAGTATTGCATTCATGAAGCAATTGATGGTAACTGTTATCTGTAAGAAAACTATCTCATAACGCTCATGTTGTATCACACAATACTTAATAAAATTTCTTATCACAGAATGGCGGAAAATCCTGGAATAATCGTTAGAAGTACAAAAAAGAAAGAACAAAAACAACAACAAAAGATGATCTGGATATGACGATTAACAATACTTATAACCATAACCAATACTTCGAGGAAAAGTTACCAAAATATCTGACAGAAGTATTGAAGGATAAAAATAAAAAATGATAAAGAAATCGCATCTCAATACACTCAAACCTGTCTATAAAGGCCGTCCAAGGAGACTAGTAAAAGTGGACTTTATGGACAGGTTGCCTTTATTTACAGGTTAAAAAAATATGAAAAAAGGACAACTGGAACACTGGAACACAATTCTACTGGCCTTTATGAGCAGGTGGCCATTGTAAAGAGGTGGCCTTTAAGGCAGGATGGACTGTATATACAACATAGAAAACGACTTAAATGGTTTTGTCAAGTTCTAGCTTTGTGGATTAATTTTCTAAGTAGGTATCAGCAGGAAAAAAAGGTTTGTAATATTTTCATATATAAAACTGTTTGAATTTTAGTGTTAATACATATGTTACTTAATGATAACAAAAACATAATTTTGTACTCATTTTTGAAAAATCTTTATTTTATTGAATTTTATTATTATTAGATCCTCCGCGGCAAAAACAAATTTGTTTGAGTGCTGAACAAACATTAAAGTTTCCACTATAGCACATAGATAATTGCTTATAACTGAGGTCATATGTAGAGAGTTCACTTCTATCTCAAATATTCTTGTACAGTTAGGGTCTACTGCAGACTCCAGATTTCTTTATGATAAAAACCACCCTAGTCTCTCGACATTTCTTTGCAATAGGTTCACTGTCATTCCACACTTCTTTTTCACCAGCGTCCACTTTAGCCCCTAGACATTTCTTTAACCACAGTCGTCTCTAGTTCCTGTCCTGGATAATTCGTTATAATGAGAGTCCGCTGTAGTCATTCCACACTTCTTTATAACCAGAGTCGTCTCTAGTTCCTGGACAATTCTTTATAATAAGAGGTTACTGTAGTCTTTCCACATTTCTTTATAACCAGAGTCGTCTCTAGTTCCTGGACAATTGTTTATAATAAGAGGTTACTGTAGTCATCCCACATTTCTTTAAAACCAGAGTCGTCTCTAGTTCCTGGACATTTCTTTATAATAAGAGTCCACTGTAGTCATTCCACACTTCTTTATTACCACAGTCCACTCTAGTCCCTAGTCATATCTTAATAATAAGAGTCCGCTGTAGTCATTCCACACTTCTTTATTACCAGAGTCCACTCCAGTCCCTTGTCATATCTTTATAATAAGAGTCCGCTGTAGCCATTCCACGCTTCTTTATTACCAGAGTCCACTCTAGTCCTTAGTCATATCTTTATAATAAGAGTCCGCTGTAGTCTTTCCACACTTTATATATAACCAGAGTCGTCTCTAGTTCCTGGATAATTCTTTATAATAAGAGGTTACTATAGTCATTCCACATTTCTTTATAACCAGAGTCGTCTCTAATTCCTGGATAATTCTTTATAATAAGAGTCCGCTGTAGCCATTCCACACTTCTTTATATATAACCAGAGTCGTCTCTAGTTCCTGGATAATTCTTTATAATAAGGTTACTATAGTCATTCCACATTTCTTTATAACCAGAGTCGTCTCTAATTCCTGGATAATTCTTTATAATAAGAGTCCGCTGTAGCCATTTCACGCTTCTTTATTACCAGAGCCCTCTTTAGTCCCTAGTTATTTCCTTATGAAAAGTCAACCGTAGTCCCTTGGCACCTGTTTATACGCCGAGTCTACTGTAGTCCATATACATTGTAAACATCAATGACGAGAGATCACTCTATCAGGAAAACACATGATCGTACATTTCATTTATTATATCTACACCTGTGTTTGTAGGTTTTTTGGGCATTAGAACGCCCGGTATATGTTGACTTTAATTAAAGATGACAATACTATTAATTTTAATGTTGACACACTGACCTGTATTATAAATTCTCCTTTCTTAATAAACAAGAAAAGCCAAAATTCATTGGAAACGTTGCCTTTTCTAACGCAATTTAAATTCCGACCATTTTTGCGGTACAACTATCAGGAATTTATTAAATAGCTCCATGACGGATTAGTATGTTTGTTTTTTTGATAATTGCATAAATCCATTTGTTTAAAATAACAGCAGCAAACTTCATTTTTCTAAAATTGTACCGAGAGACTTCGTAAATGTAAAAGGTGCGACACGATTTGATGTTGGTCACCACGAAACATCATAACCATTCACCTCATCTCTTTTGGTATAGAGTGGGTAGCCATCGCAATGAGAATTTTCTGCGAGTATATGACCGTAAGAGAAGAATGAAAACTGTATCACTAATTTGTTATTATAGAAAAAGGGCGATAACGGAGAACTCCAAATCCTACGGTGACTAAAGTAAAACCAAAATATTCTTATGAACAAAGTTCTACTGAAATAGTTGCATTTAGTTTGATAGACAGACGGTGTGATGACTTATTAGCTTTTGTGTAGCAAGGTTACAAACATTACAATACTAGATCTTCCAGAAGGACTAACTTAGTAAAACTATGTACTAAATAGACGTGTTTTCGTGACAAGCACAATGGCGGAACTCTTCCACCACCCCAACATTTTCAAATCCGCTTATGGCCACCAGGACCCAGTTGCACGAACCATAAGAAAAAGAGAGTTGGTAGAGAAATTGACAGCAGAATTAGGAGGTAGCATTATCTTAGGTGGGGAGAAATTATAATGACTGAACGAAATCGCACCAAATAAAAATGTTGTGTTGGTAATATTTTTTCAGGGAACAATGTGAACTAAGTCAAGTAAGTCAAGCATCTGTAGAGGAATAAAAATCATTTTATTACATCTATATAAAAGTGGAATAGAAATGAATTTGAATATATTTTATGTTTTGTGTTATGTGACTTTTTGAAAACCCATTTCTTTTAAGTGAATAAGATGATGAAATTGAAATTGGTGTAAACGTAATCATTGATAAGCGGTATGTTGGATGTGCTATCTAGTTATAAGCCCAGTTGCACAAAGCTTAATTTAAGTATTGATTAAACCATAATTAGTAAATCATATATAATTGTGATAATTTTGATTTAATTAATGATTAACTGTAATTAAGCTTTGTGCACTGGTCCCATAATAAATTAGCACATCAAAGATACCGTTTTTTCAATGACTACTATTTATTTATTTATTTATTTTTGTTATGTTTTGTACCTTATCGAAGTAAGAAAATAAAGTACCTAAGGAAGATAACAGAAATACAGAGAGTATATCACCTTGTCTTATATCTTGTATCAAATGAAACCTGCCGGATTCTGAGCACGCTAAACCAACTCTTTAACCTGTCTTTGGTCAGTGGCTAAAGTTCGTTTAAATTTCTCGTATGGGTATTGATTCTTAAACCGTCCAATCATGTTTTATGGGTTGTCGTTAGAATTATTATTATTTTGACAGGTGACACTTATTTAGAATACGCAGTGCCTTTTGTATATCTTTATTCAACCATTTTTATAATTCTTTCTTTCTCATTTTACAGTTGCTCACAGAAACTTCAATTAATTATCTTTTAGTATACAAAATATTATATATTACCACAATAGGAACTTGTCAACAGCCAATGCAACCAAGAAACGTGAAATAGCTAAGGAAGAAAACAGGAATGCAAAGAGTATATCACCTTGTCTAATACCTTGTATAAATTTAAACCTGCCGGATTCTGAGGAGGCAAAGCCAATTCTTTTACCAGTCTTTGGTCAGTGACTAAAGTTCGTCTAACTCTCATTTTGAGCATGTGAAAAATATGTTTCAGAAATTTTACATAGACTTAAAGGTGGCGGGGTGGGATGGAATAGGTTGGGTTGTGGATTACAAAAGGAATTCCTACCATTCTTATTACACAATAAATTTCTGAAATATGAGGAAGGCATAGGTAGGTAGGTAAGTAAGTATTACAAATTGCTCTTACTAGATCCTACTGACCTACTTTTTAATTCTGGGGAATTAATCTTCGTGTTTCATACACACCTGTGGTGAAATATTCATCTTCTGTGCGTTTTTTGATTGAAATACAAAAGTGATGTGTTGGGACAAAGTGATATACATTTCATTTAAAGTGTCAAGTGTCAGAAAAAGATGTGTCAGATAGAGCGACGTCGTGAGTGTATATCAGAATCGTTTGACTGGAATAAAAACAGGGTTCCTAGCACATAGCCTTGTGCACAACTATTATGTTTTAAATTTGGTACAAAAATGGTATTCATTGTGGCATTTCTGCAAAAAAGAAAAACAAAATTTATAAATAAAGGTTTTAGTTTGCAATTTTATAATCAACGTTAGATTGGAACAATAAATCCACAAATAAAAGTTCTATTGAAACATACAAATTGGTTGTGGGTGTGTGTGTGTGGGGGGGGGGGTGCTTAGAACGTTTCCTTTTAAGCAGTTTTAATATCACATAAATAATGTTTGTAATGGTTTAGATTAATCTTCACATTTATGATGTTGCTATTTGTCCAGAGTCGTCCATCTCAGAATAGGCCTTAACGTGAGCTTCAGTTTCAACTACACGTATGTCAGAATTGTCAGTAAACTTGCCGATGTTTGGTGGTTTCCTCAGGGTTACACCATTCCAGATCACAAGTTAAAGAATCTTGACTGGGTCCTATAACACCGATCACTACTCCACCTACTTTTTTGTATTTTTGTAGATGATTCAGTGTCCGTTGAAAATAGTTTCTGAAAATTTTATAATCTTTTATTTTTACTGATATTTGAATACAGTATATCGTATATATGGTTGATAATAATATAAACTTTTATTAAATAGAAATCGAATCACTAAAACGTCAAATCGGGGATGGTGGAGATGTCTGGCTTCCAGAGAAAATCTCTGACCTTCAGTAAACAAAGTGCCAGACTTTTTCACACTGAGATGAATTCGAGTGGGATTTCAACCTAGATTGTTAGAAGATTTGTAAGTGGACGCTTTTAGTCAATCGACTATCGATGTCCTCTAATTTGCATAAAACAGACCACATTATCCGGCTATGTTGCCGTTATAAGAATGACGTATGCCTTTTTTCAGGAAAAACATTTGTAAAGTTATGGTTGATAATAAACAACATTTTGTTTTTCTGTTTAGTATGGTGTCCTGTTCGGGCAAAATTCGCATTATAGCTTACCAGACGTAAACGCGAATTTGCGAAAATACGATGGCGAAAGAACAAAGGTACTATCTCTCCTTTTCCTACCGCTGCGGTTACTCAGTTGGTAGAGTGCTCGCACCGTAAGTGAGAGGTCGTGGGTTTGTACCCCGACCGGGCCTAACCCAAGACTTGATAGTGGGTAGTGACTGTAATTTCGCCAAGCACTCGGTATTACGAAATAAAAGTTATGGTTTTTTTTCGAAAGAGAACTTAAAATGAACGAGGTCCCGTGTCACGGTAGGCGTGGCACGATGAATAACCCTGCTGTATAATGTCATCAGCACGCACAGGCAAATTTTTGCACCTTCGGCTATAGCTGGCGACGTCTCGCTATAAGTGCAATATTCTTGACTGGGATGTTGGAAACTATTACTCAACTCGAACTCCTCCTTCCTGTTCAGGGCGAAGAAATGATAATGCTAATTTGGCTTTTATAGAACACCATAGTTTAGTCATAGTCCTTCTAGATAACGTTTAAGTATTTTTAATGATGCGCTTTCGTTGCAACAATGCACAAACACGGAACTCTCTGGTGAGTAATTTTATCTGGTTGTGGTAAAAACTGCACATAAGCATTTATTTACCCCAAGGTGTATTTTTATGCTTTTTAAATTTTTTTATTTTTCTGACCTAAAAGTGTGTACTAAATGACCGTCTGTTTGATTTATATCACTGACAAAAACCAAGAAAAATAGGGGGTGGAATAAATACGCAATTGTATGATACAGACACACAAATAAACAATAATAAATATTTATTAGTTCACATGACCAAACCGGATTTTATCTCCAAATGACTAATATAATATACATCTGTACCGTATGCCGGATTGTTGGTTTACTGGTTGGTGACATACGACTCATTATACCAACCACTACCCCTCCCCCCCCCCCCAACACAAAACACCCCGAAAGCGAAGAAAAAGGAGAATATAGGGTTCGTTTATAATTCTGTCGTTTTGTCCGTCCTTTTGTCTGTATTACCGCCTGTCCCAATATCGTGTCTGCTCCGTATCTTCCATGTCTCAAAATGGATTTTGATAAAACTTGGCACAAATGGAAACAAACAGACTTTAGATGCATTGGTCAAGGGCCGATGTCAAATAGTCAAATATCTTAGAAACAATAACTCGGTAATGTTAGGAGCGGGGTATTTGTCTATGGAGAGACTCCTCTACTTTGTTTTACATCTTGCTTCGTCTGTTTCAATCGCCTCTAGATGTATATAGTTGTAAGCGTCCTCTGTAGTGACCACAGATGACCTGCTTTTCGAACTTCAGAAATGCCTTCAGCGTGCACTTGGACACGAGACCTCGGTATTGAAGTTTTTTCAGCTACAGTATGGACAAGAGATGAAAATTAACATTCCCGAGCGAGGTTCGGACTTGGCTCTAATCGTCCTACTACTACGGTAGCTTATTTGCAATTGGTAGAGTACTGGCTTTGTATGTCGGGGGTAGTGGGTTTTAAGCCCCGACCGAATCTGGACAAGATTTGAAATAGATACATGTAGTTGAATTTTGAAATAAAAATCACGGCGTCCTTTGGAAGAGACCCCTAAAAACGTAAGCTCCATGTCACGTCAGGCTTGGCACAGAAAAGAAACATCGAGCTCCCAGCTGCACATTGTCCTGAACGCACTGCAAAGGTCACAATTTCTGCCAATTCGCCAGATATGTTAGATACTAGTAACTGGTAAGCTACTGTTAGCACTAACAGTAGCTACATTTACCTGTCTCACTTCACCTATACCTGGTGACGTGAGACAGGTGAAATATTCTTGAATTGGACGTAAATCCCCATTAAATCAACAATCAATCAATCAATCAATCAAAAACTGCTGATACAAAAAAATACAGAATACGGGTACAAGTTTTTAAAACGATTTTCCAATACAGATTGATATTTCTTTTCTTTTTGATTTGTCATTGTCATACTTAAAAGTGTATATTTTGAATAGAAAATTGCGTATATATTGTGTGGGTTGAAACTAGTCACCACTTTAAAACAAAATGAATTGAACAGAAATTTTACACTATTATGACGGTGATTATTCATTTGGAATCCGGTTTGGGCACTTAACTCCAGTTCATATTACTTACAAGCGAGTATAAGAATGTTTCAAACACAGCGTGTTGTTTCATAAGACTATATAAATAAGTTTAAAAGGACACTTGAAACCCTAAGATATGTGTGTTCTCATATTCATTTCCTTGTACGCACTGATGAGTTTCCTTTTTATGCCGTATATACTTTATTACATCAATTGAAAAATGCGGACATATAAACCTGTTTTATTTAACAATAAATTGAAAATGTAGTTAAACTTGCCACGTAGAAGAAAAAAACACAAGTTCAAACTTGCTTATCTAAGGTAAATATTCAGGGGAAAAAACAAGCTCAGATTTAATCCCCAATCTTATCGGAGTTCAGTTTAACTCTAAGTTGTACAGTACAGACCTGTTTAAAGTTTAACACTAAGGTAACAAATTGGCAACTCATCTTGGCCCATCATGTCAGTTTTCTGGGTTTTATTTTATCAATTTTTTGAGAACTGTTTTTTATCTCCTGTCTTGGTATTTTTTCGGGTCTCTAGGTCTGTAGTTTTCACCATGTACTCAAGTTTTCTCTACAACCCAAGACCTGGGTGCTTCGATATATAAATACAGTCAAACCTGTCTATAAAGGCCACGCAAGGGAACCGGTAAAGTGGCCTTTGTGGGCAGGTGGCCTTTAAATACAGGTTAAAATAATATAAATAAAGAGTAGTTGGGATAAAATTTTACTGGCCTTTATGAGCAGGTGGCCCTTATATAGAGGTGGCCTTTAAGGCAGGTTGGACTATATATATATATATATATATAAATGAAGCGTAAAACACCAGTACTTCGCCCTTCCATCCGGTTTAACTTAAAAAACTATTGAATAAACGATGATTTGACTGTATCAGTAATTTAATTTTAACCGAATTATAAAGATATCTTGGCAGAAAAAACGAAAATACAGCTCTCTCCAGAAATAATTTACTGAATAAATTGAAACTGTAATTTTTGAAAAAAATATAAAAATGTTTCGGGCAATGGTTAGCATTAAAAAAAAGTAAAAGTATACGCTAACCATATTGCTGGATATCATTTTGTATCCAGTGCCCGTTCATTGACTTTTGTCACGTATGTCACAGCATCTGTCACATACCTGTTGTTTTATATGACTGTTCTCCTTTAAAGACTCTTCATTTAAATTATTATAGTGTTGTTTTAAAAAAAAATAAAAAGTAAAAAAAAATCGATATTTAAAATTTTATTATATAATACATAATTATAACTATAAAACTATACGGCAGATACAACTATAAAATTGCCTTTAATTTTTTAATTTTAAATATCTAAACCAGATTAACTGAAACTTTGTTACAACGCAAGTAAGTCGCAAAAACCATCAAGCTGCATTGGGTTTTATGATTCACTTCAACATGTTTATTTTGGGCATATATAATATTAATTATGTTTGCTGTTAAGTTTTATGATCATATGTTTTAACCTGATCACTTTATTTTTGATGTATTTTGTTTACTTGTAAACAATAAATCAAACTTGTTTATTTGTTTTTGTAAAACAATCCTGTTTGGTCGTAGAGTTTCTACTTTCACGTTACAGATCACGTGATAAAAAATGGCCACTAGATGATATTTATTAACTTGCAAACATCCGAGTTAGATAACCGCGTTTTCTGATTACATTTCCGGTTTAGATAACCGCTGCCGCGTAGGCTGTGTTTGATTGATACGATAGTACAAACAACTTCAATTTAAACTCCCTTACCTTGGTGTCATTATTAAAGGAAAAAGACTAACATGATAAAAATTTAGGCCTTTCAAAGTTTGTCTATGTTTAGCATGCATCCGTTTTTAAAACAAAACTTTTCAAAATATCAACAGTGGTTGGTTACTCGGAGATGTTAAACGCCCAATTATTATCTCACTGTAATATCAAGGCAGTCGAAGAGAAAAGAAATATATGGTGTCTCTTTCCCTGTGTGTTAAGACGGTATGTTTCGGGGGGGGGGGGGGGGGGTTGAGTTTGATATTTTTCACTTTTAAGAAGGCCGGCTACCATGGACACATCTTCGATTACCATATAATGCGTTATGCCCGCCAAGATTTTTTTGGTTATAATGAGTGAGGCAGAAAGTTTTGGGATGACAAAGAAAATCCACCCTACCGCTAGCAACACCACCAAAAACTGATCATACTTTCTCGCAGTGAGATTCAAACCTAGATGTTGAGACCTAGGACCTTCTACCTTATAATTTTAAGACTCCTTTGTAGCGGACACAATTGGCTATGTAGCAAACTCTATTGAGTCTCCAGACGAGAAATCAAATCGTTTAATTTTGAGAATAATTTTATTCTTTTATACCAATAAGACTTCTCGTCTGAAGCCTCAAACGTTGAACTTCATTAAGCGTCGAAATTGTCAACGCCGGTCTTCATTTGACATGAGTTGGACTTCACAAGGAGTCGTTACATGGCTTCCAATTTTCTTCTAAGACGTTTTACTCGTCTTGGTCATGAGCCACCAATACTAAAACTGAAATATAGATGCATATAGACGTTAAACCTAACAAATAACTTTGAATTCCCTTAAATAAATTATAAAGTTAATTTTAAACTTAAAGATTTATGAAATATTTTAAAACATAGAGATTGTCGGATTATTTGCACTGTTAATTTGTGTATTTAAGGTCTTCAATCTAGAAAAAATAAACTCATAACTCATATGGACTTATAAAATACTTGAAATATGAAAATCGTGATTTTTTGTTATGGCAATCGCTAAACAAACTTCAATAATCTGACGTCATATACTGAGGTAGATTGATTTAGTTCATTCGAGTACAAGCTGGTTACAGACATGTCGGAATTAAGCCAACGAATTTGTGTTAGCTATGTTTCGACAATAGCGATCTATATATCATTCGACAAGCTATCGATATCTCCACCACTAGGCAGACGAGCACCAACTCCTTTTCGTCTGCACAGTTTAAATTTCGACAGGTCTGTACTGAAGGAGTGTCGACAATTCATTGTGGCTCCTCGTTAGCTTTGTTTCGACAGGTCTGTACTGAAGGAGTGTCGACAATTCATTGTGGCTCCTCGTTAGCTTTGTTTCGACAGGTCTGTACTGAAGGAGTGTCGACAATTCATTGTGGCTCCTCGTTAGCTTTGTTTCGACAGGTCTGTACTGAAGGAGTGTCGACAATTCATTGTGGCTCCTCGTTACTTTGTTTCAACAGTAGCTTTCTATATATCATTAAGCAGCTGCTCGGCCACTAGCTATCCATATCTCGACCACTACACAGACGTATGGTGTCCTGTTAGGGCCAAATTTGCATTATCGCTCCTTTGCTTCTTCGACTTAAACGCGAAGAAGCAAAGTTACGAAAGTACGATGGCAATAGAACAAATTAAAATACAAATCACAACCAAAAGGATAATTTTGTGTCCACTACTAGTCTGAAAATGTTTTTGAATAGCCTCAGAAAATCTGTCAATATTGTGGCATAAAAACCTCCGACAGTCACTCCATATTGTCGCATACACACATCTCAGACATTCGGTCCATATTGTCGCACATTAATACCTCATACAATCAGTCCATATTGTCGCATAAACATGCCATAGGCAATCGGTCTATATTGTCGCATATTAACATCTCAGACAATCAGACCATATTGTCGCATATACACACTTCAGACAATCGGTCCATATTGTCGCATATTAATACCTCAGACAATCGATCCATACTGTCGCATAAACACATATTAGACAATCAGCCCATACTGTCGCATATAAATATCTCAGACAATCAGTAAATATTGTCGCATTAACACATCTCAGACAATCAGACCATATTGTCGCATATTAATAACTCAAACAATCAGTCCATATTGTCGCATAAACATGTCACAGGCAATCGGTCTATATTGTCGCATATTTACATCTCAGACATTCAGTCCATATTGTCGCATATCGACATCTCAAACAATGGGTTTATATTGTCGCATAAACACATCTCAGATAATCAGTCCATATTGTTGCACATTAAAACATCGGTCAATCAGTCAATACATGAATAGTGTCGCATAAACACATCTCAGACAATCAGTCGCATATAAACATATAAGAACCAATCGGCCCACCATAACGCAATCAATCACTCTAAATGTCGCAGATTAATATACATAGCAGACAACTCAGTTCATTGTTTTGGTACTGAGGAAATCAGAGATCAGTAAAAATAAAAAATTTCTCAATTGCGGTAGACGAGAGTCGCCTTAGGTTTGGATTTTTACATTCCAACCACACTGCCACCGCAACCACTCGAACAAAAACATCACACAAACGAAACACTACATGTTTGTAGTCGCGTCATCGCAACCGACCGTAATTTGTTGTTGTTGTTTTGTTTTTGTTTTTAATGACATTTATAATTTAAACAGTAGTTAATTTCATTGAAAAAATTAGATGTAGATTATGGTAAGTGTGTGCGGCAAGAAATAATACTGGCAGCCTGTGTCGCTGTCCATACTTGCCCTGGGCATTTCAATACCGTGTAGGTTGCGCCCATGTAAGAAAGTATTTTACACACATACCTATAATATATATATTTAATTAAACGCGTGATGTTTACATGTTCTTAAATTTAATTCAGGGTCATAATTTATCACAATTGATATTTATTTCTACACTGATATATTTAAGGTGTCACGGGATAAGTATAAAAGTAAAAACATTTCCGGGTTACCCGGAAACCCTTAGACATATTTAATGTAATAAATATGCATTATGTCATCTTATATCAAATTCCACTAAGTGACTCCGACCGAACCCTCCTTTTTATGGTCGTATTTAAACCAAATAAATAAAATTGTTTATCCCAAACATTCGCGCCTTTTTAAATGTTCAAATACCTTGTTTGTAACTAACATAAAAAATATGACATGCGACACGGAACATCATATTCCGGTTCGAGTTCACATAGACAACACTTCTTAATAAAGTTCTTATACAAGTTGTATGACGAAATAAAAATATAGATTTTTACTTATGGCATTTTTTTATAAGTTTTGGTTAAAAGAAAAAATGCCCAATTGAAACGACGTTTTTATTAATTTTATAATGTGAAGTGTTGGGCACGTTTTTTTCGGAAAAGCAACAAAAATTCCGACGCAACGAAATGCTTCAAAAACAAATCGCGGTATTATAATACATTTGGTATATCAAGCGATAGGGGATTTCGTGTAAATCAATTAAGTGGGTGGAGTGTGGTGTTATATACCAGTAACACTTATATCGAGGCGGTAAAAACATTAATGTCCAGAGGCAGTGAACTAACTAAACTTTTCTAAACTTTCTCACAATACGGTCTCACTGTTTCAGTTGGATTAAAATGTGTGGTACTTTTTGATATATGAAGATACAGCTTGGTACCAATTGTCTTAATAATGCTTCATTTACTAAAAATAAAGTAAAATAATGTATTAAAATGCATTTCATAAACTAATTAAAAAAAGTTGGATTCGAACGGTACGTGGCACTGCGGAAATTATACGCCATTTAGTCACCTAACTCCCATCCACCCACCCACCCCTACATCCAACCAATTACCAAAACAATTGGTAGGGTAACATATGTCATGTATCATGCAAAGTCCACCAGACAGAAAGCACAAGTTAAGTAAGAAAATAACGATCGAACCGAATAAAATGTTTGTAATGGCCATTATATTCTGAATTACTGTAGAACAACCTTTATTGTTTCACTGTAAACCCAAAGTGCAAATCGCGAAATATGGTCTTATTGAATTGGTTTGGGGTTGGCAGTTGACAATAAAGGTTGTTTTACATTATGTTGTACAGTTGTTCTGAAGACGGGTTTAAATAAGCTAGCGCTTGTTCCTGAATCCAGTTTAAAGATTGATTTTGTTGTATAGTTTGTATTTTATGATGAATAAATATTGTTTAAACTTATGTTTTAAAAGAAAATCGAAACAATATTCTAAAATTTCAATCATATAGCTGTCAGGATTTACTAATATTTATTTTATCACGCAACAGAATTGGTTGCCTATCTCAAAAGAACTTACAGATATTTAAACTCGGTGGTGTTTAACACTGAAAAATAAAACCCTAACTGATGATTTTAATTTTCTAAAAAATTTATATTACAGGCTATGAGAGGTCGAAAATTCACTGCATCTACATGCATGCAGTGATCGTGTTATATTTTTTTTAAGAAAAAGGCTACCTTCTGCCTTTTAAAATGGGAAAGTTTGAAGTTCTGAAATACAGCAAACTGTTTTATGACATGCTTGCAATAGCTAAGGTTCCTCATTGCAAAATGATAAATTGTTACAACATCCAACATTTTGTGAACATAAAAGACAACTAGACTTAATTTGCTGGTATATCACAGTTGTGCTTTGCGACTTTTAATGGTGGCATTGGGAAATTTAAGTCATTTATTCACTAGGGGCAACTACCTTTATTTGGTAGTGATTTTAGGCAAACAAAATCACGCATGGCAATATTTTCTTTACAAAAAAAAACAACTCCCTTTTGGTTGTCAAGTGGTATAATAGTCTGGTAGGGAATTTTGAAAAAACCGCTTATTTTTCGATGTAGGGAGGACAACGTGTTCAAAGGTGTTAAGTTATGTCATAACCTTCTTTGAACTTTACTTTGGTAGAATCGGCTTGTTGCCAAGCAAGTTTTCACCCAGGGGCCATTTTGGGGACAGCTAAAGGTCAATGGGTGCAAAGTTCAAGTGAAAATGCCCATATTAACCTATACACAAATTCAAGGTGGCTTACAGAAGTTATTCTTTGTACATTTTGTCTTCTAAATATGTAAGTGATATCTTCAAATTAATAGAAGGTCATATTCAACTAATTCAGTCACTTATTTTCAAAGTGTTCCATGAAAATTAGATTAGACGCTTGCACAAATATGACCTTAACAAATATCATTAACTGTGGCAAATAAATACTAGTATAAATACATTTGTGCATTTGAAATTGTTTAGACTTCTGCTAAAATAATTTTACTGAATCATATTGCCCGTAATTATATAAGTATCCACTTTTAAAAAAAAGAAATCAAAGTACTGGTAGTACTGAAAGATTTGATTAGCTATAATGACTATCTGTATAATACTATCAAGTGAGTTCTCTTTTTCTGGTGGAAATATTAGTGAACTGTTGAAACATGATGAACTATTCCCAGTGCCGCTTTCTATACCTTATACATCAGGACCTTTGTTATCTGCAGCCGACGAGTCGGATCTTCAAAATATCCCTGAGGAAGAAGTTTGCACCGAGACATTACTTCCAAAATAATTAATGGTCAAACTTAAGTTGTAGCACTGGGAAAACTGAAAGGCATCAATACATATGGCGAGTTAGGAAACGCACAAACTGTTTTTATCCACGCGAAAGATAAATGTATTCATATTGATGTCATTTTGATAGATATGTCAACTAAAAGGTGAAACTATCTAGAGATAAAAGAGAATCAGGTCCCCGTTCTGCTAGAAGAATTATTGATAATTCAAATGTCCCTCTGCCATCACATTTGTATTCTTTATCAGTCATTCAGAAAACAAATATGACCCATATTAATCCAAAACACTTCTTAGCTTAGCTGAGGGTATCAGGGGGTCTAACAGACAGCATGATTATTCATACAGAGGAAGGAGTGTTACCCTTCTTAAAGCTTTACACAAGGAAGTCGATACTAGAATTGTTCTCCATAGTGTTGATGCTTACATGGAAGGATATAAAAGAACAGTTTTTGTCTGTCGTGATACTGATGTCCTTATTCTTCTGTTGCATTTAAATGGGGAAGTATAATTCCAGACATGGATATCTAAAATTTGTCCCTGTTCATAGCATAAAATTATCTCCTCTGGAGAGGAATAAGCCTCCAGTATTCCATGCAATTACAGACTGTAATACTGTCAGTTAACTTTCTGGACATTCCGTGTTTCCAAGGAAAACGCAGGTCTTCTTCCCACTCTTGGAAGAGGGAACTTTTCTGAACTTGTGAGTACGGATGCCTTCATTGTATGAACCTAGCGAGGATTTCTCAAATTCGATGTAAACTGTTCCTCTCAGGGGTAAAGTACTATTGAAATTTTGCTTCCAACACCATATGCAACCGACCTACATATTCAACGTGCACACTATTAAACTGCTGTTTGGCTGCATTTACTTATACCGGGTATTTGTTCCGGATCTCCCGTCACTTATAGGACATGGATGGTACGAGTCTTACTTACTTGCTTACTGTAGGTCTTTAACTCCCAGTGGAGGTTAGACCACTGACAAAATCCCTTCAACTGTTCTGCGCAATTTTTTCAATGTCTGTCAATTTGCACCCCCTCTGTTTTAATTCCAGACACTTGTCTTAATGTGTTTTTTTTAACTCATGTTTGTTCCATTTCAGAGTTTTGTAACGTTGTTGGTAGGTGTCTTGATGGTGTGACCTATCCATCCCCAATGTCGCTTTTTGTATTTGTGTTTCAATAGGATCTTGTTTTGTGATCCACAATAAACTTTTCGTTACTAATTTTGTCTTGTCATCTGGCAACAGGACCACAACCAATACTAGTTTTTATACTTAAATCTGATTTTTTTTTTCTTAAGAGAAAACTTAAGAAGTAAATGGATCACAAATTTAACTTTTTTTCTTTTTATTTTACTTAAATCTTACTTTGAACTTTAACGTTTCTAAGACTAGTACCAGGCCCAAGGATCATGAACATGTACCTGATGTTGAGGATTATTCTCGGGCAGTGAAGTCAGTGCGAGTCTGAATGTGACTTAAAACCAGTTTTAATGAGAAAATTATAAATTGGTTGATTGAATGGGGTTTTACGTCCTTTTACGTATTTCAGACATATCAAGACGTCACCAACTATAGGTGAAGTGGCAGATATATTTACCTTTGCAGTGCACTTAGGGCAATATGCAGGGGATGTTCTTTAACATGTTACACTGCCTTGGCACAGGGAATCGGTTTTTAAGATCTATTTCAAAGGATCTCTTGACTTTTGTTTCTAAATGCCGAGTGTTTGGCAAAAGAACAGTCACTACCTTATTTCAATTCTTGGTCAGACTCGACTGGGGTTCCAACCCAGGACTCACCACATACGGAGTAAGCGCTATATACCACTTGAGCTACCGTAGGGATTTTTAATGAGAAAATAACCTTTACCAAAACCATGTCATGCATTGCTGACATATAAATATAAATCATGTTGCACTACAAGATGTACATGTAGGGCATAAAATTTAAAGTGGGTGGCTGTATGCACTTGTATAAGACCGTTGCATGATTGTGTGAATCCACTGAATGATAATGCCACAGATAGTGATAATGATGAATGAAAAAAATCGCTAGATGTGACTGATATATTCCAGAGATCCTCGTGACTTTCAGGATAGTTCATGCCTTGCCGATTACAGTACTTGCAGTACTTTGATTTTAAACTTTTAATAAATTTAAATTATCAGCTGGATTTAAACAATATATTTGTTTTAATTACATTTATTTACAAAAGAAATATATTTTAGCATTTTGATTCATGCTTTGGTGTTGAAAGTATACTTTTATTTTATTCTGTCTTGAAGCATGTGTCGGAATTTTGAAAAATAACATTAAAATATTTAAATTTTAGCCTAAACAGTCTTGGATAGCTTTCTAGTCAATGTTAAAATACATGAAATGTTATGATTACATGAGAACAAATTTATTTTATTTATTCAAATCTCGGAAAGTGTTTATTTGGACAGTTATAAACTAATAAAGATTAATTTTTAGGAAAAAAACACTAATTGACCTTTGACCTTTTATCTACCAAACCAAGGTTCAGTCAGCCTGGCAACAGGTTGATTCTTGACCCCTAACCTATGATGATATAAAACAGCTATGTTGCCAGCTTTGAACACTCATGTCCCCCTATTGTAAAATTTCAACTTTTTTCCACCAGACTATAAGGCGAGCAGAGTGTCTGTCACCGCCTAGGCCCGAATTCCACTCAGGGGCGACAGATCTAGTGAGAAACTGGTTTTTTTTTTCAGTTCCCTTGCCGAAGGTCGGTTGTTAATCTCCAGGTTCTCCTCCGATATCCTCAACAATCTTAGAACAGACCGCCTCCACAAAAGTGAAAGGATGTTGACTCAGTGGGACGTAATATCAATAACCGAACTGCATCCAACATGAACCACGTTATACGGTTAGGAAGGAATAAAACGAACTCCCGCTGAAAGTTGTTAATGTTACCATGGGAATAAAAATTATCACTCCTTACTTGTTTTGACAGTTGCCCTTTCCTTCTCAACAAGAACATCCGTTTCCCCCCCCCCCCCGCTGAAAGTTGTTAATGTTACCATGGGAATAAAAATTATCACTCCTTACTTGTTTTGACAGTTGCCCTTTCCTTCTCAACAAGAACATCCGTTTCCCCCCCCCCCCCGCTGAAAGTTGTTAATGTTACCATGGGAATAAAAATTATCACTCCTTACTTGTTTTGACAGTTGCCCTTTCCTTCTCAACAAGAACATCCGTTTCCCCCCCCTCTCTCTCTCTCTCTCTCTCTCTCTCTCTCTCTCTCTCTCTCTCTCATCGTATATTTGGAATTTCCAAAAAGTCAAGTGTACTGTTGAGATATAAACAAAGCAAAGGGGACATACAAGAAGCAATTAACCGCAATCTAAAGTTTTTAATTCCTGTGATCCTGACCCGGTACATCTTTAAACCATGAGAAAGGAAGCTGAAAAAGAAATTCTAAGTGACTTACTTCCCAGTTATGTATATAAACAACACTCGAATACTTGATATACTTGATAATGACGTTTTGCTTAATATAAATATCTATTATTTAATAAATTAAAGACGAAACTTGCTACTTAAGAAGATATTCATCTTCCGGCTTCTCAACACACGGCAAGGAAACCGGAAGTCGTCTGCAGTAATGGCAGACATCTTGAAACTTCTGGGTCCGGTTGTTCAAAGTTCTGTCAACATTTGTTAATTTGATAATTAAAACCTTAATTACATATTTCAAAATCGTTTTGCATACTTGTGATTTTTTTCAAAAAGAAATATTTATTTTTTAATCTCAAGGAAGTTTTAAAGTAGTGATATGAAACCGTGTTTAATATTTACTTGGGAAAATGACAGGATCAATATAAACCTTGATCAGCACTGAAATTATTTAGCCTCTTGGACAGTTTATTGAAGATATGTATACATGTACATATAATTTGTAGGATAACTGTTTAGTATAAAAATGGTAAAAAGTTAAGTAATGTTTTATCATGTACCTAAGCCAAAATTCTATCATTGTGTCCGAACCCTAACCCTAACGAAATATCCAAAAACGTATAATTAATATGGCAAGGTTTGTCAAATTTTTTAATATAATATTTCATTCACAAATTTATAATATGACACTGATATTAATACGGTTATATCTGGTAACGTGGAGAAAATCTGAGTACCGGGAGAAGAGCATTGGTTTTTGAAAGCAAATGGTCAGACTTGCTAACCACGTTGAGATCTGCTCTAGTGAAATTTGAACTTAGGAACTCCGAAGTGAGATGCATCTTAAGCCGATACTTTTATTACCTTTCAATAATAATAATAATAATAATAAACAATAAATTGACATATCGCCGGCCACGCCCACGATGTTCCGACAAAGGTCCAACATGCGAAAAGAATGAAAACTCGGTCTTACTTGTGCCGTTTAATGACGTGACTGACAGTAGTACGTCATTAGTTGCCTTGACGCTGGTTTGGTACCGTGATGGCGGTCAGTGTCGGAACATTACATGGGCGTGGTTGGCGAAACGTCAATTGACGTTTTGCCGGCCTATTATGTTTAGACACTAACCGCCATCACGGTACCAAAGCAGCATCAATGAAACTGTTGACGTACTAGTGTCAGTCAGGTCTTTAAACGGCACAATTTAGGCCGAGTTTTCATTCTTTTTGCGTCTAATTTAACATGCCGGGCCTTTGTCGGAGCATTGTGGGCGTGGCCGGCGATCCGTCAATTCGCCTCCTAAACCAGGGAATAAAAACATAGAATACATGAGTGATGTTATATATGCAAATATTGAAGTGCACCTTAACCATCACCTAGTATACATGCTTACAGTTAACCTGTTTTAATCTATATGGAAGTTCAATACACTTGAAAGAATTGACTAACATGAGCAAGCTTGTGGATGCAGAGATGACATGCTTTTAAGCACGTCTTTTTTGCACTTTCATTTGAAACACGCATGACAAACTACAGAACACGTGTTGAGTCACTAGTAAACCATGTGATTAAAATAACTTCATTAGGTGTTGGACCACATTATGAGTAGTTACAGAGCACAATAATTAGTCATTCGAAAGTTGATGCCATGGAAACGGTTGAATCGGGGTTTTGTGACATGTGACTAATTACATAATCAGTCGATGTTTATTTCAATTATGTTAACCATATGACATATACCATTTTTTTTTAAAATTTTATCATAAAATACATTCAAAAAATGGTATATGACACATATACAAACCAGAATATGATTGGAGATATTTGATGCTACCTGCACCTGTCACCAGAAAACAAAATCAAGAATTCTAAACAACTTAATCAGAAACGCATGTTTATTGGGACCAATGTTCATGAAAGTACCATTGTTTAGTTCAACCATGTTACCCCAAACAAACATGACTATGAGTGATGATGTGTGCTGTTCAGTATTTGATGCTACCTGTACCTGTCACCAGAAAACAAAATCAAGAATTCTAAACAACGTAAAAATAAACACTCGTTTATTGGGACCAATGTTCATGAAAGTATCATTGTTTAGTTCAACCATGTTACCCCAAACAAACCAGACTATGGTTGGCGATGCACGATGTTCAGTATTTGATGCTACCCGTACCTGTCACCAGAAAACTTAACCAAGAACTCTAAACAAAATCTATGTTGGTTGAAATTGGGGCTTACGAAGGCCGAGACGGCTCATTTTGAATATAAATGTTAATTGTAATTTAAATTTACAAAATACTCGTTATTTCAAAATATTAATTGTTCGCGACACATAGCATGACGTCATAAAATAAGCAAGGGAGTACGTCAATAAAACGGAACAGCGATGGATCCACGGTTGGCTCTCTTCATGTTTCATATGAAGGAAAACGCAGGTCATGTTAGAATAGTTCGTATAAACGAGATACTTATTTCGTATATACGAATTAATATTTTAAAATAACGAATTAAGTATTTCATAAATTGAAATTACAATAAACATTTATTATACTCAATATGATCCGTCTAGGCCACCGTAGGGGATATTGTTATAAAACTACTGGTCTAATTCTGTACCGACACTGGGGGTGATGACAATAGAATGACCATTGGTTGGTTTATGGTACTATTGGAGATTATTATGACAAATGCTGCGGTCAAGAAGAAACGTGACGTATTGATGTCAAAAGCTTACGTCAATCCTCAATGTGTTGTCAAAACACTTGTGTCCATAAATAGAATTGACATTAGCTGAACTAAACAAACAATACTGATGTCATAATTCTTTTTCTTGAACACAGAATTCTTATTAATCAAGATTTGTTGAAAGCAATACCAGGTGATTTAGAATGGTCAGTATGTAGGGCCTTGATGGCTAAGCGATATAAAGCCGGCGTCTACAGATCACAGCTCCGCTCACTCACAGATTAGGTTATAATCTAACACGGGTCTCATTCTAATCTAAAAGAGTAAGTCACTTCGTTGCCGATTGTAGATGTTTTCTGGACACCCCGGTTTCCCCGTCGAAACAAGTTAAACATTTTGACCGCGACGTACAGCACCATTACTCAACTTTACTAAATTTGCAATTTTTAATGCCTTGATAGTCTACTACTTGTGCAATTTTGCAATTTGCTCGTGGTCGTATCGATGTTAAAGAGTCGCATTCATTTAAACCTGTTTAATGTGTGGGGTTTTACGGACACTCGAAAAGGATATCTAGCGCCCAAAGTCTAGGAGTTTGTTTCACTTATATATAGTCCAGGGAAATGCAGAAAATTGGAAATACACTGGTGTATAACCTGCAGGTCGCTAACGGGATCTGTGGTTCGTCGTGCTTTAAACCACTCGGTCACTCATGCCCTTTTATTGAAGACAGTATTTGTCTTCATATTGTATGTGATAAATATGATTACAATCTAATCTGTCTTAAAGGTCACCTCTATATATTTACAATTGGAATTGACCTTCTTTAGATTAACCTATTTGTTTTACTGGCATTCAATTGCTCTTGAATACAGTGTCACGGGGACAATCACGTGACTTATGTTGATCAGGCTTCCAGTTGAAAACGCTCACTTCGACATTAAGTTGACCTTAGTTTTGTATGATAGCGCATGAATTTGAAAATAAAATCTAGCCTGCGGAAGATGTATATGTGCATTAAGTTTCCTTGCCAAATGACAACATTCAAATCCCTGTAGTTTCTGCAAACACTTCGACAATGTTTTGATGAAGTTAGATATTCGGGTTGATCACGCTTTCACTTTTATGCTGTCTATTAATCAACAAAATTAGCGCATTTTACACACGGATTTTCTGTATCCACTAGATGTTTATTATATCAGAAAATTATTTCGCCTATGTTCATGCATGTAGACACCGTAAATTGTCTATATTTTTTTCAAATTCAGAAAAATGATCACGGCTTTCACGAAGTTTGTGGGTTGATCACGCTTACACGAATCAAAACGTATAACGGATTAGAATGTGTGTTCTTAGAAGTTGGGGGATCGCAAACAGATTCCTCTGGGTTAAAGTGGTTAGGTAATACAGTAGAGACAATTCTGCCCACATGCGGTACATGGAGCATACAAAATTCTGGAAACTTAGTTGGAGGTAATTTGGAGGGAAGTTTTTACAGTTTATGATTGGGTATAAGAAAATGGGTCAAATGATTTGTAAAAAAGTTTTCTAAATAATTAACCATAATCTTTGAGTCGATGACCTTTATCTATCTGTCAAAATGATTGTTACATCAATACAAACAGTATTCTATTATGCGTGCCTCTAAAAAGAGCTCTGATAATTATTAAAATAATTGATAAAAGCTCAAAGGTAAAAAAAATAGGTCATGGCCTTGAGTTTTAACCTTGACCCAATTTCGAAAGTACCTACACGAATATGTCAAAAACTGAAACCCCCATATCATTATCTTTCCAAATAGTCAGGTTATAACAATTTGAAACAATTTTTCAAAATTAAACGCAAAAACGCGTTATCCTTTTTTGTAAGGAACAAGCTATAGGCTTAAGACTCTAGGGAAGCCAAGTATCACATCATATTTTTTCTCAAATAATCAGTTTCTGGGAAAGTTGTTTAAGATAATTACATTTTGATCAAGTAATTAGCGGTAGTTTGGATGCTAAATTCACCTGACATCCAAGCGCGACTAGAATTCATACTGTTTCAAAAGCATTACCTTTTTTCTATACGGATCTAGTGTATAGAAAAGTGAAGTGTTACCCTATTTATGACATGAAAACATCTCATGGTTGTGTCACCAGACTGCATACTTTCAAAATCCATATCGGTGTGTATTTGGTGATGAATTCAAACGCCCGACAGAGAATCATTAGACTATACATAGATATAATCAGTATTATGTAATAAATAATATTATATAATATACAATATTATATGTTGGCGGCCTGATTCCAGTGTTTCACTTCAGTGTTCAAAGTGCATAATAACGAAGAATAATTCAACAAACCCTAGCTGAATATTCGTATATATATTGACTGTAGATCTATAAAGACACTGTCAAAATACGACTGAATGTTCTAAAACTGGTTATTCGAAAAGAATATACGTTCAACTTCGTGTAAGCGTGATCAATCCACAAACTTTGTGAAAGCGTGATCATTTTTTGTAATTTGACAAAAAAAGACGAATTACAGTATGTAATGACATGAGCATAGGCGAACAAAGCTTCTGTTGTAATAAAAATCTAGTGGATACAGATAATCCCTTGTGTAAAATGCGCTAATTTTGTTGATTAATGAATTCAAATTAGCGACAGCATAAAAGTGAAAGCGTGATCAACCCGAATATCTAACTTGATTAAAACATTGTTGAAAACAAATAAAGGTGCAACAAAAGACACAATACTACAAACGAATGAAAGAAGGAAAGATTGACCCAATAAATAAAAATCTAGGTTTATCAAGGCCCTCAAAAAGTGTCATCACATCATTGATGATAAGTATTATGTCTCTGTATTTAAAAACCACTGCGGTAGCTCAGTTGGTAGAATGCTCGCTACGTAAGTGGGAGGTCGTGGGTTCGAACCCCGGCCGGGTCTGGCCCGATATTTGAAAGTGGGTAGTGACTGTTCTTTCGCCAAGCACCCGGCATTACGAAATGAAACTCACGGTTCTTTCGGATGGGAACTTAAAAATAAACGAGGTCCCGTGTCACGGTGGGCTTTGCACGCTAAAGAACCCTGCTGTATACTGCCGTAAGCGCAACGCACAGGCAAAATTTCTGCACTTTCGCCAATAGCTGGTGACGTCTCGATATAAGTGAAATATTCTTGACTGGGACGTTAAACACCATTACTCAACTCAACTCTGTATTTAAAATTATTCTGGATATATTTGAATTCCCATAATTCCATGTTCCTTTCATTGCCAGTTGATTGTGATTTTACACGTGGTTGTTTGAGTTGAGTTGAGTAATGGTATTTAACGTCCCAGTCAAGAATAGTTCACTTATATCAAGACGTCACCAGCTAAAGGCTAAGGTGCAGAATTTTTGCCTGTGTGTTGCGCTTATGACATTATACAGCAGGGTTCTTTAGCGTGCCAAGCCCACCGTGACACGGGACCTCGTTTATTTTAAGTTCCCGTCCGAAAGAACAGTGACTTTCTTTACGCAATGCCAAGTGCTTTGCGAAAAAACGGTCATTACCCACTTTCAAGTCTTGGGTCAGACCCGGCTTGGGATCGAACCCACTACCTCCCACTTACGGAGAGAGCACTCTACCAACTGAGCTACTGCATTGGTCCACACGTGGTGGGTGAAATGCTAGACAAAAGATGTTTCATTTCAGGAGCATCCGGTCTCGCTTTTCTGTGTTTGACTTTATTTGCTTGTTTTTTTTTTTTTTTTTAAATTGCGGTTCTTTTGGGTTGAGATTTGGACTGGTATATTAATGTCTCAGATTGATGATATAGACTTTTGGCATATTATAAACTTTCTGAATGAAATTTTTCAAATCTTTTGAATATTTCATCAAGGGAATTTATATTATGACTCTTTATTTTTGGGACGACTTTTTGCTATCAGTAAATGCATTGGCAAAATATAATCCAATATGGATAAAGTACTTTTAAGATAGTCTCAAACCATGACCCCACCCCTAATAATCAGTACAGATAATTATAATCGGCAAATATAAGAAATCTTTGCAGTATCGTCTTCTCTATTGTCATCAACCATTTTTGAATGTATTGAATATTGTCATCAACCATTTTTTAATGTATTAAATATTGTCATATACCATTGCTTGAATGCATTGAATATTGTCAGATACCATTGCTTGAATGTATTGAATATTGTCATATGCCATTTCATGAATGTATTGAATATTATCATATACATGTTCTTGATTGTATTGAATATTGTCATAAACCATTTTTGAATGTATTGATTATTTTCATCAACAATTTTTGAATGTATTGAATATTGTCATATACCATTGCTTGAATGCATTGAATATTGTCATATACCATTTTCTGAATGTATTGAATATTGTCATATACCATTTTTGAATGTATTGAATATTGTCATCAACCATTTTGAATGTATTGAATATTGTCATATACCATTGCTTGAATGCATTGAATATTGTCATATACCATTTCTTGAGATATATTGAATATTGTCATATACCATTCTTGAATGTATTGAATATTGTCATATACCGTTTTCTGAATTTATTGAATATTGTCATGTACCATTTCTGAATGTATTCAATATTGTCGTATATCATTTTAATGATTTGAATATTTTCATAAATAATTTTGAATGCATTGAATATTGTCATGTACCATTTTTTGAATGCATTGAATATTGCCATGTATAATTTTTTTAATGTATTGAATATTGTCATGTATTATTTTTTTAATCTATTGAATATTATCATATATCATTTTTAATGTGTTGTCATATACCATTTCTTGAATGCATTAAATTTTGTCATATACCATTTTCTGAATGTATTGAATATTGTCATATACCATGAATGTATTGAATATTGTCATATACAATTTTTGACTGTATTGAATATTAATATATACTATTGTTTGAATGAATTAAATATTATCTTAAACATTTGCTTGAATGTATTGAATATTGTCATAAATGTTCTTTGAATGTATTGAACATTGCCATATACAATTCTTTGAATGTATTAAACATTATCTTATACCATTTTTGAATGTATTGATAATTGTCATATACAATACCTTGAATATATTGAATATTGTCATATTCAAATTTTGAATGTTTTGAATGTTGTTATATACCATTTCTTGAATGTATTGAATATTGTCGTATACCATTGCATGAATGTATTGAACATTGTCATATATCATTTTGATGTATTCAATGTTATCATATACCATTTCTTGAATGTATTGAATATTGTCAGATACCATTGTTTGAATGCATTGAATATTGACATACACTGTATACCATTTCTTGAATGCATTAAATATTGACATATACCATTTTTGAATACATTCAATATTATCAACCATTTTTTAAATGTATTGAATATTGCCATATACCATTTTTATGTTCTGGATGTTGTTACATATCATTTTTGAATGTATTTTATATTGCCATATACCATTTTTTATGTTTTGAATATTGTCAAATACCATTGCATGAATGTATTGAATAAGGTCATATACAGTTCCTTGAATGTATTGAATATTGTCATATTCAAATTTTGTTTGAATATTGTCATATACCATTTCTTGAATGTATTGAATATTGTCGTATACCGCTTTCTGAATGTATTGAATATTGTCATATACAATTTTTGAATGCACTGAATATTGTCATATACAATTTTCTGATTGTATTGATGTTGTCATATACCAGCCTTGAATGTTTTGAATGTTGTCATATACCATTTCTTAAATGTATTGAATATTGTCATATATCATTTTTAATATATTGAATATTGTCATATACCATTTTTTTTATGTATTGAGTATTGTCAAATACCATTTTGAATGCATTTAATATTGTCATATACCATTGCATAAATGTATTGAATATTGTCATCTACCATTGAAAGGGAGTATAGAATATTGTCATATATCATTTTGATGTATTGAATGTTGTCATATACCATTTCTTGAATGTATTGAATATTGTCACATACAATTTTTGACTGTATTGAATATTAACATATACTATTGTGTGAATGTATTGAATATTATCTTAAACAATAGCTTAAATGTATTGAATATTGTCATATACAGTTCTTTGAATTATTGACCATTATCATATACCATTTTTGAATGTATTGATTATTGTCATATACAATACCTTGAATGCATTTAACATTGTCATATACCATTTTTGAATGTATTGAATATTGCCATATTTCATTGATTGTATGCATTGAATATTGTCATATGCAATTCCTTGAATATATTGAATATTGCCAAATTCCAATTTTGAATCTTTTGAATGTTGTCATATACCATTTCTTGAATGTATTGAATATTGTCGTATACCATTGCATGAATGTATTGCCATATATCATTTTGATGTATTGAATGTTTTGATTGTTATCATATACAATTTCTTGAATGTATTGAATATTGTCATATACCAGTTCTTGAATGTATTGAATATTATCATATACCATTTCTTGAATGCATTGAATATTGACATATACCATTTTTGAATACATTGAATATTATCAACCATTTCTTGAATGTATTAAATATTGCCATATACCATTTTTTTGAATGTATTGAATATTGTCATAAACCATTGCTGAATGTATTGGATATTGTCATATACCATTTTTTTTAATGTATTGAATATTGTCAAATACCATTTTGAATGCATTTAATATTGTCATAAACCATTGCATGAATGTATTGAATATTGTCATCTACCATTGAAAGGGAGTATAGAATATTGTCATATATCATTTTGATGTATTGAATGTTGTCATATACCATTTCTTGAATGTATTGAATATTGTCACATACAATTTTTGACTGTATTGAATATTAACATATACTATTGTGTGAATGTATTGAATATTATCTTAAACAATAGCTTAAATGTATTGAATATTGTCATATACAGTTCTTTGAATTATTGACCATTATCATATACCATTTTTGAATGTATTGATTATTGTCATATACAATACCTTGAATGCATTTAACATTGTCATATACCATTTTTGAATGTATTGAATATTGCCATATTTCATTGATTGTATGCATTGAATATTGTCATATGCAATTCCTGGAATATATTGAATATTGTCATATTCCAATTTTGAATCTTTTGAATGTTGTCATATACGATTTCTTGAATGTATTGAATATTGCCATATTCTATTGATTGAATGTATTGAATATTGTCATATGCAATTCCTTGAATATATTGAATATTGCCAAATTCCAATTTTGAATCTTTTGAATGTTGTCATATACCATTTCTTGAATGTATTGAATATTGTCGTATACCATTGCATGAATGTATTGAATATTGCCATATATCATTTTGATGTATTGAATGTTTTGATTGTTATCATATACAATTTCTTGAATGTATTGAATATTGTCATATACCAGTTCTTGAATGTATTGAATATTATCATATACCATTTCTTGAATGCATTGAATATTGACATATACCATTTTTGAATACATTGAATATTATCAACCATTTCTTGAATGTATTAAATATTGCCATATACCATTTTTTATTGTATTGAATATTGCAATTTATCATTTTTGAAATGTATTGAATATTGTCATAAACCATTTCTGAATGTATTGGATATTGTCATATACCATTTTTTTTAATGTATTGAATATTGTCATAAACCATTTCTGAATGTATTGAATATTGTCATATACCATTTTTTGAATGTATTGAATATTGTCATAAACCATTTCTGAATGTATTGGATATTGTCATATACCATTTTTTTGAATGTATTGAATATTGTCATAAACCATTTCTGAATGTATTGAATATTGTCATATACCATATTTTGAATGTATTTAATATTGTCATAAACCATTTCTGAATGTATTGAATATTGTTATATACCATTTTTTGAATGTATTGAATATTGTCATATACCATTTTTTGAATGTATTGAATATGGTGAATGTATTGAATATTGTCATAAACCATTTTTTGAATGTATTTAATATTGTTATAAACCATTTCTGAATGTATTGAATATTGCCATATATCATTTTGACGTATTGAATGTTTTGATTGTTATCATATACAATTTTTTTAATGTATTGAATATTGTCATATACCAGTTCTTGAATGTATTGAATATTATCATATACCATTTCTTGATTGCATTGAATATTGACATATACCATTTTTGAATACATTGAATATTATCAACCATTTCTTGAATGTATTAAATATTGCCATATACCATTTTTTTGAATGTATTGAATATTGTCATAAACCATTGCTGAATGTATTGGATATTGTCATATACCATTTTTTTAATGTATTGAATATTGTCAAATACCATTTTGAATGCATTTAATATTGTCATATACCATTGCATGAATGTATTGAATATTGTCATCTACCATTGAAAGGGAGTATAGAATATTGTCATATATCATTTTGATGTATTGAATGTTGTCATATACCATTTCTTGAATGTATTGAATATTGTCACATACAATTTTTGACTGTATTGAATATTAACATATACTATTGTGTGAATGTATTGAATATTATCTTAAACAATAGCTTAAATGTATTGAATATTGTCATATACAGTTCTTTGAATTATTGACCATTATCATATACCATTTTTGAATGTATTGATTATTGTCATATACAATACCTTGAATGCATTTAACATTGTCATATACCATTTTTGAATGTATTGAATATTGCCATATTTCATTGATTGTATGCATTGAATATTGTCATATGCAATTCCTGGAATATATTGAATATTGTCATATTCCAATTTTGAATCTTTTGAATGTTGTCATATACGATTTCTTGAATGTATTGAATATTGCCATATTCTATTGATTGAATGTATTGAATATTGTCATATGCAATTCCTTGAATATATTGAATATTGCCAAATTCCAATTTTGAATCTTTTGAATGTTTTCATATACCATTTCTTGAATGTATTGAATATTGTCGTATACCATTGCATGAATGTATTGAATATTGCCATATATCATTTTGATGTATTGAATGTTTTGATTGTTATCATATACAATTTCTTGAATGTATTGAATATTGTCATATACCAGTTCTTGAATGTATTGAATATTATCATATACCATTTCTTGAATGCATTGAATATTGACATATACCATTTTTGAATACATTGAATATTATCAACCATTTCTTGAATGTATTAAATATTGCCATATACCATTTTTTATTGTATTGAATATTGCAATTTATCATTTTTGAATGTATTGAATATTGTCATAAACCATTTCTGAATGTATTGGATATTGTCATATACCATTTTTTTGAATGTATTGAATATTGTCATAAACCATTTCTGAATGTATTGAATATTGTCATATACCATATTTTGAATGTATTTAATATTGTCATAAACCATTTCTGAATGTATTGAATATTGTTATATACCATTTTTTGAATGTATTAAATATTGTCATATACCATTTTTTGAATGTATTGAATATGGTGAATGTATTGAATATTGTCATAAACCATTTTTTGAATGTATTTAATATTGTTATAAACCATTTCTGAATGTATTGAATATTGTTATATACCATTTTTTGAATGTATTGAATATTGTCATATACCATTTTTTGAATGTATTGAATATGGTGAATGTATTGAATATTGTCATAAACCATTTTTTGAATGTATTGAATATTGTCATATACCATTTTTTGAATGTATTGAATATTGTCATATACCTTTTTTTGAATGTATTGAATATTGTCATATACCATTTTTTGAATGTATTGAATATTGCCATAAACCATTTTTTGAATGTATTGAATATTGTCATATACCATTTTTTTAATGTATTGAATATTGTCATAAACCATTTTTTGAATGTATTGAATATTGTCATAAACCATTTTTTGAATGTATTGAATATTGTCATATACCATTTTTTTGAATGTATTGAATATTGTCATAAACCATTTCTGAATGTATTGAATATTGTCATATACCATATTTTGAATGTATTTAATATTGTCATAAACCATTTCTGAATGTATTGAATATTGTTATATACCATTTTTTGAATGTATTGAATATTGTCATATACCATTTTTTGAATGTATTGAATATGGTGAATGTATTGAATATTGTCATAAACCATTTTTTGAATGTATTTAATATTGTCATAAACCATTTCTGAATGTATTGAATATTGTTATATACCATTTTTTGAATGTATTGAATATTGTCATATACCATTTTTTGAATGTATTGAATATGGTGAATGTATTGAATATTGTCATAAACCATTTTTTGAATGTATTGAATATTGTCATATACCATTTTTTTAATGTATTGAATATTGTCATATACCTTTTTTTGAATGTATTGAATATTGTCATATACCATTTTTTGAATGTATTGAATATTGTCATAAACCATTTTTTGAATGTATTGAATATTGTCATATACCATTTTTTTGAATGTATTGAATATTGTCATAAACCATTTTTTGAATGTATTGAATATTGTCATATACCATTTTTTTGAATGTATTGAATATTGTCATATACCATTTTTTTAATGTATTGAATATTGTCATATACCATTTTTTTAATGTATTGAATATTGTCATATACGATTTTTTGAATGTATTGAATATTGTCATAAACCATTTTTTGAATGTATTGAATATTGTCATATACCTTTTTTTGAATGTATTGAATATTGTCATATACCATTTTTTGAATGTATTGAATATTGTCATAAACCATTTTTTGAATGTATTGAATATTGTCATATACCATTTTTTTTAATGTATTGAATATTGTCATAAACCATTTTTTGAATGTATTGAATATTGTCATATACCATTTTTTTGCATGTATTGAATATTGTCATGTACCATTTTTTGAATGTATTGAATATTGTCATATACCATTTTTTTGCATGTATTGAATATTGTCATGTACCATTTTTTGAATGTATTGAATATTGCCATATACCATTTTTTAAATGTATTGAATGCTGAAATTTAAAAAAAGGTATATGACACTTTTATAATCGTTGACTTGAGTCAGAGTTAATAATGTACATTTAAAACACTGTATCCGGCTCTACGACTCTCAAATAGAAAGAAGAACAACAGATGGGGCATGCACGGGAATTTTTCATTATAGTAAAATTTTAATATTTTTATATCCCTATCTATCGTTTCATTTATCAGTATATATTACAAAACTCAGACAGAATATGTTGTTTTTCTGTGCAACATGTTGCTAATACAAAACTTTTTTCCATCAACTGTTGTGTCAGTATTCTTGAATTAACTTTAACTCTAATAGTAAAATTCATGTTTTAATCATAAGCTCGTTTTCATATGTATTGGCCCTGAAGGTTGAGTCGAGGAAGTGTAAAACAATGTATGCAAAACGATTAATTGATTGAATGGGGTTTTACGTGCCAGTCAAGAATATGTTACTCATATCGAGACGTCACCAGCTCAGACAGCAATAGGTGAAGTGGCAGAAATGTTTACCTTTATAGCGCGCTTAGAACAATGTGAAGGGGTGTCTTTAACATGCCACGCCAGCCGTGTCACGGGGCATCGGTTTTTAAAATCTCTTCAAAATGACTTTATGACTTTCATTTCTAAATGAGTGCTTGGCGAAAGACATTCAATACCTGTCTTCAAGTCTTGGTCAGACCTGGCCTGTATTCGAGCCCACGATTTCCCACAGACGAAAAGAGATATGCAAAATGAGCTCCATTTCTTAATTGGTAAATACGTACACTAACTATCCGGAGAACTCCGTTTTGTTTAAATTAATTTTGCAAGCCCCCTCCCCCCTCTCCATATGTACATGTAGTTAATAAGACTGCCAATAAAAAATCGATGATTTAATATTTCGATTTTTATAATAGATGAGGTACCCCATCATTCCCAAAATCTTTAATGCAAAAATCATTCAAACTTACGGAACATCAAAACTGACGGTGAACACTGTTCACTGTTCTCATTGTCACATTTCCTTGCAAAACTCTTGCAAATTCATTTGATATTTTATTTCGGAAAGAAATGTGGCAAAAAAATAAGTGACATTTGTGTTTTCTACTTTCTCAAACAGTAATAATAGATTTCGACCATCATGTCCAAAGATCTTCTCCACCTAAATTAGTCAAATCCGACCTACTAGTTTTAAAATGGCAGAACGGACGAGCGAACGCACAGACGAGTACATGTATACGCACGCCTATCATAAGGCATGCCATAAGCTCAGTTGACTTAATAAGTTGATCTAAAAACAAGTACATGAACCTAATAGGGAATTTATTGTGGAAATTGATAAATAGATATGTTGTTTAATCTGAAACAGTGTGTCAATAAACACATGTTTGAGTGGTTGCTACGAAAAATTTCCGAGTTTAAATTCTGAGCCACTGAATCATATACAAGTACTTCACATTTCAGGAAATTACGTAATTCTTGCTTCAGCATTTAATAAAATTTAATTTCATGACATCCATCAGCCTAACCTTTTCTCTGGATATCATAAACAGTTATCTAACTCTAGTTTGCCTCCCCACCCGACATAGGCTGCTACAGGCTAGTTTTATAAGACGAATTTATTAGTTGTATGGCGCATTTACACAACAGTTATTATACTCCTCCCCCTCCCCCTCCCCCCCCCCGCAAACTAGTTTGAGGGGGGGGGCATACAGGAATCACCATGTCTGTCTGTTCGTGTAAAATTCTGTCCTGGCTATATCTCATCAATGCTTTGGAGGACTGTCGTAAAACTAATAATCTTCATTGTCCAAAGGTGTGTCATGACCTTGAATGAAGATTTTATCAGAAAGGTCAAGTTTGCGGAAAAAACATTAAATGTTGGGGCGTGGGGTATTTGGCTCTCAAGAGACGGTTCTAGTTATAGTTGGGATTTACATCCAAGATATTTGCGATTTTTGATATTTCAAATTTCAAAACGCTTTATACTTTTTATCTGTTAATGCTATATTTAAATTATCTGCTGTAATCATACCTAATCAATTTAAGGCTGACAATATCTAGAATATTTCTAGATTATTTGTAAGGATTCCAGAGGCGTAGATAGAAACCAATTTTATCCGAGGCCAAAAAAAACCAAAAAAAAAAAAAAAAGCAAACAAACAAAGAAACAAAACAGAAGTGCCAAAGGCGCATCCATTCTATGGGGGCGAAAGAGCACGAAAAGTTTGGAAAAAAATCCTTTAAATAGTGCATTCTGACAACACCTGAACCTGACTTTTGCTGTTAAATATGATACTGGTAAATATAAAAGAAAACTTATGAATTTAAATATATAAACATAATGTTCATATATTGTCAAAAAGCCAAAGAAAAACTTTGCCGAAACCGAACTTTGCATATACAGTTGAACAACTTAGTAACTCTAAATACTCACGTGACTGTCTCTATTACTAAGGAAAAAACGTAATTTTATATTTGTTCACTATATCTTAATTTTTATCCTTTTTAATTTTTTCTTTGTGTTTCTGATATATTTTTACCGAGACACTTGCCTCGGTTGTCTCATAGTAAGCTACGCCCCTGGATTCATAGTTTAGGTCCAAGAGTCAATATTTGAACTAAGAAGTGTACATTTCATATTGAGGGTACAAGGTTGTGATACTAAAACCCTTTAATTAACTCTTATATCTCAAGTTCTGACCCCAGTTTCACAATCACCTTAACTGAGAATTTCCATAACTTAAAAAACATTTTTAATAAATATTTTGTGACAAAACATAATACAAATGTTATAAACTTGAATTATTTTAGAATTGGCTTTGTGAATTTCTAAATACAGTCAAACCAGTCTATAAAGGCCACCCAAGGGAACCAGTAAAAGTGGCCTTTATGGGCAGGTGACTTTTATATACAGGTTCAAATAATACGAATAAAGAACAATACAATTCCACTGGCAGGTGGTCCTTATATAGAGGTGGCATTTAAGGCAGGTTGAACTGTATTTTTTTAAATTCCCAAATATATTTAAATTACAAATTTGCAAGATTTAACTTTAGGAAACCCTTAGCTATGAATGATTGTGAAAATTGGGTCCGACACCCAACTAACCACAATTGTATATGCATCTTGGTTAGTGAATTTTGTGTCTTTCGTAGAAAATTTTGTTTTTGAAATTTGTTCCGTAACAATTTGGTAAAGCTAACGTACCTTCGAACAACTGGATATAGATGATCTTGTTTTGTTTTTCACTTAATTATAATTGACGTCGTCCAGTTGGGATGGGGGTCCAAGGTCTAGTTTGTGTTCATACACACAGGTAGACGACCTTGTTATTGTTATTGACGTCGTCCGGTTGGGATGGGGGTCCTAGGTTTAGTTGGTGTTCATACACACAGGGAGACGACCTTTACTTATTTCCTTGCAATAATATAAAAAATTATTAGTCCTTACTTTAAAAAAGATACAGTCCAACAACCTCTATATAAGGGCTACCTGCTTATAAAGGCCAGTAGAATTTTACCCCAATTGTTTTTTATTCATAGAATTTGAACCTGTATATAAAAGCCACCTGCCCATAAAGGCCACTTTTACTAGTTTCCTTGGGTGGCCTTTATAGACAGACTTGACTGTATATGGAAACAATGAAGTTTGTCGACAATTTAGAAAAATCAAACTCACAAAAGCGCATAAAAGGACACAAATGTTAGCCGTACGAGTCCACCAAACGTTTGAAACAAACCTTGATCAGTGAACGATATTCATGGAAGGTTATAGGCCCATTTAAACACTAAAACAAAACGTGATCAAAGGACATCAATGTTAAGGTATGAGCCCACCAAAACGTTAAATCATAAAATCAAAACTTTAGGCATAGAACATTTACCTGAACCAAACTTTACCAAAAATTGAAAGGACACCCGAGTTAATCAAGTTACTTCAACCTTTAGTTCACAACGAAACTTAAAAGAAAGATTGAACATAAGGCACCAGAGTCCATTTAACAACTGAACTTTAAACCATTAGAATCCCTCACTTTATCACAAATGAACTCACCATGCAAAACCTGGGTATAGGACACTAATGTTCATTATAAAAATAAAACTTAATCATATGATGTATGGGCAATGTATTATTCCATCAAATAACACCAAAGACCAAAGCTTGAACATAGAACACCCGATTTCATGAAAACACTTAACCAAAACCTGGCAAAAGGACACGTGTCTATCACGAAAATTAATCAAAGCTTGAACTAAGGACAATAATTGACCAAATAAAACTTAGCTTTGAACAACCGAATCTATCAAAACATTTAACCAAAACCTGACCAAATACGTTCATAAAGAAACATGATCAGAACTTGAGCAGACGATCCAAGTTTATCACGTAAACTGATTTAAAACTCGAGGTCAAGACACTGTTGTTAGAGTCCGAGTCTATCAAACAAATTGACTAAACCATGACGCACCCGAGTTCATAAAACCACCTTAACCAACAACTTGAACATTTGACTCCCGAGTCCATCTTGAAACTTAATTAAAAAGTGAGTTTAGTACAGCAATGTAAGGGTGGTAGTCCATCAAAACGTTTTACCAAATTTTGAGCACGAGAGGCCCGAGTATAGTACTGAGTTTACACAAAGCACGGTTTCGGGACGCCTTCAACTACATTATCAAAACACTTAACCAAAACCTGACAAAAGGACACATGTCTATCACGAAAATTAATCAAAACTTGAACTAAGGATAATAATTGACCAAATAAAACTTAGTTTTGAACAACCGAATCTATCAAAACATTTAACCAAAACATGACCAAAGGACAAATACGTTCATAAAGAAACATGATCAGAACTTGAGCAGACGACCCAAGTTTATCACGTAAACTGATTTAAAACTCGAGGTCAAGACACTGTTGTTAAAAACAAATTGACTAAACCATGAAGCACCCGAGTTCATAAAAACACCTTAACCAACAACTTGAACATTTGACGCCCGGGTCCATTTTGAAACTTTAATTAAAAAGTGAGTTTAGTACAGCAATGTAAAGGTGGTAGTCCATCAAAACTACTTTACCAAATTCTAAGCATGGAAGGCCTGAGTATAGAACTGAGTTTACACGAAGCACGGTTTTGGGACTCCTTCAACTACATGTGCATGTATTTAAAAACTCCTTTGGTGAGTTTATAATATTTAGACTTTAGATTTTGTTAGATGTAGCGTCTTTAGGACAAGTAGTGATAAATCTGTACAATTCTAGATTTTGGGAAAGTTTAGATGACCCATTTTATTTATTAAACATGCAAGAGATGTTAAAACCGCCCTTCGTGTGAGCAATACGGTTCTTGAGCCTCTTGTTTGGACTTATACAATGGTATCGTATTCTGAAGTTTTTTACTTATACACTGGTATCGTAGTTCTAAGCTCAAATTGTGGTCAAGTTTTAACAAGTTTCGGTGCCCTAGACTAGCTCTAGAAAAAAGACACATTTATAAATCCAGCAAATCTTACCTTATGTATTATAAAATCCTCATTGTAACGACTGCTGTTTAGATGTTCTCCGTTCTACCGTTCGTTTAACCATTGCCTGATGCGATTTAATCTTTGTTAGTTTAATCATTAATATTGAATTAAACTTAATTGAAATCTTCCAGTATGTCCAAGTCCAGGTCATTGTAAACAAAGTCCAATTGCCAAAAATGATCTGTATTGTTCAACTGGCATCATTACTAATAATTAAAATCCGAACAGTCTTGTCATAAACAATCAAAAACAAACATACCAATCCATGTTCAAACTAAAATCACCAGCAAAGTAAAAACTTTGAAGCTGGCAAATAAGATTAAAAACGTGGACTTGAAGCCGAGTGCTAAGGAAGGGTAAGCACCTCCTGTTTAGCTAGCTGCGCCCATCTTGGGACGTTAAACAGGGTATTTTAGGATACAGAGACATCATACATATCAACAATAGTGTGTTGACATAAATAATTTGGATGTGCACCAACCAATTTTTTTCTCACAACAAATATACCCGGTAATTAAATTTTAAACCTGACGTTTATTTGACCTATGGCCATGTAGAAACGTGTCCTAGGTTATATCAAGAAGACCATTCTCATTCTAGATATGTATGAAAATGGGATAAAAGTGTGGCCTCTTGAGTGTTTGATCAGGGTTTTTTTTTTTTTTTTATAAAATTTGACCTAGTAACCTACATTTTGATCCAAAATACCTCTTGAAAATGACCGAGCTTCAGTCAAGAGAATCTTCCCGTGCAAGTGAAAAAGCTACACGGCTCTTTAGAGTGCTCACAAGATTTTTCCATTTGATAAAGTGACATCATTTCCTGTCCAATATAACTCACATATGAAGTGTTCACAATTATATAATGATGTATAACAAAGGATGAAGACTATCTCAACACGGCCATAATGGGCGCATGTAAACTAGCCATTTTTTGTGAAACTTGGACATTCCACTAATGTTAGGATATGGCACAAGCTCTCCTGTTCTTTGCACATTGCAGTAGCTCAGTTGGTAGAGTGCTCGCTCTTTCCAATGGGAGGTTGTGGGTTCGAAACCCCACCGGGTCTGATCCAACACTTGAAAGTGGGTAGTGACTGTCCTTTTGCAAAGCACTGGGCATTACGAAAGTCAGTTCTTTCGGATAGAAACTTATATAAATAAGGCCACGTGTCATGGTAGGCATGCTGCTGTATAATGTCATCAGAGCAATGCACAGGCAAAATACCTGCTCTTTTGCCTATAGCTAGCATGAAATATTCTTGACTGGGACATAAAACCCGAATACTCACTCACACCCCTTATTTGGACAGTACTCAAGATGGCATAATATGTATATTAACCTCAGGTACCACCTCTGGTGGCTTTAAGTGTAATAACCAACTAAAAGTAGTTCTTTGGAAAGGCGAGTTAGATAAAAAAAAAGAATCCAAGACAATTTCAGGTAAAAACAACAACTAACTTTATTACTGTAATTCATTTTTGTTTTTAGATGTTGAAAACTGTTAAACTGCATTTTTATAATGCAATAATAACAGTTTTTATAAAGGAGATCGTTGGTTCTTGACTGTTTATACAAAGAATACATCAATGTAATACCACAGTTATAATAATAATAATGATAATAATAATAATAATAATGATAAAAACCATAACATAAGCAATTAAAACAGGAATTATTCACAGCTTAACAATAAGTAATGCCATCAAAATCATGAATATTTAAAATTATCTAATTAGGACGTTTGAAATTAAAATTTAAGTCATGGTATGCATAAATTAAAATTGATTGGCATTCTAAACTATCTATCTATTGTTTTCTATATTTAAATTTGAATTTTTCATCTAAATAACCTTGTTCAAAAATAAGATTTACTGGCAAAATCATTTGAAGGTGAAAAAGTATACTGAAACATGTTGCTCTAGTTTAGAAAAGTTTAGAACTTAATTTCAAAGGCTGTGTTAAAAAATTTAAACTATTTTAATATTATGTTCTATTAATAGGAAATGACAGTTGAAATAGGCACTGATTGGCAGGCTACAATATATGTATATTAATCACAAGATAATATCTCTTGATAATGTATAACTTTTAAAAATTCATGATTCTGACACAAGATTTTTTTAAAATCCGTTTTAAGATTTTTTTTTGGATAAAATATTGGTCAACAGGTTCACACACCAATGTGATCAGTCTCAAGCCATATATACCACTGCTTCTTCAAAAATTGTTCATTTACAAGGATTTATGTTTCACCACAAACACCAGTTAAAACAAGTTTACCATCATCCATATAGGTGTGGATTTTACTGGTAGCTGGTGTTTATTTTGCATTTAATTTTTCATTCTATGTTATAAAATATCAAATTAAAAACTTTTTTTCCAAAAATGAAAACTATGAAAAAAATTAATTTTATTAAGAACCGTAACAGATTATTTTCTTTCAACAAAAACTCTGGCAAAACAAGGAATGCTAAACTACAACCCCTACGGCCTACGGATCAACCCCTCCTCCCCAAACCCAGATGGATCAACCCCTCCTCCCCAAAAACTAAAACATAAACCTTAATGACCATATTAATATCATAATATATCATCGGAAATTCATATCTTACATGAAACCTGATGCTGATTAAGACTATTAGGGAAAAAATGAAGTATGACGTTTGTTCCTTTGTCATTACAAGATAAAAATAAAATTTTGTACTAGGAAAACATTAAAATATCATAAAACAATTCTTAAAGCTGCCATGGCTTTAGACTGATCAGATTATTGTGTGACCTAAAAAAGGTTAAAAAAAACTATATATATGGCTGCAACCCTTAAAGGTTAAAGGACAAAGGACAACAAAGCTTCATCATCTTTAGTTTACATCACAGTTTAAAACTTCAATAAAAATTTTATATACAACATGTAAGTCTAACATAGATATGGACACCAATTGGTAGTCGTACCGTTAATATGATGAACTGTTTGTACCAAATCACTTTTCATTAATAAGGCACTCATTTGTAACAATCAAATCTTTACATAATGATATGTATTAAACATTAACTTTTACAAAAAATTACATATGGATTTCAATAGATTTAATTTTTATTATATATGTTTATATATGTAAGGCAAAGACAATTTTGACGAGGTCGCCACCAGCATCCCATGTGATAAACCATAATGTTTATGCAGAACAATTACTTCCATATGGAAACTTACAAGTTGATGTTTTCCTGGTACAAACAATATTTTGTCAAGAAACTGCAACATCAATATCTGCATAAACATTAAAAGGTATCTATCACATGGTAAAGCTGGTGAACCCCCCTGAATGAATGTTGATGAATATTATAACTTTGGGAGTTTTTTCTTTGCTGCAAGTATTTTTGCTACTTTGGGTGCAATTCATTAATTCATTTATTAATAGCATTCTAATATCAACTGTAAACTGGTTGCATTTGAAACAAAACATAATACATTGAAATTATGACCCTCATGATACAATGGTATGATCCAAAGCTACTCTTTTTTGGACCATACCAATGATATGTAGAGTTGAGCAGGTGAAGTATAAAATCATCATTTAGAGTTAAATTTGTCCAAAAAAAATTTTATCTGAAAAACTTTGGTTTTTCGTTTTTTTTTTTATCGAAAAAAAAAATCCAATTTTTAACAATTTCTGAGAAAAGTTTTGGTCTTTTTGGGATTTTATTAACACTTTAAACACAATTTAATTAAATTATTTGAAGTTTCGCTTGTTTTTATCATGTTTACTTCCGTTATGGGGAAAAATGTATACTGCTGATTTTATTAATTTTTTTGTTTGTAGATATTTGATATCTCTATTATATATGTAATATACAATGATAGACAGATTATAATCCTCCAGTGAAGTAGTAAAAAAATTAAAGTAATTTTATTTCACTAGGGGATTGTAGGAAAATTTATAAAAATAATTCATCAATTAAGTCAAACCTATTTCTTCTCCTTCAATAAAAGTCAACTTTGAGGTAAAAGTTCAAACAAAACACAATGTTTTACAAGTCACCACATATATGTTACAGATAAGAAAGAGAAATTGAAATATATATATATATATAATATATACATGTACATTTTGAACCATTTTAAAAAAATAATGCCCTGGGAAGATCATGCATTTCATTGGTTGTATTTAACCAATCAAATGTTATAAAATTCATTGGTCGATATTGACCAATCAAATGCCAATTGTCCAAAATTCAAATCTATAAACAAAACTACTACAACAATTTTTTCACCTAATGCTCCCATTAAACATGAAGATTTTCTAGACTATCTTTTACATTAAAGCACTTTTGAAAAATTTATCATGGAAACATTGGCACATATATTCTCTCAGACTGGCTGAAGAAAAAATAGAAGATGAATATGCAAGAGACCTAGTAACTAGCTATTTTCAGTATCTTCACATTTGTATCGTACATGGTAAACCAAAGAAGTATTGGCCATAGGATGTAAATGAAAACTTTGAGACACTAGGAAAGTGCTATACATATTGCTGGTTTAATAGTAGCTTTTAAATTGCAATTTTTGATAACAAATAATATGAGTTGTCTAAACAAAACCATTTATGGGGGTGTTGTTGATAAATTTCCTCAAGATAATAGAAACAAATGACAGCATATTGATCATCAAAACTGAGAGAAAATCCAAAACTGTCTACTAAATTTCCTCAACCTGAAAAACAAGTTATTAGAGGTCAAAGGTCAGATCTCTTGAAATAAATATACAACTACAATTTATATATACTTAACACAAACATAAGGACACACACATATAACAATTTTACCAATGTCAATAAAACTCATAGTAATGAGGAAAAACCTAATTACTTTTTAATTTCATGTTTTCTTTACAGTTGAATTTTCTTAATTCTATCCACATTTATGCACCTGCTTCTTTAAAACAGGTGAAAAATGTGGCTTTTTAGAGATGAAGACAGTGACTATACATTCCAATGTATTGCTTATGAAATTATTGATTGATTCGAGAGATTTAAGATGTCTTGTAGACAGGCATGGCATTCAAGAACTGGCAATATAACTTATATATGTGTGTGTGCGTGTCAGTAAAAGGATTTTGAAAATCAGGGGGAGGGGATTTTTATATTACAAACATTAAAAACGATGGAATTGAATTAAAACAGGTTAGAATTAAAACTTGTTTGTTTTAAATTAAAATCAATACTTTTTAAAACAACACTGATGACGATTAACATTCAATTAAATGTGTGTGCCCTTAAAAGCAGTTGTTACATTACTCAAATTGACATATATTCAACATTTTATGTATATTGATACACAAAAACACAGATGTCAAAGCAACTTATGCAGCTAAAATCAATTCTTTATATAAAATTTCCCATGTACATATCTATAAATTCATTCAATTTGTTTTGTGGTCAATAGCACTATATATCAAAAGGGCATCAATTTCAACCCACCCACCCACACCCCTTCACTTCCCCTCTGGCTCATCTTATGATGCAGTGGCCAATCTGTATTCGTATGTTACCCTGATATTTTTAACTTAATCATTACAACTACTCACTTACATTCTAACAAGTAATGATGTTTACAATTTGAAAGGAGAGCTGGAATCTAGAAATAATGGAATGGATTTGTTGCGAGACTGTAACAGCGAGCTCAACAAAAATACAAATTTTTCTTTTCTCGAACAAGGAAAAAAATCTTTTCTTTTTTCAAACAAGGAAAAAAAAATCTAACAAATGGATAACTTTTTAACAACAATAACAAACATCTCATTGTAAGTATGCGGTCAATAAGTATTTTTTTTTCATCCAAAATTTATTTCCAATTTTAAATGACACCATCACCATCCATGTCAGACATAGATGATGTTCCATTGTCTTCAATCTGTCCATCTCATGGTCACTTGAAAAGCTGGGCAAAATATGGGTGGAAATGGCAAAAGTAATTTTCACACTTAAGACATTTACTCGTTAAATGATGGATGATGGATGATATTAGTGGTGATAAATAAAAAAGGAAAATCGTTCCCATCAACTTCCTACGAAGAGAAAAAAACAACAACGAATCCATAACAAATACTAACGATGTTTTCTTAAAAAAATAATCAATAATTCTCAAAATAACACAAAAAACAAGGATTGGTACCAGGATGTGTAAAATAGATTTAACAACTTGTATCTTAAGGAATGTATTGTAAGGAAAAATTATGGAAAACGTAGAAAACCGGGAGCCATACGTGTAACGTACAGAAACCTAAGGTCGTCACCCGGATGGCTTTTTGGTTGTTTTTAAAACTCTACAAGAGGCATATATAAAGTAGAGTGTTTCAGGACTCTCTTACAACTATTTATTTATACCAATCGGGTTACACTCAAGTCTATGCCTACAGGAATAACATAATGAAAAATGAAAAATCAAAAGAGGGGTCTAGCTAACGACATTAGGTCTACCATGTCTGAAAGTCGTCACATGTGTAATCTTAACATCGTCAGTGCTGTCCTAAAGTCGTCACTTTAAATGCTTTTTAAAAAACAAACAATAAATCAATAAACTTGGAGGTCAAGTTCATTATTTCAATATCTTAACATCAAACAAAACAAAATAATCGTAATTCAATGCAAAACTGAGTCGAACATTTGAACAATTAAGCAGTAAAGTTAATTATAAAAATAACGTATTCTTAATGGTTACAAACTTCATTGGTTATAAATTCATCGTTATTACTCTTATACAATATTCATTTTTTGAAACTTCATGGATTTCATTGACATCTTCATCTTCGCATTTAAATGCAATTGCACAATGTTGCTGTGGTCCAGTACGCCTATTCCTGACCACTGCATCTTCTAAAGGTTTAAGGTAATACTTCGAACGAGTTTTGTTAAGTTTAATTATTTTGGTTACAGCTGCTGCACAATTTCTTTTTAAATTGCCAACTTTTCTACCGTTATCATAAACTGCTACAGCGTTAGACATGTTAGAATCAAAAGGATTGTGTGGTTCAATTTCCAATGTATATGGACAACCAACAGATAACTCTCGCCGCCCGTAGTGGTGCATACCAACAACTTGCACCTGTCGAATAACTATTTTTTTCATGTCACCGTTTATCTGAAATAAAAAAAACCGCAAATATTTGTTTCACTTAAAGTAAATAGTAACGAGTAAATAGTCACAGCTACCCAACATTTTGTATAATGGTATTTTCATTTATTGCATGAACAGTATCGGTGGATTGAACTTCTGGTGCCACATTTGAACTTGTTTGTTTTGATTTAAGTTTTTTACGTTCTTGTTTCAGCATTTCTCTTTGTTGTGCTAGTTGTTCTCTTGCTTCTTTCCTTCTTTTTATTTCTTCTTGTTTCTTTATCGTCTCTTCTTGTTTTTGTTTTCTTTTTTCCTCGCGTTGGATTTTTCTATCCGCTTTGGCCTTTTCTGTTTCCTTTTGTTTCCTTTCCTTTTCCTTTATTTCTTGTTCAACTTCTGTACTCGTTAAGACTCTTGCTTTACCTGTTTTCTTACTTGTTGTCCTTGTTTTAGTGGTATCCGGCGTTACAAGAATGTTAATAAGATCATTTGGAATAAGTCCAGCGCGTACCAGTGGGTGCTCCTTTACTTTCTGGTCCATTTCAGATGAAGTTTCCTCGACACTAACTGCTTGAGTAATCTGCTGTGCTAAAACCTCTGTATTGTTAGTTAAACTATCAGTATTTACAGAGTTACCGGTACCTACTTGTTTCTTTAGTGTCTTCCATGTTTGATATACAGAGTCATTTGTCATATCTACATCACAATTGAAACACTGTTCATACCTCCGTTTTTTCTTTGGCGTTAACCCACATTCAACTGCAGCCAATGCTAAAGCTGGTGAACATGAGCTCATTTCACAGGAATTCTCATTTGCTAAAGGTTCTTGTTCATCAAAATATGACTGAGGGTCCTGTAAAAATAAAATGCCATCACTATCGACGCTTAAGTTAAGACAGAAACTGTTGTCCATGGGTTCTTCTGTAGGGTACAGTACATTATCGGAAGTAGCTTCTAATATGTTCTTCCCAACTTCTGTAGATGACGATATATCCATATCAGCAGCTTGTTCGGTAGATGTGGTACCCCCATCTGGTAAATGAACAGAGAGATCAATCGAATCTGGGTCAATTTCAGTGTTTGAACGCAGTAATAAAGTTTTGTCAATTGCATTTGGGTTAAATGGGTAGATCCCGCACTTTCGAAAGCCCTCGGTTATTGATGATATTGAAAAGCTTTTTTCAAAAATCAACTTGAACACAGAGCTTACGTTTCTCTTTGACACCCAAAGATCTGATTTGACCATTTTCGCATGATTCATAAGTTTGGCAGTTTCCACTTTCATTTTCCTATATACTGCTACATCTAATGGTTGGGTAATGTGAGTGGTATGGGGTGGTAAACATAGCAGAATCACGTCGTTTTGTATAGCTTTCTCTATCAATTTTGCACTGATATGTGATGATGCACCGTCCTGCAATAGAAGGATAGGCCGTTGTTTCACCGCGTGTTCCAAAAATGTTTTTTCAAACCACTGTAAGTAGAGGGTTTGGTCCATGAACCCACTATCTGAACACGCATAACTAGCATTAGTTGGTCCTTGTCTGTGGTACGCACCACTTGGCAAGCTTTTGCTGAAAATTAGCATTGGAGGGACCGTATTCCCTGCGGCATTTGCACAACAATGAACAGATATATGTTCAGTTGTAGCAACATTAATGGAATGTGTATGCTTATTCCTTGTAGGAACTACTACTCTTTGTCCAGCTGATTTGTTAAGGTATAAGGCCGCCTCGTCACAATTGTATATACAGTGAGGTTTTCCCAATAAATCATTGGTTTCAAGTGTAGATCTAAGCAGGTGGAAATACTCTCGCACTACGTGAATGTTACCCATCGTGGCTCGTCCTCGGTCCAAAGCATCAATTCGACGAAGGCTTAAAGTTGAGTGCCTCGATTTAAACCCTCTCCACCACTTTTTTGATGGTCCGTTTTGAGTGAACACGTGACCTTTACCTCTCTCCTTTGCAATGCACCATGCAAACCCACAAATCTGCTGTATTGTCAAAGGAAAACCACGGTTTGCCATATATGTTATGTAGTGCTCCAGCGCAGACTCTTCGCCGTCGTTTAATGCTGGTTTTACCCCCATCTGTGCATTTAATTTTATTTTCCCATTAACTCTGTCAGAAAGTGTCATTCTAGGGACACTGAATCTTTCAGATGCCTTTGTGATTGACATTTGGCCACTTATTACTGCTTTGTATGCATCTGTCATGTCTTGGTCGCTCCACTTTCGAAGTTTTTTTGGCCTGTTTGGCATTACTGAAATGCAATTGAGGAAAGGCTTGTTTTATTCGTGTATATGTTCTAATAATTTACTTTTATTTATTAATTATCTATTTATATGTTTATTTACTTTATCAAAAACAGTTCCAGATAGCATTGCATTTTATAATTATGCAAACCATCTACATGTCTAAAGGTCGTCACCCGTGTTCAAAAGTCGTCATATCAGTTTATTCCTTTATATGTGCCTATGCATTGAAAATAATATCAAAAGGGGGATAAATCTTACAACTAGGGTATATTTAAATTGTGTATACACTACAACATGGATGATCATATGTGAAGGAATTGATACCGAAGGCTCTCGCCAGAAGTTGGTCAGATTCAACAAATCTCTCGTCAGTGTCACAATTTGGTGCAAAATTAATGACCCATAAACTTGTATGAATTCCTTCATTATATTGTAAGTAAATGTAATAAAGATGTTTTAGGAATAAATAGAAGTATTTACCTAGTCAGGATTAACCGCCACTTTAACTTTCTAACCACGTGAAGAAAAAGGAAACGGAAAAGAAAAATCGTGACGACTTAAGGAACATGACGATCCTAGGTTCCTGTACGTTAATAACATATCATTGTTCAACTCTTAAGTTGTTGTCATACTGGTTTATTAGATGTTAAAAAGGTCATGCATAATGTACACAACAGCTTGTTTACAGGATTACAAGAAAATCTCATGAAAGAATATAGTTGTGATTTGATGCTTTTATTTGGCTACTATTTCTTCAATGAAAAAGTGGCTTTGTAACAGAGAATGTGCTGGGCTTTATACAAGAAGGGCTGTTATAGTTGTTTTGTTTCTGTAGGTATTATAAAAGATTGTAGTTATCTTTTTGACCATATAGGGCAATAAAAATTCTAAAATATTCCCAAATTGTTAATGTTTATTCAGTTTTAGATGCTTAATACAGGGTCAAGAATTTGTAATTTGGAACAAACCCATCCGAGAAAAAACATGCTTTGAAACAAACATGTTGACATATATAACTACACACGAGATGGCATATGGGTAAAAGAATTGAACATCATAACAGCTAGCTGTGCACATTACAATGACCAACTCCAACATCTTAAATCTTAGGACATATATATATTTTTTTATTCTTAAAAATATATATATATATTCTCTCAAGATATAAACTTGTTTCGAGTTTGAAAATACTCAAATGGAAGTGGTCAACCATTTTGTCAAAATACTAACCATATCGATTTTTCATAACAAAAATTAAATGCAGAAAATCACATTTTCCATCTTTGACATAAAAAAAAGCCATAATTATTAATTTTTTTTCTATTTCTGTTGTCATTCTATCTGTCTTCTAGGCTAGTACATATCCATTAAAAAATATATAACTATTCATATATATATATGTGTATCATTAAAACAATAAAGCACTCTCGATGTCAAGAATAAACACAAGACTTACAGCACAGCACAATAGTTCACATAGTTTACAATCATTAATATATCAATGTTTTTGTAGTGTGCGCCATTGTCTTTTATCAAATCCAGCTGCAAAAATTGTTTCCATAACAACTAAAATAACAATCTCTTATAAAACAGTTTTGAGCAACAATTATGTTTTAACTTGAGTAATAAAAGTCGTCTTATCTCTCACAATGGCTGAAAATAACCATCACATTTCATGTCTAAAATAAAATCTAATCTGCTGCAGTGTTCTTCAGCCAGATCTATTTCACGAAGTAAAGGCATGATTATGAATAAAATGTGTCATTCCCTGATTGTAGTGTGACATGTTTAAAATGACAGTACATCTTAAATGTTTTTTTCTACATGCACTTAAAATGGCATTTTTATAAATGTCCATCTATACATATATGTTTGACCTAGTTTTTTTCCACAGAAAACTGATCATTTCTTGTTTCATAAAACTGAAGCTTAAATGTTCAAGATCATGCATTCCTGTTTTAAGGTGAAAACCTTTAAAAGCATTCTTTTTCTTTCTTAAAGGTCAAAGTTCAAGGGTACATAACTTTATAAGTTCAATCTGACCCTTGAACTTTTAAACCAACAAAATTGTTGGGCATTTGGCTGGGTTGAACATATAGCTTTGGCTCCCATTTTGAGCAATGTCTATGTGGTCCTTTGGGTAAAAACGATAATGATATTTTCCAAAACTCTTTTTTATTTGGAAACTGGCAATCACAGAAATAAATAAACACACGTTTATGTAAGTTCACACAGTCAATGAACACAAACTAACATACACATATATCCCTGAATGTCACAAGAGGAACACTCTTAATCCTGTTCTGATATCCCCCTGTATACAGCATGGGAAGCTCACTGGGATGACTGACAATGATGAGTATGTACACCATGACAATGGACTACATGATCAATATCAGGATTATCTCCCCTTGATACTACCCACGCTGGTTCATAAATTGGAACAATCAATATCTATTATTCCTTTAGGCACTTCAGCAAACTGATAAACAAGTCTCTGTCCATCTACTTTATTTAAAATTCCTCTAGCGTAATAGTACCTAAAGAAGAAAAATAAAGCAATCATTAGTTGGACATCTTTAATTACGACACAACATGCAATGATCATCATATGAACCAAACCATGTATAAATGTTCGATTTAGTATTTTTCAGAGGTAGTCATTTTCATTTTTTTTTTTGGGGGGGTGGGGGGTGTCTAACACCAAAACATCAATTTCATGTTTTGTCAAACATAGCCAACTAATACCTAAACAATGTGGTCATTTTGCAAATTGGGGATCAATGATGGCCCCATGACCCTTTATAGAATGAATTCTGTTTCCAATGTTTCATTTCACCCTCAATGATACCAATGCTGTTTTATGATTTGGTAAATTAATTATGCAGTCATCATTTTACTTTGTATTGCGACATACTGTTCATTCATAAAAAATATTCTTATCAGTGGGCATTTACTCAGTAAAATGAACAGCCAACCAATGTATCACAAATGACCTAAATAGAAATTTAAGATTTGTAACTCAAAAGAAAATGCTGGATAGTATTCTCTAAAGTCCTTATGTATTGTAGACTAAATTGTGTAAGCAAGCATAAAACAGAGAGAGGGAGGGAGAGAGAGAGTTAATAAAACAAAAAACAGAGAAAGGGCGAGAGAGAGAGAGAGAGAGAGAGAGAGAGAGAGGGGGGGGGGCATAAAACAAAAACAGAGGGGGAAAGAGTGAGAGAGATCTCTGTAGAAACCTACCTTAATGCCCTTCCCATCGTTTCGTAATTCATATCTGGTTTGTTTTTATGTAAACCCCAGAGTTTTGATACAGCTTTTGAGTCGACTAATTTGAAGATTCCTTTCTCCCGATTTGTCCATTTTATAAATCTAGGACACGTCTCTCTATTCTGTAACAGCTGTAGCAGAAATTCCCACAAATATGTCGTACTACCTGAAAACAATTAAATAAACCAAAATAAGTTGTTTTTCTTTTAAAAGATTTTTGCACCCCAAGATCTCTTTGAGGAAGTTGTGGTACCTATGGCAATGCTGTGAACAAATTTGAATTGCACAGGCCCATGGGTACTTCTGACCAAGTTTTATTGAAATCTGTTCAATAATTTCGGGTCAACTTTGCCTTTCTTTAGGTCATGTAAGCCAAAATCAAAGTTTATTTTAGATGTGCTTAAGACTTTTGGCAAGTGTTTTGATATAATTTTATAATTTAATGCAACCTGTGAAAATCAAACCCTGAGTAAACTGAAAACTGAAATGTCAAAAAAGAAGTCAAGCTGATGTGAATGGTGACTACATTAGCTCACAGAGACATCCATTTCCATAATTATTGTTTTTACTTAACCCTGGCTTTAGGAGTAAAAGAAGTTAAAGTCTATGTTAAAATTTTCTTCCACAGTCAAATCACCTATTACTTCAAGCATACTTCATGACAATGATGAGTTAGGCGATATTTATGACCTAAATAGTTAGCTGGAAGAAATATAATCGTATTATATTCAAATCGGTTAAATTTCAAAGATATTTTTCCAGAAATATGGTCAAGGATTACTGATGCAAGTTACAGTAAACAAATTATCAAAACAAAAGAAAAATATAAGATTTTTTTTAAACTGAGATTTTGTCTAGAAGGTAAGCAGCCTGTATCATATCATCTCTTATGTCAAATATTGATTGATACCATCAACAACCTAGACATGAATATCTGTCTCTGCCAGCCAGCCTAGCCTGCTTGCCAAGCTAACAAACATATTTACAAAGAATCTTCTTAACAAACCAACACTGTATATTTTTATATCTATATGTATGTGCTTAAAGTGTGTCCAATGCTTCTTCTTAAAAGCCAGCAATGTGAATTTTATCGTACAAGTGCTTAAATGTCACTAGAAGGGGGTTTTAACGGAATAATTGCAAAATTCTGGAATAGTTAGACACTTTCTGTAATCTTAGTGGAAAATCCGAAATAATTCTTCAAAATTCAGAATAAACCAAATAAATCCGAAAAAATCAGGCAAAATCTGGAATAATTAGACTATATTTTCTAGGTAAATTTTCCTGAATCTAAAAATTAATGGAATAATCAGACACTTACTGGAATTTTTAGACTCCGTAAAATTAACCGTAAAAATATTCAAATTATTTTGATTATTTCAGATTTGGTCTAAAAATTTTAGATTTTAGATTATTATTCCAGATTTGGTCTTAACATTTCAGATTTCAGATTACGGAAAGTGTCTTACTATTCCGGAATTTTGCAACTATTCCAGTAAAACCCCCTTCAAGTGTGTATGTCATCATTGCAGATATCAAATATGGTATCTTTTAAAAACCCGCTCATTAGTATTTCTGCTAAAAGCCAGTATTAAATACCTAATACAGCACATATGTATGCATGTCCGTGTAGAAAATGTATGTATACACATTAGGAGATGTAAAAGCACATGGTGCAGCATCATTAGTTATTCTGATTATCACTAATACCAAGGTGGAATTTTGAATAAATTGTTTTAATGACATCCTGTTATTGACAAACACGTTATGTAGATATATATATATATATATATAAATTAACTTCATTCCTGAGAAATCAATAAGATGTTTTTTTTCTTATTCAGTTACAGTGCTTTAAGGGAAATTACTTAGTTAAAGAAGAGAAGTGCTGAATACACACAAGGTCAATTACATTTCAGTACTAAGCATCATATTTACACACAAGAAAGTGGAGTAAAACATGTTGTCTTATATAAAATAAGAAAACCATGAGTTTCCACAACAAACCAAGTAAACAATGATTTGGAAATATATTACACATTACAATATATGCTGAATAAGCAAGTCATTTCATTATATTTCATTATATTCAGGAACCTAGCACAATTCTTTTAACATACCAGAAATGTGGGTGATATAAAATGTTATTTTATAAGCAATGCCAGTCAAATTGAAGAAGAACCATAGGTTCCTTTACCATGTACGCTAACTGACTGTGGTTAAACAAACCAAATTTACTGATTGTGGTTTATGTTTCAGTCAAGTTTAGTGAAATGTTGCAGCAACACATGTGCTAAATTCAATGAGCTATGAGTGTTTTTTGCACCACACCTTTCATCTCCTATGAAAAACTGGCTCATTTCTAAATACACAGTGTTTAATGCAAAATGACAAACACATGGAACGACAGGGACTCGCATGGAATCAGCAAGTGCTAAAACCACTGTAAAATAAACAAAATCTGACTTACTTTCTCGTTTTCTCTTTGGCTGATTTATTGGACATTCCAATGGGTTCTTCGGCTTTCGGCCTGCAAAAACATAAGCAAAAAGTTCTTAAATTTACTAATTATTTGATTTTTGTTGCAAGGTACAATACATGGTAAACTGGAAAAAAATTCTACTGTAACTAATTATGGAAAGTGCTTCATAAGTCTGGAGAATTTGGACAGACAGATGGAAAATCTAATTCAATATCTCCCTCTTGCTTCGGAGGGGAAAAAAACACTCAAAGATTGTAGAAAGGGCATATTACAGAACAATGTCCACTGTTTCAATGATTATAACATGGTCATAATAAAAGAACACTAAAGTCAAAGGTCAAGGTGGCAAGGTCATTTGTACAAGAACATCAAAAGGTGGTAAGGTCATTCTATGTCACAAATCAATGTCAAGGCCATGTTAAAAAAACCTCTAAGTTTCTAAAAAAAAAAAAAAAAAAAAAAAAAAAAAAAAAAAGAGTACTGCGGTAAAATAAAAACAATAAAATAAATTTTTATTGCCAAATGAATTTTGTCTGGTTTTTAATTTTAATTTTTTTTTTTTACTTAAAAGGTGTATTAAAGAAAGAAATTAAATAGCAGTTTTCGTTTCTCTGTAATTCCGTCTTTTTCCCTGTGTGGACATGATATTATTTAGTTTTATTATAAATAAGATAAGGTCCTGTCATATTTATGTGTTTCTTATTGGGATAAATAACCCACCTACACTATGTCAAAACTTCTGCCCCCACCTGACAAGCACATACTGCCCAAAGGCAAAAGACAGTACAGTATATAGAGAATTTGTCTTATTTATATTTATCTGATACTCTCGGCTACAATAAATAACTCAAATCTCCTTTTCCTATTGTTTATATACAAACTTCAAATCAAAATAATCACTTGTTTGTAAGCAAGTGTAATTACTGTTTCCATCATTTTTAGATTCTCTTCCCACTTTTTAATTTTTTTTTATCATGTAAGTTGCTGTTGTGTTCAAAATTATTTATCATTATTTATTTAATACCTATTTTATTACAATTATGTGAATTAAATACAGTAAAACGAGTATAAACATACACTTAAACCAAATACATGGCTAGTATTGGGCCCGACTGGTTCCCTATATAAGTCTATATAAATTATAACGAAGTCGCTTTATAACCAAGTTAAAAATAGAGTCCCCAAGGCTTCGTTATAAACATGTTTTACTGTAAGCAAATTACAGTATTTTAGCTTCATAGATATACAAATAAACCCTACAAGCTTCTGTTATTTATAACATTTGGATTAAACGTTAAAAATTCTAGAAAATGTCACACACACACACACACACACACACACACACACACACAGTAATCTCCATCATAGACAATCCTATATAGACCTGGATTTAATCTGACCATAAATCTGAGACACAGGATGACGATATCACAATACCAAACTTCTGTCAGCAAAAAACAGGATGTCGGAAAGGCGATCAATTCAGCTTCAGATCATATAACCAATAATTTACAGAAATATTTCCAATTATATGACAGAGCTGTGCGTATTTCAAGACATCATTTTAGTCACTGTCTTATTCTACATGGCTTCAAATAATAGAATATCTATCATTTCTGCTTCCATTTACAACATACAAAAGAAGCTGTTTTATGTACCTTATCTTTTAATGAATGATTCTGACCAGAATCTAACAGGTAGATTTAATAACCAATGTAGGTATATTGTTGAAAAAAACAACACTGTACATTGCAGGCTTTAATCCAGAAAATTAATAATTGTTTTTAAATCTATTTTACTTCCATATTATGTAATACTGCAAAACAACAATTATTTAGTTTAAGATTAAGAACATGTCAGCTTTGTACCCATCTTAACTTTGTATTTTCCAAACCAAAGAGTTCATATAAAGGGAGACAACCACCAGTCAGCCATTTAAGCTTGGAGTCAAGATTATTTGACTATTTGAATATTCTTTTCATTTAAAGAACGTGTTTTCCCAACTTTCTGCCCTTGTTCTTCAGAGAGCGATAATGACAAAAGTGGCTTACCTTTTTTACTTTTGATTCTTATGGGTGACAATGGAGGTGTGTTAGTGGTGGGTGAATGACAACCTGATGATGATGTTTCGTATGTCGGATGATGTACAGACGGAGATGGTAATAATGGACTGGAAACTGGATATACATGATCTGAAAATACAAAATTAAAATCACATAAGTCTTGCGAAATATACAGAAATAACTTATTTATATATGCAAACACACTGACCTCTCCTCTTGACCTTTAATTTAAATATGTCATTAGCGGTAAGTACATTATGTGTAGGGAACACAGATGTTTATTTCATTCAGATCATGGCAAACACTACCATGAAACAATGCCTTAAGTTGCTTCATCACCAAGTATCATAAACACTGCCACAAAGAAAGCAGGTGTAATAAGGGGGATATTTTACTTATGAAGGAGCCTGCTAAGACGGAGGTTTGGCTACAGTATCTGCAATTTTTGTCAGGTTTGACATTATCCTCACATTAAAAAGAACAAGCATTTCCTTTTAAGTTAAGGAAAATGAAAATAAAGGAAAATGAAGAAAATAGAGGTTACAACAGATTTAATACAAAAAGGAAGTACATCAGTTCATTATGCATACTTTTGATGTTTTATATTTATAACTTAAACGTCCCAAATGACAGGATGATGAAAATTACTCCAGAGGACTACTTACAACTTAAAAAGAGCGAAAAATGATAGCATTTTTGTACAGTAATATAGAAATGCTTCATGTAAATTAATATTACTTCTTAAACACTTGACACTACTTTTTGTGTAGTTTTTTGGTATCAATGTCCTGCTAATACAGGAAACCAAACTTGGGATCTATAAATATATCCAGTGTCAATACAGATATAAAGTCACATGATATGAAGTCACATGATATTAGATGGAACAGTGTTCATCAACAAGGTCAAAGATCACTATCTTACTTGTGGCTAAAAATACAAAATAATCATCGTTATTTTACCTAAATGACAAAGTAACTGGAGAACTCTTTATATACTGTCCTTCTCAATAAAGGTCACATCATCAGATATTTTTACAAAGGAATGAAGTGGAGTAAGTGTTCAATCCGAGAAATGTATTTGATAGGGTCACCTGGCCAGGCTCTGAAAAAATAGGGGCCATAATAGTTCAAAAGTGGGTTCAAATTTCATTTGAAAGATCAGTATTAAGTCAATGAAAAATATAAATGAGAAAGATGTAGAACTGAATTTATTCAAAACTTAAACACTGAGAATAAATAGATGGGCCATGGGGTGGCCCACAGACAATATTTTTGTGGGACAAAATCATTACTTAAGGGTCAGTGGAACAAGGTCCCCTTCTAGATTAAACACAGGGAGTAATGAAGTTTTACACCACAATCAATAAATGAGAAATGAAATGACTGGAGAAAATCGTCTCTCTTCTGCAAGCTAAATGAGTCTTTCTTACATTAGAAACTGTCCCAAGTGAGATTGGTACCAAGGCTCTCACCGCTGTGATCATAAGAATGCACTTTAGACCAATTAACCACTGAACTGTCTTAAGACATAAACGGTGGATTTTTTTTCGTTGCTGTTATAAGATTTTTTGAGCGAGAGAGAGTTATATTAGAATTTGGGAGAGAGTTAGGATTTAGGAGAGAGTTAGGATTTGGGAGAGAGAGAGAGAGAGTACAAAAGTAAACAATATATAAAAAGCCAATACTCTAGTAAACAGATATTATACATATAAATCAATAAACATCCAATAAACAAATAAATATATATATATATATATATAACATGTTCGGCAAGTAGGGCATAGGTCACTGCTCTGACATTGAAATGTGCTGACACTAGAAGCTCAGAATGCTGATGTTGCCTATGCGACAGATGTTGAATTAAAAGTAAATTAACAAACTTGTAACATGTAACTGTTTAAAATAATCTTGTTTTTTCACACATAGGTTGATTAAGTACAATTAAAAATACATGCACTTTTAAATAAGAAAATTGTTTATGTAGGATTTCACCCTATATATGCATTACAAGCTTACAACAAGGTTTCATTTAAGATTCAAAGTCTGAAACATATTGCAGCCAAATAAATGTTGTGAATAGAATATATCACCAGTCTTCTATAAATGCAGGTAAAGACAAAGAGGCTGGAGATAAATTAAAATTTCAGTTCTTATGGCCTTGTACTGGGGGTAATTAAAACCAAAGTCAAATAAACTGCTTTACATAAAGCATATCAAATTAAAAACTTGTAAAATAACTTCCGCCATCTGTGTCTCTAAAATTATACATTTTACATAAAACATTTTTTTTATAAAATGACTTTAAAAAAACGGATGGTCTTGATCTATAAGGACACCTGCTCATTTTTAACTACAGGTGGGACAGCCTAGACCCATCCAAGTCAACAGGAGGAGGTACCAAAGGGTGAAATATTTCAAAAGGAAAATAATTTTCTCACTCTCTCTCTACAAATATATATAATTAATCTGGAAAATTTAACTGTAATCTGACAGAAATGTTGAAATGTTTAAAACAAGACAAAACAGGTTTTTTAATGGAATCCCCAGTAACTTATTCTCATCTGTTAAATAAAGGTAATGTCTTTTTAATCCAATTTTAGCCACTTATATACCTGTTTAAAATCAGGTCAAAAACCTTCATATGATACTTTAAACAAATCCAACAATCAAGATTTTCATACCAAGTACCTTACAAAAATAAAATCTAAATCTAATCTAATTTACCCCATAATAATGCTAATTTGATGATGACCCAGATTTTCTGCTATGCAAAACAGGAAATGAAAAAGGATACAACTAACTGCAGTTGTATTATAAGGCACATGGCTGGCTCGCTGGCTGGCAGACTGTACATGTGTAGAAATTAGATAAAAGAATTCCTTGTTGTATAAATGTATTTTTAATGAAGACGGTGTCATTAATTCAACTTGAAAATGTATTCACTGACTAAAAATAAATTCCCATCAGATCACAAAAATACCATTTCCAGGTCCCTTATAAAGTTTTTTAACACCTACTTTGCACATTTGAAATACAGGTACTTTTTTCATTGACAAACATTTAAAAAAAAACTATTGAGAGGGACCTAATTCAATTTTAATTTATGAAAAATTATTCAAATTATGCAATAAGACCATAAAAATGGGAGAAGCATCATACCAAGAAGTCAATTTATGGAAATCTGGACCTTTATTATGCAAACTGAATTAATCCAAAAGACAGACAAAAATATTTATTGCACCAGTTTTATACTAAATTATAGTTTGTTGTTCATAAACTTCCCAATATTTCATTTCACATGAAATGTGTATATGCAGGGATTAAAAGCCTCTCTCTCTCTCTCTCTCTCTCTCTCTCTCATGCAATCATGCATGTGTGTGTGTCTGTTTGTCTGTGTATCATTTATTAGGCTTTAAATACTTCCAGCTATCACATGACAGATCACAAGTTCCTACTTGTAAACCGGTATCCCTCGTTGACCTTTTTTGAGTTCCTATCAGCTGACCTGTTTATTTGTTCTTACTCAGATATATACATATATATATACTGACCTATTTGTATAAAACTGGTATCTATGGACAGGAAGACAAACTCAGGAAATAAAATGGCAACATAACTATTTATAACCCTGTCAAATAATCAATACCTCTCTCTCAACAACACTACACCACACCACACTGCACAAACAAAACCCGGGAATATTTTATAATACCTAAATCAATATAACCCAAGGATTTACAAGTACCTAGTGCTAGGGTCAATTATATTAAAGTCTGTTTGAGGAAGGAGAAATGTAAAATTTCCTGTTTTGGAAGATCTCCAACAGTCTTTTTAAATCAATAAATTAAACCTATCATGTGTGGATTTGCGTCATACTAACATTTTATGTATTTATTTCTATCCGGGAGAAAAAAAAATATCGTAATTTTTTTCATAATTTTTTTTTATTCAAGGTGTTCATTAATCTGAATAACTTTTTAGATATGTTGTTTATCATGTTTATCAAGAATGAAAATACATACGTCAGTACAAATCTATACAATAGAAATGAAAAAAGAATGAATATGTACTAAAAGAAAACAACACATGCACTTAACTCGACTGAGTTAGTAACCATGTTGTCATAAGTATTGTTGACAGCTATTTGCGGCTGCTATTTTAAAAGAAAAAAGTACTTTTCAAATTAGTCCAACTTTTAAAATTAGTAAATAGTACATTTTTAAAATTATAACTATGGTAGTATAACTACTGACAGTTTATCACACATCGTGTGGCACCAATATACAACTGAACCTGGTCAACTTGTACCTGAAAATGCAGGGTTAAATTTGAGAACAGTCCCGGGGCCCTTAACAGGGACCCTTGGAATAGTAATATTCCAGTCAGTTAGTTTTTCAGACAAATTTCTGACACTGTTATGAGCTTGTTATTGTTGCTTAACTTATCAAATCTTACCTGGTCTCATAGCCACATGTGTGGCCGAGTTGAAATGAGCAGGAAGTGGCTGATGTGCTGGTGGTGGTTGTAACTGTGGCAACTGACAAAATGGAGATATAAATGGACTGGGTGAACTCGATGATGGCACATTAGCTGCTATTAATGCTGAAATAAATATAAATAAATATGTCAGAAAAACATAACTGACTTCAAATCAGTTTGGTCACTTATGTCAGTGAGTTGACAAAATGTTAGGGCAGCTAAGTTTGCTATTGTACAGCAAAAAATTAATCAATTATTATTTAAATTTATAAACCCAACTAGTTTTCCACAAATTTAAAACTTTAAGTAGCCAAGTTTCCAAAAATTGTGAAAATACAGTCCATTTCAAAAGTATTTTTTCACAAATCTGCTAAAGGGTAACTTTTTCAATGTATTTTTCAGAAGTTGGTAGACAAGGGCAATTTGGGCTTTCAGGTATAAAATTTATCAAAGTAAGTATACATTTCTCAGAATTTAGTAGCCAATAGTGATTTTGGCTTCCAGAAATGGGAAAACTATTATAGAATTTTATTAGCATTTCTATATATTAGTATATCTTTCTCAGAAATTAGCAGACAATGATGATTTTTGGACATGATTTGGCTACCAAGAATAGAAATATAATCTTGATTTGTCAAAAGGAATGTCTTAACTTACCTTGAATTCTAGCTTTATCATCTGGAACGCTATCTAAGTCACCATATCCACTATCTGGACTGGGTGGGAGGGATGCTGGAAATATAGAAACAAATCATGTTATAATTTGTGAGTACATGTACATACTACTGGTACCATAATTAATAGTGACCATCTTAATATGATGGCCACTTAATTCTATAGAAAGCCACTCTGCCTCATTAGAATATGATTTAAACCAACAATGGTGCAGGATTACATCACATCCAAATCCATATTATTTTATAAGTTGTTGAAATATCTATACCTTAGCAATGGGTTTTTCATGGCAATATCAGTGGGGGTTCTTTTTGTTCCACACCTACTTTGACAGGGGTCACAATCAAAGGACCAAGCATGCCTAAATGGTTTTTAAATTCTTTCATTTCAATTTTTACATACCATTATGAGAGCATTATTTCAAACAGAACTCTGATATATTTATTGCACATACCCTTCTGTTCGTAAATTATTATAAATGCTCATATCATAAGATTGAAAATCTTTACAAAATTAAATTGTTAAATACATTCTGATAAAGTAAAGTGTTTTTCAGCTAAAATAGTGTTTTTATCTTGAAAAAAAAACCATTTCCCCCAAATCTTTATATTTATCCCCAAATTTCAGACTAATGCTTCAAGGGAAGCCTATTCCCTGTTCGCAAAAACTGCTTCAATTGCTTTCATTTTACAAGAATTACAATCATGTTACATACATAAATTAAGATTATTAAGTTAACATTTCACTTTCAAATACTGCAGAAACTATAAAATTTCTATTCTATGAATGAAATATGAAATTTGACATGATGATTGTAATACAAATCTATGGGAAATACAAATTTGTAATTATTTATGAATGGCAGAGTTATGAACTAATGAAGCAAGCACCTGCTGTATATTTATCAAATCAATTAATCGTTTTATCTTTTAATAATTATTTTCATTTTTATAAACACAATTTTTTTATCCAGTCCTTTTCTAAACAATAACTATTCTGATATATAAAATTTCCTAGTGGGCGTAAGAAGATCCCTGTTGCTAAGCAACTATGAATACCGTAATTGGAATAACTATGTTCATTTCAAACACAAGATTTTTATTTAGTACATGATACAATTTTTTTAAAACAAGTTTTAAAACATTAAAAGGCTTTTGTTGTAGCTATTTCCGTGTTTGTCCTAATTCAAATTCAACCAAGCGGAAAAACACTGCAGACCTGCTTAACATTGCATGATAATAGACAATTTCAAATGTATTATAAACGGACAAAGAATAAAATCTGCTCTAGATTTAGTTAAAGATAGCTTTAAGAACATGACTGTCTGCCAAAATTTGAAGTTAATATATATGTATATATAGGTCACTCAAAGTCAAAATTTTGTAAGTCTTATTTTCAAAATGCTTCATTTCATAACCCCGAATCTAAATGCAAATTTTCCCAGTTATTGCAATTTTACAAATACATGCATTTGATATTTAAAATTTCAACATATGGTTTACCAACTCAAATTTCAATATATCAATTCCACTAACTTACAAAATTACAGAAATTCTGCAATTTTGATGCTGCAGAAATAAGGAAAACTTTTTCGATAAAAGAGGGTATACAAATGCAGCAATGTTACAGAAACAAAAACAAAACATTTTGGATAAAAGTGGGTATAAAAACACATCGACAATGAAGAAATCTGGGAAACCTTTCTTATAAAAGTGGGTATAAAAACACATCGACACTGCAGAATTCGGGAAACCTTTTTTGATAAAAGTGGGTATACAAAAGTAGCGATGCTGCCAGAAATCGGTGAAACCTTTCTGATAAAAGTAGGAACATACAAATAACATAGCATCAGACATGGAACAAAAAATTAAGATTTTTCTCTATTGCACAATTTCTCAGATCCCTAACCTTATGCATCTGTTATGTATAAATCTTATATAAATATGTGAATCCTGTATCCAATGTCATCTGCTGTATACCTCATCTATTAACTCCAGTTAATATTATTCAACATTTATTACTTTGCATATACATGTACAGGTTATTTAACAACGTCTCTACATATGTACAGAGAACTGGTAATGTCTACAAAGCAATGAAACCAATAGTCAGGAGATTTCTGTTACTACATTGCCTATTTGTTTGACCTCACTTTAATGGTGTTATTTTCCCCTGTCTAGAGACAAATTCTGCAGGTTTTAGACTTTGTACTTAAAGGGCAGATTACTCTGGAGACAATGGGGCAAAAAAAAAAATCACATCTCCCGGTTTCAAACCCCCACCCTCACTAGGAACTTTTAAATAGTACATTCTGCTAATACTTCTGAAACCCTAATCAAAATCCTCTATAAACCCAATCCTGTCCAAACCAAACCTATTTCCTGGTATGCAAGGCCATCTTGTTCTCTGGTTGTTGTATCAATATAGCAGACAAATGGAGTACACCATGAGTTAATATGGTGGACAAATCGAGCACACAGCTAGTAAATATGGTGGACAAATCCAGCACAAATTTAGTAAATATGGTGGACAAATCCAGCACACAGCTAATAAATATGGTGGACAAATCCAGCACACAGCTAGTAAATATGGTGGACAAATCCAGCACACAGCTAGTAAATATGGTGGACAAATCCAGCACACAGCTAATAAATATGGTGGACAAATCGAGTACACCATGAGTAAATATGGTGGACAAATCCAGCACACAGCTAGTAAATATGGTGGACAAATCCAGCACACAGCTAGTAAATATGGTGGACAAATCCAGCACACAGCTAATAAATATGGTGGACAAATCCAGCACACAGCTAATAAATATGGTGGACAAATCGAGTACACCATGAGTAAATATGGTGGACAAATCCAGCACACAGCTAGTAAATATGGTGGACAAATCCAGCACACAGCTAGTAAATATGGTGGACAAATCCAGCACACAGCTAATAAATATGGTGGACAAATCCAGCACACAGCTAGTAAATATGGTGGACAAATCCAGCACACAGCTAGTAAATATGGTGGACAAATCCAGCACACAGCTAGTAAATATGGTGGACAATATCCAGCACACAGCTAGTAAATATGACAGACAAATCCAGCACACAGCTAGTAAATATGACAGACAAATCGAGTACACCATGAGTAAATATGTCAGACAAATCCAGCACAAAATGAGTAAATATGGCAGACAAACTGAGTATACTATGAGTAAGTTACTCACCATTACTCTGTGCTTGTAGTTCCTGTAACTGCTGCTGTTGTAGGTGTAGAATACCTTGTAGGAATGTCTTACTCTCTGAGTTTGTACTGGGTGACTCCATACTGAGTAATGCCTCTGCTGCCATCTGTCTGCCATGTTTCTGTTGTTGTTCACAAGCATCAACTACAAATATATAAATACACAACAAAATAAATCATTGGCTATCTTTTAATTTATAGTGTACTGCTCAATAGTTACTAAAGGATACTAAAATCATCAACTTAAAATAAACCCAACCCAATCCCAAGCCTCCCCACCCAAATAAAAAAATACAAAATTAACAACAATTGTTTGACAACACCTTAATTGTGATGTCTCATAACATGCACCAAAGATTCAAATTTTACATGTACAGTAGTTAAATTTAAGGTACTATGACATCATTTTTACAATATTCAAAAATAAGACTGGACAATCTTGTGATACTGCATTATATTACTGGGTGGTATGTCAATCACCTCTCTAAAATTTATGTTTCCCCATTTCATTTATGGGAGATACATTTGTATCACTAAGAAGGTACCAAATGGACTAGCAGTATTTTCAATACCAATGTCATTCTTTATATTTGAGATGGTTACCAGGCGCCAAAGCTTTTAAGATTTTTCATAATTAAGTGTTACGGAGTCAAGAATGGGTTGAGAATTGGTTAAGCTGTGTTAGCAGCTATAGAAACAACTACCGTAACTGTTGGCAATACAGCAAAACACAAGTATTTCTTTTATGGGTACATAACTATGTTATGGCTGTGTCATATTGTTTTGGAGTAAATAGTAATAGTACCGGTGATCTAGATATGAGAAAAGGGTCTTCCTGATCTGAATGAAAAGAGTTTTCCATACAAATAAAAAAAAATCCATTCAGATTTTACCTGAATAAACTAATTTTGATGAAGAAAGAAAATAAATTTAAAACCTCTATAGCAACAATACACCATTTTTCTGTTTTATTAATTTTTTTTTTTTAATTTCAAATTTTATGATTATTTTTTCAACTCTTTTTTGTAGTAACATCACCCGATAGCTGATGGCAAATTTCTAGGAAAGTCAAGGTAATATTAATGATACAAATGTACCTGTATTATTTGACAGAAAATTCTTAAGTTTGTACAGGTAAAAAAATTATAAGCACCTGTAAGTTTTAGGAAATCTTCTTTCTTAATAATTACATACTAAGTTAGTAAGTAGTGTTACCGGACATGTATTTTTATCATAGATACAACAAATCAATCATCATATTATGTGATTGAACTTAAGTCTAACTAGATAGGAATTATGTAAATTCAACACCTATATGTAATCCTAAGTAAAAATCAAGACGTCTGAACACCTAACAACAATTAACGCTTTCCTGTTAAGTAAATCGGTAAAAAAAATACAAAAATTCGCCTGACATAATTCTTTTGTTAGGGCATTAAAGGATTTGATTTCTAGTCAGTTTTCCCTAATGGCTTGATATTTGATAAACCTGTTTTTGTTGCAATTAATTATGTAATTAAGACAAGCCCCTTCTGCTCATATTAGGGAGTCATGAATTGATAAATGGTCAATATCTGATGATCATGCCTTCCCACAGTGGTCGGTCACTGAGTGAGGATGAGGAATGTGGTTCCATCTATGTTCTTATACTGTAAAGTTACTGTATCATGTTGTCAGATACATTGTAAACACTAATTATGACACGATATCTCTTGATAAGAATCCATCTAAGTGATTGCACTTCCTTTTCTTGATAATTAGCAGATTCTCGTTGAATAAACTTGTATACACAAGCTCTAATCAGAGACATCTGTCCTAGGTCTTGAGAAAACAAGGAAACAATAAGAAATCAATTGTTGAAAGAATGTTATCTTGATAGCTAGCGGATTCTCTTGTGAACCCGTGTAAACGCATGTGCCAAAAAATCTGATGCATGGCACTATCTTCCTGGTGAAAAAATGACTAAATGAGAAATCCACATTAACTATGACAGACAAAAATGTAGATAATTTTCCTGAAGAATTATACATGTTAGATCAGGTGTTTTCAATCAGCGTAATCTATTTTGTACATGCATATATTGTAAAAGTCTCATTTTTACACAGATTAGCATACATGGCCGGTCATTTGGATTTTTTTCTGGAGGTTCAGGTATTCAATATGTCATCTTCAAGTGTAAATCATAACTTATCTTCATTTTTGGTTTGGTATAGAGTTACTTCCTCATTTTGCCAGAATTTTATCCCAAAGTTATAACAAATAGAATCATTCTGGACGGCAGACACTGTATAAAAAACTGGCTCAACTTGTTTGTGACAATAAATCAAAGAAAATTAAATAAAACTGAGTTAAGCTTTGTATTCATCCATTTACCAAAGCTGAGTGGTACCTAAAAATCACAACCATTGTTTCTGTAGAGACAAAAAGTTTCTACTAAGCCGATATGTAAATTTATTACTGATTAGATACCCAAAATTCCCATTAGCAGCAATTTAGCTACTTATTTGAGAAATTTTTTCAAAACGTAACCTATTTTAGCAAATTTGTGAAAAATACATTTTTTTTTATTTCACACCTTTTGAAAATTTGGCTACTGATAATTTTTAATTTATGGAAACCTAGCAACAGAATTTAAAATTGTTGATGAATTTGGAAATGAATGAATCCATACTTTTGCCATTATGGTATGATATGCCCATGGACGTCATCACTTTAAGTGTAAACACTGGTAATTTTAAATGTGAATTAACTTCCACAGTGGAAACATTTAGCTCTCAAAAAGAGAAATTCTATGATAATTAACCATCTGCGGTGATTGTGCACAATGATATTTTCAAATATAACTAGTGTGGTGTCAAGTAAGGTTGTTGTTCCCAGGCGTACATGGCATTGCAGGTGAGGCCAAATAGGTGCCATAGATGTTAATGAAGTAAAATGTTGACCTCGTGTACACTAGAAAAACAACAATCAAGATCTGTTAAATATTAGAGTGAATCTCCAGTTTTAACAGTTTTCCAGTCTAAAACTGTATTCAAGAGCTTGTCAACAAATATACTAAGTACATTTCCAGGCTGACAATAACAGTGTACCATTAGTTACAAAACAAGTTGTGAACTAAATTTCTTTTTACATGTTTGGTTTTAAACACTGGAGTATAGATGAAAACACCTCTCATTACCTGGGTTCGAATACAACTAGGACAGAACATTTGCCAGTTCTCCTGAAGTAGTTTGGTGTTTTCCCCAAGGAACTCTACGTTTCCTCCTTCATTCAAACACTGATTTTCCTCGATAGAAGCGCAAGATTCTTGACTGGGGCATAAAGCACCATGACTCCAATCTCTCATACATACAAGCCATGCAACATAAACAATTCATCTTGGTTTTTATCCCAGAAGACGGATTACTGACAGAAAGAATCATTTAAATGTAACGAGATATTTCATCTTTTAACTAGCGAGGAAATTTGCAAATACCGAAAAACAATGATGAAGATTCCTCTGTCATCGTCTAGATTTATAACAGGGATAAGTCTACATGACTGGCTATGAAGATAAAACATAGTTGATACAGATGGTTAAGAGCTACTGGTAATTAACGAGAGAAATCTGGCAAAAAATAAAGACAGCACATGAAACAATCTTGTTTGTAAATCATGCTACACTTTTTAGTGCTGTTTGTTGAAATGTGTGTAACCAAGCAAATCAAATATTTATGCTGAATATATAATACATAAACTGTATTCGTTCTAATTACATATAGAAGTACTAAAAACATACCAGGTCAAATCCCCATAACTTCAAATTTAGAGAAAATAATAAAGGCTGAGTTTTGAAATATTCAAAATCAAATCTGCTAAGCAACCTAAAGATTACTGAATAATCAATATGATATTTTATGTTTTTCATATTTCATTTCAGTTCCTAAATTTAACTTAATCAAACAGACCCGTTAACACCTAAATTAAGACAGAAAGTAACAAGATATTACCATGCTGACAAGTCAAGCAGGTAATATTTTGAGAACAGGACGAATCATGCTTAAGGGGAGAAGAGTGTTGTGGTCACATAATAAATGAGTTGTGTGGTGAAAGGGAGGACACTGATTTACTGTTATCTTTTCCTCAATCGTAACACATTTATCATGCTCTAGTTCTAAATTTTTATTAAAACAGTAAGAAATTGTTCTTAAGTTAACATTTTTTGTTTCACCTGTAAACAGTTTTATTGCACGACATTGCAGTCATGCAGTTGTCACCTTCAACATTGTGCAAAAATTTTAGTTAAAGTAAGCAACTCAGTTTAGGTCCCTGAATTTCCTGTTTTAATAAGTAGAATGGGATAATGGAGTTATACACTAGAGTCAAAATTCTTTCACTTATTAAATTGAGACTGCAGTTCAGGCATGAGGCTGAAACCAGAATGCTTGGGAAAAAATACTGACCTTCCGTCAGCAAACTGACAAACTAGAATCATCTGTCTCGCATGGGATTCAAACCTAGGCAGGGAGTACGAGATGCTGTGATCAATGAGTGTTGTTTTTATAAGAGGTTTGGTTAATGACATGATTCCTAATTAAGATTAGAAGCAGCAGTGGTGTGTGTGGAGGAGTGGGAAGATATAACACATTGATGGTATAACCTGTCATCTTCTTTACTACTACTAGCTGTGTACATGTTAGATATATATATATCTTCATAATGTAAATCTGTAAACAATATCTATATCAGATACTGTCAATATTCATTCATTAATACCCCATAAAACAATATCCCCCCATACATCTGTACAGACAGAACTTGTATGTAGAACCAATACACTACTACCAGTACCATGTGATTCTGTCTCTCCGGAAAATTGCGAGACGAGGCTAAGATGACGTGCTACCTTTCCTCAATGTGAGGCGTGGTCATCGTACAAAGTTCATGGTTATTTTTTATTTTAATGTAGTATGTAAAAGGCAAGACTTGTCATCACAAATCCCTTTCCCAATTTTATTTACAGCCAAACTTTCAAATTTTTATTTGTAAGAAATTTGAGGTTTTGAAATAAAAATAATCTTAAAGACAAGGATGAGGGGTTAATTATTACACAATTATAACAGCTGAGACTGCAAGTCTGTTTGAAATATTTGATTTTGTAGCCAGATATCAAAATGTTTTCTACATTTTGACATAAGAAAACAGATAAATAAATAAATAAATAAACAATTACATCTTTTATGGAATATGAAACTTTTGTAAAATGTGAGCTTTGCCATTTTGTCATTTGTTTCATGTGTGTAGTACTTGTGAGCACAGAGAAATGCATTCCACCAGATTGATAAAAATTTTAACATTTCAAACTTACAAATTTTAAATCTATAATTCTATTACATCAACATTTAGTATTACAGATCTTTTAAAAATAAAATACAAAATGTTAAGTTTTAAGGAAATAGCAACAAGCTGAACTTCCCCTTATTTTGATCACTTTCCTCAACATTCGTCCTTCACATAACATGCAGCACATTTCATGTTTCCTGGTTTGCCGTGTAAAATATTTTATCAGCCACATCCAGTCTTATGAGGTCATTTACGAGTGGGAATCAAACTTACAAAATTAAGAAAAACAACATTTATTTTTAGAATATTAAAGTCGAGTTTACTCAACCTTTCCCATCACCAACACTGACAACAGCCTAACCAAATTGAACCTTTTTTCCTATATTGAATCAGGTGTTAATGTAATAAATTTTCTTGTCACTGGTAAAAACAACTTATTTGTCATATTTCAATTCAAACATCAATTGTTCAAAATTCAAAATTCAAGAAAAAAGAAATTGAGAGACTGATTTAAAAGAAGAAAATCAAGTTGCCTACCAGTATATGTTAATTTGCCTACTGAATTATAATTATGATAGTATATGTATTCATCAACAGAAAAAAAAAAACCTGAAAACAGGAAACCAAGACCTCTAACTGAATCATTCAGTTTTTTAAAATTAAATTCTAATTTAAAGTTTAATTTTAAGTTATCATATGATATAATAGAGAGTTGAAAAATAATATCAACTCCCTCCCCCCTTCGAATCCTCAAACTGGTTGCATAATTGCATATTACAAACTTTTCAGTGGTTTTCTTAACATAACTGCAGCCTTATCTTGGTAAAATCTAAAAAATGTTCAAATCTCCACATTTTATGGGCTTCTTATCATAAATTTTGATGTCTGCCGTTTTTATAAATAACTATGTCATATTTTATGTTGTACATCTTGCATACATACAAGTGATGTATCAGTTTAAAAAACACAGATCATGTAAATAAGCAAAAAATTATTTTTGAAATACACATATAACCGTTACTATGATTATATAACATATCTCTATACTGACAAGCTAACAAATGTCTGTTTGGTTTCGCATGCAGGATTTTTATTTTCAACATGTCATAATACACCAATTTAATGCCAAGAATATGGAATTTTGGCTTTATTCATCTCATTCAGTGAGAGTGAGAGAGAGAGAGAGAGAGAGAGAGAGAGAGAGAGATATTTTAATTTTTAATTTTTCAGGTCTTAGCATGTTCAAGAAAAAAATATTTGGATAGCAAAACTTTTAAGTAAACACAAAATTTGTTTAAGAAATTTTTTTTGTTCATGTCACAACAAGAAGCAGTGAAGATGAAGATGGACAGTGAGGTTGGAGGAAGAGGAGAAAATGCTCAGTTCATGCAAGCACGGGGAATGAATATTTGGTATTTTAACCACAGATGTGAAATCTGCACACCAAGTACACTGACCTAGATGTAATAACACTACCACATTTAAATTGAAGCTGGGATAAAAAACAGACAGTCATATTAAAAAAAAGCTCCACTACTGGAATACATATTAACCCGGTCTATATAAACTCATATATTCATATTCTTGCACACACATTGCATACCAATCACAGGATTATAATATATTCAATTCCTATTGCTGATTTGACTGATCAAATTTGTTTAAAAAACATACAAATAATGTATTTTAGGGTTAGTTTTTTCTTAACGATTCAAGGTTTATATATAAGTAATCTAATTTTTGTTTGATGGAAAAATTATTGACTATGTGATAACAACATGCATCATTGAATCTTGTCAACATGTTTACCGCCTATGATGTAAAAAAAAATGCAAAAAACATTTGATAAATATTTTGTTTTGTACATACATGTTTTGTAGCTGTGTGTGTGTGTGTGTGTGTGTGTGTGTGTGTGTGTGTGAGATAGAGATAGGGAGAGAGAGAGAGAGAGATAATGTAAAATTCTACATTACACAAGAACATGTTTTTTTTTGTTTTTGTTTTTTTTTAATTTACAATTTACATTTCAATACCTAGAGAAAATGACGTTATTACAGTGACCATTAAAACAATAAAAATTCAAAATTATAATTTTTAAAATAGTCTAACTACTTACGATATCTATTTAAAAGCTTTTTCTTGTATGTTTTTGAAGTATCTTTTTCCCTGCTAGTAACGTCGGATAAACATAAACTAAACCCTTGTTCCGAGGAATCCGTAGAGTAAGTCCGTGGTTTTTTCATGGACAAATCCAGAACCGGAACATGATCATCATCTATTTCCATCATGATGATACCGTTTTTTTTTAATTTCTTAAAAAATATTTTTAAATCTTGTTTATCGGCCTGGGTTTTAATGTTAACCCTGAATGTCACATTTATATGCTAAAAGATCCATGAATATTTCTACTGAAAAATCATCAAAAATATATATTGTCCTCAAAATGTTACCAAAAAAAATCCTTAATAGTAGATGATAAATCCACTGGTGACACAGAAACTATTTCCACGAGAAATTCATCAATATTCTTTTTTTAAAAATAAAAAACAACATACAGTGCCGACCTTAAACCTGGGCTCTGAATATATTTTAAATAAAATCCATAATTGACAATAACACAGAATTATAAGCCATCATCAACATCATCGGCTAACTAACTAACAGACAGGTATGATCGTGGTCGTCGTTGGTTGTCGTCGTTGTACAGTACTGTGCAGTACTTGTAGTACCAGTAGTAATAAGTGTTCCGTTGTTGTACAGCTAATATAATACACTGACTGGTATATAGGTGATAATCAAATACAACATGTATAGGAAGTAGACTTGGTAGATGTCACTGCACTCGTACAAACATAGGAAGTGGGAACCAGTTATAGTTTGTAAGCTTGACTGACTACGACTACTAAACACATCAGTGGTTTATCCACCAACGAACAACTGAACAGGTATATCACTGTCACATGACCTATTATACCAGGTCAAGAACTCTTTTTTTAAAAAGACTTTTCTCTTCCTCAAATATGTAGGCAATATTTCACAATGTCTATACACTCCACCACACAGATATTAAATGAATGTATAATAGGAAATGAACTTTATGCCTTAAGGGCAGCTTTTTGTCATTTAACTAGAATTGTTTATGTAAAAAGAGTCTAAATCCTGTATATTTAAGATCACCACAACACAGTATATAGAACAATGAAAAAATAAGTCCAGGAGCTTTTCTTCCACACACCTATTTACAATACCACCAGGAAATAATGTTGTCCAAACTTGCACAATACACCTGACTAAACTACAGGTAGCTTTAAAACTAAGCAATATAGAGGAAGAGAGATGACCTAATTTCTTTATCAAGTATATTATCATGAATTATTTATACCCATAAACCGTGTACTATTATATATACATACAGAAATCTACATTTATTCAGACTTGGCAAACAAAAAAAAGATTTTTTAAAATTAAAACTGACACATACAGCTTGTGATCGTTTCAAATATTGTGAAAAATACATGAAACTTTTATTTCTGTAGGTCGAGATTATGGACACAACGTTAGTTGGTTATGAAGTGGTAGTTGGCGAGTTATCTAAGGGAACTAGGAATGTTTTAAATGACCTGTTTTTACCTACTTATCTTGGTCTTATCAATGTTTTACTTCCCCTGTACTTCCACTCTGACAAATATTGATTTAGTGATAATGATCTGGATCATCTCATGATCTACATTGTCCAGAACGTTCACATTTATACAAATATAACTTAATCTTGATTTTTCGATCTTTTATCTTGAAGACGTAATCATTTAATTGATTAAAAACTTTTTTTACAACTTTTGTAACTGATTTCCCTTATTCTGAAGTTTTTTTTATCAAACAACTTAGACTAAAACACAATTGATTATGGTAATATTTTTTCTAACTTTTAATGATTTTCCTTGAGTTTAACCCATTATCATTTAAGTTTCATTCAATGCAAGCATTTAGAAATTGATTCTCTTAGCTAGGTTTACTATTGATTTTTTTTTTGGGGGGGGGGGGGAGAGAGGAGGGAAACTTCTTTTTTGGTTACTCATGTTACCCCATAATATCAACAACCTCATGAAAAATTAAAACCTAGCCATTTTACAATATAATGCCTGTGTCATTTTCTTATTTCAAAGTCAAGGCAACACTCATGAAATTTTAAAATCGAAAATGAAAAGTTAAGAACCTTGCCATTTTATATGAGCTTGTCATTTATTAATTTCCAAGCCAACATAAATTTTTTTAATAAAATATATATATATATAACAGGGGATATCTAGTTTCCATGTTTTATCTTCTTTTTTTTTAAATTGTTTTAAATCCTTCCTGTTATATATACTTACACATGTCCCATTTCTTTACTCGAAAAAAAATCTATTGTATATTAAAGGAACACAAAAACACTATTAGCTGATCTTTAAAGATTATATGCATGCCAGATCACATTTTAAAGAATTTAAATTCCTTCTGTTCACATAAACAGGTTGTGTATATCTATCTACCCTACTTCTCAATACAGGCCTTATATTATTATTATACACTTTGTTTAGCAATATATGACCTAGGAACAAAAACCATTCTGTGCAAAAATCCTTTAAATACCGAAACAAAAAATGTTGCTCAGTCACATGAGGAAGTTAATAAATGCAATGACTCAATAATAATATAATACATCTATTTTAGTAGGTGTTTAAATTTTAAACCAGAGGCTCAGGATGAGCCTGTATCGCTCACCTGACTAAAATGCTTTTAAAGCAAATTTGTATATATGCTTTTCCAATAGGGTCAAACTGTAAAGTTTGATTCAATTTGCTTCACTAGCTTCAGAGGAGATAGCATATATATGCTTTTCCCATAGGGTCCAATATTAAACTATCTTCTGCGCTGGCGGCCATGTTTTTTGGCGGATCAGAAAAATTTTGGCAATCTAAGTAAAGGACATTCTTTACATCATTTCTGTAAAGTTTGGTTAAATTCGCTTCAGTCATTTCTGAGGAGATAGCCAAAAATTCGTTTTTCCCATAGGGTCCAATGTTAAACTATCTTCTGCGCTGGCGGCCATGTTTTTAGGCGGATCAGAAAAATTTTGGAAATCTTTGTGAAGGACCTCCAATACATCATTTCTATAAAGTTTGGTTAAGTTTCCTTCAGTAGTTTCAGAGGAGATAGCCAAAATGTGTTTTTCCCATAGGGTCCCATGTTAAACTATGTTCCCCGCTGGCAGCCATGTTTTTAGGTGGATCAGAAAAATTTCGGCAATTATTGCAAAAGACCTTCCATACATCATTCCTGTAAAGTTAAATTGAATTTGCTTCAGTCGTTTCAGAGGAGATAGCCAAAATGTGCGTTTTCCCATAGGGCCCAATGTTAAACTTTGTTTGGCCCTGGCGGCCATTTTTTTTGGCGGATCAGAAAAATTTGGGCAATCTTAGTAAATGACCTTACAAACATTATTCCTGTAAAGTTTGGTTCAAATTAGCTCAGCGGTTTCAAAGAAGATAGCAAATATATGCTTTTCCCATAGGGTCCAATGTTAAACTATCTTCTGCGCTGGCGGCCATGTTTTTTGACGGATCAGAAAAATTTTGGCAATCCAAATAAAGGACCTTCCTAACACCATTCCTGTAAAGTTTGGTTAAATTTGCTTCAGTCATTTCTGAGGAAATCGTTAAAAATGCATTTTTCCCATAGGGTCCAATGTTAAACTATCTTCTGTGCTGGCAGCCATGTTTTTTGGCGGATCAAAAAAATTTCGGCAATCTAAGTAAAGGACCTTCCATACATCATTCCTGTAAAGTTTGGTTAAAATTGCTCCAGTGGTGTCAGAGGAGATAGTCAAAATGTGAAAAGTTTACGGACGGACGACAGACGACAGACGACGGACGACGACGACGGACGACGGACGACGGACGACGACGGACGCAAAGTGATAGCAAAAGCTCACATGGCCTTTGGCCAGGTGAGCTAATAAAAAAGGGACAGGAAAATAAAACCAAACATTATCTTTTTTCAATATCATTTACTATTTCCTGTTATCGCTAGGAAAATATTTATCATATCCAGGAAATTATTTCTGAAAAATGGCTTTTTGTAACGATCGACAGTTTTCAATATATTAATCATTAATATGCATTTTCAAAATAAAACATGCAAGAATACAGTCTTGATACAAACAATGATCCAAATTGACCAGCTGACATGACAGTATAGTGCAAGGGAGGCAACTGTGACAAAAAATGGACTCCTTCAAAAAAAGATTCCGAGAGGGAAGACTATTTATCTTTGTTTAAGGAAGCTAATATTACTCTTCAAGAGGCTTAAACCTGTAGAGAATGGTCATAACAATGACCTTGAGCACAGAAGCCTCAAAATATCTAAACAAGTCTTCTAGATTTATCATGCTCAACATTTCTGAAGCCAGATGATCACATTTATAAATCGAGTGGCCTGTTGACCGGTCTTTACTCAATATGTACCAGTACCCAAATACTGCTACCGACAGCTAGTATCTCAGTCGCTGTACAGTGTATTCACAGTTCACACTACCATCTATTTCAAAGATTTTTACAGCAGTAAATACCAAGGTAATCTGACAGATCAGAAACAGTATATGTTGAAATGAACTGTCAAAATCTGTCATTAACACTTGGCGACTTTTGTGAATGACATTTAGCGGTAATATACCAAAAATAACCTCCATATAACCAAAAAATTCATAACATTTATTGCATAAACAAGTTTAATTTGGATAAAACTCCTGCTTCAAACAAGTCATTATGTAAACACCATCATTAATAATGTATGACCGTGTGGCACTTTTTAATATCATCTTTAAAAGACAAAATTTAATCTCGTTGAAACCTTATAACATCACCCACTGTAAGGTCTATATTTAAAACATTATTTTGAACAAAATTGAGGACAGACTTCGCATGTTAATGACCTAAAATTAAGAACCAAGTTCAAGGTCGTATTTTTTATCTATATCTGACATCAAGCAGACACTTGCCCGTAACCTGAATTGTTTAAATTTGTCACATGACCACATAAATTTAAATTTTACATAAAAGACAAGATAGATTTATGGCATTTTAAAGGTCAAGTCATCCATTAAATTTTGAAAATGTTAACTGTGAATCTGAAGATATTTTTGAACCTGGAGATTCTTATTAATTAATTATATTAACAGCCACTACACCTGTTGTATTATGTAAAATGGCATGGAGGGGGGGGGGGATGGATGGGAAAGGTATTACAAGTGTAACAGTACACATCTTAACCTGTTAACAATATTGTCATATATTTTAGTTTTCACTCGATGAATACGTATAAATTGGCCAGTTTCTGAGTGCAAAGTTTTAATTTTTCAAAGGTGATTTTCACGGATTTGCTTACTTGCCATCCCCTTGGTTGAGCAATTTTTTTATATTTCAAATATTTCCTAATTAAAGTGCACTCAGTAAATTTAAGCATGCAGTAATTTTCTACAGTACTTTTTATGGCTGTTATACAGAGGTTTTACTGAAAATTTTCAAAATACCCAGGTATGGCAGGAACAGCAGTCAGTAAACAAACTGCTGATTGTACTGTAAAGGTGATGAATATATCAGCTAAGAGTCAAAATTTGACAGGCCAGTTAGTTGTGGTGTGGAAAAATGTCAATTACTGGCCAGTAATGAAGACCTCTCCTGTACCTGGTGGCTAAGTTACACAACCCCATTTCCTATAATATTTCTACCTTGGGCAATCACTGATGTCATCATCCCCCAACAACACAGGTACAAGTCAACCCCTGAACAACATAGATACAAGATTATTATTAAGTCATACATCTACCACAGGCCATGTCTAATTATATGTAAATACCCCAAAGACAAAACCCCCTTTCCATAATTAAGACATCAAAAAGTGAATTTTTTGTTTATGAATGTAAAACGATAGATCAATCATCCCAATTCATATGGCTCACTCAGAACCTCAATGGAATTGTAGAACCTTAATGCTTAATAAGGCAAAACACTCTAGGTTTGATCCCAAGCAAACCAGGTCAGACTTGCAATTACTGGTAGGTAGGAACCAAGATTTTTCCTCAAGCACCTGTTAGCCATGTCCTCTGGATGAGATATAAAGCTCCATATCACAAAGTTAGCTGTAACTCTTGACTTGACCAAACTGTTTCTATGCAATGCAATCTGAACTGGGGATCATAAGATCATTAAAAATTGATGAATTTTGTCAATGTCTATGGTTGGACTAGCTTCAATTATGCATGAGGGTTGAATAGGTGAGAAAACTGGAGTGCCCCAAGAACTTTAAACAAGAGATCTGTGGATCAATGTACACCTGTATCAACCAGAAAAATGTTGTCTTGTAACAATGTCAAGTGAAACCTTGTCCACTATTCACATCATGCTGTATAATCATACAGTGATTACGGCAGTAGCGGATCTTAGTCAGTAACGGATCATTTTTTGAAATAAAGTTAATTTTTACCCTATCATTACGAGAAACCAATAAAACTCTGATATATTTCTGTAAAGCGGATAATTTTACTTCATTCTACGTATAATTTATTTTAATAAACGTCCCAATTCGTCAATTCTCGACTTTTTAATGCGAATGCCATAAGCGTCTCAACGACACGGGTGTGTTTTCCAAACACTTACTTTCGATTTGGACAACGTGTTCAATACTTTCAAAGGTAACTTGAAATGATTGCAATAGCCATTTACAAACGTTAATATGTCTTTTTTCACGACATAAACTTTTATTGAGCGTTACAGTTCTTGACAATAAAAAATAAACCAGTGTTCCGAAGGGTGCAAGTACGGCAATAACGGATCAGCTGCTGTATACTTCCAATATGTATCATTATATGTACATACTGTTCTTGTCAGAATAAAATTTTCATGGACAACAGTATGTCATAATATTTATGACTTATAAGGTACAATTTTACTTTATTTTCTTCAATATTCTTTGCTTTTATATTTCAGTATTCAAGACAATGTTTATTGACTTAATTCATTTTTACATTCATATCAGAAACCTTGTGATGATTTGTTTTTGTTATTTATTTGTTGATATTACCACTAAAATTCGTTTATATTGTTTCATGATTTGGAATTGTTGCAATTGCATGATGGAAACTCAAATTAATCATGTTTTGAGTTGATCCCCTATCGTTCTCTTGACACTAGGTGGCGTGATCCGCTACTCACAAATTGATTCGTTACTGACCTAAATACATGGGATACAAAACGCGTGGATTGTCCATACTTATAGTCGGACGATTTTTATTATCTAGTGATAAATTGAAAGAGTGGGGGAATGTCAATTGATAGTACCAAAAAATTACAATCGGCGGTGATGTTTTTTTCGGAGAGCAGTGAATATTGCACTAATGATCCGTTACTGCCGTAATCACTGTACATCTGTGACACAATCATTGTGTGACTGCTACAGGTGCTTCACTAAATACATGTAAACTTACAAATGTGAAACATTACAAGTGGATATGAGACAAGATGATAAGTAAAGAACCATACAAAATCCATACAATCTAATTAAGAAACCTCTGGATAACAGTGCCTCTCAACGTTAAGCTTAATCCCACTCTGGCAGATCCAAGTGTGAGAAAGTTTTGTCAGTTCATGTGCTGAAGGTCTGGTTTTCTATGAGCATTCAAGTTCCCTCATCCATCAATTATCTGACCACCTCTATCTAAGTGAAAAAATCTTGACTGGGGCATAAACAGCATAAATTCATCCAATACATCCATATGGCCATAAAGAATAAATAAATAAATAAATAAATATTAAAATAAATAAATAAATATTAAAATAAATAAATAAATAAACCTCTCATTAGGAAAAAGACAAAAAATAAACATAATTTTTTAAAGAGGACTAAGTGACATAGGAAAGAAAAGACAAAAATCAGAAGTAAGTAAATGTATTATTTACACTTTAAAAGATCTTCCCATTTAAGGAATTTTTACATCATAAAACCAGGAAAACGGAAAATAAAATACAGGATTTATTGTTGTAAAATTACTTTTTTATTACCTTAATGGTAGATAAAACTTGTTTTCAGTTTTTTTTAGACTTGGGTGGAGTCGGAAATTTGATGAATAAACTGCACCTAATGGCTCTTAACAAGATGACAGGTAGAAAAAAGTCTTCAGAACATATTTATCTTGGGCTTTATATTTTACCTGTAAAATTCTCCAATTTAAACAAGTTTTTTTATTTAAAATGATGACACCTTGGCATAGTTAGGGAATGATGTAAACATTTACCTGTATAAGACAAGAGTTATGATGATGTAAATATCGTTAAGGAGTGATCATATACGTATGTCATAAGACTTTGTTATTGATACATAACAATATTTTCTAAGGTTTTATGTGAGGATAAGATTACAGAATTAGAATACTGTATGATGTTAAATAAATACTGGGTTAGGTAATCATATCAACAGCTGAACCCCCACATGCTACTGTATATGTGGTAGTGTTGTTGTTCTTGTAATGTTGTTTAACATCACATCATAAAACTTTCAGCTATTCCTCATGAATCCCGAGGATTAATCTTAGAACATGTTTGTGTATGCACAAGATGTATGTGTGCGCTTTGTGGTCTGTCTGGCTCTAGTACGTAGTCAGGAAACTTTTAAGTGCTTGCTCAGTAGGCTGCAGACGAGATGAGGCATACCACATTACACTAGGTGAACAAACTGATGTTCTCTCCTTTTAATACCAAGCACCAAGCGAGGATAATTTAATTTCACTTTCATGCTAATAAATGGATTCAGGGTTTAAACTTGCAAAGTCTTATCTAAGTGGTCGTCTTTGTAATCAGTTTCTTCATCTGGTCTCACCCAAACAAGGAACGGATCCAAACTAACGTCTTTTATATACCAATAATGAACCAAGCCACCTCATATATACATAGAGGTGTAAACCTACATGTATGTTTTTATCAACCAATGGACGAGCCTAATGGTGTTTTATACCCCAATCAAATTTTCACTTTTATCAAGGTTGGTAAGCCTATGGATGATCAGCCAGATTTTAAAGTAGCCGACAAGTTTTCTGGAGTAGACAGCAAATTCAGTTGTAACTCTATATAAATGTAATACTGATGAATGAAAATAGGCACCAGACAAAGTGTAGAAATACCAAAGTAGTTAACAGGTTTGGCTTCTATTGAAACCGCTGCTGGATGGTGGATGAAACCGAATAATTACCCATAGAAAACCACTGACATTCCACAAACAAACCGAAAAACATTCTGGCACTAGGATCTGCCGGAATGGGGGTTCAACCCTAGGCAGTGAGAGGTGCTGTCAACAGTAAATGTGTGTTTTAGACCACTCTGCCATAAAGACTCTATAATTACCAAGGACACTGAAAATAAACTAGGCCACAAAGACCCTACATGTACCAAGGGCACTGAAAATAAACCAGGCCACAAAGACCCTACATGTACCAAGGTCACTGAAAACAAACCAGGCCACAAAGACCCTACATGTACCAAGGTCACTGAAAACAAACCAGGCCACAAAGACCCTACATGTACCAAGGTCACTGAAAATAAACCAGGCCACAAAGACCCTACATTTACGAAGGACACTGAAAATAAACCAGGCCACAAAGACCCTACATGTACCAAGGTCACTGAAAATAAACCAGGCCACAAAGACCCTACATGTACCAAGGTCACTGAAAACAAACCAGGTCACAAAGACCCTACATGTACCAAGGTCACTGAAAACAAACCAGGTCACAAAGACCCTACTTGTACCAAGGTCACTGAAAATAAAACAACAATATTTTTTTGTTTTTTTGAAAAATATCAACCTTGAAAAAAAAATAGAAAGATGATCGCAGCATGTTTCAATGAGACAAAAGAGATGACAAGATACTTTATTCATTCAGTATCTACCAAAAATGAGCTTTGAAAAAGACGACATGAGGTATTATTACATTATATAGTAATCTGTTATTTTACATTACAAATATGACAACAAGATCATGCTGTTAATGCCTGCAGATGTTGAACAAGATACAGCTGAAGCTGTGTATATGTATATATATTGATCTGTTTCTATCCTAGCTTTTTAATAAGTTTTTAAGAAATTTATTATCAACAAGCTTTAAATATTGATTTTGTTTCACTTGTTGCAAGAAACATATACTAGTGTATAAATAATATATGGCTGAACTTTGATAGACTCAGAATACATACAACTTAATTAACCTGTTTGATTTTAACCTCAAATTAACAACATTTTTAGCAAAATATAACTAGAATAAAAATGACCAGGTTTGGGGTGATAAGAATTTCACATTTTGGACATGGGGTTAGGCATAGTGAGAAACTCTAAAAGACACACCCTCTCCTTAGATTCATCACCAATATTAGTTATAGGGATGGGATGAAGAGTGTCGCATTGGATGGTATGTCTTCAAACAACACACTGCCTCAATATAAGTGAAAGAATCTTGACTAAGCCATATAACTCCATTATTCTACTTCACTTCAAACAGCTTCATTATTCCACTCCACTTCAAACAAGACATAAGAAGAATAGGAACACAACTGTGTCTCCCAAGATCAGACAAGCCTGTTATATAACACCTAAATGAAGGACATCTTTATTGAGTTAGTTGAAATGATGTATTATGCCTTAGTAAAGATGATTTCATTTATACATTAGTGGTCATTTTTGGAATGGTAGAGGAAACAGGAGTAATGGTGGAAACCACCAACCTCCAGTAAGCAAATTGGCAGTCTTACTTTCGAGGCTGCCCTAGCCAACATTGTAAGTGTAAAGACAAAATTATGATCTGTCTTTGAGCAAAATCAAACCAAGGGAAAGGGACATGTTGTGATCTGTATGCTAGTGTTTTGTACCACTTGGCCACCAAACACTGTTGTCCATTCAAATAAACCAAGGATTTTTCTATGTTAAATTTGAATACTTGTATATTTGAATCGGTTTTGTCTGAACATCAGTGTTACAAAGACAACAACCATGAAAAAAATTCCATTCCCTCAGGTGTCTTTTATAATATCTAGAGAGAATCTTCAGATCTCAAAGAACGTAACCAATAGATAACTACGAGTTTAAAGAAGAACAAAATACATTCTGCGTAGAGTATCAACAACAAAAAGCATTTAAACGCCGAGGAATATAGTCTATTAATACATTGATCGATAAAAAATATTTTGTCATTATTCTTGAAGCATGCACTAGCTGAACTGCAAGCAATTTCCGTTGTATCTGGTTAAAAAGTAATCAAGCCCTAGTCTTCAATCTTGATCTCCCCAACTGTTATTTCCTGAGCTAGGAATACTAAATGTATTATATAGGCACTGACTACCGGATCCAATAGGAAATTAAAAATCTATATTGAAATAACCAATATTAAACCCAAAAATGGTTTCATATTATTATCCTTCATAATCTGTGGGTTTTATCAAATTAATGTTAAACAACGTCATCAGAGATATTTTAGGATTCTAGATTGATAATTGATTCTAATTTCTCGCATCCCCCCCTCTCCTTCTGCCTCAAGGTTACAAACACCACATGACCATTCTCAGAGGAATATTCTCATTCTGTACCTTGTCAAAATAATGGTGCAGCCCCCAATATAAAGGATGTATTTATCAATTGTTTAAATTCAAGTGTTTGTATTAATGATTAATTAGTACAGGTAACTAGCTACCTGTCTGTAAGGTAATTATTCATAATGAACCTTATACAGATCTATATAAAATCTATACATGAATCAGACATCAACTGGGGCTTAAAGTCATTTATCCTTCCTTGATAGAGCATAACACCTTAATGGAAATACATCTACATTAACATATGTTAAATGTCTCATTTAAAAATATTTCCCATCCATGTTTCCGCCATATGGTCATGCAACAATGAAAATACATTAAAATAAACGAGTAGATTTTTTTTTTTTGGTCTCTTTGTTCGGACATAAAAAATACATACTAGTACATTTAGTATTGTTATTGTATCACTGTTATAACAAGATAAAAAGAAATACATCACAATTTAAGCTTAGGCTGGCATAATTTTGAATATTTGGCAAGCATTTTAGCTCTAATAGCATATGTAGTCTTAGCTAAGAAATCCAGGTAAATTGGCTGGTTGATTTGTATGGTGTGTTATACCAAAGTTTGCATCATGGCAGGTAGAAATAAGCTGGAATACCTGGAGAAAACATCAACCTTGAAATTACCTGGGGAGTTTTCTTGCATAATATATCTACTCAAGTCAATAAAAAGAATCCGATCTGTCACCAGCCAGCAAGATATGGTACCATTCTGCATCTAACCACTGTAGTAGTGGCTCAGGTAATAAAGAGCTAGCTCATAAAGTGAGCAACAGTCAATTTAAATTTTTGTCAGGACTGACCTAAGTGTGAATGTGCGCAGTGGTTGTTCATTTAAAATAAAAATAAAAATACAAAAATGCAAAATAAATAAATTTAGAAATGGATCCTTAAGACAGATGACTGTTTAATTATCAATGTCCAAGAAAACATGATACAATAAGGACCCATAAGTGCTCACAATACTAGATTCTTTCAGATTACAAGTTCTTCATTAGCGTACATATGTATAAACATTTCAATCATTCAATCAACCATTAAACCATATATATATATATATATATATATATATATATATATATATCAACACCAAGTTTAACAAATTTTTTTTTGCAAGTTAATGAAAGTATTTTATGTTTAGCTTAAGTTTTTATCAATCAAAGGGAACTAACTCAAACATAAAATAGTGCAAATTATACTCAATGACACAAACAGTTATTCCCCTTACAAGAGTTTTTATTTTTTTTATAAATTACATAAAAAGTATTTAAATATTACCAGGAATTTTATAGGGAAAAAAGTATTTTTTGTAATAAAAAGTTTTATTTAAACCTAAGTTTATAATATTCAGAGTAACAAATGATACCAGGTACATAGTGTATCTTAGACAAGTGAGGATTTAACAATTTATTAAAATAATAAGTTCTATAAATCAATATATTTAACATTGTAAATGACATAATAAAGTTAATTAACAAAAATATATTCCCATTTGATTTTAAGTCCTCGGGATCCTGTTTTACTAGACAATATTAATCCCAGGCATGACTGTTATCTTCAAATTAATGGTAAATGATTGAAAAATTATGCTGTGTATCACGTGCAATAATAATATAGTCCGTCAGCGACAATGTGGCAGAGCGTCTATAAACATGGAAGAGTCAATAAAACGTATATAGCCCACCGATAGGGACATACAAAGGCAGAGCTGATAAATGGAAGCATGAAGGCATGAATATACGTATACGAAAACACGGTATTATAGTACCCATTGGTGCACAATAAACTTGCTCGTGTTTACAAACACTTGGCCATAAAATGGGTGACGAACTATAGTATACTTTCTGTAGTGTATTTTGTTGGGATTTAAATCAATATGCTACAACCCTAGGTAGGTGTCATGTTCATATATTAAATGAGTTTATGAAACTTTATATTAAACCCCTCAATAGTATGATATAACATGTATCCCATAACTTAATATAATGTGGCATAACAACATGTACATATTCTCAGATCCAAATATGATTTCCATATAGGCTGGACAATGTCACCACAAACAAATACACAAGTATTGTTCAAGTTTTAATGACACTATTCACAAGTAACTGGAAAATGGTAAGCAAGTTTAAATGTCATTGCAAAATGTGAAATAAATTTTAAGGTTGATTGATTGAAGGTAGGACAAATTTCCATTTATTATTTCCATTTTCCTTTGACAAAACCAACCCTATTAAACCTATTTTTATAGCTTCACCACCATCAAAAACAATCATTTTAAAGACAATTGTTAAAACCCTTAATAAATTTTGATGTATTTTATCATTATTTTACATTCAAATGAAAATTTAAAATACCTTCTGTTTGTTCAAATTTTAAATAAATCTACATGTAGTTTACTTATAGGCAATTAAAGAGAACTAACTCAACTTGTTAAGAAAATGTAGCTTATAAGAGTTATTTCCCCTTCACTGTTAAATATTTTAATCCTTTCAAACTGAATGCACTGGACAGTACTGGTTATAATTATAAAAGAAATGAAATATCAATTTTAAGATATACATAAGAACTTTTATATTTGAAATAAAACAATTTTGAAAATAAACTTGGAGGTGATATATAATAATGCACATAGTATTATACACATTGTATAATTTTATTATCGGTATACCGGTATATCACAATACAATTTCATAATACATACGTATCGCGTTATGACAGATTCGATCCGGTAATACAAGTATTTTTTAAAAGTCAAGTTACCTATCTTTTTATAGCTTAAATGAACGCACAAACTGCCATAGAGGTGTCTGATTTGTTTATAAACTCAACTGACAGGAAGGTATATAACTATAGGTAAAGCTGTCAACCAGATACGAAACAGCCAAATTACGAAACTCGTTCCATAACGACGTATTATTAACAACGTGACCGACAGCGGCGAACATACATGTAGTTTAAAGGTCCTTGGCTCTTTGCCTTCCTCAGTTTTAAAATAATATATTATGATATGTATTGCGATACAGCATCTGCGTATCATATATTGTAATAGAAAAATTTTGATAATACCTATCCCTAGTAGTAAGTAAATACATTTACTTAGGGGTTCAAAAAGCTTACATTTACTTAGGGGTTCAAAATTATGTTTTGTAATAGAAGGACCAGGACCTTTTGTCTTACGGTAACTTTTGGCAGATCCAAGATCAAAATTTGAACCTGGGACCTAAGGGATTTTGAACCCCCGTTACTTTCATAGCTTTATAAGCCCTAAGCGAATGATATGGGGTTTGACTTCCAAGTATCCAAGTCTACCTTTGCTTAAGGTGAAACTGCAGGAAATAACTGTAAAGCAGAAATTTTCATGACAGTTAATTTTTTCATAAGGATTATTATTTCAAGGTATTCTTGTACTATATTTTAGCACAGTCTGCTCATAGTCAATAGAATTTGTAAACGAATTATTTTCATAAAAATAAAGTATTTTTATAATTTAATTATGGTGCCATGTTAATTAATAGTAACGACATGTGAAGTGGAGGTTGAAATTGGGCATTCAGTTGGGCCAGGTTCCTTTAAATTGCACATTTCAATGTAACATCAATTAGTTATTTATTTATATCAGTCTATTTGCAACCACTAACTATTGAAATACAGGCACCCAACTGGCTAAATTCAAAGGCTTTTTAGGGCCTTCAGGATAAATTCAAGGGCTTTTTAGGGTCAGACTCGTTTTTAGGGTCTTTTTAGGGCAAACCTCAAAATTTAAGGACTTTTCCAGGCCTGTACAAACCCTGGATTTGCATTTATGTTCAAAGGGCCAAAACACCAAGGAAAATGAGCAAACAAACTTGGGTTAATGATATGCATATCTCCTATCTATGTTGATTCTTTGCACCAAGTTTTGTGAAATAGTGCTTCATAATTTTGGATAATTCACGCAGACAAGATGGACATAAGAACGGAAACTCAAATTAAATACCCCCCTCTTTCTTTGAAAGGTGGGTGATAATGATATTTTATATCCCAGTCAAGATTACTTCACTTGTATTGAGATGGCACCAGCTATTAAGGCAGTGATGATACAGACATAATAATTAAGAAATGCAAAGCACTTCATGTTAAATTTGCACCATTCTCAGCCTCTCTATAACCTCATGGTAGAAAAAAGAACCATTCTGTTTCTTATAATTACAATATTTTGGAAACACAAAAAACTTTATTTTTTTTAATTTTTTTGTCAGGATGGCATTGAAATTACTTTCATTTCTACTACAAACGGTTGGAGAAATCAATTTGTTGAAACAGCTTTGGTTTTGACAGGATGCAAGGCTCTGCCTTCTTGTCCAATCATCATTGATGTGACAGACATGAAGCCGTGCCCACATCTGTTAAAGGTCACCATTTATTTATTTATTTATTTATCACAACAAATAATAAAAGAACCTACATTTCCATTTTTTATTTAAAATATTGTTCACATTAATTTTTATTCATATTCAATATCATTTTAATTATCTTTCCATATCTAATTATAATTAATTAATTTATTTATTTATTTATGTATTTATTTATAAAAAGAACCCAATTTTTTGTTTTTTATTTTTAAAAATCTTTTCTTCTCTCTAGTACAGCTATATTATGACCTCAAATTGATTCATATATGTTTTAGAAATTGTCCCATTTTTAATTTCTTTTTAGATTAAAATCAAAGATTTCTTATTATTATTATTATTTACCCATGTAATGAATAAAAAAATACGTTTTCGGGTAGAATCTGGGTCCAAGACCTGTAGTTTTTTGTACAACGAAAATATCAAAATAAAAGTTTAAAAAATAATTTCTTATTGTCTCTCAAATAAAATATTCCACCCCAGTATTATTTAAATATGAAAACAATTTCAATTCAATAGCTTCCTATTCCTCATTTGCAGTAAGTTAAATAATCATCATCATCATCATCATCATTACTGTTTCCATGATAAAATAATAATAAAAAAAAATAATGTAATAACTTTATTACGCTTAATTTTAATGTGATGAAAAGAACGTCATCAAAATGTGATACCAGTGGGATTATGTTCGACTAACTAAAGACTCAAAACTCAAGAGAAACTTTCTTTCATTTATTCACAATGAATTAATATCGTTCAAAGTGTGATTTACACCCCCCACATACCAGTAATTAAAAGATTATCAATATGCTACATTGGGAAAAATCCTGTTTAGAAGTAGACATCTACCACCTGTAATTAACAAAGTTTACCTTACAATATGCAACATTAATTGACACGTGCGTATATCTTTATGGTATATCTTTATGATATACCGGTACCCGGTAAATGTTATTTGTCATTTTTGATGGATTCTGAAAATCGAATAAATTAAAGTTAAATTAGATTAGGTAATTTGAACAAGACATACGTCTCTGTTTGAACGTGTTAATTGGTGAACTGATTGAAAAACAGAATTAAATTAGTTTTGAAAATTAAAATTGTTTAAAATCTATATATTTGACTGAATTCATTCATTTGAATTGTCTTCAATGATTATACCGCTCTTATTTCTCTGACTTATCTCGTAATGTTTAATCTGAATATATTTAAAACAATTAAAAAGCTGCATGAAGGACTTATGTAAATCTGGCTTTAATTTGTTCTGAATTTTGTGGAAAAACCATGTTCATCGGTCATTGTGATTTTATTATATCCAAACTTCACAAAATATATCATTTTGACATGAAATCAAACTTTAAAACCCTACAAAACACACCACAAACCCACATGTAATATATGGATTCATATAAAGGTAATGTGTGTTTCCTCAGCAGCTTAACACCATGTACGTCATCAATTAGGTCGCCGGAAAGTTACGAGCGGTGTCGGAAACTACCGAGTATTAGCAGTTCGTTTAGGTAAGGTTTTAGTGTATTACAGGTAAATTTTAAGCGTGGGAAACCGTCAGACACATCAATATTGACTATTCTACCCATAGGAATGCAAAATACAAAATTGATAAATTTGGTGACCGGTGACCTTTAAACCTTTGTAAAATATTGTGTTTGTGACGTCAAACTCTGCCACGTCATGTAAAGCTCTGCCCACTTCAAAAAAGGTGTCAAACTCAACCACGATGCGAGAGCATCCCCTTGAGGTTATGGTGATTTTCTTGATAAAGTGTTTTATATAAGGAAAATAAATAGAATTGTAAAAATTTCATATAAAACATGTCCAAACTTACCCTAATATCTGGATTTGAGTTTATAGACATAATTACGGTAGATGACAGGTATTACTTGATCAGTGGTGGCCATGTTGTTGCCCGTCACTCCAGGTGTGTCAAACAAAGATTCCAAAATTCCAGAATTCAAAGTGCCAATATATCAATTTTTCACAGCTTGTTTCAACATGTATATTTTAATTCAAAATACATGTACTGATTATAATTGAATATCAATATAATTCATCCCACTCCTACAAGCTATTAAGTGAATTTGCAATGATTTACATACCTCTAAAAAGCACTAACAGCAATGAATAGTGATGGTTTTTATGTCACATTTACAACGACACAGGGGCATCAGTTTTCAAGGTCTCTATTGAAAGACCCCCATGACTTTTATTCCAACATGCAAAAGTTGCTACTTTAAAATATTTTAAAGTTATTTAATAATAGGAAAGAACTCAACAATCAACAGACTGCATGTGGAGGTTTTATTAGATCTACAAATATTGAATGCAATGTCACTAATTATTATAAAGTTGTAGGTCTCATCCAACTGGGAATAGAAAACCCACCTCAAAATATGCAAGTTCACTTTTTCTTTATTTCTTTATTTATTATTTTTGGTTTTGTTGCCACATCAATAGATTGATTGAATGTTGTTTTATACATGTATCCTGATCAAGAATATTTCACTTAAATGTGATATAATTTTTTACCTTTGCAGTTTTCATTCCTACATGCAAAGGCTGCTACCTATTTTAAATAATAGGAAAGAACTCAACAGTCAACAGACTGCGTGTGGAGGTTTTATACTGAATGCAATGACACTATAATTAAGTTGTAGGTCCCATCCAACTGGCATTAAAACACCCACCTTCAGATATGCAAGTTATTTATTTATATATTTTTATTTTTAGTTTTGTTGCCACGTCAATAGATGATTGTATGGTGTTTTATATCCTGATCAAGAATGTATTACTCATACCTAAACGTCACCAAATATAGGTGAAGTGGTAGAAATTTTTACCTTTGCAGTGCGCTCAGGGAAATGTCGGGGGAAATTTCAATATTTTCATACAATTCTGCAGTTCAATTAAGCAAAACAAATTTTAAGCAAGATTTGAAATCAGAGAACTCAATGCTTGAGTTTGTACCTTGAACTGATTTGATCATGGCTCTTAATAAGCCTTGTACCACAAGAAGTTGAGATATATATACCAAGGATAATCAAATGATCATTGAGTGACATCATTAGTCTATTGATTAAACTTATATCGAGATTAGCAATGCAGAAAATTTAAGCAACACTAACTAAACAGTGAGCTTTCTTTTTCGTGCAATGTCTCATTGCCGACCATGACACAGCATGTCTGATTTTAAGGCATAATAAGAAAGACCAGTGACTTTCAACTCATAAATGCTTATCGAAAGAAGTCACTATCCATTTTTTCCAAGTTTCTTGTCAGAACAGGTCTGAAATTTTCCTCCTGCATAGCCAGCATGTGCTATACAAAACTTCTTAAGCACATAGTTATTTCAGCAATGTTACTTTACAGAAGAAACAAGCTTAAATATTTTATTTAGCTCACCAAGTCAATTAACTGATTGCCAGCCATGCCCACAATGTTCCAACCAAGGCCCAGCATGCTTGAATTACACACTAAATTGCCATTTATTGAGGTCACTGACACTAGTATGTCATTAGTTGCCATGACGCTGCTTTTGGTACAGTGATGGCGGTCAGTGTCGGAACATAAAAGGCATGGCCGACGATATGTCAATTACTTTAAATCAAGCACAGTTTTATTTTAGTGGATGCTCAGTAAACTGGCCAATAAGCCATGTGTAGACACCAAGCACCGAAAATGATCATATTTTAGCAGGAAGGCAAAATCTTGAATAGTGTTCAAATCAACTTGTCACTAAAATTTCCTGTTTCCAGTATTATTATTCAAACATTTTCATTAGTTGCATGATGTGGTTTTCAATAAAGATTGTATTGCACAGAAACTCATGCAAAAATGTCATATAGACTTGGAGCACATGAACAATTTCTTTTGGGATAGTTTTCTTTTTGTTTTGTAAATGGCATCAAGCGGGCAATTTGGTTTTTTAGTTTGATGAGTAACAGCAAAACTTGATTGATTCATTAGAATGTGTAACAACCATAGTCATCAAGAGTATTTCTGAAATGTTTACATATTTATATTTTACCATGCCACAAACTCACCATGGGTTTTCTAGGCAAGTTGAAAATAAGCACCCAGGATATACTGGGTGATGGTAATAATGTATTTTAGTTTGGTTTTTTGGGGTTTTTTTTAATAACCTTTTTTTACTTGCCAAATGTGTAATTTTGAAAGAAGACTATGGATGCTATCTGGCATGGGTACAACTGATTACCAATATAACAGCATAATTGCCTACCCTTTCTTGAGACAAGAAGTAAGTTCAGGTAAATTTTGATCGTAAGTTTTACAAAATCAGTTGTAAAGATTCCTGTATTTGACTTCACAAAACACGGATATGTTGTATAATACTCAGGTTTGAATTTCTGATCACATTGTTTCTTTCCTCATTTTAATTTGCAGCTAAGATCCTGATTGGCAGCTAAAGATTGTCACTTTCATGACCATGATGTTAAGAAGCCATTTTTAAACAAATGTACAACACTGGATGCCTGTCTTGCGAACTTTGACAGTATTACATGGTGTCATTTGGTCAAAATGAATTGGAGGAAGTTGTTATTTCACTATATACATGGATTAGAAAACTCCAATTTCTGGAAATTACCAGATTTTCTCCTTTAGTCCTAAGTTTTGGCAATTGTAAGGTCCTAATTTTAACTTCAAAACCATACAGCCTACGCCAAACTGTATGGGTAAGCAAGTATGTATCAGATGAAATCCCTTTGTAAAAGTACAAGGACCAGGGCTCTCTCTCACTCTTATGTGATTGGGGCCAGGGCCCTTGGAATTGTGAAAAAAAAGCATCATAATGGCCAAAATTGTGGGGGAAAAAACTCCAAATATACTGGTTTTAAAGCTGAAATTTCCAAAATTGTGAAAGTTAGCAAAATGATTGTGAAAAAAACCATAAGATTTTGAATTGTGAATGGGGCAGAATATCGGCCCAAAAAATGACCCAGCGAAAGCCCTGAGGACATCGATTTGTTGTGATCATTGTATTGAAGGAGATTGGCACTATTGCCATTTTTCTGTCCTACAATTACCTGACCATTTAAAGTAGTGTGCCTGAAGACTGGTGCAATATGGTCAAGAAAAGACTCTCAAGTAAAGAATTGACTTTTTGCAAAATGGACAGAACCAGAAAACAGCAGTGATCCTATATCTGCATCAGAAAGGTTCATCCCCTAAGAAAAGAATATCGATATAATTATGGTAGCAACACTAGAGAAAGATGCACCACAATCTTCTACAGCAAAAATTTATATGTGGCTAACAGTGCCTGAAGGAAGACTGTCATCCTGGAAGGCCCATGACTGTTGCAACCCTAAAAAGGGTATATAAATTCCATAATATTGTTATGACTGGGTCACAGAACACTACAGGTGGTACTTCAGAGGAAAGAGGGGTACCGTGGCTCCATCATTCCAACCTAGAAGCCAACAGTCAAACAATAGAAGCAAACTGGTTCTCTCCCAAAATTAATGGAAAGACTGTTCCATTAGCTGGAAAGGTTATTGCCTTAGTTTTCTAGAATGCTGATGGCATTTTCATGGTAGGTTATCTCTAAAAAGGGACACAACCAATCGCAAATACTATATACATCACTTATGAGGAAGATTATGGGAAAATATTAAACATAAGTGCTGAAAAAAATCAGTAAAGTTGTGTTGTTCAACAGCAATGTCCCTGTTCATAAGTCTGTCATTAGTGATTACCATAGCTGCCATTAAGGATTGTGGCTTTAATAAGATTGTGTACCCCCTAATATGCCTGTCACTATCAGATTTCCATCTATTTCTAAAGCTTAAAACAGCCATTTTCGAAACCAAGACTTTCTGAACGGTCAAGACAAGGTTTTGCATTAAGCATTGCTAGCAAAAGGTGTATAGATATCTTAAGGAGATTATGTTGAAAAATAATGCATGTTGTCTACAATAATTCAAACTCTTGCATATGACACTCACAAATCATTTATCAACCCTCGTATAATATTTCTACCAGTGTTACCAATGATGGGGATTCATTAAAGAAAAACAATACTGCGCTATGGGGACTCATTAAAGCAAGGAACACTGCACTATGGGGACTCATTAAAGTAAGGAAACACTGTACTATGGGGACTCATTAAAGAAAAGGAAACACTGTACTATGGGGACCATTAATGAAAGGAAACACTACACTATGGGGACCATTAAAGAAAGGAAACACTGCACTATGAAGACCCATTAAAGAAAAGGAAACACTGCACTATTAAAAGACAGTGCTGTATAATATTTATTGTTAATGTGGACTCTTATACAATGGAAACACTGCAATGCATTTGTTGATGGCAGGGATTTCTCAAAGAAAGGAAAAGCTGCACTATGTAGACTCATTAAAGAAAGGAAACACTGCAATAAGGGAGGAAATGCAGGAAAAATGAGAAACACTGCACTATGGGGACTCATTAAAGATAAGAAACACTGCACTATAGGTACTCATTAAAGATAAGAAACACTGCACTATAGGTACTCATTGAAGGAAACACTGCACTATGGGTACTCATTAAAGAAAGGAAACACTGCACTATGAGAACTCATTAAAGAAAGGAAACACTGCACTATGGGAACTCATTAAAGGAAGGAAATGCTGCACTATGGGGACTCATTGAAGAAAAGAAACACTGCAATATAGTTACTCGTTAAAGAAAGGAAATACTGCACTATGAGGACTCATTGAAGAAAAGAAACACTGCAATATGGGGACTCATTAAAGGAAGAAAACACTGCACTATATTGACTCTAATATTAAAGGGAGGAAACCTTGAATTATGGGGATTCATTGAAGAAAGGAAACACTGCACTATAGAGACTCATTAAAGAAAGGAAAAGACTGCATTATGGGAACTCATTAAAGGGAAGAAACACTGCACTATTGGGACTCATTAAAGAAAGGAAACACTGCACTATGGGGACTCATTAAAGAAAGGAAACACTGCACTATGGAAACTCATTAAAGGAAGGAAACACTGCACTATGGTGACTCATTATAGAAATGAAACACTCCATTTTTGTGACTCAATAAAGAAAAGGAACAATGCACTACATTTGTTGATGATGGGGACTCATTAAAGAAAGGAAACACTACACTATCAGGACCCATTAAAGAAACAAACACTGCCCTATCGAGGCTCATTAAAGAAAGGAAACACTGCACTATCATGACTCATTTAAGAAAGGAAACACTGCACTATCATGACTCATTTAAGAAAGGAAACACTGCACTATCATGACTCATTAGAGAAAGAAAACACTGTAATATTCGGACACATTAGAATGAGGAAACACTGCACTATGAAGACCCATTAAAGAAAGGAAACAAACACTGCACTATGGGGACTCATTAAAGAAAGGAAACACTGCCTTGTGGGGGACTCATTAAAGAAAGGAAACACTGCACTATAGGAACTCAATAAAGGAAGGAAACACTGCATTATGGGAACTCATTAGAGAAAGGAAACACTGCACTATGGGGACTCATTAAAGAAAGGAAACACTGCACTATGAGAACTCATTAGAGAAAGGAAACACTGCACTATGGGGACTCATTAAAGAAAGGAAACACTGCACTATCGAGACTCATTAAAGAAAGGAAACACTGCAAAGTGTTGTATATTATTTTTTGTTAATGGGGACTAATTATACAATGGAGACACTGCAATGCATTTGCTGATGGCAGGGATTCATTAAAGAAAGGAAATATTAAAGAACGGAACCATTAAAGAAAGAAACAGCTGCGCTATGAAGGCTCATTAAGAAAAAGAAACATTGCACTATGGGGACTTATTAAGGAAAGGAAAGATTCTACTTCATTTATTTATAATAGGGACCCATTGCACTGAATAGATTCCAAACTTTGACCAACCAACACTTGTTCCATATTTTGATGACCAACATTTTCTAGCATATTAGTTCAAGCTGTACCAACTCAAATTAACATTTAGAGACTAGTTAAAAATTTATATCAATATTTTCTTGTTTAGATTTAGTTTTATGTTGTTGTCCACATTCTGTGTTGAAAACAAAAAAGTATCACTGAAATGGTGTTAACCATTCACCTCAACCATACTTATGATCCTAATTTGCAATTCCAGCACAGATCTTAACTTTGACCAAATTTTATAAAACATATACTCCTCTTTCAGGCTAACATAATCATGTTAGTATGAAATATTGCTGATAAGGTGTTAAACACCATTTAACTGAACCATTACTAATTGGAAAATGGATGAAAACTTGGACACTGTTAGTGTCAATCCACACCCATTATTTAGATCACATTTTTGTCTTTTCCATGAATGCAGATCCATATTAGACCTAAATATAAGCGTTTCTGCTAATCTGGGCGACCCTAAATTTTCACATCTACCCTAAACATTTTATGAAAATATTTTCAACTGACAAACACTGTTAAAGTTGGCATCCTTGCCCCATATGGTCAATGTAAAATTTTATTTGCCCATTTATGGCCCTAATTTTCCTAAGAGCAATAGCAAAAACACATTTTTTTCCTTTGGCCTTAATTACTGATAAGTGTAAACTTTCAATTTATTTTGAACATAGCAAAATGACACTCCAAACTCACATTAAGATATATACAGGTGCCCAAAATATAAACTAATAACAGAATTGTTGATGATGTTGGTATCATTAATATGACATGTGCTGATGTGGAGTAAAACACTAGTCTTGAAGCCAAAAGTACATGACAACCTTAGAATTTCAGTTAACATAGCCTAAATATATCAATTTTATCAATTAAAGTTTACATACCCCTCTGTCTGCTAACATTTTTTAACCAGTCCCTTCATCTTTGCTGTTCCCTGCACATCCACAACGCAATGAATTAATTATGTAAATGACAATTTGCTTCACTTATTCTAAGTGTTATTTTAATTGACTTATAGCTTATATGTGAAAAACATCCATACCCACCATGTTTGCCGAAACAGAAAACGGTCATTTTTACCTTCATAAAGAACTAATTTATGACCAAAAATTGGTTAAAAACAAAAAATATCGAGAATAAATTCACAAAAATAACTGTTTACATATCTGTCCAGTTAAATTTCATAAACTTGTATACACTTAATGTTCCTCCCCTTTTGTGTTAATGTTCATCGCTTCTCATTTAAGTTTCTTTTCCAGCACTACTTAAAAAACAACTTTTACCAACCAAGTTTTCCGGAAAAATATCTTTGAAAAAAAAGCTTTTAAAAAGTACTTTCTCAAAATGTTCAAGAAAGGGACTTTTTAAATTCATTTTACAAATATTAATGCATTAGTAATAACCATGCATTTTTGGAAACGCAATATAAATACCCTATGTTGCCAAAATCGCAATTGGCGACTAATTTCCGAGAAAATCTTTTAAGGAATAACCTATTTTAGCAAATTTGTGAAAAATATTTTAAAAGGACCGTATTTTCACAAATTTTGAAAATTTCACAACGAATAATTTTAAATTGTGGAAAACTAGTATACCTTCAAATGTATCTGGACCATGCAAAAAATATCATGGGTGAAATGAAAGTCCTAAACTTAAAATATGTGTTAATTAAATGCACAAGGCAAATAAAGTAAAAAAAACAACATATACACAACCTACCTTGTGTATCAATAATTTTTCTGGCATGTTCCCTACTGTGTTATAAACAAAAGGTGATAACTTAAACTCAAGCACAAACAAGGCATCCCTTGCCACTGATTACACACCTTGTCGAGAATAACAAACATATCCATGTCCAGAACCAAACACTTCATCAGCTTGTACTCATAATAAAACAACTTGAAGAAACAAATGTTAAAAATTCTTAGAAAAAATTACTTGATATCTATTGATCTGAGACCGACAGAAATCTGATTGGTGCAATCTTTTTAAAAAATAACCAATCAAAATTGTATGATTCTACCAGGAAGTAAAACAGTTTGCACCTTGAAGCTGTGATACTGAGACAGATCATTGATTTTTCAATCAATACTGGCTTCAGCCGCAGCAACATATGATATACTGATATACCAGTTGTATCTTCAATCTAGTTTCATCCATACATATACATGTACTGATATTTAAGATTTTTGTGTGAGCGTTGTGTGTGTGCGCAGCTTAAGGATTGATGGATATATCGAGGGAATTATGGGTTAGAATTTATTACACAAGTGACAGCCGAATCTGTCACCTTCTAGCTGCTGATGGCACAACTTGTTGCCTTTCTCTCAAGATTCCCAACATTACTTTTAAAAAGTTATTTTGCAAGGTGAGTTACCTGCATTAGAAAGCAGTCTAAATTGCTAAAATTGCTAAAAAGCCGATTGCATGAATTCCTAGCTAGGCTGAATTAAATATTGTGACCAGCAAGCTAGAGTTGAATGATGTAGGAGATGACGTGGGAAGAAAGTTATGAACATTTGCACTGGGTGTGTTAATGATCCATCCGGAATAGGTGTAACAATCGACAGAAACAAATCCATCTTTGAAAAAAACAGGATACAGTAAAACCTTGTTATAACCTCCCCTCCCTCCTAATTTTGCCGCTTCACTAAAACCTATATCTTCTACATTTTTCAAGATAAGCTTACCCGATTTATCCCCAAATCCATTTATGACACCAAAACTTGGCTGAACAAATGGTGGAATCGAGTGAGTGAGTGAGTAATGTTGTTTAACGTCCCAGTCAAGAATATTTCACTTATATCGAGACGTCGCCAGCTATAGACGAAGGTACAGAAATTTTGCCTGTGCGTTGCGCTGATGGCATTATACGGCAGGGTTCTTTAGCGTGCCAAGCCTACCGTGACACGGGACATCGTTTATTTTAAGTTCCCATCCGAAAGAACCGTGACTTTCATTTCGTAATGCCGAGTGCTTGGCGAAAGAACAGTCACTACCCACTTTCAAGTCTTGGGTCAGACCCGGCCGGGGATCGAACCCACGACCTCCCATTTACGGAGTGAGAACTCTACCAACTGAGCTACCGCAGTGGTTAAATGGTGGAATCGAGATTTAATTGTAGTGACAATTATTTTTGGCCATAATTTGTTAGATGAAATGATGCTGAACTAATTAAGCAAGCTTTGTGATATATTTACAGGTGCATTAAGAATGATTTTTGTTCTGGTTGTTTGATCCCTTTTTATAACTGTAAAATTAGTGCTGAACCAAATGTTCAAATATTTGATTACGAATAGATTTTTGGTGGTATTCAAATATTTGTTCCTATAGATAGGAGAACTTGTGGTAAATAAAATACTTCTGATGAAAGAATGAGTTTGAAGTTCGTCTAAAAGAATAAATTGTAACACAGCAAAAACCTACTTTCATATGCATCCTTCAAATCTTTATTAATGAAAAACTTCAATTATCCAAACAGTCACCAATAAGTCGGGAAAGATTCCACAATCTGACAGATCCAGCCATGTGCTTTCAGTTTGTTTACTTCCTGTCATTGCATCATGTCATGATTATTTCCCTTTAGGTTCTTTATATATGTTATTCAAAGCAGAGTGGGTAATGACTATTAATCGGGGTAAAGTAAAAATATGTCTGTCACATTTTTTTCTGCTTACATGTACATGGTCTTATTTATTAAATCTGGGTTTATTTACAATATTAAAGAGATCATAATTTTATTATCATCATACAGTCTTCCTATGAATAAGGAATATATAATAAGGTAATTATTTTCATCCGTCTTATGCAATCCATGTCGTTTCCAGCTTAAAAAATGCCCTAAATAGTTCTGTTTCAGAAAAGATGTAAAGTTTCTCTTTGGTGCCGAATATTTGAATGCTAAATTTGGTATTCGTTACAGCTTTTTCTAAAATTGAGGTAATAATTTGTCAAAAAAAAAAAAAACAGAAATGCACATGCCAATATCACTAGTGGATGTTGTCATTCTTGCTTCATTCAATACAAATGAAATTAAACAATTTATCTGCTCAAAAATGCAATCAATGACAGGTTCTGCAGTAGATGACAATCCCAAAGGTAACAAACCCTTACTTCCTGCATGTAACAATTTCTGAAGTAAGTGTCGCTCTTAAATGTGATAATGCTTTCAGCAGTCAATATCACTTTATGATGCTATGGTCTTTATTGCAGTAAATAAAGTCACTCCCTAATAAACTGTCCTTATTGTAGTCAAACACACTTCCAAATAAGACTACCCTTATTGCAGTCAAAGGCATGTCCAAAGATGACAACCCTTTCAGCAGTTAATATCTACATGATGTTACAACCATTTTTGTGGTAAATGTCACTCCCTAATACGAGACTACCCTTATTGCAGTCAAAGTCAATCCAAATATGACTCTATGACTATCGTTATTGCAGTCAATGTCACTCCAGGATGATACGGCTCTTATTGCAGTTTGAATCACTCCTTTATATGACTACCGGTACCCATATTGCAGTGCAAATGTGACAAGGGATGCATTCTGCAGTCAATATTGCATCCATATGTGACTACCTTTTGAATGTCATTCAGGATGTATTTAAATTCAAGTGATTGGGTTTAAATAAGTTTGGAGATTTTCTAAGAAGCCTTTTCCGAATATAGAAACAACAAAATTTTTAATGAGCAAATAACTGTATTTTATGTCAAGACTTAACTGAGTAGATTGGATTTCCAGGATGTTGATGCCATTTAACTTGACTTTTAAAGACTAAGCCATCTTTATGCATTGTAAAACTATAAGGATTTTTTAAAACTTGCATTCAGTTTTATTTTCAATTTTGTATTCAAATTAAACTTTAAATTTAATTTAAATGTTGATTCATAACATTTTTATTTGGAAGTCTGTGTACCAAAACTGATAAATATCATGTATCAAGATACATACAGGGCTCACACTGGCTAAACATTTTTTGTCGCAAATTTTAAACAAGTAGAAATTTTAAGTCTTCTAGGATATTTTATTTCTATTTAAAGCTGATTTTTGTTATCATTTATAAAAAGTGTCACAAATATTTGTCACATTTGCGACTGACAGTGTGAGCCCTGACATATTGCATTGTGAACATTGTATCAGGATATGTATCAAATCATAGCATGTCTTATAGTCATATGGGAGTAGTTGCAAATTCTGAACCTATGCAATGCCCTTTCTGAGTCATGCCATCATGACACAGGACTCCAATTTTTAAAGTTCCACTGAAGGATCACTCAAAAAATCAGGAAAAGAATATCAAACCAGAATTGCTATGTGAAACTATGATGATAACGAATGTGCATATTGGACACCTATATTACCAGTCTGTTATCCTAGACTTTGGGTTTTCGAAGTCTAAACTACGCAGACACTAAATTTGGTATGCATCATATTGTCTTGATCAAAGTTTGAAAATTCATTCATAAACATGAAAGTTATGAAACGGACACAATATAGGGACAGAATCACAGATGAAAAGCCCTTAACTTTGTTTGCGGAAGTTATAATAAAAACTTGCCAAACAATGACCTAAACTATGGAAAGGAGAAACTGATGCTAAGTTATACTGTATGTCACAAGTTTTTACCATGCAGAATTATTATGTATGTATTAAATGCAAATAAGCAAAGTTTCACCATGAACCCTTACCATGAACCCTTATATAAGTACATGTAGGTTGCTTGAGCATGCAAACGCCCACTGAAATTTACACAATTACTGGTGCATTATTGCAAAAAGGAGTTACTTGGAACAGCTGTACTTGCAACATTCGTGTTAAAAAGATTTGTTTATTCAGAATATAGACTTAGTCATACACTTTTTCAAGATGCGATGATATTGACAAAATTAATATTGCTAATATTAACAACTTGTCATTTTGCCAATGTTTGTTTCATTTGTTATGTTTTTCTTTTTATTATAATTATTATTATTTTTTTTTTTTTTTTTTGTATGATTGGTTTTGTCTCATCTGGTGAGAACATTTTGGTAAAAATTATTGTCACGATATTTTCTAAAATGACACAAGAGATAGGTAAGTACAACTACACAGATTCATCATGGAAATTACTACTGATATTCAAGGCTCTACGATTGCAATTTTTTTCACTAGCCTCCTGGCTAGTAAACCCGAGATGTTTACTAGCCAGAGCAATAATGTTACTCGCCACATATTTGTTTTATAAATACAATTTAACTGGGATTCAATTAGACTGGAAACATTTCCCATTATTGCTTAATTTTGAAGATGCAGGCACAGCAGATCGGCCCAATGTTTTTAAAAAATATTTTTAATTCAGTTTACTTTTATTGTGGTATCAAACACAACAAATCGCAGTGCATGTCCAAAAGCAAAGCAAAAACTTTGAAAAACGGCAAATCAAGTTAAAAACATGTGAACTTAATTCAGGTGTGAGGCGAGTTGCTACAGGAATGTTAGCATTTCCTGTCTAGCTAGATACATCTGCCTCATGTAAAATTTAACAGCATATCTTTTAAACATACTTTTGCCGGTTTAAAACTGTTTTCCAGGCCAACTCGGGACCCGGCTTTCCGTCATCGCTTTAGTCAGTTTAGAGGATTACGTTTGTTTTTACATTGAGTGATCACTGGCACCGAGTCGTAGACGAAATCGTTTCTTCCTGGTCATTGATAACATTAGAATTCTCGAAGCTTCTGGATTTTTATTCGTACTCATGGCTTGAAAAATAAATATATTTGCCGATTTTGTTTACGACTCATAGCGATGAAATTGACACTTGAAAACGTCATCACACAAACGCTTAACAACTTAACAGACTGGAGCAAAAGATTTAAAGCGCTTTAAAGATTAAGCTTGATGAGAGTAATTTCGTTGTCGAAAACGGAAAAGAAAATCCGGATTTGACTTTCTACTTTATACTCGCACATGGGCGAGTGAATTTGACGTATCCACTCACATTTACAAAAAATTAATCGCAAATGCGAGTGTTTTACTCGCACTGTAGAGCCCTGATATTGCTACAGAAGACAAATGACATAAAGTCAAGGTCATATATCAACAAAATGACCTAGGATCAAGGTCATATATCAACAAAATGACATAGAGTCAAGGTCATATATCAACAAAATGACATAGAGTCAAGGTCATATATCAACAAAATGACATAGAGTCAAGGTCATATATCAACAAAATGACCTAGGATCAAGGTCATATAAGTAACCAACAGCAATTCTATTGTGAGATTTGCAATTTGTGGATATTTCTTCTTTCCATTTCAATACGTTTTATTCATCTTTGTTCATAATTTTATTTGATGATATGATACCATCAGCAAGAACAAAGACAATGCCCCTGTAGATTTACTTTTTATGAAGACATTTATGTAGCTGTTACCATAAAAACCAATTGCTAAGCAATCTTTATTCAACTTTGGTAAATTATATAGTGGAATAAGGATGTTAAAATTTTACACCCCAGTTAGGATTCTTTTCAGTGATTTTGTTTGCCTAAAATTACTACTGATTATAGGTAGATTTCTGTGAGCTTGTGGCTCACAGTTTTTCTAGTTATGTATGTATTAATTGCAAATAAGCAAAGTTTCACCATGAACCCTTACTTATAAGTACATGTAGGTTGCATGCAAACGCCCACTGGAATTTACACAATTCCTGGTGCATTATAGCAAAAAGGAGTTACTTTGAACAGCTGTACTTGCAACATTCGTGTTAAAATGATTTGTTTATTCAGAATATAGACTCTGTCTTACACTTTTTCAAGGTGCAATGGTATTGACGAAAATTAATTTGCTAATATTTAACAACTTGTCATTTTGCCAATGTTTGTTTCATTTGTTGTGTTTTCTTCTTCTATTATTATTATTATTTTTTTTGTATGATTGGTTTTGTCTCATCTGGTGAGAACATTTTGGTAAAAATTATTGTCACGATATTTTCTAAAATGACACAAGAGATAGGTAAGTACAACTACACAGTCATCATGGAAATTACTACTGATATTGCTACAGAAGACAAATGACATAGAGTCAAGGTCATATATCAACAAAATGACAGAGTCAAGGTCATATATCAACAAAATGACATAGAGTCAAGGTCATATATCAACAAAATGACCTAGGATCAAGATCATATAAGTAACCAACAGCAATTCTATTGTGAGATTTGCAATTTGTGGATATTTCTTCTTTCCATTTCAATACATTTTATTCATCTTTATTCATAATTTTATTTGATGATATGATACCATCAGCAAGAACAAAGACAATGCCCCTGTAGCTTTACTTTTTTATGAAGTCATTTTTGTAGCTGTTACCATAAAAACCAATTGCTTAGCAACCTTTATTCAACTTTGGTAAAGTATATAGTGGAATAAGGATGTTGAAATTTTACACCCCAGCAGGGCTCAAAATAAGGGCGAAGTTGGGCGATATCTTCGCCCTGTTTAAAAAAACTTCGCCCTAAACTGTCCCAAAAGCGAAGTTCTAGTCGCCCTAAGTTTTGACAAGTTTATTTAACCCCTTAAGGCGCCTCTGTATATTACATGCATACAAAGGTAAACACAGGTAACTCCCGGTATATCCAGGTGTTTTAATCCGATAATTAGCTTAACTTGAGATCATCCATGCATGTCATGGATTCATCAACCTGTAGACTGATGTAATTGAATGCCATCTTGATGAAGAACCTCAAATATTTGCTATAAAAAACGTCTGTACGAGTATGGAAATGGGGGGGGGGGGGGGGGGGGGTGTATTGAACAAAATAGTAGATCGTTTTTTTGTATGAAAATTTAATAAAATGACAGACCTTCTCAGAATGTTGCCTCCTCACAAAGGAATCCATAAATAAAAGCATTTTCCGATTGAATGATTTAAAATGAGTAAAATCATGTCTAGAAATTTGGAGTCAGGCTCATGACATACATGTGCTTTTAAACAAGGGGGATAACTCAATCAGAAAATAAAAGTGCACATAGAGGGCCTAGATTTATTCTTTTTTTTTTTTTTTTTTTTTTATGTTAATAATCATTGTATTTTTAAAATTAATTATTAAAAGAAATTGTACATGTACTTCAGATTTACATTGTAATATTTAGACAGTGTTAGTGATGTGAAAATGTAATATTATTAGGACATGTTTATATGATCAATGTGTTTTGATTTAATAAAAGATTTAAATTACAATAAACATAAGAACAATATTTTTTGTTAAATTATTATCAGTATGGCGGCACTGAGCTTGTACATATATAGTTCTACACATTGCAAAAAAAAAAAAAAAAGAAAGAAAAAGTAAAATAGGCCCAATTAGATCTTAGAAGAATTTTACATCCTGGTTTCTTTTAATTAGATAATTAATATAACATTTATGTAATATGCAAGTCCTAAATAGGGCTATTTATAAAGACAAACAGCTTAGAGCACGCGTGGCAGCGTATTATATTTCGCGGCGGAAAAACTTCTCCCTGTTTTGAAAAACTTCTCCCTCATCTTGGCTGAGGGAGAAGTCACTTCTCCCTGTTTCAAAATCTAATTTGAGCCCTGCCCAGTTAGGATTATTTTCAGTCATTCTGTTTGCTTAAAATTACTACCGATTATAGGTATATTTCCCTAGGGAGGAAATGATACCCCACTAACCAGTAAGCATTCTTTTTATTAACCATATATCGGGGAATTTAGATTTGCAATGGAGGAGGAATCAGAAGTACCAGTAGTTCCTGAAGTAAACAACCAACCACTGTCATTCGTGACTCGCAATTTTGGTCTTTAGACGACTATACCAGAGAGGCTAGAGTGGAGTTAGTCTGGTTTTTCCCTTGCATCCTTTCTTTGGGAGTCCTTAAGACTCCTAAGGGAATTTTGCAGGGGTCCTTGGCCCTTTTATATCTGTCATTTTCCGACACTACAGTTTTGTGTGTTTGCTACACTATAATGGGAAATATGTAACCGTTATCATTGTAAATAAAGTAAAGTCAACTCTCTTTACAACGGCACCCTTTATAATGGCATATTCAGTTAACGGCAAAAAATTGTTGGGAACAAATCCATCGCAGCGTTATTATAACACTTTATAACGGCATATTCGGCTACCGGCTCCGGCAATGAAAAGTCGGGAATGAATGTACAAAATAAACACTAATTTGGTTTGTTATAACGGCACGGCTAACCAGCAGAAGATCAGACGGTATCAAACACACCATGCCTTCAGGCATTGCTGCACACGGCTTCACCGATTGTTTATACAGGTGACAGTGACACTGATTGTCGATAGAACACCTGCATGCGTTGTGATCAGTAATTAATAGGTACTCATAATTAAATTTACCTGACGGTAATTATCAGGATGATTATCACTCGAATGAGATATACCGGCTAGTGAGCAGTTAACTTTTGAGTATGCGTATAAATCACCATTTTCAAGTAAACTCAATAAAATCATACCTCAAATAAGTACTTTAATTTTTTTTGAAAGCGAAAGTTGGTTAAATTAAACATCTCAGCTGAGAAAAATCGTTTGTAACATGTTCCGTCGGCATACAGATTCAACATCAAAGACATTTTTTCAGGATGTCCCTTGGAATTTAGGAAGTGACGTTATCCATGAATTTCATTGGATTAGACATGTGGTGATACACATTACAACGGGAATTCCCAGAATTTTGTGTCCTCTTTAATTAATAATTACCGTAAAATTATAACTTTTTATTAAATAAGAACGATATCAGGTGAATGAAATCTGCATTAAATAACGGTATGATGTGCGTTGTTAATTATTTCAAGTTAATGAGACTTCTTTCATTTTTTTACTTTCTCTTTTCGTGAAAGGGAGATAAACAGTACAGTGCCGTGTGCAAATTCACTGGAAATTACGGGAAATTGCATGCCGATTTGGAAGCAAATAAATTCAAAACGGGAATGTTGCATATGATAAGCAACAGATTAATGAATACTAGGAATCAACAACAAAAGCTCCAGTTGCATACAAATACTAGAACGAACCTAATAGCGATGGTCTGTAAAAAAGCCCACCTACACACTGTTTGAAATTTCATCTACCGGTAAATATGACAAAAACGGTCAGGTAGAATTTATTAAACTTTATTGAAATTAAATTGGTGATAATTTGCTCATACTCTAAAGGAATAATCATTTTCTGTTATGTCTACATTGCAATATGTTGTCTTGTTCATTGGCTCTCTACTACAACCGGCATGTCTGGCGTATGTACATAACTTGAATCAGGGGACGTAACTCTTACAAAATTATGCTAAATTCATTACAACAGCATATTCTTTACAACGGCAAAACTGCTGATCACGGAGATGGCCGTTATAGAGTGCTGACTGTATATCATACAATGCTTGTTATTCTATGTCAGATTACTATCATGATTGCCGGGATAAATAAGTACAGGATTGCCGAAGACATAAGAAATTTTATGTTGTGATGCCATGTGGTTACTAACAACAATAAGTACAGGATTGCCGAAGACATAAGAAATTTTATGTTGTGATGCCATGTGGTTACTAACAACGATGCTGGGTCACAAAAATGCTTCATACCTGTGCTTTACTAAAACGAAAGTAGGGCAATCGGAGTCAAACAGGTGTTTGTGAACTATAAATAGCATTCAAACATTACTGCCGATATAGACTGAAAAAATATCTATAGCCCAGCCAGAATTTAATTTTTGTGTCCCATGGGTCGCACAGAAATATTTCTGGGGCCCATAAGGAAAAAGAGGGCGCGGTGGCCTAATGGATAAGACGTCAGTCTTCAAATCCAGGGTCTCTCACCGCTGTGAGTTCGAGTCCCGCTCGGACCACATGTGGGAAAGCGAATTTTCCTTACCTATGGCCTTTACTGATTAACCTGGTATCAGTATAATGGACTGGGGGAGTGGTACGCTTGTCTGTGGCGTACTGACTCTGTGAGCTAGCACGGTAAAGTCGCCCTGAGTGCGCGCTAGTACAAGGCAGACCATACAACACACTCGCACTTCACATGCATACACAAAATTGTTCATAGATTAATCCATAGAGATTAATTGAATAGTTCTCGTCGCGAATAGCTGAAAAATTGCTGATGCGACGTTAAGCAACATTCAACCAACCAACCAACCATAAGGAAAAACTTGTGTCAGATATGCAGAAAACTTGCGTTTGGGAAAACTCTGGTTGGTCAATTCTATTCAGATTCCATACATGTTTAAGTCTAAAGTAGCAAGGTATGCAACAAACAACATAGCAGAAACAGCAGGTTGACATCAGTGCTAGAGGTGACAGACACATTTTAAACATAAAAGAACAAGATCCCAAGTGATCATAATAAGCAAGATAAAGAACAACTTGGATGCAATAACATCATCACAAACATCTAACTGTACAAGAGGTCATGCTTCCTAGATTCCTGCATCCACATTGTATATACCCAGCCTTTTTTGTAAATATTTGAGTAGAAGACAAATTTCTCGAAGTATGCAGAAGTACAGAACAATATGTATTGATAGTGCAAAAGATATCTAGAAAATCAAAATCCAAAAAAGAGGCAGGCAACTTTCTTTCGTTGGTTTTATAGAAAGCACTGTATACATGGACTAACACCCATACCTCCCAACAACAGCTACTGGTATATGGAATGACTACCAGACTCGACCAGATCAAGCAGCTTAACAGTTGTGTATACACTTGATTCCTTCTCTAGCAAACTATACACTCAACCTTATGAAGTTAAACCAACATCCTAGACAGGGCTCAAAGTGAATTTTAATCTACGATAGATTAGCCAGTGTGGTGCCTATCACAAATTCTCAGGTGCCAATCAAATATTGTATTTAAATTTTTAGTCACTGAAACAAAATGAAATTTTAAATAAAATTAATTATTTTTGTTTTTATTTCTAGTATGTAAGACTGTTGTTTGTTGTTTTTATTACAAACTAAAAGTTTGTGAATAAATACAGGTATTCTTTTGGTCATCCCTCATAGTGAAATGCCAATTTGGCGACTTATAGAGCAAAAAAAATGGTTGCAAAATCAAAATTTCAGTTGCCATGGCTACTATTTTAGCTGCAACTTTGAGCCCTGTACTAGCTGTTTAAATGTATATTGGCCGAAAAAATCAAAGCTCAAAAAGAAAAATATGACCAGTGGTAAATGTCTGATTCATGGATTTTTTTATTTGCTATAAGCAAATGTCCCTTCATTTGAACAATGGCCCATATCATCCATACAAATACTATTTTGTTGGAATGAAATCTAAGTTCAGTGAATGAAAATCAATTTTACTAAGTCCCATTCATTTTAGTAACATATAATAGTGTTTCATTTTTTATTATTATTTAAAATATCATTATGATGATTTCAGAGGAGTGTGTGAGACTGAAATAAAATTTTCAATGTCACTGTAAATAAATGCTGTCATTCAATACTAATAATGCATTAAGTAACTGCTTTTCATTGACAGTGATTTAATTCGTTATTTTATTATTATTATTATATTATTTCAAATTTCTTGTAAATTAATTCATTGCACGTGGATCAACACGTCTTTGTCCAAGTCATCAAACTTTAAAAAGTTTAAACTACGTATAAAAAGTCCCAAATACGGATATTCATAATCAGCTAAAAACAACGATTAAACTCAAATCATATCCTTTATATGATTTAAACATCATCTTAGTGACAATTAGGAGAATTAACGTACATTTCAAGTGTTAAACTTCTGAACAGAAGTCATTCGGGTCAATACAGGAAACGCGAGAAGTTTATTTTATCAAGCACTTCCTGGTTGCGAAGGTAACGGTAAAAGTGGCCTAAAGTGACATCTGAATCATAACAGCTGACATGATATAAATATAACGTAAGTAGTCATTACATAAGTAAGTATCAACTATATTTAAACAAAAAATTACCTGCTTGAAGTAAAAGATCAAGATTATTCTTCTTCCCGAACTTGAACACGCTGCCATTTTTGCAGAAGATGAATGTCAAATCTTCCGCCAAACGATGTGAAAAAGCCGGAAATAAATTTGAACAGAAAAATAGTTCGTGTAAATAATCCAATATTTTTGAGCATTTTGTATTTTAACTGTATTCAGATTTAAAGTAAATATATGTCATAATTAAATTAAATATTATGAGCTTAATAAAATGGCACGTTGGACATTTTTAATGTTTTCAGTAGCAGTAATGACCGCGGAGTGATCAATAACATTCGAC